>OZ038382.1:74160686-74760686 GCA_964036045.1 Eutreptiella sp. 'Long Island Sound 2002' | reverse complement strand
AATAGTTGAGAAAAAAGCAATAGCAGGAGCCACAATTTGATCGAAATCTAGCACACGGCGGATCATAGGTGTAAGTGTTATTGAGTGGGGCTTGCGCAGTCTCTTGATTTCTGCTTGTGGGCTGACATTGGTGTGGTAGTGGGCCCCCTGTGGGGGGCGACCCCTCGCCTCTGGACGCCAACTACCCGCCCAACTAACTATTGGCCGGAGGCCCCTTGGGGGGCCATGAGGCAACAGATACTGAGTTCGCATACGCCCCCGTGTCACAGGCGCATGGTCATCACCACACGGTTCAGTGTTTTGCCTTGCTGCACTGCAACGCGTACCAGTTCTGTACCACTCCAGGTGGCTTTTGATTGTGCTTTGGCCTTGGCCATCTGTACATTTGGGTCAGCTCGCACCCACCACCCTCCCACAGTGCCGGTTAGTCTCTAACGCACGCTCTGCGGGTCTCTCTCTCTCTCTCTCTCTCTCTCTCTCTCTCTGGCCTTTCGCTCTGTGGGCTTCTCTCTCTCTCTGTGTCTCGCCCACTCTCTCTCTCCCTCTCTGTGTCTCGCCCTCTCTCTCTCTTCCTCTCTCTCCGTGCCTCGCCCTCTTCACCCTCCCACGGGGGTTTTTTTCTTCCTTCTCTCCCTCCCCAAGGGGTGTTACTTCCTTTTCACCCTCCCCACCCATTCTCTCTGTCCCTCTCTCCCCTGAGTCTCTGCCTCGTCTTACCCCCTCCCTGCTTGCTGGCTCCTTTTAGGCATATCGCCGTTTGCATGGCGGCGTGCTCAACGGCGTGTAGAGGAACCGTACAGCGCCCCCCGATACCGGGTCTACTTGCCTGAAGAGCGTTTTTTGAAACAGCCTTATGAGATCAGCTCGGCCCGTCAGCCACACATGCAGGCAGTCTCCATTTCTGCTCACAGAGGAAGGCACCCCTCTGTGGCCCTCTGCCGTTGGGCGGTGGAGGATTGCCTCCCATTGGAACGGATGCCACTTGCCAGCACTCTTGGGTCGCCACTGAATCTGCATGTTTGTCAGGGCCTGAGTCTTCAGGGTCCAGTTGATTTGGACCATCACCGAGTAGAGTTCTTGATTGTTCATCGGCGGTGGTTCTCCATGATTGTCCACAATTTCACAGTGTATCCTTGTGCTGTGAGGTTGATCCAGTCGAAGCCAGATTTGCTATTTACGGGCGCAGGCCATAGTGTGCAGCTCCGCATTGACAGCTCTCAATCCTTCTTCGGCTATGGCATCTAGCTGGTGCAGTTCTTGTACCTTGAAACGCTGGCGTTCTTGCTGGGGCTTGACTTTCTTGGAGGCCGGGTTGACTTATGTGTATGGACCATGTCGATACTGATGTGGCACCCGCCTCTCCCATGGCCTTCTTGGCGGCATCACGCCAGAGAGCTCTTCCGCGACAGGACGCGGAGGTTGTGTCTGTACACAGTTGTTGCCGTTGCTGGGCATCTTTGACGCCGTGCTTCGCGACAGAACGCAGAGCTCTCGTCTACGGTTTCCTCTGCGTCAGGACGCAGGTTTCGGGCGTTCAGGCATTTGCAGGTATGATACCTGTAGAGATACCGCAGTCAAGATGCGGGGATCATGAGCGCAGTAGTTAGCGGCCTTGTCCTGGGTTTCCGCTTTTCCTGAACTTTCGCCTCCTATGTTGCTGCCTGGTGTCACCCATAGCCGTGCTGAAAGACTCTGACTCAGACTCTGTTTGTTCAGACATCTCTTCCCCCCACCCTCCCATTTCTGTGTACCCTGCCCCTGTTTCCTCACTGCTCGAACTGCATGAATTGCATGATTCTGTTCCGTGTGGTGCTGGTTCCCCGGATGCTTCTGCTGTCATTTCATCACTGTCCATGGGTATCATACCCAGGGATGACCACAGCGCTTTGGTGTCCTCTGACTCAGATCCACACCCTCCTCTCAACCCCACTGTGGATTCCGATCCGGATGACGGTTGCTGTGGGACTTGTTGGGACCACAGTGGACTCGAGCACATGCCTTCCATTGCCAATCCATTCGCCACCTCATTCCCCTGCACATTGACAAGTCAGCAAGTGCTGGGACGTGTTCCCACCTGACTGCTCTCCCTGGCTTTGCCATTTCCTGGAGCAGCATTTCCCAGACGGGCACGTGGACTTGCAGCTTGCCGGTTGTTGTCGTCCACCCTTTTGACTTCCAGTGTTGTGCTCTGCCGTTCGCTCCTAGTTCAAGATACTGTGAGTCGGTGAGGATTGCCAGTTTCGGCACCCAAAACCCATGTAGAGCTTCCAGTGCTGCCCAGAGCTCCGCACCGTTGTTTGTTTGCCTGTGACGCGCCGGTGCATAGCCGCAGAAACGCACTTCTGGTCCTTGCTCGTCTTCTGTTGCGAATACACCGAAGCCACCTGCCCTGCGCACTCCTCTGTGGCTCAATCTTTTTGAGGACCCGTCTGTGTATATAATTCTGCACCCTTTCGCTACCAATTCTGCAATCAGGTCTTGTACACCTTGTAGCACTCCCGGGCCTGCATGCGGGCGCTTCGGGTGTGGTTCTGGTTCCCCTTGCCAGTTGCGCGTGTTGGCGTTCCGATCTTGTGTGAAACACTCCGCGTGTGTTTGCCACCACGCACGTAACCCCTTGTTTATGCGTGCGTCCCCTTGTCGTGGCTGCACTCATGTGTCCCGAAGATGCTCCGGTGATTGCTTGAAACCTCTCCACTGATCCCTGCGTTCTCCTGAGTAGTATCCAATCCATTCACACAGCTCTCGGAGCCACGTCGTCGGACATGATGTGAACACTGGTGACACTCGTGCCTTTACTTCACAGCGGTATTGCCAGTGGGCATTTCTTGCCGACCTTCTTGCCCAACCTTGGTCCGTGCTTAGCAACCACTCTTGATGGTCGGACTCCATCATATCCCGGACTGGGAATTCCCCGTCCCCGGTTGCCACTGGGCCGAAGTAGTGCTGTATTACCGCCGCCGCCGCTTTAAACATGGAGCATTGCACCATAGCGTGCTTGATGGATTTCTTCTGCGAGCATATCCGGCCCTTGTCCGTGCCCGACCTCTTGTAGACCCTTTCATGTACCGTAAGTTTGTGCCACAACACTCTTTGTGCGAAGTCCTTCACCCTTAGCGGTAGCCGTGCGTGTGCCCATTGTTCCCACACCTCAGGTGTTTGCAGATCGCGAACCCCCGGTTCTGACGCATAGAACTGTAGCAACCACACCCTGGTCCAGTTTTGTACATGGACCGTGGGGGGATCAAACCCCTCTTTCAACGGGATTTGGTTCAGGAGCCGTCCGCCATGGTTGTGTACCCCCTTCTAGGTTCGAGGCAGTGCATTCATTAGCCTCACATCTTCAAGAGATTGGAAGTGACCCCACGTCAGTACACCCCTTCGGATCATCTCCATGTTGTAGTAGGATCAGTTGTACTCATTCCGGAAATAGACTGAGTGCCATAGCGGTAACTGCTCCGGGTCTTTTGGGGGGGGCACTTGCGGGGCCACCCGCTGGATATATGAGTGTGCCTTTGCTAACCATCCCAGGAACGTTAGTCCCGCTGTTCGAACCATGCCCGGCTCGATATATGGGAGGTTGTCTTTGGATGGTGTAAACCCAATTGATGTTGCCCATGCATAGAAGGTCTCCATTGACTTGTTGAGATATTTGTGGGGTTCTCTCAGAAGGCTGACGAACGGAGCTGCCGCTTGGTGCTTCAGAAACAATTGTGGCTCTGGCAAGGCCAGTCCCCCTTGCAGCCGTGGTCGCGAGAGAATTGGCAGAGTGAGTCCCCAACTGTTGGTACCCAGGGTCACGTGGTAGACTAACTTCAGCTGCCTGATAACCGGGATTGGGGCGTAGTATGCCTTGGATACCCATGCCACCACCGGTAAAATCCATGATGTCAACATGCAGGCGCGCTCATCCATCGACACATGCAGTGTGGACACCACCCGTGCGCGCCGAAAGGCTTCTTGAAGTGCTGGTGCAAAGGCTTGTTCTATTGTCAACCCTCATCCTTGGTCATCTTGGTGGTGCCGTATATTCCCCAAGCGTACCCTAAGATACTTGACGAAAATTTTGACTTCCACTCCAATATCACCAAAACACTTTGCCCATGCTCGTCCTCCACAGTTTCGAACTATCGCAGCCGTTTTGCTCAGGTTGACCTTCAAACCTGAAAATTGTCCAAAGGAGGACACCACTTTCCATATTCTCCCCAACAACTGTGGGTTGGCCGGTCCGTCTAGAAAGATGATGAGGTCATCCGCATACATCATGACAGTGAGTCCTGGGTGGAGGTCTTGCAGTGGGAAGATAACAAAGGACGCCACCAGGCAGAAAAGCGTTGGGGAGTGTGGGTCCCCTTGGCGCGTACCCGCGCGCGGGTAGTGGTAGACCCCCGGGACGTATCCTTTGCCCACGGAGTACAGATATGGTGCACGCAGCGGATGCAATATTCTTAGGCGTCAAAAGTTGCCCACCCCCCACCTGGCGCTATGGCCCACGGAAGTCCATGTTGTAATGAGGGGAAAAGTATGTGAAAAGGGGTGTTATTTTTTGGGTATCCAAACCCCCCTGGTGGCAACATGCAAAAACAAGGTGTGTACTTCAAATATATGCCATTATTTGCATTTCTGGAAACACACAGATTTTCAAAATAAAGATATTCAATCACCAAAATATAGTGTTGTTTTACATTTAGACCACTGCATTCCAGTGTGGGGGGGGGGGGCTGCCTATTTTTCTCTCCCCTTTGTTCGAGCTTGATCACAGAACCCCCCTATACACCACAGATGAGGGAACCCCAAACATACCTTTCATTGAAGCACACAGAAAACTATCCCAAAGCATGTACTTGTATTTCCTATTTTAACCAACCTGGCCGAAATTTCGGCCAGCTCTTCGAAAAATGTCCAAACACATGGTCCTATTTGACAGACAGGCCTAAGCTGGCCGAAAATTCGGCCAGGTCCATCGAAACTCCGAATATGATCACTGAAATGGGTACTTAAGACAATAGACATGAGCAAGGAACACAGGAGCAGTGACATTTGAACAGGGTGTGCAACATAATATACTCAATTACAAGCAAATACTTGCCACCTGACGAATCAAAGCAGACTTTTGCAGTGCCTATGGGGAAACACAATAATAAAAGGCTGAAGAGGCTGAGGACTGCATGCTGGCCGAAATTTCGGCCAGACTTCATATTGACAGGCAATATAAGCAGCAGGACTGGCATTAGCGCTTGCGCAGACCAGATGCACGGGGCTTCTTAGCACCTGTGGTAGCAGGAGGCTTGGCAGGGGCTGCAGCACCAGGCTTGGCAGTGGCAGAGTTCTGTGACTGTGTGTTCTCACCCTGGGATGGTGAAAAATGATTCACAAAAGTATTCATACCTTTGCCAGTAGGGGCCACAGTGCCTGAGGAGGAAGCTGGGGTGGCCTGAGCGCACTGCGTGCCACTGGGTGAGGGGGCAGGGGCAGTTTTGGGTTTCTTCTTTGGAGTGTGTGTCTCGGGTTGCGACTCTGCCTCCCCATCTTGCTCCTCAGGATCCTCATCTACATACCTAACCCCAGAACAATCCACAGAAAAACCTGCCCCTAAGTCGTGGTACACATCCTCCCATGACTTGGGGGGGCACGTGTCGGCGTTGGTGATAGCTGCTCTGATGGACTGAACAAACTCATCAGGCACAACAGTCTCCTCACCCAAAAGGGCACACACAACATTACAGTCCTTGGAAAACCTGGTAGACATCATGCTTGCAAAATACACAGACAGAGTCCCCAGCAAAAACCAGTTGCCTGCCCGTTCTGGGACCGGAACCAGGCTCAAAAGAAATGAGAATATCTCAACAAGCATCACAGACGACAGGGGTCCTTCAGTAAAAGCCACGTAACGGGGCAGCCTGTTATCAAAGGCAGTGGCAGAACAAACGGAAACCAGATGGGACGTAGACGTGTACAGCGGGGTCTTGCTTGACAAACTGTAAATTGCAACATCACACTGATACATATCCTCAGCCACAGTGGCCTTCAAAGCAGCAATAGTGGCTTTCACATCAGCAGACTCACCCGCAATGAACACAGGCACACCGGACAAAAGCAGCTGCGCAACCAAGTTATGCAAACCAGCTGTATAGAGGCGGGGCACCTCAATGACACAAGCAGCAAAGGGCAGTGAACTAATGATACTGGGAACAGGGACTCCACAACGCATTGCCATCAGTTCCACACGGCCTCACTCTGCAATGAGTTTGCCTGTGCTTGACTCAACGAGGGACTCCCTAGCACACTGGATACTGACCAGACCAGTATCAGATTTTTCACAAACAGGCTTAGCAACAGGCTTCTGCAACAATCCCCGCAACCCCTCATATTTGGGTTCCTTACAAAGAGGGGTCTTAATTACTGCTGACCACGAGGGCCAGGAATTTTCTTCAGTCCAGGTCCAACTGCCATAGGCTACCTTCAGGTGTGATGCAATAGCGCACTGCCTTTTGGCCATCTCGATAGTACCAAGTGTAGCTGCAGACAGGTGGTGTCACAGGGTGGGCTCCTATTGTGCATTAATTGAACGACACACAAGCTGGCCGAAATTTCGGCCACGTCGGTCGATTTATTCGAATACAAACCCCTGTTTGACCAAAACATACCTCTGGTGTTGTTCACAAGCCCATTGGTAACCGCCTCGGGATGAAGAATGTGCCAGGACCACATCTGGGCCTTTTTAACATCTTTTATAATTTTTTTGAGACCAGGTAGGGTACTTTTTGTCCCATCCATGTAACCTACGATGTCGCGAAGTCGGTCAGGCGTGATGCCTTCCACTTCCTTGAACGTACCCACTGCGGGATGTAGTCCACGCTTTTCCATGGCTGCCATGGCGTCTACTGAAGCAAGACCCACAAATTTCACCAAACGCCCAACGCCACCCCACCGTTTGGCAACAGCACTCTGCACAGGAGAACATGTGGAACACAGAAGCTGGCCGAAATTTCGGCCAGGTCGATGGACAAAACCGAACTAATAAACGAAACACACCACAGTGCCTTCCTCGGCAGTAACACCACACTCTTCAAGCATAACAGTGATGTGATGGTACAGGGTGTACTCATTGGCATCCTCATCCTCAAGCCTATCCAGGAGTAGGGACATTCGCTCCGATGTGGTGGATGCTCAGCCAGCAGTGGTCTGGATTCGATGTAAGCCTACAAGCCGGCGCCTAGTCCGCAGGGGGCAGTCCTGTTTGACTTCATAACCACCAAATACCAGGGTCCAATCCGGAGTCTCCATATTTTTCATCTCAAATTCGGTCTGGTGTTTTTGGGCAGCAGTGTAAACATGGTGACCCCCCAACAGAACCCAGCGAGTGGCTGTGCAACAGGAATATTCGTAACAGCAGGGTCGAAAATTCAGACCCGAAAACAGTACTATCGAGAAGAATACCACAACACACATACGAGTGACTTTATAAAAAAGAAGATCCTGGATGTAATCCACAGGCGGGGCTGCCTTCAGATCGTCGTAGCGGCGTTGCACGCGATCATCCGAAATCCTACGGACCTGCCCAAATTTTCGGTCGTGGTCGATAATAATCTGATCCCACCGAACCTTTATTTTCGTCGTTGACGTAATCCAGTCGGATAACTTGATGGAGGATGATGAATTTTTCTTTGGTGCGGCCTTAGGCTTCTTTTGAAGTCCCTCTGTCCTCGCCTGGTCCTCTTGAGACTGGGATTGCACTTGAGATTGCCCATTGTCTGCTGCAGGCTCACCATCTGGCGAAACAGCCATGTCCTGTGATACCCCTCCAGGCTCAGTCATAAAATAAAGGGCTACAGGGCAACATTTCATGAAGGGGAGAGTTCCCAGATAGCAAATAACAAGCACAAGTCAACCAAAAAAGGACCAAAACGGACTGCCTGACAGGAAAATCGGATAACCTGGCCGAAATTTCGGCCAGCACTGCTCTGCATGTCAAACCACTGTGTACAAATACCATTCTGAGAGGCTGGCCGAAATTTCGGCCAGGACCTTATGTCATTTGTGTTCTGGGGGTAGCCATATGACAAAACAACAAGTCTGGCCGAAATTTCGGCCAGAAAAACATGAAACAGCAAATAGACACACCAAAATCACTGGCAATGCGTGGCAGAACCCATACCACAGTGACAAACACAGCTGCAAACAGAAATCAGTCCCACTCCTGGGTATCCACACCGATGTGTTCCGCCTCATCTAGGGCTTCAAAGGAGGCAACGCTGTCTGCATCACAATCAATATCCTGGTCACTATCACAAGAGTCGACAGCAATGGAATCATCAAGGGGGGGGGGGGTACTGGGTGGGGGGGGGGGCGGGGGGGGTACTGGGGGGCCTCTGGCTCTGGGCTTCGGGGGTGGCTTTGGGGGCAAGGCAATTCCACCACGAGCAGCAGCAGCAGCAGCAGGCGGTGCACGGTTGGCAGCGCGAATAGAAGCATGTGCAGTACGCAACACCCCTTGCTCGGCAGCAGTGCGGGCAGGTGCATTTGTCCGTAAAAAATCCTCAACACCCTCAGGAACCCTGGTACACGCAACCAGATTTTGCATTGCATGCAACAGAACCACTTTTAAACGGTCTGTGGTGATTCGTGTCCTAGACATGGTACCGGGGAACGTCAAATCCTCAACTGCATCCAGTCTTCTCACCTCAACTTTATAGTCCGGAACGGGAACACAAATGGGCAGGCTCTGTGTATGGGCTGTCAAGATGAATTGTTTAAGATTGGCAGAGAACATTGCCACGGATCTCTCAGTCAGCACACCACGCAAAACTTTCTCTCCCGGTTGGACAGGGGGAAGTGTCAGAAATAAATGAGACGACTGTTGGACACTAGTACAGGCAGTGTTGCGGCGACAGTGGGCTGAGAACCGACTCAGAAGTGCCTCACCCAGCTCCTCAGAGTGGATACACCCTAGGGAGGCGGAATGCCACCGACTCCAAAATAAAAGAGCAACAGCGGTGGCTTTCACATACTCCGTGGTTAACTGTTCCTCGGGCTTTAGGATGTTCAGCATGAGCAGTAGGGACATCTCAAGTGCCTGCTTAGCTACAATACCGGAACCTGCCCCCCGTCCCTCCCAATTGCACTCACGAACCAAAGTCCCAATGCTGAAAGCAGCTGGACAGTATGTGTACAGCAAAGCCTTCAGGGCTAATAACATACGCAAACCCTTGCGCTGAATGGGTGTCAAGTCCCGCTGGCTATTGAGGAGGGAAGTGACGCGCTCATCTAGTCTGCCTCTATTGGACGATGTGGCTAGCATGAGTCCAAGCAACGTCTTTTCCATATGGATGACCTTGACCTTGCGAGGGAGGATAGACCCAACCTGAAGGCTGTTCCCCTGCTCCAAAAACTTAATGAACGGCAGGAACGCCCTGTAGATCAATTCAACGCAATACTTATAGCTATGCCATACTCCGTACACCAAAGGAAAACCCAACAGTAATTGTGGTACATTCCAAGGAAACATAAGCAGCACCATAACACAGCTTAAGTAGGGCAAAGTGTATTTTCATGTCCACAAGCAGCGGAACACAGTGTCTGGTGCGGTGTTCCACACATGACAAATCAACCACGAGTTGCAAAAGCTCTTTGTGTGTGCCGGAGCGGAGCTCAGACAGGAAAAAGGGTCTCCAGTTGAGGGAACGGACATTTTTTCTGGCAATATCCAAAGGAGCACGAACCCAAACTCTCTGAATACCTTGGTTGGCAACATCAATACGATCAAACAATGCTCTATGTGAGCGAAAGATGTCATCAGCAACCTTTGGTACCCTGGCCTCAATTTCGGCCAGCTCCGGCAGACCCCGGTATGCAAGTAGGGCAGTAGTGTGCAAAACCGCTGTTCGCTTTAGCTAACAAGAGTTGCACTGCCTACGCATTTTGCTTTATGATTGTTACCCTGTTCCCAGAAGTTTATTATAAAATCACAGGGCCTTCGAGACGAAGGTTCTGTTTTTATTCGCTCAGGCCGCGCCAGTCATCGACCCTACGAACTTCTTGAAGACTGCCGCCTTCTGATATCGTGCTGTGGGCCGTGCGAATTTACTCACCATGGACGACTCTCTCAGTTTCACCGACTACCTCTTGGGCGGGGGTCAAGAGGACTTTGCGAAGGACGTGGACCGTCGTCAGTGGGCCCGCGCCAGAACAGCTGTGGAAAAGTCCTTGAGAAGCTTGGGGGATCGCCGTCAGGCCTGGCTGCGGGACTTCGCCGCCTCGGTCTCCTTTTCTGGGTCGGAGGCTGAGTTCGTGGAGAGAATCATTGCCTATACCGTCATGGAGGGGGTCTCGCTGGACTCCGAGTCGGGGGCTTTCCGGAAGAACCCGCAGGCTCCAACGACTCCTTCGACCACGGACCCGGCGGTACTCAAGATCCTCGAGGAGCAGGGTGTCCTGATCAAGTCGCTGACGTCCCAGCTTCAGGCTTTCTCGGAGGCCCCCAAAAAGGGGCAGGTCCAGACGCCCCCGCTTTCTTTCCAGGCCATCGCGGAGACCGAGCTTCGTACCAATAACCCCCAGTGGGTTTCCAGGGCTCTGTTCTTGTTCACCACCTTCCTGAGAGACCGAAAGCCTGACGTGAATGCCGCTCGGATGGTCCCCAAAATGACTGATGCGGAGCTGAAGGGTATCCTCTTGGACCTGTCGGCTGAGGAGAAGAAGGACGACACCCCCTGGTCACAGCAGACCCCTCCAGAGTCCGGTGGAGATGCCAGTATGCAGGACCTCGCTGCGATTCCCGATCGGTTTGTGGGCTTTGTGGAAGCCATGTGGGTGCTGGTCACCACGGCCACGGAGACTTACAAGGAGCGGTACGAGGGTTCCAACCAGTCGTCTTCTTCATCTAGGAGCAGGTTGGAGGCCGAGATCCGCGATGATGAGGGGCTGACGGAGGCTGGTAAGCGGTTGAAACGGGTCATGCGGAAACGTTTTAAATACGTCGATGGCGTGGAGTATTTTGAGATTCACAAGGGAGAATGGATCAAAACAAGCGAAGACCCAGTCGGGCCGTGCAAAACGTGCCGGGGGAGGGGCGAGATCGTGCGTCATTGGGTCTGGCGCTGCCCCCACCTCGAATGACAAGACGCCCCGGGGGGCCTGGAATCGGAGTCGCCGCTCTCGGTACCATCCGGGGCGCCAAGCCCCCCCGCCTCCGACGACGCGTGGGCAGGGGTTCACATCAACTGGGTCAAGATCAGCGGACTCTGGCGTGAATTGGGCTTCTCCGACCCCGCCGATGATGTGCAGTCATGCCTCGTCAGTACGTGGAAGGAAGGCACGCGAAAGAACTACGGATCGCACCTTCGAAGGCTCGGGTTCTTTTATGGACCCACCCCCGCGAAGGAGACCCAGAGAGTGGCTGAGGAAGTCCTGTTACTCCTTTTCAAGTCGGGATATCGACCTGCAACACTCCGTGGAGCAGTATCCGCCCTCAAGGCCGTCCACTTATTGGGGTGGATACCAGACTTGGGCTGGCACCGCCTCTGGCGCCCGGCCAAGGCGCCGGTGGCTACCAAAGGCGAAAGGGCTTACGCAGGCCCACACGTCCTGCAGGTCATGGCAGAGGCGTGCAGCACCCCCGCGGACTGGTCCGTCTTCGCCGCCGCGACCATCTCCTTTGCCTGTCTCGCGCGGGTGGGAGAGGTCGCCTCAATCCGTCGCTCCGGTCTGCGATCGGGATCCGTTTCGTACTGGGGGGTCAAACGGGATGAGAGATGGGTATCCAGAGATGTGGGGCGTTACGTCGCGGAGTGGGTCCTCTGGCTCAGGAAGACGCATGCTGGACGCGAGGTCCTCGTCGGCAGCCCATCCGTCCTGGAGGAGGGAATGGCTCGCCTCCTCCAGGGGTCCGTATATGCCAGCTATAGGTGGCATAGTTGGCGCCGCGCGGGGGCGGCATTCTTGCGCTGGAAAGGCCTGCCCTGGAGACATCTATGCTGGTGGGGGCGCTGGGCCAGCGTCCGCATGGCCCACTGGTACGCTGCCGCCCCCGACGAGTTTATCTTTCACTCGGTATCGCGACTGCCATGGCCGACGGCTACAGGAGTGCGCTGGAACGCAGTGGCGGTGGAGGATTTCTGGCCGCGATCCCTCGTCAACCTGTGCGAGCCGGACGACCGACCGGAGCGATCTACCTTCGCGGGGGACAAGCGTTCACGAGCAGGTGAAAACGCCGTCACGGAAGACTCCGATGGGGACGCAGTACCACCGCCCTCGACGGTTTCGGCAGAACCGGGACGTGCACCAGTCGGTTCCAGGCCCTCCGAAATTCGGAAACGGCCCAGCGTCACAGAACCACGGGTCCCGGGAGCAGTGCCACTCGCCCCAAGCCCCCCGACGAGGTCCTCGGTCTCAGCAGCTGAACGTGGTCCCCAGGACTCAGCCGATGCTCCGGAACCCCACCCGCCCGCCCGGACAGCACGATCTTCAGCCTCTAGTTCGTGGGACGCCTCCGAGGTTCGGCCACCGGGGCCAGACCATGCCCCAAGCGGGCTGTCTCACGACTCCTCAAGCCTTCCAAACCGCTTCTCGTCGGACGCCCGGGAGCGAGCCGTGGAGGCCCTTCTGGACTCCCCCAGGGGCAGGCGATGGCTGGGTCACGCTTCCGAAGGCTTGAGGCTTCCAGTGCGGGCCCTTCCCCTGCTCCGATCGCGGCTCCGGTTATTGATCTTACGGGGTAGAGAAGTAGCGGAGGATCTGGGGGTGGACGACTTCGACGAAGCCCTCATGGTGGCCCTGGACCGTCTGGAGCCTGGCACCTGGGCGGTGGTCTTTAAGGACTCTACTTCACCAAAGCCTGAACTCGTCATCCTGTCTGGGGAGGTCTTGGATCGGGGAATTGGGGAGGTGGGGTCCATAAATATCCCCCCTTTTATTTGGCATGCTGTGGTTCCTGAGGAGTTTTCTTCCATCGCCACGCGTAGGTTGCAGGGCATTCGCCCGGTTTCAGGGGATGGTCTCCGCATGGCCAAGGCTTTGGTGCGTGATGGTGTGTTGCGGCCATGCGGAGCCTCTTTGCCTGCCAATGGATGGCTTTTCCCTGTGCCCAAAAACCGCGAAAAAGCATCCATGATCGTGCATCTAGTGAAGTTTAATGATGAGCACACGGCTAAGCCGGCTTCCTTCACCCTTCCGGTGGTGGAGGATTTGGCTTTCTTGATTTCGGTTCACCATATGAGTGCAGATTCGGGCCTCCTCACTCTGGCCCCTGCGCTGCTGCAACAGCTGAATGATCCTTTTTTGCAGGCTTTAGACCGTTTGCGCCTCGTTGCTCCTCCGGGAGCCCCGTTATTGGCTTGCCATGTCGACCTTAAAAACGCATTTTGGAGTCTGCGTTTGCCCCCCCAGTTCCAGGACTCATTCCGGGTCGAGATTGAGGGCACAATATACGGTTTTTCTTGCCTACCTTTTGGTTGGCAATTTTCACCGGCTATTTGCCAGACAGTCTTGGGTTTCATCCTTGAGCGCCTCTCCCTGGTCTCTGTCTTGGTCCTCCACTATCTAGATGATTTTTTAATTGTCGGTTACGGTTCTGACAACGTCCGCTCCGCAGCACACCAATTATGCTCCTCGTTGCGCCTGGAGGGAGCCATAATTAGCCCGAAAAGTGTCCTAGAGCCAGTTCCTGAGCTGGACTGGCTAGGCAAACACCTCGTGCTTTCAGGCGCCCGTGCGGGCGTTTATGCTATGGCGGGGGGGTGGCAGATTTTGGTCGGCCTTTGGCTGCGCACTGCGGTCCTGCCTCTGTCACGCCAACAGGCTCGTAGAGTCGTGGGCCGGTTTTCCTGGGCCCTGAGACCTCAGGTGGGGGCCTGTCCTTTCCTTGCGGGCTGGTGGTGCCACGTCCTGTGGGGGGATTCCTTTGTCAGAGCGTGCTGAGTGAATCATATGGCTTCCGATTTTGTTTTGCATGTGCAACAGCAACAGCTGTACAGTTTAGGGTTAAGTCGGGTGAATGGGGATCAGCTCCCGACCTGTAACGCCTCAAGTTATCAAACCATATACAAACTTGCCTACGGTGCATGGTGTTCCACAAGTTGTGTGCTGCTAGTCCAGCATGATGGTGAATGGACTCCTGCTTAGTGTTACACTGACCAAGGACTCCTACCTTACGGCGTTGGCGGCAGGACATAATACCCCAGTTGTAACCAGACCCACAGTTAGAGTATGGGAGGGCCATACGGCGCAGCAGGCAGTATAGGGCATGGAACTGTGACAAAAATGTCATGTACCATCGTGGGGGCTTCTTCTCAGTGGCGGCAGCCTTCAACTGTGTCAGGGAGTGCCGGCTCCTGCGATTCTTCCGCAACAAGAGGCAGAATTGCAAAACATTTTGCAGAGTCCCACCACATAATGCATTTCGCAACAGCCCTTTGGTTGTAGTAGCAAAAGCACCAGTAACTGCAGCATGTACAACATTGACAGTAATAGCAGAAGACATTAATGCCGAGACAAGAAAACAGTTATGTAGGAGTGTATGGTGTAATACTCATGAACAACGACAATTGCAAGCTGGCCGAAATTTCGGCCACGTGTGTTCAAAGGGGAAATAATTGCTTAAATGTTCAAAAATAGGAAAAGCTGGCCGAAATTTTGGCCAGACCGCCCAAAAACCAGAATATAAGTGCTTGAATAGTGAACAGACCAAAAAGCTGGCCGAAATTTCGGCCAGCCCTAAGAAAAATGAAAATAACTATGCCTATTCACCAGGAAACCAAAAAGCTGGCCGAAATTTCGGCCAGAAGGGTGAAAAACTGCATATACACATAGTTGTTTGCAATGTTACCCAAAACCTCGCCGAAATTTCGGCCAGCTTCAGAAAAATGTCAAATACAACACACTAGAAGGCGGGGATACACAAGGCTAACACATCAACACGTATTTCAACGGGTGTCACAGAGCTCTGCCAACAACTTTGGTCCCATACGTCAAATAACATACTCAAAGTAGAAATGTAGAATATTGTCAAATCGCGCGTATACGGGGTCCTAGAGGGTGGGCAACTTGTGACGCCTAAGATATTAGCCGGATGTACAAGAACGGTATGCACATTAGACCCATTGCCGCCGCCACCATCTCGTGTGACATCGTGGGGAACGCATTTTTGAAGTCCACTGACAGTGCCGCTCCTTCCCGCAAGCCATCCCAGAGAGCCCTCGAACCATAAACATGTTGGAGGATGCTTCTGTGACGAAGGAAGCCCGTTTGTTGTGCCGGAATGTAGTGCGGCAGCACATCCTTCAGTTGAACTAGAAGGATGTTGGTGAGCCACTTTTGACGTGTTGTTTGCAATGCGATGGGCCGGGGCGATTCTGGAGTTTGCACTGCCTTCGTCTTGGGAATCATGGTCACCACTCCTAACGTCCATGTCTCCGGCATGGTACCCGTGTCTAGAAACCGTTTCAGTGACTCGTGCATTTGGGGTTCAAAGACCTCTGAGAATCTTTTGAAGAACTTTGCTGAGAAACCATCCAACCCTGGGGCACTGTAGCTGTTCAATTGGTTGAGACCCTCATGTACTATTTCAGGGGAAAGTTGCTTGAACAGCAGTCGACCCGCCTTGCTCAGCCGCTGTTCCACTCCTAACGCCTTGAGGTAGGCCACACAGTCTTCCTCGGTTGTCCCCGTTGGAGTGGATACTCAGTACCAGTGTTCCACCAGCTCTTGGGCCACTGCTTTTGCGCCGTGTACTGCGGTGCCTGTCCGACACACGAGCTGTTGAAGTTTCTTTCTCTCCTGCAGCTCCCTCATTAGCCGGTACAGTTAATTTCTTCGCGTTCTCAAGTCCCCCGAAGTTTCCCCGGACGCGATTACCCCTTTGAGTTTGGAGAGCGTCTCCATGCCCGTTCTGTCACGTTGTGCCTTTTCATATACCCCAACCCAGAGGGTGTCGGCTGTTGTTGCTTCGGTTGCTGCTAATCCAAGCGATGAAAGGAATTGATACACCGCCGGTGTGACTGATTCTTTCGTGGAGACACGTAGGAGTCGCAACGCTGGAGTTCGACTGACTGCTTTGTATTTTTGTGTTCTCTTTGATAATGGACCGCCTTTTTGTGAATGCAACCCAGCGCATCTTCCCACTGTTGGTCTCTCATTGAGGTAAAGGATTTGAGGGAGGTTTCCAGTTCTTTCATTGCCTCTGGGTCTTGGAGGACATCCTCCGGGCAGTAAAATCTTGAGGTCGTGCCCTCTGTTTCGAAGGAGGGGGCGTGAATTCAGCCAGGACCGCTTTGTGGTCTGAGTTGGCAGCAAACATGGGATACACACTCGTCGCTAGGCTCAACAGTTCTGACGTCGCATGGATGCGATCGATGCGGCGTAGTCTCTGTGGATCGAGTCGCTCTCCTTCCCGAGGGTAGCCGTATGTGAAGCCCGATGGACACGATGACTCTTTGTCCTTGATATCCATCACAGTTGGGCAATGGATATCCACCCAAACATCATGCAGTCCCGCTTTTGCCAGGGCTGCGACCTCTTGTTCTCTGGCACGTAAAGACGTGTCACGTTCGAAATCTGGGGGCGCAAAGGCGTCCCGGTGTTTAACTATCAAACTATTGTGATCAGCACATAAGATTAGGTTTGGTCCATGCAACTCCTTGGCGATTTCTTTCCATTGCGCTAGTTGCTGTGAGTGCTTGTGGTGGGAGTGAACCACCATTGGAGTGATCTCCAGAGGACCACTCGACAATGAGGCTCTCAGTGCCCTGGGGGACAGGAACTGCATAGCCTGTAAGGTCCAGTTGGATGTTTTCCACGCCAGTGATACTCCACCCCGTCCGTCTTCATGGAGTGGCCCGTCCAGGCCGTACCCGTACTTCGACAGGCACCGAGCGCCTGCCTGGCGATCCTCCGCCGTGACGAAGTGGGGCTCTTGGATGGCGAAGAAGTCCACCACGAGGGACCGAAGTATCGACCCTAAGGCCACTATCCGAGTCTGCTTTCCCTTTCTCAGGGTTACCTTTGTTTGAAATCTATTGACATTTTGGGAAAAAACTCTGACTGTGCCGCTTAGAGGGATACTTGATGCAGACATCATGGTTTCTGCACCACCGCCACTCCATTCGTCGATGAAGCCTCATCCTCCTTAAAGTCTCGTTTTCTTTTGAGACAGCTGATGATGACCTTTATCGACTTGGTCGTCCAATTCCATTGCCTTGGCCATTTCACGCGCCATGATTAGGCCTTGTTTGCGTGTTTTGGCATCATCTGTATTCTTGGGGCGGTCGGTGATGCGTTTTTTCCGCGCTTCGTAGTCCGCTTCTGAGATCACAAACATGGGGGGCATTCCAGACTCCGACAAGTAGACCTTCCCAACCAGTTGCGACACACTTTCCGCGGTCAGTCGCCACGTGGCTGTGCGCATTGCTCCAACGCTCCACCTGACGCGTTCTGCGATGTATGGGCAGTGCACCGAGGGGGCAAGAGCTTTCGTCAGATCCGAGAGGTACCACTAGGGCGCCACATCCAAGATGTATACTGTGCCCACCAGCTCCTTCTTCCATGTTGATTGGATAGCAGGCTTGGAGATGATGTCTCGGTCGAGGAATTGCCCTATCTTCGGGTCTTTGAAAACAGCGCCAATGGTTGCCACCAGTTCGCGATATCTAGTCTTCAGCAGCGAGTGCCTAGTGTCTGTGAGGCCCAGTAGAAGTTTACTTGGGCCCAGCACATGGATTTTCACCGGTGACTGCGACTGCAAGACGCCAAGGACTGTCCAGAACATGCGAGAACAAAAGCGTATAGCATAGGCGACCATGTGTCCTTGTGCGTGTTCTTTATCCACACCTCATAGACAGCAGACATGTTCGTCAAATTGGCCCCACGATACCATTCCACTGCCTGGATCTGAAACCTTGGCTTGCATCCAAACTGCGAGACCACGGCATTCACTTGTTCCTCGTTCAGCTCCGTGAAGAACACCCTTGAGTTCCGTGGCTCTGTTCCCGGAAGGAGGTGGACCTCACCTGATTTCAGGCCAATAGCTCCCAGTAGACCATTGATCAAGTCACTGTGCACCTGGATGGCGTACTGGTTGTCCCGTACGTCTAGTTCACCCGAGCGGTAGGTTGGAGTTGAGGGCGAGTGCTCGATTGAGAAACGCTGGTTTGTCATCTTCATCGCCAACAAGCTCAAGCAGGGTGGCGAAACGCTGGTTTCTCATCTTGATCGCCAACAAGCTCAAGCAGGATGGCGACAAAGCGTCCAGGCATAGGCAAATCAGTACGCAGCCTCTTGATAGCACCTTGAATTTTGTCATCTTCTGTCATTTCCTCAACGAGCTCAACGTGAGGGCGACTGCCGTAAAGGACGGCAGCTAGTTTTTCGGACGAGTCGCAGTCCTTGAAGAGGTCGAACACCAGGGAGGCACCCTCTGTAACTCCACTCTTCAGCACCACTTCGTCTTGGATGATGTAGTCGGCAGGGGGGGGGCAGAAAAAAAATCCCCCGAGGAGGTGAATTTTTTTTTTCAACCGCGACACTTGTCACCCCCCAACCCCGTATACAAAAATTTCTACCCGCGGGGGACTTTTTCTACCCTAACCCCCCATTGTCCCCATTGGGCCCACAGACCCCCCCCCTTGAGCCCCCCCCCCCCCCTTGAGCCCCCCCCCCTTGGCCCCCCCCCGTTCCCCCCCCCCAACCCCACCCCACCCCCCTTGCTCCGCCGCCCCCACAGAAATTTTGTGGAGGCTGCCCCGGCTACCATGGCCAGGCGTGGCCAATCACATGCCCCCGATCCTGGGGCCGACTCACGGAGCGCTGGGTTCCAAGCACATGGATTGTTCACATGTATATGTACAGGAGCAAATTGATCTTTTGACACCATCGCTCTCTCAAAGAGAAGAGACTACGGCCCCGGCTCAATGTGCAAAAGCGTAGAAGGGAAGTGCACCCTTGGGCACTGCGTCGCACGCGGTACTCGCACGCACAACGCTTGCAACTGTCTCCCTCACCATGCGAAGATACAACCCTTCTTTTTCTTGTAGCCTTTGGTGAGTGTCTTAATAGAGTCGTCATCCACAGTGTACTCCACAAACTCTTCATACCTGCACAAAAGTGGGCGGGGCGACAACATACCTGTTTTTTGGAATGCCTGTCTTCAGCACCATGCGAAGATGCCGTCTGGTGGCCGATCTGCGACTGCAACAACTGCTCGTGCAATTGCGACATCCGTATTCCATCGCATGCGAATCCTTGATACCTGCAGAAAAGTGGCAAGCAAAACACACTTGTTTTTTTGCCTGTCTTCAGCGCCCAGAAAAAATTCGCTGCCCATCCTAAAGCAGTCCGTAGCCCGCCGCCTCAACTCCGTAAATGTGCATGAGCTGCCGGTTGGTGACCTGCAGAAAAGTGACAAGCAAAACACACCTGTTTTTTTGGCTGTCTTCAGCGCCAGTCCATTGCGCTTTGATTCACATCATAGGTGGTCTTCTCGGTACGATAGCACGTGTATCCTCCATAGGGATCACCGAGCTGATCGTGGGATGGCGCCTGAAAGAAAGAGCACACATGCACATGCACAACACACCTGTTTTTTGCCTGTCTTCAGTGCCATTCGAAGATGCGCTGCCCATGATGCGGCCATCCTCCATCGCGCTTTGATTCACATCATAGGTGGCCTTCTCGGCACGATAGCACGTGTATCCTCCATAGGGATCACCGAGCTGATCGTGGGATGTCGCCTGAAAGAAAGAGCACACATGCACATGCACAACACACCTGTTTTTTGCCTGTCTTCAGCGCCATTCAGAGATGCGCTGCCCATGATGCGGCCATCCTCCACTTGAGGGTCAGGTTCTTGGTGTTGCTCCACAAACCTTTGATACCTGCAAAAAAGAAGCCGGGGCGCCGACATACTTGTCTTTTGGAATGCCTGTCTTCAGCGCCAGTCCATTGCGCCATTCCGCGATCGGTGCAAGTAACGTTGCGTCCAAATCACTTCCTCTAGTGCAAATCCCTAAAATGGTGCAGAGAAATCGCACACACATGCGCAACACACCTGTTGTTTGCTTGTCTTTGGCACCATTCAGAGATACCTGCAGACAGCTTCCAGAGCAAACATGGACGATACGCACGACAAGCACCCCCCCCCCCCTGCTCCGCCACCTCCACAGGAACTGCAGTGAGTTCCTGTGAAGGCTGCCCCGGCTACCATGGCCACGTGTGGCCAATCACATGCCCCCGATCGCGGGGCAGACTCACGGAGCGCTGGGTTCCCACCCCCCAGCCCGCCGCCATTCCCCCTGCCCCCTTCCCTCTGGTCCCTCTGTCCACCATCTTCTCCACCCTCTGTCATTGGCGGCGGGCCTGCCAGCTCCCTCCCCTCGTGCCCTCCTCCGTCTCGTCGCTGTGTCCACCCTGTTGTGGGTCACGGTCACGGTCACTTGGCCTGTTTGCCTCCCTGTCTGTACCTTGTCCTGGTGAGCCAGCCCTGTCCTGCGCAGTAGTTGGTCAGACTGCACAGGCGCATTGTTCTCCTCCTCCCTCCTCCCTTTCCACCTCAGGTCACTGCCAGGGTAAGGCCCACGGGGTCCTCCGCGCATCGCCGGTGTGGCGCCCTTGCATCGCACTTGCATCGCCCTTGCATCGCCGCTTCTTTTGCTTCTGTGGCTCCCATGCCCCCTGCGGTTCTGATCTGCACCTGTGTCCTCCCCGTCTTGGTCCCGCTGCCACAACACTGGGGCAGCCCCATGGCGCATGTCGCTTCCCCAACATTGGCCGTGGTCCCACCACCACACCCCGGCGGGCCTGCCACCTCCACCGGAGTGTGCGCGCAGTGTAGGGGGGGTGTCGATGTAGGGGTCTGCGCGGTCTGGCCCCCCGGCACCAGACAATGGCGGGCTGCACGAACCAACGCCAGATCCACGCCGCATGCCACAGGGCAATCACCAGTGCCGCGGTGCGCTGGCCACTGTCCCTGTCCACCATCTGGGTCCCCTTCAGCACTTCCTTCTTTTCTGCGCAGGCTCCAGCTCTTCTTCCTCCTCTTCTTCTCCCTCCGCTTCTTCCTCCTTTCTCTTGCTTGCCTGCTCGGTCTCTTGCCTCCTTGGTCGCCCAGGCGCCCGCATGCCGATGACCGCGTCACTCTCCGTCTCCGTGACCATCAGCACCAGCCACCGCGCCTTCGCCACCGTCTCCGCCTTCCGGGTCTTGCTCCACTGCCGACTCGGGTGCGCCAAGCCCAGCAACTCCTGCGCGCGCGAGGTACTGCAGCACCGCAACTCCATGTCCGGGGCACCGGGCATTAGCACCGGTTCGGGGCCGGCCGCCACGCTCTTCATCACGTCGGGGGCCCGTCCACTTCGCCTCGCCACAGCCGCCATCATAGCCTCCTTGCTGAGCGGGGTGTTCCCGCTCGGCCGCAGTCCTTCTTGCAGGGTGGTCTCCGCGGTGCTGACGATCTGGGGCCGCTTGGAGACGTGCCTGCCCCGCCTCTTGCCCGTCCACTGCACCTTGATCTCGGCCCATCCCTGCATCCATTCAAGCGTGGAACGCTGCTCTTCCCGGTGCTGCTCCGTCATCGACTTGTCCTTGTCGAAGAGGTCGCCGGGTTCGGGGATCCTCCACTCGTCCGTGGGCCCGTACATGAACGCGCTGGCGGTTTTCACCGCCAGGTAGGAGCAGTTCTGCTTCTGGGCCACCTTCTCCGGCCAGGGCGCCTGCACGGCATGCACCGTGAATCCGGCTCGCTGGAAGCTGACCCCCAGGTCCTACGCCGGCTGCAGGTGGAGCGGATCCACAATCCACGCCTCCTCGTCCTCCCGGTCCACGGCCACCACATACGAGTGGCGGCTTGGGCGGGAGGGGTCGAGCGCCCCTTCATCCCGGGGGCTGTGGTATGCCTGCGGAAAATCCGGCAGCCGCCCGGCGCGCCCTGCAGGCAGCCAGCCTGCGCGCTTCAGGGCTCCCTGCAGGCTTCGCACCGTTTGCCGCCTTTCCCGCAGATCGTCCAGGGCGGCGTTCGAGTTTTGCAGCTGCCGATTCCCCTGCGCGCCGGATGGGGCGCGGACATTGGCGACGTTCTCAACCCACCTCTCGGACAGCTTCACCACTTGCGCCCGTTCTGTTTCCTAGATCCGAGCCATCAAGTCCGCCTCATTCTCCGCTGCTTGCCTCTTGTACCGCCGCTTCAGGCCATCCAAGATCTTCTTGTCCTCCGCTTGTCTTGCCTGCATCTTTCTGCGCGTCTCCTCCCTGGCCCTCTGCCGGTTTGGCTCCGGGGTCCGCTCCCTGCCACTGCGTACCCGGTGAGCAATCGTGTCCGACTCGGACGACCAGTCCTCCCGAACGTCCTTGTCCGTGTCACGGACGATTGGTTGGCCCACGGACGAGCGGGGCGCCTTCTTCTTGGCGGGGTCCGGTGCGCTCCACAGCTTTTGCGTGGATCCTCCGGATCCTTGTGTTGCCTTCTCCTCCGCATGTCCCTTCTTCGCCTGCGCAGTCTTTCCTCCTGACGGCTGATCCGCTGCATGTCCTTTCTCTGCCCGTGCCTCTGCTACTGGTGCATCCTCCTGTTCCTTCAACCAATCCGCCACCCATTGAAACTCTACATGACTGGTTCGCATCGTGTGCAAGATTAGGGTCTCGAGTGCAGTGTTGTGCCTTGTACAGTGGCTCTTTGCAGGGTGGCCTTTCGTGACTCGTCTACCCATAGAAACATTGGAATCCAAAACGGGGCTAGGGGTCTACACTCACTAAGCTGGTGGAACTGGTGAGGTTTTGTAACCCTTGTTAGGTTGGAGGGTGGAGCCACCCCTTTTTGGCAAGCAAGCATCCAACAGTAAGCAATGGGCGAGCAGCAAGCACGCGCAAAGTGGGGAAAAACCACACCTCCGTTGTGGTGGTGGCTCAAATTCGTCAAAAATTTTGGTCCCATGGGTGTGAGCTATAACCGCACAAGAAGTTTGAGCAAGAAATTGGACATTGTGGCTGGGAACGGGAGCTGCAAGTGGCGGACCTAGATTTCAAAATCTGTCAAATATGGCCCAAAAAGAAATGCCATTTTCCGGGCAATTTGGGTGCCCGGAATATCGGGGGAGAGTGCCATTTGCCTTAAAACCAATCTAGATGATGAACAAACACCTTGGGGCACTTTGTGGTAGCTTTTTCATCCAATCCAATGAGTGGGATCTACATGAACAAGAGTATCAAGAAATACCACAAGCTAGGCATTACAAAGGGCTACGGTAGATAAGGGTGGGTAAGTGGCCACACCGGATGGAAAATGTTTACACTAGGTGGACTCGTGACGTCCACTGCACGTGTCAAGAGATGGGTCTGAGACATGCATGAAGGGATGAAAGCCACGCGTCTCTCATGACAGAAGGGCAAGATACCACATCCCACAAGGCATATATCAATTTTGGTTTTGTTGTATGAGCTTGTTGGGAGGGTGCTTCATGGGATGGTCTGCGGTTGTTTGGCCCCAAATAGTTAGTGTGGTGCATGTGCGGTGCAGCAACTCCCCAATGTCCCATCAAGTCGTGTGAGAGAACGTTTGAGTGCATGCAACCCCGCCCCCCCCCTTTCCTTTTGGGCCGACTGGCACAAACAAGGGTGGTGTTGTTTGTGTCTCATCCGCACATACTGCCACCACGGACTACCACAGATGCTTCACAAGCCTTCCACAAATGCTCCCTTCCAGCCTCGCACAAAGACTTTATTCACAGAGCCCTTGGGGAGAGGCTGCCGGTCGGGGCAGACCGGAAAGATTGAAAACCAGCCGAGGTTAACTCCTCTTTAGATGGTCACAAAGAAAGAATCTCTCATGCACTACATGAATGCACCCTGCAGCATGACGCATTTCATCGCATTGACATGAGTTTTGCAGGCCCTCCCTACCACACCATTGATGTTAAGAAGCTACTCCCACACTCGCTGACGGAGACACTCTCCAGCCCCTCGGGACTCCTAGGTTGGGCGGCCATTGTGGCCAGCTTAAAAGTCCATTGCGCTTGCAAACATCAGTTCGGAATGACGGCACTATTTCTTAAGGAATGGGATGCCATCTTGTCTCATTGGGAACGGTGCCATTCTATTTGCCGATTTCAAAACAAGACCTCGAAGCCTTTAGTATGTCGTTCAAGCAACCCCCGAATGCCTTGCTTGACCCCACCCCCCACCCCCCACCCCCCACCTGCGGCATAACTCAGAGCTAGGAAGCAACAGGAAATGAAACTACGTCTAACTAACAAGCTAGACCATCAATTTTTGGATCTAGAAGCCAGTAGCTTTACTCTACTTTTCACAGATGGCTGAGCCAAGCGAGTGGACAGACGTGAGTGGGTAGCAGGGTACGGAATCTATGTTGATGGCACCACATCCCTCTCCGCCTTCCTCCCTGTAATGTTAAAGCAAATGAACAATGTGGCAGAGCTACAGGCAACCGTGTGTGCCATGCAAATTTGCCACTCTCCTAAAATCAGATTATGCACCGATTTCGAATCCGTATACCCGGGAGCTACAAGCGCGGCTTGCCGTTGGCGTGTTAGTGGATGGTATGGCTCTTCAGGCCCAGTGCCCACAACTTTTATTTGGGAACAACTCCTGCATGAATTGGACCGCCTTGAACGAATGGTGGAATGGGTTGAAACACTGCCATTATGATGTGCAGCAACTCTCAGTTTTGGATTTTCAGAAATCAGAATTTGTGAGGCACATAACAAGCACACAGTGTTCCTTGAGAATATGGATTTGGAGGATGGAAAGAAATAAACAAGAGTGCATATTTACCCACTAAAATGGTCAAATGGATGGATACAGCAGGTGAGGAAAATTGGACTACCCATGATCGTGTGTTGCAATCTGGCTCACGTTACCCCTTGCCATGTTGTATACCTTGAAGATGTGTGAACTGGTTAAGGAAATGGGGGTACTCACACGAAAACTGTGAATTCAGAGAAAAACGTGAAGATGACACACTGCAATACAACAATGTGGTGAATGCTTTTGCGGGTAGACTTCATTAACAATGCTGGATGATTTGCATGGTCAGAACAGGTAGGTGCATACCACAAACAAAGTTACAGTTTTGAAGATTTGTTGCATGACACCACAGAACTGCTTCATGCTTGTTGACATGAAATCAGGAGGCAGCCCCTCCATAGACCAAACAAAAACACCATCGGGACAGACTGAGGGTTGACCAAAAGATTACGGCTGACATCACCCCTATGTTGCCTACAAAAAAGACAGCTTTTACCACATAGACACACACACACACACACACACACCTGGACTTTACCAAACGTCCCGCTTGGGGTACCAAGAAAACCCAAAAAAATTGCCCCTATTTTTGTCCAATGAAACCCTCATTCCGAACCAGAAAATCCCTTGGCATAGATGCAAATCCCCCATTGCCATGACAAATTGTCCCAAAACTAACCCATTCCTTACGAACACCCACCCCCAGTTCAAGCAAACACCGCAGAGATGCAGAAAACAGAAGCCCAAAATGTGGCAAGAAGACCCTACTGGATGTGCAGGACAAAACAAAACTGTACCAAAAAAAAAACACCTCAGTATACCAGAATACCCCCGCCACAGAATTTACACCCCCCGCCCCCGCCCCCGGGTCATACAGGTGGTTTTAGGTAACCACCACATCACCGCAACTATCAGCTCCCTTGAGAGTAGCTCATGGGCGCTAAGGAAGCCAACTGCACCGTTGGTAGTAAAGACAGTGAGGGTAGGGGCCAGCACAAAGGCGTAAAGACGAAAAGAAAAACCATCCGTGCACTTTTGAGCCTGATGTTATCAAATTGAGAGCACACACAGGCATGTAGGTGTTGGAGGTGTTGGAGGTGTTGGAGGCATTGGAGGATTTGGTCGATGTTTTAAAACAGGGGAGGGGGGGGGGTCTACCCTTGCCTCCTCTTTTAGCTCAAGACATAAAGAACACATAGGGATACTGCTGGCATCAGGGCTTGCATCACCCGAAACTTGACAGCAACTGAGGGACACAAATCACATGGCAACAGTGCCGGAAGTGAAAGTGGTCAGTCCTACCATGTGGAGCTTTCCACCAAGTTGGTTGCACGAAGAGGTTCGGTTTGGGGGTGGCAGCTGGTCTCAGCAGGCTTCAACCTCTGCTCGCCAACTTGCACCACCTCACACGGCTGCCCTTGTGCTGGCACCGACCACCCACCCCATGCCCCACTCCTCCACTCACCTGCCCATAGGTGGGGCCAATCACCTTTCATGCGCAGAATCATTCCCGGCAAGTCGTTCACCTGGTGTCCTGAAGTGCGACCTCCTAATGTGTAAAATGGGGTGGCACCTGAGGCAAGTCACCATCATCATCCATGACCCCCACCATCATTTCAAATAATGGGGCTCTGAATCATCCCACCAAGGCCGTGACTGCTGTCGGGTGCTCCCGTGTGGGCGGGCCCACTTGGGCACAAACCATTTGTGGTAATTCTTTTGGTTTGGCCCATGGGCAAGGGCCAGCTGCCGCCTTGTATACATGTGATGTATGTGGGTTCGCTCCCTGCGGACCTGATTGTGTGCTGCGGTCTTCCAGCACGTCACATATACTTTCGCTCTTCTGCGCACAACCCGACAGGCAGCACATTGCAGTTGCAACTCTTTCCGATGATGCCAGAGCAGTGCAAATGTATCCTTGAATTGTGCGATCACGGCTGGACGGAAAAATCGTTGCTCGGTTGCTCTGAAGAGCAGCGTAGGACTTGAATGCAAATGCACCACTGTAGTTGGTTGAAACAGATGCGTCCGAGAGGATCCCAAAAGAGATACTACTGTGGTCCGAAACATGGCAAAAAAAATGGACACTAAGAAAGTGACAAGAATGGACAATCTACGGTACGAAACGTGTGGGCAAGGTCCCTACAGCAAATGGGCACAACAAGCAATTGTGTAATGAAGCAACGGAGCACAAGCAGATTCGTCAATGCAGTATGCTCGCTCTCGCTTTCGTCATGAACTTCTTCAATGCAGTCTGAGCTACAATATTGTTGCCCACTGGGCTAGGCCCGGCGGGCAGGGAGTCTGTGCCCCTAGGTAATGACAATGAACAAACAAATCTGTCACTCATAAATGAAACCGGCATCATCGCCGGGTAAAAAAAAAAAGACAAGCATTTGTTTCAAACAATACTTTAATTAAGCCAAAAAGCACATGCCAAATTGTCACTGTAGTATGCTCGCTTTGGTTTTTGTTGACTTTGCTGTGCTGCATACCGTCACACCTATGGACTAAATTCGCCACTCGTCAAGTCCCCACAAACAAGACCCTGGGAACATCCATGTAGCCATGCCCCGAATGGAAGGCATACGGCCAATCTATGTAACAATGTAACATATGGGGGTACTTGAGGCCCTTGGGCACGGACACCTGTCCGCCAGACCCATGCATGGCTGTGCGTCAGCATGCAACGGCAACAGCAGATCAGACATGCTTGCACTTGCATCGGGCCTATGAACAAACTGTGCCATAAAATGACGCCCAGGTCACCGAACAACCCGTGTTGCCATTGGCCATTGGCAAAAGCACCCTCCATAAATGAAGATTTTTTTGAAACGCGTGGCAGTGTTTATGAAAACATCACTTTTGATCATGCCACAAAAGGCGTTTCTACATACAGTACTCATACTTGGCACAACAAACTCTTTTCAAAAACTCAGTAGTTGTGTTGTGTGTCCGCGTGCTGTCTTATCTCATATCTGTATGTCAGGGGAAATGAGGGTTTCATCGCATGCTTTGCTTGTTCATTGTCATTGGGGGAATGTTTGCCCGGCGTGCTACTTTTAGACTATGTTCCCCCCGAAGAGCCCCCAAGCACACCCCTTGGAAACGCCCTTAGAATTAGGTGACCCAAACTGCCCCAGCTCAAGAAAGTTGCAAACTGGGGTACACAGTACCACTCTCGCTCCTTTAAGGGCGATCTTGGTCAACACCTTAGCAAGTTGGGAGAATGGGGGGTTAGGATAGCACAACCGCATCGATCTCCAGTAGAAGCAATAGGCGTTATTGAGGTATCGCGAACAGTAGAGCTACATCATAACATTGGTCCCACAAGTGTGGGTGTCAATACATTCAGTACAATAATGCTCCTTACACTCACCACCATCTGCGACGGTGGAGCGATCTGGCAACACAACACACACACTTCTGCCTCATCCTCTGCCTCATCTTGCGTGCCACAACCGAGCAAACAGCTGCTCAATGCGTGCCCTATACCACCCGTGCACGTCATTGTAACATTGTTGGCGGGATGTCAAAGTGCCATTCTTTCTTCAAATGAATGGCACAATGACATGAATCCGGCCCTTATAAGCACCATCATGGCCCCCAACTTCGAAATCAAAGAAATCACCTCGGGTACGAGAAGGTCCATACCCATCCAAAATCAAAACATCTGCTGATGTCCCGGGGGCCAAGGGGCAAATCCATATAATGTTGCCCAACATATCAACGGCAACAGTCCACCGGTAGGGCACGGGTCACAAAAGATGCCCGGCGCGCGCCCGGCGCGCTAACGTTCCCCCATTGCCTGTACATGGCCTATTTTGAATGCGTGTAACAGCAGCATGCTAGTTGTTCTGTTGCCTTGTTTTGTGTGTGAAACCAGGCAGCAACACGTGCGACAGCCAAGCCAAGCGGGTGTGAGGTACAGGATGACTTGTGCTGCCATTGGTCTTGGATTTTCGGCGTCACCTTCTAGATGGTGCTTTTAATTTCTGGTGCCTAATCTTGAATTCCAAATGGTGGAGTGCAGCAGCCTCACAAACAACTTTTTAGCAACAAACTTCAGATTGGATCCGGGAAGTCCCCAGGCTGCAGTGAAGCACCAAACACAATGGCCGGACCTCAATCATCCGTACTCATGCAAATGTAGAAAACACGTGCACCAGGGACGACCTAGAACAAAGACATGGCAAATCTGAGCTGAGGGACCATCAACACAACCATTAGGGACACAACGCAATGGGGGCACAAAGTAGCGCCCATGTAATGAAAACTGCGCATCTTGTGCGCATGGTGGTGCAACACCCTCAATGGGCGCATGTGATAATACATTAATAATGCACAGTGGGGACGGGTGCACGGTGCGCACCGTTTTGGGCAATTACACAGCTTTCACCCCCCAAATGGACCCTCATAGGAAGGTGCTGGACAACAACATGGACACCAAGATGACAGCCAGGAAATGGGAATCTCATCGGTCTCTTGCAGACACATGGGTTGTATAAAACAAAATCATTGATGTACAACATATGGATATCCAACTGCACCCGGAAATTGTATGGGTAGGGCATTGAGAGGGGCTTAGAACAATAGCAGGAACCTGCTCATTTGCATCTGCGGTTGTAGAAGACAGGGGTACCAGCGCGGACCCCAAGACAATGGCATTGTATTGCTGAGCTATAGTCCAAGGAATAGCATGTACAATGCAGTCCTCATGGCATGTAGGGTGAAATGGGGTACCAACTCAGCAACACAGCACCTCACCGTGCAACTGCAAAGCCAAACAATGGTGTTAGGTATATCATCTAAATAAAAAAAGATACACGGTGCTTGCACGGTGCGCACACAGTGCATCCTGCTCCCCCACGGGGCATCCGTTCCGTTTTCACCTGCCCCTCACCAAAGCATGATGGCACTAGTCCCATGCCATTTTGCGTTTTCCTCTCAAAGAATAGCAAAGGCTTAGCTCCTTTGCTTCTTCTGGTTCGGTTATTTTGTACTGCTGGGAATATTTGTAGGAGAAGTGTGCCTCTCATCCAAGCAACATGGAGTATTAAGTCCGCAGCTTTTGATATTTTCCGCATTGTTTGCGCAAGGGAAGGGGCTGTCATGCAGGGGGGAAGGGTACTAAGTGTGCTGGTTTCTCAAAACAAGGTAGGCAACAAGAACAAGAAGCATCCACACAAAACACACACACACACACACACACACTACAAAAGAAGATCCACCACAACAACCCTTAAGGCAACAGGGCACTGCACCGGACCGCTTCAAATTCTCGTTAGGCCGCAACACATGGAGTGAAAGAGCAGACCATGGGCGACTAGGCACCTTTTTTGAGTGACAGTACAACCCTGAGGGCCTCCCTTTTCCATCAAATAGGTCAGGATGGTTCACAATGTCACTAATAAGGGAAGGGAGAAGCGAATTTGTGGACCTGTCCCAACGTATACTGTGTTCTTGTTTGGCAAGCCACCTGTAGCCAGCTGACTACATACAGGGGGGGGGCTGAAAGTTGTAGAAAGTGGTGGAAACGAGGGAGTCAGACTTCCCCGAGAAAACCCATCCTAAGGTTGTTTCAGTACAAAATGGGGCAACCAAGTTGTCTTTGTGGTACACAAAGGTCCGCAAGCATAGCATACGTGGGGAAGCCAAGTGGTTTTTTGGCAGAAAGGGTGTTTTTGTCGGTGCATATTGGTTTTGTCGGGGTCCATTCCAGCGAGGTCAGTGGGTTCTTTTTTGGTACAAACAGGCATTGCTTTGGTACAAACAGCAGGGTTTTGGGTACCAAACGGGAGGATTTTTGGTAGTTGCCGAGGGTTTTGTGGTACAAAACAGAGTTTTCTTTGTTTTTTTTTGGTATTCCTCAGCGTTTGGCAATTGGTACCTAGCCTAGGCATACCATTGGGGAGGTTGACGGTTCCCAGGATGCACCCAACACCCTGCCTGGGCTCCCACACCCCACTCGCTCCCGGAGGGGCTCCCACACCCCACTCGCTCCCGGAGGACATCCAAAACACTCCAGAAAACATCCGACAAAAACCAGACGAATTGTATTGAAAACCCCCAGATGTGTACTTGACACCCCCTGAATTGTACCCTAAACCCCCTCTAATTGTACCAAAAAACCAAATTGTACCGAAAAAACCCGACAGGCTCGCAACATTGCCACCAAGGCCGGGATGTCGTCACACCAGGCAACCGTGATACCATTAGTTGACAAGCTCTGCGGAAGCTCCCAAGTGGAGCACCGCCCCCCTTTCCAAAAGGCGTGTTTGTGCGAGCCATCGGAGCACTGCTGCCACATGATAGCATCTATCACGGGGGAAATATTGAATTTGTTGATGTATGTAGCCCGTTGTCTTCTGTGAGGCATGGGGGGCTGCACTGTGTGCCCACCTTGCCACCTGCTTGCGCGCATACCCACAGAGTAGTGGCACTTGACACCATGCACTGACATTCTATAACTGTCCCCCCGATGAACGGCACCACAGTACGCTCGCCGCCAGTACCTCCGTGAAAATTGCACTGACGTACCTGTCGACCTACATCATAGTGTATAGCATTGTGGAGTGCGTGGAGGAGGGCTCAGGAACCCAGCCCCTAGCACAACCTGGCACCTCAACACAGCTGCAAACCCACCGTGTAGGCGGGTCATCTGCACATAGCCCCGGCAGGTTAGTCCCCCATGGTGTGTCCCTGTCTCCATCACTCGGACTTCAAATTCAGCGAGGCCACTGGGCCCAGAACCAGAAGAGACACAGCAGCACAGACTAAGAACAGCACCAATTTGTATTGAGTATGTGTTTCGCCTCTACGAGAGGCCACGTCAGCAATCACGAATGGCTGGACAGTGATGAATCGTAGAATGCAGAAGAGATCAATGCATTGTATGAGACATCAATCAAATCAAGCATAATAGACACCAACAACACATAGCAGCGTCAAATAATTCAGAGCAAAAAGCAAAGGCACAAGCCTGTGCCCCCTCCATTCCGACACCTCTTAATAAGTTGCCATGAGGAACGCTGGACGGACACTATGCCTGTATGACTAGAGGCCCCCCCCTTCTCTGAGGGTTAGGTTTGCTTGCGTGCTTGCGTGCAGCCTATCCGTGTCCCTCCACAGTTCCTTGCTGCCGAACACTGTCGCCTGCCAGAAGCATGTTGTACACCACTGTGGTGTGCAAGGGGAAGAATTCCTGCACCCATCCCCTGGCTGACCTGGTAATTCTTTGCCCGAAAAGATGCTGCTGGTAATACAAAAATGCTTGGCTCTGTGTGCCAACAAGTAAGAGCACAACATGCCCTGGAACATTTGGTACAACAGCCAACCAGCTGTCGTCCAGGACAAAAAATACTATTCTGAAACCCAAGAACAAAAAAAGCTACAAATGCCATCATGGCCGAACAAGGTTCTCTGACAGAAACCATGGACATCATGCAACTCAAAACCAAGGCACCCACAGCCCATGCAGTACAAACTTGCACCAATAAAAAAACGCCCCATCAAAATCCATGGTGCAAAATTTGACGGAATGGACACACAACATTGCTTGGACATGGGCAGTGATGGCTCGTCATCATCTAGAATCACCCTGGCATTCATCACAGTCCAGAGGGGCCCCAGATTGTTTTGCTTGGAAAAGATGGAGGGGGGAACTGAGGTAGCACCCATGCGACACTTTGTTTGGGCGCCTGCGGCGCCCAGCAGGAGTCCATCGAATGCAGCTTGCTCTGGAAAACTCAAGAGTCACAGGTCGCAACCGTTTTTATGAAGTCCCGGCCCCACATGAGCCTTTGGGTAGGAAGCAGGTGCACACAGACATAAAAAATGATCTCACTTGACCTCAACCTTAGCATATGGGTGGGCTACGTTATGCATCCTGGTCAGAAACGACCATGTTGGTAGCGGTGGGGAAAAGCAATGTTGCAAAGACCATGCACTGCATCTCCGGTGGGGAGTGAGCGCAGGCTGACCATTGCACCTGCCAACCCCCAGGAAGATTCTTCTGAAATGTGACACAATCGGGTGGGCAGTACCTCTCTTTGTACCCAGCCCCAGCTATTGCAGACATCAAGAGCCTGTCGCGCGCCTGGGCAGGGATGTGAATATCAACGGGGGGGGGGTGAATTTCAAGACCCACCCACCCAGAATTTGGGAAAACCCAGGGACCCAGAATTGTCCCACACCCACCGGGGGGGGGGGGGGGTTGGACAGCCACCCACCCACCCCGCCAGCCACAAAAGCAGTACACAAGACACGAGCATTGGACCAGATTTCAGAAATTTTTTGAACTAGATGAGCACCCTATTGATTGTCGTCACTGCTTGAGTCACATGATGAATCGGAGGAGCTTGAGAAATCTGAGGAATCACTGCGGTTCGGGGAAGGGGTCGAGAGCAAGGGGGAGGGGTTAAGGGCTATCATGGCCTGTGACTGACTGACGAACTGGGTCCCCCAATAAAGGGGGACCCAATTCCATGCATCATAACACCCAGGGACCCAGAATTGTCCCACCCCCATGGGAGAGGGGGGGTGTTTGGCCACCCACCCACCCAAAATTTCCAAGACACCCACCCAGCCCCCCCCCCCCCCCGGGTCCCGTCCGACGCCCACTAAGCACATCCCTGGCCTGGGGCATACTTGCATAACTGTCGTTTCTCTAATGCAACACGGATCACCTGAAGTACAAGAAAATTTACCGCCCCCCCCCCCCTTGTCGTTCCCCACCCCAGGGAAGACGGTCCCCCAGCACCCCCTGGGGGACGGTTGCCAAGTGACGGTCCCCTACCCCCCCTGGGGGACCGCACCACCACAGTACACGCACATTTGCAGGCACAGAAATAGCAGCACGGAGAGGCGCCCAACAGACGCACGATTGTGCAAGACGGTCTTGCCATCACGGTCATAAGTGATGCAGCGATATGCATCACCGTGCTCCGAATGTCCAACAACCTGCAGCAAAACAGGTTCCTGGGTGGAGAAGATGAACATCACATTTGTCCCAGGGGGAAACATGGTTGTGTTGTCAAGTTCCATTTCAGCGAAAGTGAGCAAAATGTCCTGCCATGAGTGCAAGGGATACAAGTGGCAGTGCCCCACAACACAGTCACCCACACAACAACACAATGAGCCGCAACGAAAAATTTTGGGTAGACCAAGTGACCCCCCCCCCCCGGGAACGAGAAGGGGTGGGGAACGACAAAGGGGGGGGGGTACTTCCTTCCATTTGCCCTCAGATGTATGTCACGTAATGCATGTTGTTTACGCAATGTATGTGATACTTTTTTTTTTGCAACAGGCCTGCGCTGAGTAGCGACAAGGCTCTCGGGTTCGCAACCCGGTCTCTGCATCAGTGCTGTAGGGCGCAGTACAGTCACCCGATGTAACGTGTGGCCAGAAGGCAAACCTGGATCTGTGCCTGCAGAGAGTACTAATGCATGGTAGTGCAGCGGGTACTGCCACGCCGAAGCAACCCAGAAATGTGAAGGTTCATAAATTCATCAGTTATTCATTGGTGTGTCGACTTGTGCAGTTGTTCATTCATTGGCGGCACATACATATCTATGGTCCTCTAGCCGTGAATTCGAGCAAGCGGTAGGGCAGCCCAAGTGCTGGGTCAGGGTGGTCGGGGCCCGCAGGGGGGTTTCCGGCGGCGTACTGCAGCGGCTGCGCAGCCGGCTGCAGCCCTGAAGACCCGAGTTCGATTCCTCTTCCGCAGGCAAGCGGAAGAGGAATACGAGGAGGAAATGCGCCGCCCGGCGGACGGCGGTACCAGTGACGGAGGGCGCTGCTGCAGGTGTGCTGTGTCTGGTGCCTCGTTTTTGTGAGCCAGGGTTTCATGGACGGGGATAAAAATACGAGGACGAGACACGCCACCCGGCCACCGGCGGTACCGATGGTGGAGAGGGATGCTGAAGGGGGCGGTGGCGGGGACCTCACCGGGGGGCCCCTGGACGGACAGACGAACCGGGGTTCGAACCCCCGGCGACGACGAGCGCCAGCCATGGCGCATACCACTAGACCGTCCATGCCTCTTACCCTATTTGGCACAAAAATTGTTTAAAGAGACTGGACCTTTTTTGGGGTTCGAACCTGACCACTCCTGTCTGTAGGGCCGGGGGTCCAAGGCAGGTGTATGACGTGATAACAGATCAGACATCCAGAGTCCCAGCCCTAGCTCGTGCGCCCCCCAGCACAGACAGTACCGTCACACGGCCTCGGGCCCAACCAGCTCCATTGGAGGGGGGGAGATACAACAGTGAGCCTGCGGCCGCTCGCGTGAAATGTCATTGGAATTCAGTACCAGTGTCAGCCTGCCGTGTAGGCGGCAGGGCCGCCAGGAAAAGAGTTTGCAGGACAGTCATAGGGAGCTGAGCACGATCAGTTCCGTTCACAAGAGGGTGGGGCGGGGAAACGTGTGCGGAGGAGGGGTACTGGGGTTCAGCGCTGGATCCGGCGTCGCTCTTTTTGGTAGGCATCAAAAATTCTTTGCCAGTGCCGGCCAAGTAGGAAAGTGGCATGGCTGCAGACGGCCGCCATACTTGTATGTCTGTGAGATCGCAGGGCCCGAGTGTGGTATGTAGAGAAGAGCGTGTGTGTAATGCCGTGATGCACCATTGTCGCCTGTCCGATGAAAATTGCGTCTTTGGTCGTGAACAGTGCGCGTGCATGATGTTGCTGCCACTGTTGGTACACGCTCCAGGCAGCCGCCACGTAAACTTTTGTGGCTTGCCCCATCGCCTGGGTACGTTGTCTCAGCGCATATTGCAGGTATGTGTTCAAGCGTGCCCCCCAATGTGTGATAAGATGACGCCGTTCCATCGACTGTGCTGCTGCCCGCTGAAAAACGCGCATGACAGCCACCTCTGTGCAATGTTCAAGTAGGAGGACAGGCCGGGGGGGGCCCGTAGGAAGTGGTGGGTCGGCTCCCTGCAAGAGGTTCAACAGTTGCTGTTTGACGGTTGAGTTGCACATGTGAGCGAGGCGGAGGACGCGTGACTTTCTTGCTGTGGTTAGAGGCTCTTGTAGGAGCTCAGCCGCATGTTTTTCGGGGCACCTGGTTTGTGGCCTACGCACGGGTCGCCGCTTGCGCTTTGCTTGACAGAACCGAACTTGCTCGCTTAAATTCTTTTCAGTAGGATTAGGTTGGATGGTCCGACCGCGGAGTTTCCCATACCACGGACTGATGGATGTGGAAGCAACAGTGGGCCGCCCTGGGGCGCGCGGCGGCATGGGCAGTGTGCCCCGTAGCGCCGTGACTCCCAACAGGATATGGTACTGAAACCATGCCACCCGGTACCGGATTTGCGCCATAGCCTGGAGGGGAATGGTGGCGACGAAACTGCTGGGGATGCGGAGACAGGAAATCTGCTTTAGGTCGTTGGTAGTCGCTGTAAGTAGCCAATCGCGGGCCTGCTGGTGCCACTCGCCCCAAGAGTGGGTCCAGAGGTTGATGAAAGAGGGTCGCAAGCGAGGGCAGGAAACGAGGCGCTGGTGTGCGGTAGTGCTGTGATGTTGTCCGCACAGTTGGCACTGTAGGACCTGTCGTTCCCACGGTGCGCCGCAGGCTTCCCACCGCACATTGCCCCAAAGCCAAGTGTGCCAGAGGCGCCGGCGCGTGCCTTTCAGGGGCAACCAGGTTGTCCAATGTGCGTCGCGGAACCCCAGGATATTTCAGCAGCCCAGGATCCATTTGCGTGCGGGGGTAGGCGCATGCCCCCCCCCCCCCCAATGACGACGTGGCTTACATCAGTGGGGTCGATATCCGGGAGTGGGAGACCTGCCGCTTTTTTGGCCCATCTATCGACCTCGTTGTTGCGCCGGATATCCTCTCGGTCCTGCTTGGTAGACGCCTGAGTGAGCTCATGGTGTCCTGGTATCCATCGCATGGGGATCGGGTTGCCTTGTGTGTGGGTGTAAATGAAACCCCGTAGGTGAAATCCCGTAGGTCGCGGTCGGCGCACTCCCGGTGTGGCTCCGTTTGACACCATCGCACAACCGCCTGGTTGTCGAGGGTAAGTGTGTCCCCTGCATCCCGCAATTGGGTGAGCATTGCTGGCGGCTGGAGCTCGGCCCTTTAGGACGTCTGTGGTCCTGTGATGCGGGCAATGATAATGAGTGGCCCACAAGTCAAGGAACATCCTCCTCGGGAGTAATCCCCGTGATCAGTGTGGCTGATGAGTTTACTCCCATCGCTGTGCCACTCGCTGCCGCTGCGGGCCTTGTTGTTGGTGTACGCTTCATGGCCTGCCACGACACATTTGGTGAAGCCAGGCGGGACCTCTCCTTCCACTGGGATGGGCCTGGTACATTCTGTGGCGATGTATTTCCGTGACAGGGACTCGTCACCGACGTCAGGGTGTTGGCTGCGTATCTGGATCCCGTCGTCAGAGGACTGTTCATCGAAGAATGCGGGGCCCCCGCGTGGGGCCTGATACTCGCAAAGCTGGATGGAGGTCCGCGCTCCCAGTTGACGGAGCATGGTAACATAGTCACGAATGGGCGCCATCTTCCGATCGACAGGGCGCTGGGCGATTGCCCGAACCCGCCCGTGGCGGTCACGGAGTGCAGTTTGTAGCAATGTGATGTAGCGGCAGCGGAATGCCCAATACATTTGGTGGAGCCCTGTGCCTCCTTGACGGACCGGGTCGATGAGATGGAGGGCATGGTGGCGCCGTTCAACCCCTGTGGCAGTTGTGACGAACTCCCGGGCCATCATGTCGATGTCGTGAAGCAGCTGGTCGCTGGCTACGAAGAGTGACCGGTATACCCACCGAGGCATGAGTACTGAGGACAGTAGCTGGGTGCGTTCAAAGGCATCGAGTGGCAGTGTGCGATACCTGGCCAAGTCACACTGAACAGTGTGGATATCCGCCCTGGCAGACTGCAGCATGGTGGGGTGTGCAATGAGGTGACCCAGGCATTTGAATAATGGCGGGGAGACGGTGATGGTGTGGCCAGCCCACTGGACTTGGTGCTTTCGATAGCGGGGGGCCTAGTGGAATACTTCTGTTTTTGAGTGGTTGATCTTGAAGCCGAGGAGCTGGGATAGTTCCTGTACGCGGTGAAGGACAGCCTGTAGCTAGGACTCGGACCTGGCGACGAAAGCTATGTCGTCGACATAGATGAAGAAGTCAACGTCGGGAAACTCCCTCTGCAGGGTCCCATGGAACGACTGATAGACCAGGGTGAAAAGGGCCGGAGATAGGGGGCACCCCTCTTTGATACCTCTGTGGACTCTGTAGGTGAATCCGCCGCACTCATTCATGGGCTGTCGGTAGATCTGTTCGACCAGATTGAGCAGATGCGCCGGGGCACCGACACAGTGGAGGGCTTGTAGGATGGCGGCGTGCGGTGTGCTGGGGAAGGCCTTTGCCACGTCAAGCAAGCACAGGTAGCTGGGGTTGTCACTCTGAAGCAACGTGGACCAGAGATTCAGTGCCTGTGCGCTGGTGGTGTGGCCTTTGCGTGCCCCTGCTTGCTCTGGAGATAACGCTTGATTGAGGGGCCGTTCCATGGCTTGCAGCAGCAGTGAGGCAAAGAGAGTGTACATGCATCCAGAGACGGATATGGGCTGATAGCGTAGCGCTGAGGCGGGGGAGCCCTTTTTGTATAGGAGACTGACCCGTGACGAAGTCCACTGCTTTGGCATGGTCCCGGTGTTCCAGGCGCTTACAATGCACAGGTACAGCTCCCATTGGAGGGCAAGTGGCAACCATCCCAAGAGGTGGGGCGCGACCCCGTCCGGGCCTGCCACCTTCCGTTTGGGTCGTCCCAGGGCCTTTAAGAACTGATCCCATTGCGGGGCGGCGGCACGAAAGCCGTGTTGGGGCGTCAGTGACTGGCGTAAGAGTGAGCACATGGCTGCGGGGTCCCAGGGCGGATCCCCCGCGAAGTGAGGCAGATGCTTGGCCATGGACTCTTTCGTGGGTTGGGGCTGTGCCATTTGGAACGGGGTGTGCATCCAGATCTTCATGTCCTGATAGAATGTTCGGGCGGACTTGACTGCAGACTTGTGGAACCGACGCAATGCTTTGTGTGACGCAATGGCCTGTTTTCTGCCCATGTAGTCGCCCCAATCCTTCAGTGCACGCTGGGACGTAGGGGCGCATTTGCATGCCGTCCTAAATTGCTCCTCCTTGGCGTCTAGCTGGGGTGCCTTAGGTCGGTGGTTTTGCACGAATTGGTGAATTTCGGTGAAGCTCGCTTCATACCGCTCTTGCGGGGACCCGGACAGGCTTGTCTGGCGAGACCATTTAGTCATGTGTTTTTGAAATGCATTGAAGGTACCCGTGTGCCAGTGCTGGATTGAGCCAGTGTACTCCCGGTGGTCGGATCCGTCTTGGATGGAAGAGCTGAAGACTGCCGCCACTGCTTTGTGGTCGCCGGCGGACGGATAGGTGCGAGTAGAGCACCCTGTGGGCGTCAGCGCGTGCCAGATGGTGTCGGAGACGAGGACCGCATCCAGGCGGACTCCTTTGCGAGTGGTGAGCAGTGGGGAGTTCATGTCCGTCGTGGTGCAGCTGGCCGGGTCAAGCAGGGTGCCATCCAATAACTTGTGGTGCCACCAGCGCACTGGTCAACGGCGGGGCCACACGGATTCTTTGCCAGGATTGAAATCACCCATTAGCAGCCCCAGGTGCGGAAGTTGGCTGATCCACTGATCTAATGATGTGCGAGAGCGCTGGTCGAAGGGCCCATGGATATTCGCTGCACTGAAAGCCGGGCGGTCAGGAAGGGATACCTCGACGGCCACACCACATGGGTGGGCTGGTTAAAGGAGGCGTGTGTATTGGGCAATGCTGCGGTGGACCAGAAAGAGCACGTCAGGGTTGTTGGCGGTGTGGGTCATAGGCTGGTACTGGGGTGCCATGCGGGCAACCTGGCACATGTGGTTGTAGCCTGACTTGAACCTGACCTCTTGGTAGGCGGTGAGGGTGGGTTGGGCCGCGGTGGTCTCCTGCAGGAGCTGGTTCCATCGCTTCTTGGACAGGTGTGGGCCTCCCACGTTGAGGGAAAGGACCTTAAAGGTGTGGAGTCGTCCAGGGCCCGGTAGCGGGTGGATGTCGTTGCTGAGTAAGAGCAGACGTCGGGCGAGGTCCCACATGACGTGCGAGGGGTTGATGGTGCCGGTGACCCCCCCAGAGTGTGGGTAGTAGTAGCCAGAGCTGTTGGGTTGGGGAGGGGGTTGTGAGCATGTTTGGTAATGTGATAGTAGGAGCGACAAGAGGCGGAGTTGCCACGGCAGCCGGCTCACGCTCCAAGGGAGGGGCCGAAGGTGGCGGCGGTGCAGCACTGCGTGCCTCCGGATTGCCCGATTGCAGGTATGGGTGGTGTCGACCTTAGTGGGATCATGTGCCCACTGGTCCGTAGCGCCCCCGATAATTAGGAGGAGGACAACATAGTGTATGATGTGACGGCATGGTAGATGGGAGCCAGATCGGTACCTTACGCGTAGGGGGCGTGCGGGGCATTGAGGGGACAGGCATGGCAGTGTACCTGTAGGGCACGGCCCCGACCACTGGACCCTGCGTAATCCAGAACCAGAGCATGCTTCCCCATGATGTCATGTAGGCTGCGGCCGCGGGTGCCAGTCCGATGACCAGCGCCGAAAGGGCCATCAAGCATATGAACACATGCAGAGGCGAGTGGGGTTGTGGGGAGGGCAAGACCGTCGTTGGAGGGGTCCGCGACCCGTTGGTCGTTGGTGTTGTTGCGGTCGCTGATAGTGCGTGCGGAGGGGGTGGGGGTGCACGTGGGGGTAACGCCCGTGGCGGGATGATGGAGTCCCGCCATGCCGCGATTCAGTAAGGGGAGGTACGAGTGTCAGGGCGCTCTTGGCGGGAAGGGCGCTCTGCTCTCGCTGGTGAGTGTAGGACGATAGTGGGGCCCAACAGATCGTCAAGGGTCGGCGTTGTGGCGGTGGCGGGAGCTGACGTGGACGTGGGTACGGTGGCTGCGTGATGCAAGAGGTGTGCTGAGAGCCACTGGGCGGCCGACTGCATGGCCGCCGGCACGCCCCACTGGAGGCTGGCATGTAGTCGCCACGTGTCGTCATATGTGGCTGCTTCCTCCCCCACTGAGGCGAGGGTCTGCTGTCGCAGGACTTCCTACATGCAGTCGCATGGCAAAGTGGTGAAGGATATTTCCCCTGACGCGGTGTCGAAGACCATGCCTGCACTGATCGCCGCCGACTCACGGTGTTGGTATTGTACCAGGTACATGCTCTGGTTAGCTCGGGGTCGGCCTGCCCAAGGGCAGACGTCATTTACTGTACCAAACACGGCAGCGTACTTTCGGACGCTGTATTGAGACACCCCGACCGGGGCCGACACCAGGGCCTGGTTGTCCGTGAGTTCGGGGTCCACGGTAGTGGCCTGCCATCCCGAATATGCACCAAAGCGGACTCGTTTGTCGGTGTGTAGTCATTTGATGATGAGGCGGGCACCTTCCCACAGCTTGGTAGCAACGTCCGCCGGGTCGATGTCGGGCTGTGGTTTCACCAGCTTTTGATACCGATTCATGGGTGCGTACTCTTTGAACCACATGTCCAGCGTTTGGCGGTACCCTCCGGAGTGGTCGTCAATGTCAAGGCTGCCGTTGTGGAGAGTTGCTGCCGTTTCCGAGTCCAAATCTGCCTAGCACTTCACCGTGGACTCCGCATGATCTTTGTGTCGAGCTTGCAGCAGCACATATATGGACTCGGGGTCGGAGATGACGATGTATCCCAACTGCTTCTCGGAGGCGACTCGTGTCCATTCACCGTTCAGGTGCGGTGGAAGGCGGTACTCCCATAACGTACCGGAGGTGTTTAAATTGGAGACCATGCGCGCAGATTTCCAAGGGAGTTTGGACGCATCCCGCGCGTCTTGTGACGCCATGTCATCGGCGTCATTGATAGACCGATAGAAGGACGTAGCGTGGACAGTATTGGGCGGAGCGACAAGACGGATGATCAGGGTGGATTCCTCGTGCTCTGGTTGCATAATGGTCGAGGCGGTGATGCGGTGCGTGTGTATGCTAGGCAGGTCGACCCAAATGAAACTTTCCGTGATCAGAAAAGCGTACAGATTGACGGTACCTTGGTATGTGTTGCGTTCGCGCCATCGGTGCTGGTCTTGTGGCGTGCGGACATACCACCTTGAGCTTGGGTCAAAGAGCATGGTGGTGTAGTGTTTGCGCAGCTTCTTGATTACCGCTTCCCATCTAGTGCCATGGTGATGACCGGGGAGATGGCAAAAGACTGTTTCGTAGGGCAGACAACCCAGTACCGCAGCTGCCTTTTTTCGGACTTCGCGGCTTGCAGGTTCCGCACTGCCTGGGTGAGGTAGGCGTCTTGGTTCCCTGTGAAATTCAGGGGTAGTCCCTGGTCGTCATACGCATCCTTCTTGTCGAGGTAGTAGTCAGGGAGGACGATCATAGTGGTGCCGTGTGTTGGCAGGAGGGCAGGCGACGGCGGGACTGGTTGAGGATGGGGTTCCAGGTCAATCATGCTGTCGCTCATGACGTACCCGTCGCCGATCTCGTAAGCCCATGGTTCCGTGTGCCACATGTACCGTAGCAACTAGCTGCGGGGCCGCTTTTGTAGCTTGTCATAGAAGTATTGCCCAGCGATGTGGACGCCTGTGCGGAGATCCGTCGGCGGCGCGGGCATGGGTGTGAAGTGATAGGCTGTCGTGACATTCTGCTTTACCGCCTCGGTGAGCCACTGTAGGTCGGTCTGTAGCCTGTCAATGGTGGGCTCTGGAACTGGGTCCTCCGGGGGTGGCGGTGGGATGATAGCTGGTGGGTGAGGATGGGGTATGGCGCGCGGGGAAACCCGCGCCGTGGCCGCTTGGGGCTGTTGTTGTGGCACGGCTATTGTGGCCACTAGCGGCACTGTCGGCCGCGCGGGCTCTGGTGCCTTACTCTTCCCCTTCCCCTTCCCCTTGCCCTTTCCCTTGCCGGGGGCGTGTCCCACGTGGCCTGGGTGATTGCGTGGGTGTAGTGCCGTGCGATGATCGCCTGGTGTCCCCTGACGTGGTGTGGGTGCATGCGTTACAACGTGGTGTTGTACCGGGGCCGGACTTGGGTGTGGCGCGTGATAGGTCGGCTGCATAATCACATGTGCCCGCGTGGGGGTCATGGCGGTGGCAGTATGGTGGTGTGTGTGGGCCGCTGTGTACGGGGCGGGGTGTGATTGAGGCACAGGCCGTGGTTCCAAGGGGGCAGATGTCGGTGCCATATGAGCGTGCTGGTGTGCGTGGTGTTGCCCCTGTGGTTGGTATGAATAGGCGGGGTCGTGTGGTTGCTCAAATGCCGGGCCCTGGGGGTAGTCGTATACCTGGTCATATTCCAACCCGTCCATTGAGACTTCGTAACCCGCATCCTGGGGATCCGATTGCCATTCGGGGGCTGACGGTTCAGCTTGCCAATCATTCATAGTTTGCTGGCGCCACAGTTCAGCGAAGGAGTCCTGCATGCTGCGAGGCTGTGTACACGCCGTCGTGGCTGGAAGTTCAGATGAGTGCCTGCTAAAGGGCGTAGAATAACGCAATGTATTCGCTCTCAAGGTAGCCCCGCAACTCGAGGACTAGGTAAACGGGCCGGTAGTGGTCCCACGCGTTCCCCAGGGCTGTACTGCTGCGGATGTCGCGGCCGATCCGGATGCAATCTGCCAACGTGGGGATGAGGCCTTGCTGTTGCTGTCGGCGGTGCTCCTCGTCTAGATGTCGGGTAAGAAGGTCGTGCGAGAGTGGGGGTAGTCCAAGCAGATTAGGCGAATCAGGTACTCGTCGCCGCTTCGGATGTGGTGAGAGATCACACGAGAATCGCAGCGTGCGGGATACGGAAGGGCTGTCCCCGTGCCGGATTCGAGGGTATAATACACCGTTGTACTCTGAAAAATCGGGCGATAGGGTACCAGCTGCGTCCGAAGCTGTAGCAGGGGACCGATGGGCGACCGTCCACGGTACTGCCAGCCAAAGTTGAGAATGCCCTGCTTGCGTTTGAGCGTCCACTCCGGTCGGTATAGTGTGCTCGGGGATAGGATCGGTCTGCGTGGCCTCGGACTTAGAGAGGAAGGCAGAGCGTGCCTGAGAGTGCCACATACACACCACTGGACAGCCATGCCACAAATTCTGCAAGAGGACCTCTCCGAGGATCGGCGGTCAGGGGATCGTCCCCGGGCAAGACCGGCGCGGAGGGTCAATCGAAAAAAAATAGACACTCAGAAAGTTGTTTACGCAATGTATGTGATACATATTATGCATGAAATGTATGGCGTGACATGTGTGCTCATCTCCACACAAAAGAGAACCCTCGTTTCCTACATCAAGAAACTCAATTCACCTTCACATGCCACCTGAGGTCTTGAGAGGGCACTGGTCAAAGTGGTATTTTGGACAACCCCTTCTGACCTCCCATGCTCTGTGTCACCCGGTTGCATACATCCGCAATCACCTGCAATGCACATCTTGTATCAAATGGATTGAATAATTCACAATGGTGTCCGATGACAGTGTGGTACACGCCAGAACCTGTGAGACTGCATCGAACCAATGGCTTTATACTTGCAGTTTGCACCCCAGTTAAAGCGGGTATCCCTGAGGATCATCCTATACACAGGGGAGACGTGGGCTGCAGATGAACTGCACAGCACACACACAACGCCTACTACGCCCCCTACATCGCACATCCCTTACTTGACATTGCCACATCACACGTGGCCTTGTGGTCAGACTTCCAAGCAAACACCGCAACGATTAGTCATAGCACAGGCCCACTGTCCTCAAAACGCAACACCCCCTAAAACCCCCTCAGATACAGACGCCCACCCAGATACAACACGCCCCATGCCACTTGGCCCGTGACAGGCAAAATGCTTGGCTGGACCCTGAATGTGCAGTCTCATGGGTCCTTGCCATGCATATGCCTGCCACACCTCGACTTTCGGGGCACAGGAACAGGCTTGAGTGATCCAGCAGAGCAGGAATCCAGTGCACCACCGACATGTGCTGCACTACACAAGGGCATTCCCAGTTCTGCCAAACTTCTGCGCTTCTGCCGAATCAGCTCTGCTCAAACTATGGCACAAAAGGGCCCCCAAAGAGCGCAGTCTGACCGGATGATGGTCATTGGACAGGGGAGTCCTTGGACAGGGAGGGTGGTGCTGATGGGGGAATGAAGCAACCAATGGTGCGGGGGGTACACCATTTGTTTCCTTGCGGTAACACGGGCACAGTGAGGTGGCCAACAGCAAAACGCCACAATGGCGCTGCTGCAGAATCCAACGTTGCGAAGCCATCACTCGAAACCACGAAATTGGACAACCAAGTGGCAGGTCGGAACACATCAGTCGCTGGCAGCCAAAGATGTGTGATTCTTCTGTTATCGTGTGCGCCCTGTGCGTACCAGGCAGGTGCTCCCCCTTGCTGTGACCAACCCCAGCCACTGCCAGTCCAGTACCGGGGTAAGAACCCGCTCTGTGAGTGTGTGGCCAAAGGTACTTCACCGGAAATGACAAAACCAAAGGAAAGCACCAATCGTGGTCCGTGGAATCTCCCGAGTGGAAAGCTGAGTTTTGGCAGTGCAAGGGTACGCGCTAGCAGCACGTAAGACAGATGCTCTTCAGTGGCCAACAAAAGACCGTAGGTACCTTTCTGCTCACACAAAAGCGGCGATGGGGTGCCCGGTTGTTGGCCAACACTGAGTACACACAGTTCAGCAGCGGTATCTGCAGGTGCTGACGCTATGCTGAGCTACTTAACCCCTCCGTTAGGATGCTTTGAGGACGACAGGGAAGTTCTGGATCCGCAACCCCCGCCACTGTGGGCCTCGGATGCGTTGGACTGGCGCATCTCAGGTGACACTGGGTGGGGGAGTCACGTGACCTGTGACCTAGCAATCTCCCCCACCAAGGGCAAACATAAGGTGCTTTCCTATGTCCTGGCGCCTGCAGCACCAGTCTGACTCGCGTGGGGTACACCAGAAATTTCGGTACAGGCAGAACCACGTTTTCTTGCTTCAGGGCCGAAGACAGAGGACACATCCCCTGGTCAGGGCACTCAAGCGGATCTCGGAAAAGTGCAACTGAGTCATCAGTTCCACGATGGCCCTTACGTTAAGGTGTGGTTGACAGGTATGGCCCGTGGTGCGCTTCGGAAATACAAAGTTGCAGCACGAACTGCCGCGCCATAAAGGGGGCCTAAATTGAAGCTAATTTTCATGACACAGTGACAGAAGATGGAAAATGGAACAGGTAAAGACAGGTAAAGACGGCCAAGCTGTATACAGCACCCGACGACACATCATACCAGGGAGCCCTGGCGTCGTAACACACGGGCCACAACACAGGTGTATAAATTTCTGGGATAATGCGCATGCAACCTCAGGCTAGGGTCAAGCACCTTCGGCACCTGATCGAGAATGCTGCATATGCTGGAGAGACGTGCGTCTCATTGAAGTGTAGCAAGGCACCCTGACGGGAAGGTGGAGCAGGAGGGAGGAGGAGGAGGAGGAGGAGCAGGAGGAGGAGGAGGAGCTGTGTCCCTCGGTCGCACATTTGGCAACATAACATGCATTATACTTGTATACCTGACATTGTATATTGATTACACTACACTACACTACACTACACTACACTACACTACACTACACTACACTACACTACACTACACTACACTACACTACACTGCACTACACTACACTACACTACACTACACTACACTACACTACACTACACTACACCACACTACACTACACTACACGACACGACACGACACGACACGACACGACACGACACGACACGACACGACACGACACGACACGACACGACACGACACGACACACCACACCACACCACACCACACCACACCACACCACACCACACCACACCACACCACACCACACCACACCACACCACACCACACCACACCACACCACACCACACCCTGAGGTGGGTTCGCAGGGCTTGGTGGAGCTCCGCCGGCACCGTTCCCACCGTATCGAGGGAGTAATAGAGGGGCCCCTTGCTCGGGTGCCCCGGGGACCTGGCCCTCCTGGCGCCACACGGCCAGGCCACCGACCCCCCAAATGTACTGGTCCCCAAGGCCCAGCCGGGCATCTGGTTCCATGACCTACCGGCTTTGGCTACCCTCCGCGGAACTGTCGTGGCAGTGGACGCGGGGGCCACGCGAGGGGGTATGGCGATGTCCGGAATTGCCCAGAGCGGGCCCACGGCCTACCAGGCACGGGTGGCCTCGGGGGTGGGCGCCTCCCAAGAAGGGGAGGCAATGATCCTCCTCTCGTACGTCCGCGGGCTGGCGCAACAGCCGGGAGTTTACTGGCTGGTGCCGGACTCGGAAGCGGCGCTGGGAGCCCTCCGCACGTACCAGGAGGGGGGCCACTGCGGAGATGGTATCCACCACCTCTACGCAACCGTCCTGGAGGGGCAGCGCCTCTCCCCGGAGTCCGCCATCAATGTGGTGACCACGCCGTCGCACTGGATCATGGACCTCAACGTCCGTGTGGACGCGGCGACGCAGGAGCCGCCGGAGGTGGACTTAACGTGGCTCCTCAGGCGCCCTTACTCTTTCCTCCCCCCGGTGCCCTACCGCGACCAGTGTCAGCTCTCCCCAACGGCGCTGAGCGACTGGTTGCAGGACCGGGCCGCAATACCGGCGCAGGCCGGCTATGAGGCCCGGTGGGGAGTGAACTATATGCCGGGAGGAGGGCTCCCCCTAGACTGGTTCGACAAGGACGAGCAGCGCCACATCACGGCGCACCGTATGGACTACATCCCTACGATGACTGTCCTGGCCCACCGGTCCTCCCACCGGAACACGGTGCTGGACACGACCTGCCTCCTCTGTGGGGCGCAGCCGGAGACGGCGCCCCACCTTTGGGCCTGCTCGGCCCAGACCCATGAATGGGGGCCGGCCTGCCGGCGGCTCGCGGCATGGCTCGACCGGAAGATGGGCGAGCGGGCAGCCCCGGTGCGCAACCAGCTATGGGAGCCGGCAGTGCTAGAGCAGTGGGCAGCGGCCCTGCGAACCCCCTCAATGCAGCGGGCCCACCTGGAGTGCACGGGGCCCCACACGCTGGGCACCGAGTTCATCCGCCACGTCGTAGAGGAGTCCATCAGGGTCTGGTACGCTCACGCCAAGGCGCGCGCCACGTTGCTGAAGGCCCGCCTGGGCCCAGGCAGCACGATGGCGTGGGCGTTGCAGGAGCTACGTCTACACCAACAAGCGGAGAGAGAGGGGGTGCAGCGGGGGCTCCTGGAATAACAGCGGCCGCCACGGGGGTGCCAACCAGGTTTTTTCCCGACCCCCCCTCTCTCCGCCAAAGATATACGTACACACGCACCGCGAGCGCACAACACACACAACCCAGCCCGTTTACCTTTGCCCTTGGGTAGACATCCCGGCCTTTTGCCATCTGGTAACAGCGCCTTCGGCACACCACACCACACCACACCACACCCTGAGTAATCCCCAGCTCTACCCATGGGCTGGGTGCCGGGTGCAAAGCCCCGGACAACAGGGCCCGGGCACTGCCAATAGGCAGTGTACTAACAGTGTCGGGTGCGTGCACGTCCCCGATGGTGCCAAGCACCATCCCCAGGGACCCCGCGGCCCCTACTACCGGCTGCCTCGGCCCTGGGAACGATCAGCGACCCCTAGAGAGGACGCCTAACCTAGCCTCCCCCTCCTCTCCCCCAGCGCGCCCTCCCCGCACACGGGGCCCTCTGCAGGGCCCTGGCATGCGCCCCCCCCCAGCGCTCCTGCCTCTGCCCCCCCCTGCCGCTGCCCCCCCGTGCCCCCTGGCATACGCCTCCCCCATGCGCCTCCCCCAACACCGGCCCCACTCCCGATGGAGGCCCTCGCCCCAACACTCCCTGTCACCCCCCTCCGATGCCCCATGCCCCGCCCCCTGCCTCAGGTGTGGCGACCAACAGCGAGGAGGCCCCCAGACTGGGGCTTTAGCAGCACGGTGGGACCGGGACGGGTATGACGGGTGTGTGCGTGGGTGAGAGAGGTGTGAGAGTTGTGGGACCCCAAAGGAGACGGCCTGCGCTGGGCTCGACGATTTTTTGGCTTGTTTGTTGTTTCTGTTTTTTTCCTTTCTGTTTCTTTTGCGCGACTGCCTGTGGAGACGCAAGCCTCATGCAGGAGCCTTCAGGCCCGTTAGCGCCTTTCTTTCGGGTTTTCCTTCCTTTGTTTCATAGGCGGAGTGAGGCGAGCGGCGCTGCAGCGCCCCACAGGCCTGTGGCTCAGACATGCGCGGGGGGAGCAACCAAGACCCCCTGGGCCACTGCCCAGCCAGCTCCTCACCCTACAACTGACCAAGGTGACAGCCCCGAGGGCTGCCGTAACTCGCTGCCAGTTGGCAGCTGGAGCGCAACGACTGAAGGGGGAGGGGCCCCCGCAACCCCCCGGAATGGGCGGCGTAGCCCTGCTGGAGGAGCGGTTCGAGGCCACGCCGCCCTTGCGCGGCCGACAAAGGAGCTACCGTGGGATTGTGCGGGTACGGAGGCCCGCGTTTCAAGAAGGGTTATTTGCTTCACCCGGATTCCCCCCGTCCGGTTGGATGCCCCCAAGGTATGGTATCCAAATATCCTTTGAGTATGGGTAAGGTATAAGGCCCCCCGGCCACCACCCTAGCGCCCACAGCAGAGAGGGCGTCCGGGAGGGGTAACAGTCCCCGATGCCCCAAGGGTAGCCCCAATGGTGAGCGCACCACCGGAAGGGGCATGTCTGCGGGGTAATTTTGTATATTAAGTAATTAACGCAATCACCCTCCCTTCACTGCCATAAATAATGCTTAAAGGGTTAAAGGGCCTCCCCCAGGCCTAGTTAAGTGCGCCCCCTAGAGCCGGACTCAACCGGCCGCGTTGAGGCGAGCCCAGAGTCTGGGTATGACGGGCCAGAGTTTAAGTGCTGGCGGTCACGCCTCTTGGCTTCCCCGCGGGCTTAAACTGCCCAAGGGGGCCCTAAGTACCGTATTGTTCGGGAGTTAAACCCCGGCGGGACTTAGGGTTTTGGTTAAGAGGACTCACGTTGAGTCCCTGCTACTGCTACCCCGGAGTTTTACGAACAAAGCAAAACACAATTCAGGCATATTGTGGTTCCTCGCTGCTTTGTTAACATCAAAGGCGGCATCCACATACAGGACCCCCCCCACACAAATGTTAACGGGAAGCAACACCTGCGGTTTCCAAGCCCTATAGGAAAGCAAGAGGCAGTGCAGGAGGCTCTGGACCAAGGACAGGGGGCAGTTCTGAAGCCAGTTTGGTCCCCACTGACAGTGAGCCCACCAGCCACTTAAAAAAGGGGCGAACCCAACCGCCGGGCGCAGGCTCCAAATAAAACGTCCCAGGATACGACGGGCGTGCTTGCGTGTAAGGGGCAGCACCGCAGCCCGAATCCAGAGACCAAGCAAAGCAGCCCCCCCCTGCCCTTTTGGGAAAACCCCCGCCCCGTCCCCCGAAAGCACCAGCCATTTACCCAACCACTGAATCTCCGGGACCGGCTCAAGGACACTCTTGGTGCTAATGACAGCCCCCGCCTTGCGCAGAGCATCGCACAGGCGCTGTGACACCGATCCCACCTTGGCTTTTCCATAACCAATGACCAAAAAATCGTCTAAATAGTGCAGCACCAGGACACCACTGGTGTCCAATGATCCCGTCACAAAAGCCAGTACATATTGGCATATCACTGGCGAAAAACGCCAACCAAAAGGCAGACAGGAAAAGGCGTAGGATTTTCCGTCGATGCGCACTCTAAAGCTGTTTTTATAAGGCTCTGGCAAAGTTAACGACCAAAAGGCATTGGTGAGGTCGATGTGACAGGCCAAGAGGGGGGCACCCGGTTCCGCCGAAAGACGTAAACTCTCAAGCTCACGCAGGAAGGGGTCGTTCAGGTGGTCCAGACAGTGGGACCCCAACGAAAGCCTCGAGAGGCCCATGCTGTGGGCCTGTATGAGGAAGGCAAGGTCCTCAACCGAAGGCAAACTAAAACGTGGCGGGCGAAACTGGTGGCACTTATTGAGGCACACCAAATGCACAATCATGGACGCCTTCACGGCATTTTTGGGGATGGGGAACAGGTAGCCATTGGGCCCCTGGTGACCCCCCCCCCCCCTCAGCACACTGCCGGAGGACCCCATCCCTGACCAAAGCACGCGCCATAATGAGGCCCTCAGGGGAGATCTCTGGCATCTCCCCCAAAAACACGATCCGTCACGTCCTGAAAATCGAGCGGGGCAAGGAAATCCCACAAAAACTCGGGAATGGGGATATTCCCCACTTGTCCTAACCCCCTATCCAACACAGAAGGGTCGAAGCTCAGGAGGAGAGTGACCGGGGAGGTAGAATCCCGCAGCACACCGGACCACACATCCCCCCGCAGGGAGTCTAAGGCTGCGATTAGCTGATCATATACGTCTACCATACCCAGGTCCCTGGCTACCCTCCCCCCTTGGATGAAAAAAAAAACGGATTCGCCGGTGCAACAGGTCTCGTAGGCCCCCACTCAGTCTCAGGCCTGTGGAAATTTCGTCCAGCCACCCGTCCTCGTTCTGACCGGATCAGCCTTTCCGCAGCCCTCTCTCGGGGGCATTCATCGTTTACCGGCGCCGCCGGCTGCACGTCGGGCCAGCGTTGCCAGGTGCCTGGCTCCGAGACCCGCTGTGGTTCGGGGCCGTGTCCTCCATGTTGTGAAACCCCGGGGTCGTCCTTGGAACCGTCCACCACCTCAAGGTTGTCCTGGGCTTTGTGCCCCTCCACTGGCGTCATGCCGTCGCGGGGGACCCATCTCCACGTCTTGTTCCTCATCGACGTCGATGGGACTCTCCTTGGAAGCAGCCGGGGCTGCTGGGTTTTCGCTGTCAGCCCTACCCCGTGTCGGCATCGGGTCCACGGACCTCGTGCCCCCGGGAGGCTCGACTTCTGGCGGGGGCCCTGCTCCGGCGACTCCTTTCGATACCGTACGCCGGGATTTGCAGCTTCCTCGCTCTCGGCGTCTTTCGTCGACCGCCCGCACCGCTGGGGCTCTCTCCGTTTCGGTCCCGCCGTCTCCACCTGCGGGTCGTGTTCGCTTGGCCTCCGTCTGGGATGTGCGGACTTTCTCGTCATTTTCGAAGAGCTCCACGAGGCTGGCTGGCCAGAGGTCCCTCATGTCGGTCTTTCTCCAGCGGATTCCTTCACTGGCTGGCCAAGGCAGTCGCGTAGTCTGCACACATTCAAATTCGTCGGGGGGAGATGCGTATAGGTGGGCAATTTTGATGCTATGCCACCGACCCCACCACAGGAGGTGTCTCCACGGAAGTCCCAACCATCGGAGGTAGGTTGCGCCCGCTCGTCTCCAGGCATGCCACCTGGCCTCTGCCTTGTCGGTCCCCTGCAAGAGCTTGGCCATACCCATTTCGAGATCTGCTGCCCGTCCCAATGCTGGCGCCTCACCGGGTGCGATCCTGCGGAGCCACGTAGCCCAGGCCTGCGAGTACGGCCCCAGTCGTCGTGTGATCTGGCGATGGTCTCGCTTGATCCCTTGGTACGTAATTCACACCTTGGAGATGTTCGACTGGCGGAGGGACAATATTTCACCCACTCTGCAGAGTGTGGCGAAGGATAGGACTGCTGCGGCATAGACTTTCCACTCCCCGACCCTGGAGCACGATTCGGCCATGAGCGGGAGCAAGTCGGGCCCTCCGAACTATCGTTGCCCCGGGGAATCCACCGCCGCCTTGGAAATTCTCCACAACCTGTCCCATTGCAGGGGGGGGATCCACCCCAACGTAGCCACTGCCTTGAGGGCGGATATGCATCCTCTGGCAGCCGCTGCCTTCTGGCCATGTGCAAACATGGAGAGCAGGACCTTTTCCGCCAACGCTTGCATGTCCTTCGGCCGGACAGTGCCCCTGAACCTGGCGAATCGTCGAAGGTGGCTCGAATAGGTTCTTCGTGTCGCTGGCCGCCATGTTGAAACCAGACAGGCCGCTGGGCACTCCGTGGGGTCGGTCTCTCCCAGGATTTGCCATGCCTCCACCAACGCCGGCCATTGGATGACGTCCTGGGAAGCCACAGGGGTGGGTGCCAGCGCAGCCCCCCCCCCCCCGCGGAAGTGGTCCAGCCGTTGTAGCATTGATGTCGCGTCCACCGGCTGGGCCGCCAGGTCCCGTCACTACAGCCTGGGGCAGTTCCATACCCAGTGCCTCTCGATGAGCCCATGGCCTTTGCACGTTTTACAGGGTCCCACTGGGGCGGAGTCCGACCGCACCCACTCTCCTTTATGGACCTCGAAGTACTCAGTCCCATGCACCATTTTGAAACGACGTCGCATGACCTTTTTAAGGCGTGCCCCCGCTGTACTCAGGCCTGAGGTGAAGTCCGGATCCGCTGAGGCCTGCTTTGATGAAGTGGAGTCCGACTCGTACCGTTCTTTGTAACAGTGGACGGAGGACCACACCAGCAACCACAAAGACTCCACCATGAGTACCGCAGCTCTGTTTAAGGACAACACCGGGGGTGGTGTGCCTGAGCTGTCATCCATGGGGGCGTCCCCTGCCGAATCTCCAGTCCCCACCACCGCAGTCCATACCGTGGTGTCTTTCTTCTGGTCGTCCGAGAGGCTGAAAAGGAGGGGCTTCTGCGCCTCGTCATCCCACTTGGGGGTCATTCTCATGGCATCCAGCGGCAAGGCCTCCTTCAGAATCGCGCATTTGAGGTAGTACAGGACCCTGGTGACCCACTGCGGGTGGTTCCATACCAAGGCCAGTTCATGTAGCTCCTTGAGGCACAGGGGTGGCACAGACCTTTCCGACCGCGTGGGGGCTTCCGATAGACTAATGACCTTCTCCGTCAGGGACTTGATCAGGGCAGCCTGTCCCTCTAACAAGCTCATCAGGGCAGGATCCGAAGCCCTGTTGACAATGTCTGGCTGCACTTTGATTTTCTCAAAAGCCCCTGTGGTCATGTTTATTTGGACCTGCTCTGTCAACGTGTAGCCAATCAGATTCTCAATGAGCGCTTCCTGTGTCCCTCCAAATCCTGAGGCACTGGCAAATGTCTGGAGCCATTGCGAACGCAAATCCCCCAGATGGCGAAGGGACTTGGTTAACCGCATTTTTGCCTTTGCCCAGGACGCTGCTGGGGTTCCCTCCCGCACAGAGTCGTGCACTCCGGCCTGGAGGTAATCCTGAAATTCCATGCTTTCTGCCATCTTCCCCAGGCAAATTTCACAAAAACAATCTGGAACAAATAAGACAGATACATAAAACCCCAGTTAGCAAAGCTAACAGTCGTTATGATCTCCGGTACTGCCTGTCTACCTCGCCTGCTTGCTACTTAGCATAGCCGGGTAGGGGCGGAGGGCTACCCCATCATAGAGCTCGCAGAAGCGGGGAGTTAGTACGGTCCTTTGACCGGAGAACCCAGCCCGGGGATCGACTTGTGGGGCGGCCCGACGCCGAAGAGGGTAGGGACGGCCGGGTAGGGCGTGTCGCAGCAATGGCCGCCAGCTAGGTAGGGCCTCATGACCCCCCGACCGGCAAGCATGCGTCGCTGCAGACTACCGCCCCCTGACGGCACCCCCCTTGAACCGGCCGCCGCCTGGGCCGGGCCCTCTGCCCCCCTAGGCGAGAGTGCCCGGGCCTTGGGGACTGCTGCCCTTCGCAAGCCCTCCTTGAGCACCGACCAACGTCTGGGCAGGACTCCTTGACCCCCAAGGCCGGTGTGCCTGGGCCTTGGGGACTGCCACCCCTCGCAGGCCCTCCTTCAACACCGACCAGCGCCTGGGCAGGACTCCCCGACCCCCCCAGGCTGGTGTGCCCGGGCCTTGGGGACTGCTGCCGCCCGCAGGCCCTCCTTGGGCACCGACCGCCACTGGGGCGAGACTCCCCGACCCGCAAGGCCGGTGTGCCTGGGCCTTGGGGACTGCCGCCCCTCGCAAGCCCTCCTTCAACACCGACCACCGCCTGGGCAGGACTCCCTCACCCCCCCAGGCTGCCCGGGCCTTGGGGACTGCTGCCCCCCGCAGGCCCTCGTTGAGCACCGACCGCCGCTTGGGCATGACTCCCCGTCACCCAAGGCTGGTGTGCCCGGGCCTTGGGGACTGCTGCCCCCCGTAGGCCCTCCTTAAGCACCGACCACCGCCTGGGCAGGACTCCCCTTCCCCCCAAGCTGGTGTGCCCGGGCCTTGGGGACTGCTGCCCCCCGCAGGCCCTCCTTGAGCACCGCCTGCCGCTTGGGCATGACTCCCCGTCCCCCCAAGGTGGTGTGCCCGGGCCTTGGGGACTGCTGCCCCCCGCAGGCCCTCCTTGAGCACCAACCGCCGCCTGGGCAGGACTCCCCTTCCCCCCAAGCTGGTGTGCCCGGGCCTTGGGGACTGCTGCCCCCCGCAGGCCCTCCTTCAGCAGTGACCACTGCCTGGGCAGGATTCACCATCCCCCCGGGCTAGTGTGCCCGGGCCTTTGGGACTGCCGCCGCCCGAAGGCCCTCCTTAAGCACCGACCACCACCTGGACAGGACTCCCCGTCCCCCTTGGCTGGTGTGCCCGGGCCTTGGGGACTGCTGCCCCCCCGCCGACCCTCCTTCAGCCCTGACCACTGCCTGTTTAAGACTCCCCAGCCCCCTGGGCTGGTGTGCTTGGGCCTTGGGGACTGCTGCCCCCCGCAGCCCCTCCTTGAGCACCGACCACTGCCTGGTCAGGACTCCCCGTCCCCCTTGGCTGGTGTGCCCGGGCCTTGGGGACTGCTGCCCCCCGCAGCCCCTCCTTGACCACCGACCACTGCCTCGTCAGGACTCCCCGTCCCCCTAGGCTGGTGTGCCCGCGCCTTGGGGACTACTGCCCCCAGGGACTGCTGCCCCCTGCAGGCCCTCCTTCAGCACCGACCACCGCCTGGGCAGGATTCCCCACCCCCCTAGGCTGGTGTGCCCGGCTTTTGGGGACAGCTGCCCCCCGCAGGCCCTCCTTGAGCACCCAGCCGCGCCCGGGCAGGATTCCCCGTCCCCCCAGGCTGGCATGCCCGGGCCTTGGCAACTGCTGCCCCTCGCAAGCCCTCCTTGAGCACCGACCGCCACTGGGGCAGGACTCCCCATCCCCCCAGTTTGGTGTGCCTGGGCCTAGGGGACTATTGTCCCATACAGGCCCTCCTTCACCACCCACCACCGCCTGGGCAGGACTCCCCATTCCCCCCAAGGTGGTGTGCCCGGGCCTTGGGGACTGCCGCCCCCAACGGGCCCTCCTTGAGCACCGACCGCCGCTTGGGCAGGATTCCCCATCCCCCCAGGCTGGTGTGCCCGGGCCTTGGGGACTGCTGCCCCCCGCAGGCCCTCCTGAGCACCCACCAGCACCTGGGCAGGACTCGCCGTCCCCCGAGGCAGGCATGCCCGGGCCTTGGGGACTGCCGCCCCTTGCAAACCCTTCTTGAGCCCAAGCGCACGACTCCCCATCCCCCCAAGTTGGTGTGCCCGGGCCTTGGGGACTGTTGCCCCCCACAGGCCCTCCTTCAGCATCGACCACCGCCTGGGCAAGACTCCCTGACCCCCCCAAGCTGGTGTGCCCGGGCCTTGGGGACTGCTACCCCCCGCAGGCCCTCCTTAAGCACCGACTACCACTTGGGCAGGACTCCCCGTCGCCCCACGTTGGTGTGCTTGGGCCTGGGGGGCTGCTGCCCCCCGCAGGCCCTCCTTGAGCACCGACCACCGCCTGGCTGAGACTCCCCGTCCCCCCAGGCTGGTGTGCTTGGGCCTTGGGGACTGCTGCCCCCCGCAGGCCCTCCTTGAGCACCGACCACCGCCTGGCTAGGACTCCCCGTCCCCCTAGGCTGGTGTGCCTCGGCCTTGGGGACTGCTGCCCCCCGCCGGCCCTCCTTGAGCACCGACCAGCGCCTGGGCAGGACTCGCCGTCCCCCTAGCCTGGTGTCCCCGGTCCTTGGGGACTGCTGCCCCCCGCAGGCCCTCCTTGAGCAGCGACCAGCGCCTAGGCAGGACTCCCCGTCCCCCAAGGCTAGTGTGCCCGGGCCTTGGGAGCTGCGTGCCCCCGTAGGCCATCCCTGAGCACCGACCGCTAGCTCCGTGGCTAGGGACGGAGGGGCATGTGCCCCCGAAACATGGTACACGCATCCGCCAGGAGCGAAGGGCACCCACTTGGTCGGACAGGCCCGTACGCGGCGAGGGAAGGATGCACAAGGGATAGAGGGCCCCATAGTGCTTGTTTCGGCCCTGCTTGAGCTCCAGCGATAAGGCAGGTTACGTCTGGTGTCCGTTGCCGGCGTCCCGGGTGGCAGCGACCCGTGGGGTGGTAATGGGTCTGACTTAGGCGACTCCCATAGGTGCGAACTGCGGTTCAAACCCTGAGAGGGGCTGCGAATGGGAGGGGCACTGCCCATCAGATTAGGGGAAACCCTAGCGCTGCAAGGGATCCCTTCGACCAGTAGTGTTCTCACCCCGCGGTGCAGGGGTTGGTTACCTCCCTGGCTACGTCAGTGGTGCAAATGTACGGAGCAGGCACATTTGGACGCGGCGTACAACAGGCAGACCCTTAACGGGGGAAGTCACACATCGGCCCCCTCTTTTGGAGATCCCCCACGCCAACCTACCGCGCCGCGACAGGACGACAATAGGGCAACAACCCGGACATACCAAGGGCTCTTGTCCCCCTTGAGGGGAACAATGGTCGGTACAGATAGACTGAATGTCCCCGCCATAGACACTTTTAGCCATTAGTCCAGATGTTCACAATCGTAATAGAACACTCAGCGTGTCACCTTCTTGGTTGGGGTGCTCCACTATCTATGTACATCTCCTGTTGATATGTACATTTATCGGTAATACTGGCGCTGAACAGTAGGCACTGCGAACCTGCAATCAATTGTGCTGGGCCAGTGGACCCTTCCATATAAGCGACGCCCTAAGAAAACGGGCTGTATATGAACCATACGCTCCCAAGTCTGTCCCCCTTGACAGCCACCCCCCCCCCTTGACACTGAGGGAACCGCCCCATAGGGGCACCGTGGATGTCCCCTCATTTTGGTGCTTCACTGGCAGACGTGCCGCGCGATGGGCCACAATGAGATAAGCGTACCGATGCGCAGACCCATAAGGCCGGCCGCCGAAAGCCCACCCACTCGAGAGCTGGAGCGGGAGCCGGCACCTTAGCACTGGGCGACCCGGTTATCAGGGAGCGCAGTGCCCATGCATGAGCTGCCCACCACGCCTCCCTGCTCTTGTTGTGCAGCCCAGTGACACAACGTGTCACTAGGCTGCCACCCCTTATGCATAGCGCCCTCCCATCCCGGGGGGGGCCGCTTGTGCCGCACCCTACGGGGCCCCCAGGCTACGCCGAAGCTCCCCCCCGGTACACCCACAGCCCCTACACGCCCCACTAGCCGCTGCTCGAGGTCCACTCGCAGCCGGCCTACCCCGCGTACTATCTGCGGGAGCTGCGCTATGGGCTGCCCTAGCCCCCCCCCACCGCCCTCACTGCTGCCGGTGGTACCGCCCCTTGATCACCGAGACTTGGAGGTGGCCTACCTCAGAGGCCGTAGACAAGTTGTTCTGAGTTGGGTTCACCGTGGGACGGCCCGCGTGTGCGCAGCTGGTTGCGTTCAGTCGTTGTTGTCTGGGTCTTGTTGTGGCCGGCCTGTCGGATGTCCGCCGACCATGTCGGCAACGGGGTCATGTGGCGCTTGGGGCGCCTACTGCGCGGCCCTCTGGGGGGGCGTAGGGTTCTCAAAGTGCAACAAAACACGACGATCGAACATAGGCCGACCACGGCACAACCAAGCAACACCGAATCAGGCGAGATGACTAGACGAAAAACATCCGGCTACACAAGTGCCGGCTGCAGCGCAAAGGAACCAACGGCGAACAAGCCAACCGTGAGCCGGCTAACACAACCGTGCACCAACGACCCTGCTGCGGAAACGACGACCCGACTATCAACAGACCACACGCAAGCCGCCCAACACGAAACCAACCAGGCATGTAGGGGTCGAAACGGGAACGGCGTGCAACGAGTTGGCGACACCATGGTGCGCCACGCCCGCCGACGACCATACCCACAAACACCACAGAACACCGCAAATCTACCATTACGGAACCGACCAACCAACATCAACGAACTACTCCGAACCCCCCGACCCCCAGGAGAGCGCAAGCTCGACCAAGTCAGGAGGCGTGAGCACGTGTCACGGCATGCGAGTCCCGTAGCACGTGCTTCTTCCAGTCGTCTCACGCCTACTGAAAACCAACCCACGTGAGGGTTGCTATGACACACGCCCCCGGCCCCTGGGGCACGGAATCCGGAGGTTCATGAGGAGGTGCGATGGGGCCATCTCCCACGTGCCATCCATGCGAAGGAGAGGAAGCCTCAGGCAGCGCCGCCGCGTGCGGTTGAACCCAGAGAGGACCCCTGTCCCGTGGCGCCCGCAGAGGCGCCGCAACGCCCCCCGGAGCCTGCCCGCCGCCGATCCCCTTCCCCCCGGAGGGGACCAGGAGGGCACCGCCGGGGCCGTGACTATGATAGTCCCGGTGGAGGTGACTGTGCGGCTTACCGCCGGCCTTACCGCACCCCGGAGCGGTATATTCAGCAACGGTCGGAGAGGCGTGCCTCCGACGGCCCGGCCCCCGCCACTCGAGGCAACGACCGCGCCCCCGCCCGGCGGGATGACCGCCCGCGCCATGACACGCCCAACACTGCCCTCGAGAGAGGGCCCCATGGGCGGCGGAACTACGCTGACCGGCGCCGACTTCGGTCCCTGAGCCCGGATATCGCCCGGCGCTCGCGCTATGATGCGCCAGACACAGGGCGCCGACCTGAATGGGAGCCTCGGACGACTCCCCATACCCGCCCCGCGCATATGCCGCAGGAGGAACCCCCGTACAAACGACAACGCGGGCGTAAGAAGGGCCGGCAACCTGCGGCCCAGCCATGTACTGGCACCCCACACCGGCCGCCTACTCAAGCCCCCGCGGCACCCAAACAACGCCGGGCCTCGTGGCCCCCCGCCCACCAACAACACAGTCGCCCCGGGATGGGAACCCGCACACGCCCCGGAAAAGGCGTGCCGGGACAACGCAGACCACCCCGGGTCTCCGAGGCCCAAAGAGATGCCCCCCCCGAAAGAGCATCACAAGCCCCGCAGCAGCCCTGGAACAGGGATGCACCTACCGTCCTGCATATACAGCGCCTCCCGGTGGGATGGTCCCACCGCCACTGGGCGGACCGTTTTATGTGGATGGATGGGGCGGTGGGAGTAGTGCAGGCCTTCTTTGGGGGAGAGAATCAACCTCACCTTCCGCTCCAACGCTCAAGGGGTGGCTGCATGCGCTGTGGTTAGAGCTGCCATGGGAACGGTTGCACCCCACACCAAGGCAATTGCCGGCGGCTATCCACTGTGTTAGCTATGATGTCATGCGTGGCCTCACAGTGTATACAGGGCATGACGCCGCGGCGGAGGGCCGGCGGGAGACGCTGCCCGCCCAGCCCCCCCCCCCCCCCCCGCACACCGATCGGCCCCCCCTCACAGAGGCCGACGTCTAGCGCCTTATAGCTGATGAGCAGTGAGGCAGTGCGTTGGAGAAGTTGCACGGCCCACTGCCCCCAGGCAGTGAGGTAGTGAGGCGGTGTATTGCAGGAGTTGCAGCACCCACTGCCCCCAGGCAGTGTGGCGAAGCATGACAGGAGCTCCACTGCGGAGTGCCCCCATGCAGTGAGGCAGTGCGTAGCAGGGTTTCCACAGCCCAGTGCCCCCGGACGTTGTGGCAGCGCAAAGCAGGAGCTGTGCTGCTCACTGCCCACAAGTAGTGAGGCAGTGCAATGCCGGAGTTGCGCCGCCCAATGCCCCCCGGCAGCGTGGCAGTGCATTGCAGAAGTTCTAATGGCAACTGCCCACTGCCCACAAGTGCAGTGCGGCGAGGGACACACAGTGCAATGCGGAGCGCAGCACCAAGCAGTGCGGCACCGCACACAAAGTGATGATGGTGCAGCACAGCACACACGGTGCAGTGGGCCCACTAGACCCTGTGTGACTGTGCATAGGCGTCGGCAAAACAGTGCCGGCCAACGGCGAGAGCGCGCAGGTCCCGGCCGTACAACAACACACTGGCACACAGCGCGCACTAAGACACACAACCCTCCCATTTACCTGTACCCGTGGTAGACATTCCAGCCTTTGCCTTTTGGTAACAGCGCCTTCGGCACACCACACCACACCACAGGACAGGACACGATACAACACGGCACGACACGACACGACACGACACAACACCACACGACACCACACACCACCAAACCCCTATGGTACACGGTCTCCACCCGGGTAGTCTTGGTGCAGTCAAGGTGACGACTGCATTAAGTACACCATGGAGGCCAAAAACTGGACACCGGAGCTCCGGGTGTGCTGCCGGCCCCCGGATACGCTACCAAGCGATACCCGGCTGCATCGCCTCCTGGTGGCCCTTCTAGGTATCCTAGTGCAGGTCAACGCGCCCTTGCACACCCAACTATGGGACGACCACCAGCATGCGTCTGTGAACAAAGCTACAGAGCGCGCGGGTGTGGGCACCAACCATCATCCGGTTGTCTGAACAACCGGCGGACGCGTACCGGCAATGGGCCCAGGCATCGCCAGGCCCCCTGGTGACAGTCACCGCGGTGTTACCACCGTGGCCGTGGACAGCCATCTTTTTTTTTTTGCATTCCGACGCTGGTGAGTTCTGCCAATAGGCAACAGTGTGCATAGGCACCATGGCCTAGGAGTATGTATTGTCAGAAGGAACAACCAATGGAGTGGATACGGATGAGGTATGTCCCTGGGACTCAGGGAACCCCGCGGGGGCGCCTGTCCATTTAGTACTGCCGTGGCTGTGGACAGTCATCGCCCAGGCTCCGGGGGCGAAATTCAAATACCCCGTGGATTGTGTGGCACACAGATGCCAGGGGCACCCGCATAGGGGGCCCCTATAGTACTCACTCAACACGGCTTGTACGGTGCCGGCGGAGCTGTACCCGGCCCTACGAACCCACCTCCGGGAGCACCATGGGGACCTAGCCCTCCTGGCGCCGCACAGCCTGGCCACCGACCCCCCGCAAGTGCTGGCCCCCAACGACAAGCCGGGCATCTGCTTCCATCACGTGCCGGCGTTGGCAACCCTCCACGGAACCATAGCCGCGCTAGATGCGGGGACCACGCCGGCCGGAATGGCAATGGCGGGGGTCCCCAACAACGGGCACGAGGCCTACCAGACCCACATGGCCTCCGGGGTGGGTACCTCCCAAGAAGGGGAGGCCATTATGCTCCTGTCGTACATCCGAAGGCTGGCGCACCAACCAGGGGTGTTGTGGCTGGTGTTGGACTCCAAGGCAGCGGTGGGGGCCCTCCGGACGTACTAGGAAGGAGGCCATTGTAGTGATGGCATGCACCGCCTCTACGCCACGGTCCTGGGGGGGCACCAGCACTCCCCGGCCGCAGCCATAAACGTGGTCACTACGCCGTCGCACGGGATAACGGACCTTAACGTCCGCGTAGATGCGGCGAAACACAGGAGCCACCGGAAGTCGGCCTGACATGGCTCCTTCGCCACCCCTTCTCCTTTCTCCCCTCAGTGACCTACTGGGACTAGCGCCCGCTCTCCCCAACGACGCTGAGCGACTAGTTGCGGGATCAGGCCTCCACACCGGCGCGGGTCGGCTATGAGGCCCGATGGGGGGCCAACTACACGTCGGGTAGGGGCCTCCCCCTGGACTGGTTCGACAGTGAACAGCAACGCCACATTACGGCGCACACATGGACAACATCCCCATAATGACTGTCCTGGCGTACCGGTCCTCCCACCGGAACACGGTGCTAGACACCACGTGCCTTCTCTGTCGAGCGTAGCTTGAAAAGGTGCCCCACCTTTGGGCGTGCTCAGCCCAGTCCCATGAGTGGGGGCCGGCTCGCTGGCGACTCGCAGAGTGGCTAGATCAAAGGCTGGGGAAGGGGGCTGTATCGGTGCGCCACCAGCTGTGGGAGCCGGCTGTAATGGTGCCGTGGGCGGCGGCCTTGCGAACCCCCTCTATGCAACGAGCCCACATGGAGTGCCCTGGGCCCCACACACTGGCGACAAAGTTGATACGCAACGTCATCCAGTCCGGTACGCCCACGCCAAGGCGCGAGCCACGTTGCTGAAAGCCCGCCTAGACCCGAGCAGCACGATGGCGTGGGTTTTGCAGGAACCGTGCCTGCACCAGTAGGCGGAGAAAAAGGGAGTACAATGGCAACTTGTGGGATGACAGCAGTCGCCTGGTGGGTGACATCTAGCTTTCCCCAACTCCCCTCTTTCTGCCAATAACCACACACTTACACACAGCGCGCGCTAGACACACAACCCTCCCGTTTACTTGTACCCATGGGTAGACATCCCGGCCGTTTCCTTCTATTAACAGCGCCTTCGGCACACCACACGACACCACACCACACCACACGACACCACAAGAGACCACACCACACCACACTACACCACACCCCACCAAGCCACACTACACTACACTACACTACACTACACTACACTACACTACACTACACTACACTACACTACACTACACTACACTACACTACACTACACTACACTACACTACACTACACTACACTACACTACACTACACTACACTACACTACACTACACTACACTACACTGCACTACACTACCGACTGCCCCAGGCAGTGCATGACAGGCGTAGCACTGCCCACTGCCCCCAGGCATTGAAGCAGTGTGTTGCAGGAGTTCGACTGCCCACTGCCCCAAGGCAGGGAGGCAGTGCATTACAGGAGTTGCACTGCCCACCGTCCCCAGGCGGTGAGGCAGTGCATGACAGGAGTTCCACTGCGCACATCCCCCACGCAGTGAGACGGTGCATTGCAGGAGTTTCACTGCCTACTGCCCCGAGGCAGTGAGGGAGTGCGTTGCAGGAGTTCCGCTGCCCACTGCCCCTGAGGAGTGTGGCAATGCATGACAGGAGTTCCACTGCCCACTGCCCCCAGGCAGTGAGGCAGTGCATTGCAGGAGTTGCACTGCCCACTCCCCGCAGGCAGTGTGGCGGTGCACTGTAGGAGTTGCACTACCACGAGTTCCACTGCCCACTGCCCCCGAGCAGTGTGGCAGTGCATGACATGAGTCCCACTGCACACTGCCCCCAGGCAGCGCTCTTCAGGCAACGACCGGCTCCTGGGCCGGACTCCCAGTCCCCCCAGCTGGCGGGCCAAGGTGTGGCAGTGCATTGCATGAGTTCCACTGCCCACTGCGCTCAGGCAGCAAGGTAGTGCATTGCACTGCCCAATGCCCCCATGCAATGAGGCATTGTACTACACGAGTTCCACTGTCCACTGCCCATAGGCAGTGACACAGTGCATTGCAAGAGTTCCACTACCCACTGCCCCCAGGCAGTGTGGCAGTATATTGCACGAGTTCCACTGCCCAGCGCCCCCACGCGGTGTGGCAGTGCATGGCCCGAGTTGCACTACCCGCTGCCCCAAGGCAGTGAGGCACTGAGTTGCAAGAGTTACAATGCGCAATGCCCTCAGGCGAAGGGGCGGTGCATTGTAGGAGTTCCAATGCCCAATGCCCCCAAGAAGTGAGGCACTGCATTGCAGGAGGTCCGCTCTTTATGCAGCAACCGCCTCATGGGCAGGACTCCCCATCCCCCCCAGCTAGTGGGGCCACACATTGCAGGAGTTCTACTGCCCACTGCCCCCATGCGGTGAGGCAGTGTATTGCACGAATTCCATTACCCACTACCCCCAGGCATTGCGGCGGTGCATTGCAGGAGGTCCAGCGCCCACTGCCCCTAAGTAGTGTGGCAGTGCATGACACGAGTTCCAATGCCCACTGCCCCCAGGCAGTGTGGCAGTGCATTGCACGAGTCTCGCTCTTTAGGCAGCGACTGCCTCCTGGCAGGACACCCCGCCCCCCCGGCTAGTGCGCCCGCGCATTGCAAGAGTTCCACTGCCCACCACCCACAAGCAGTGTGGCAGCGCATTGCAGAAGTTGCAGTGCCCACTATGTCCACGCAGTGAGGCGGTGCATTGCAGGAGTTCCACTACCCACTGCCCCCGGGTAGTGTGATAGTGCTTGACACGAGTTCCACTGCCCACTGCACCCCGGCAGTGAGGCAGTGCATTGTAGGAGTTGCACTAGGCAGTGCATTGCAGGTGTTCCTCTCTCAAGCCAATGACCGCCTCCTGGGCAAGACTCCTTGTCCCCCCAGCAGCTGAGCCCGCACATTGCAGGAGTTCCACTGCCCACCATCCCCAGGCAGTGAAACAGTGCATTGCATCAGCTGCACTGCCCACTGCCCCCCGGCAGTGAGACAACGTATTGCAAGAGTTGCACCGCCCACTGCCCTGACGTAGTGTGGCAGTGCATTGCAGGAGTACCGCTCTTTAGGCAGCGACCGGCTCCTAGATAGGACTCCCTGTCCCCCCAGCTGGTAGGCCGGCGCATTGAAGCAGTTCCACTGCCCACTGCCCCCAGGCGGTGTGGCATTCAATTGCACGAGTTGCACTGCCCACTGCCCCCAGGCGGTGAGGCACTGCGTTACAGGAGTTCCACGGCCGACTGCCCCCAGGCAGTGAGGCGGTGCATTGCAGGAGTTGCACCGCCCACTAACCCCCAGGCAGTGTGGCACTTCATTGCAGTAGTACCGCTCTTTGGGCAGCCACCGCCTCCTGGGCAGAACTCCCCGTCCCCCCAACTGATGGGCCCGCGCATTGCAGGCGTTCCACTGCGCAGCGCCCCCAGGCGGTGTGGCAGTGCACTTCAGGAGTTGCACTCCCCACTGCCCCCATGCCCCCAGGCAGTGAGGCAGTGTATTGCCGGAGTTGCACTGCCCACTGCCCTTGGGCAGTGTGGCAGTGCATGACAGGAGTTACACTGCCCACTGCCTCCAGGCTGTGAGGCAGTGCATAGCAGTAGTTCAACAGCCAACTGCCCCCAAACAGTGTGGCGGTGCATTGCAGAAGTTCCACTGCCCACTGCCCACTGCCCACAAGTGCAGGGCGGCAAGGCACACGCAGTGCAGTGCAGGGCACAGCACCAAGCAGTGCGGTTCCGCACACAAAGAACAGATGGTGCAGCGCACACGGTGCAGTGGGCCCACTAGACCCTGTGTGACTGTGCACAGGCGTCGGCAGAGCAGTACCGGCCAAGTGCGACTGTGCACTGGTCCCGCCTGTAGGCTAAGTGTTTGCACTGTGTGTGCACTGCGCGCGCACTGCGCGCACATTGCGTGGGCACTGGATGCGCACTGCGTGCATATTGCGCACGCAGAGGCTAGGATACTCACCCAAGATTACCTGTCACCTGATTACTAGGGAGAAGACTGAAAGGTGTCAATACCATAGGGTTGGCCAGGTGTCCATCAATACTTCTAGTTGTAGTTATAACCAACAGCATCATCGAAGAAGAACTGTCCGGTCCTGGTGTCGACTCGCCACCATCGAGTATCGGCGATCGAGAGCCTTCGAGCGACGATAACCACGTTGACTTCTCTGCAGTTGTGGACGTGGCCATACCGATCGATGATCTTGAGCATCTCGGTTCGAGAATCACCTTGAAGTCGACCAAGGTTTCGGTGCCACATCCTAAATGCTTGGAAAGCCAAAAAAAACCTGGTACGGAACCAAAAACTTGTGAAAAGGGGCCAAAACTAGGGTTCGAGTATTTGCCGACATCCAAAACTTCGCACTGCGTGCGCACTGCGTGCATGGCATTCCCGTACAACAACACACTAGCACACACCACGCACTAAAACACACAGCCCTCCCGTTTACCTGTACCCATGGGTAGACATCCCGGCCATTGCCTCCTGGTAATAGCGCCTTCGGTGCACTACACTACACTACACTACACTACACTCTACTACACTACACTACACTACACTACACTACACTACACTACACTGCACTACACTACACTACACTACACTACACCACACTACACTACACTACACTACACTACACTACACCACACCACACTGCAGTACACTGGTCTACACTACACTACACTACACTACACTACACTGCACTACACTGCACTACACTGCACTACACTACACTACACTACACTACACTACACTACACTACACTACACTACACTACACTACACTACACTACACTACACTACTCTACACTACACTACACTACACTACAATACACTACACTACACTACACTACACTACACTACACTACACTACACTACACTACACTGCACTACACTGCACTACACTGCACTACACTACACTACACTACACTATACTACACTACACTACACTACACTACACTACACTACACTGCACTACACTACACTACACTACACTACAGTACACTACAGTACACTACACTACACTACACTACACTACACTACACTACACTACACTACACTACACTACACTACACGACACCACACTACACTACACCACACCACACTGCAGTACACTGGTCTACACTACACTACACTACACTACACTACACTACACTACACTGCACTACAGTGATCTACACTACACTACACTACACTACACTACACTACACTACACTACACTACACTACACTACACTACACTACACTACACTACACTACACTACACTACACTACACTACACTACACTACACTACACTGCACTACACTGCACTACACTACACTACACTACACTGCACTACACTACACTACACTACACTACACTACACTACACTACACTACACTACACTACACTACACTACACTACACTACACTACACTGCACTACACTGCACTACACTACACTACACTACACGGCACTACACTACACTACACTACACCACACTGCAGTACACTGGTCTACACTACACTACACTACACTACACTACACTACACTGCACTACACTGCACTACACTACACTACACTACACTGCACTACACTACACTACACTACACCACACTGCAGTACACTGGTCTGCACTACACTACACTACACTACACTACACTGCACTACACTACACTGCACTACACTACACTACACTACACTACACTACACTACACTACACTACAGTACACTACAGTACACTACACTACACTACACTACACTACACTACACTACACTACACTACACTACACTACACTACACTACACTACACTACACTACACTACACTACACTACACGACACCACACTACACTACACCACACCACACTGCAGTACACTGGTCTACACTACACTACACTACACTACACTACACTACACTACACTACACTACACTACACTACACTGCACTACACTACACTACACTACACTACACTACACTACACTACACTATACTACACTACACTACACTACACTACACTACACTACACTACACTACACTACACTACACTGCACTACACTGCACTACACTACACTACACTACACTGCACTACACTACACTACACTACACCACACTGCAGTACACTGGTCTACACTACACTACACTACACTACACTACACTGCACTACACTGCACTACACTACACTACACTACACTACACTACACTACACTACACTACACTACACTACACTACACTACACTACACTACACTGCACTACACTGCACTACACTACACTACACTACACTACACTACACTACACTACACTACACCACACCACACTGCAGTACACTGGTCTACACTACACTACACTACACTACACTACACTGCACTACACTGCACTACACTGCACTACACTACACTACACTACACTACACTGCACTACACTACACTACACTACACTACACTACACTACACTACACTACACTACACTACACTACACTACACTACACTGCACTACACTGCACTACACTACACTACACTACACTATACTACACTACACTACACTACACTACACTACACTACACTGCACTACACTACACTACACTACACTACAGTACACTACACTACACTACACTACACTACACTACACTACACTACACTACACTACACTACACGACACCACACTACACTACACCACACCACACTGCAGTACACTGGTCTACACTACACTACACTACACTACACTACACTACACTACACTACACTACACTGCACTACAGTGCACTACACTACACTACACTACACTACACTACACTACACTACACTACACTACACTACACTACACTGCACTACACTATACTACACTACACTACACTACACTACACTACACTACACTACACTACACTACACTACACTACACTACACTACACTACACTACACTACACTGCACTACACTGCACTACACTACACTACACTACACAATACTACTCAACACGACACCACACTACACTACACCACACCACACTGCAGTACACTGGTCTACACTACACTACACTACACTGCACTGCACTGCACTGCACTGCACTGCACCACACCACACTACACTACACTACACTACACTACACACTACACCACACCACACCGCAGTGCAGTGCAGTGCACTGCACTACACGACACGATACGACACTACACTACACGACATGACACGACACGACACCACACACCACACGACACTAATATTGGTTGAGATCCTGGGCCACGGGCGTCAAATGCCGTGTGCATTGCACAATGGCGATTCATCTTGCGAATGTGCATGTGCACTGCCTCAAATGAAGTGCTGAAAACATTCTCAGCCCACAGCCCAAAGCATCGTGCTGCAGCAAAGCATGCTAGCACGCAGTACATCCGCAGAGGGCACCTACGCTGCAGTCACAGCAAGGAAGCACCATGGAGGCAAACAGCGTCACATGTATGAGTGTAGAGTGGCATGAGGGTGGTGGTGCAAGATGAGCACCGAAAGTGACTTTTTGTATAATACATGCAGTAGGGAATGCTGAGAGGACACGCTATTGTTTTTTGTTCTGATGCTGGTGAATTCGTACCATTGGTTGGTGACGGCACTCTTGGGCGAGTGATTTGCCTGCAGGGCCTGTACGGCCACCTCTGTGCAGCCTTCGAAGAAACGCGGGTGAGCCTCGCTCCGTCCCTTTCCCCAAAGGGGTGGGCCAGGACATAGATAGGGTCACAGAACAAGTCAGTCACTGTACACTTGTTGCAGGGGCAGGCCAGGGGCAGGAAGGCTGTGAGGACATGTGCCTGGGTCATGCGATGGGGCCAAGCAATGGAACCACGGCCACATAGGCAGGCCACGCTGTAAGGCCACGTTATCACGCTGTGAGGCCACGCTATGGGGCCGCAGTATGGCGCCACCACATGAGGCCATAACATCACACAACTGGCGATTAGCAAGCGCCCCGCTGGATCTTGATTCACACTGCATCATGACTCCCGGCTCTTTCTTCTTTTGTTGTACTGTCCAGTGACGATGGGGACCAACCGGAACATCAGACAAATGATCCCACATTACGAATGGCAGTCCCTGACGCCTGCCCACTGTCCCCACAACGACGGGGTAGAGGGCTGGGCATCCTCTGCCATAACCTATGCCGCCTCAGGTAAGAGGCCACGTCCCCACACCAGACATCCACTGCATCATGACCACCCCCCTAAACTGTATCAAGGCTCCTGAGACTCTCATCACACAAAACTTTAAAGACTTTGTCTGGGTAGCTGCACGGGCACCACAAATCCGGAGGGCCCTCACAACCAGCTTGAGTCGCAACACAGCCCTACAGAACGCCGGGCCTCTACCCGCTCAGACAGACTTGCTGCTGTTGTTGCCCCGGATGATACTCTCAGTCGATGGATGCTCTACAATTAAGAGCACCACGGTGCCCCGTGTTCCCCTCTATTAAACCTCATGTCCAGCAAACACCAAAAGCCAAAAAAAAGCCAATAGAAACACCAAGTGCTCGTTGGACACGTGTTTATGCCGTGCGTGAATGTGTGGCCAAAGTATGAGAGTCCCATCACACGTCCCTGAGTGGAGAGTGCAAGAGCGGTCCTGCAGGTAAGGAATGCTGTTGCCTCACCCAATTTTATTCAGGGGCTCGAAACACATCACGCCAGCCCCTCAATTCTGCAATCCTTGAGCCTAAATCCCCGAAAACTGGGGATGTCATCAATTTGGGTACCAAAAAAAAAACGGTCCGAGCATCAAGTGTTCGCTGGTCATAAGACACTCCGGGAAACTCTCACAGTACACTGTTGTGAATGTCATGAATGCAGCGCCGGAGGTACAGATCGTGAGGCATTGCTCAGCAGATGTCCGTATTGCCTGGCATGGTCCGTCGGCGCCTTAAGGCGCCTGACCGGAACATCAAGTGGGGTCGGACAAGGGGGGGGGGGGGTTCAGCACAGGAAGCACGACAGGGGACACTGGCGGGCGAAGACACAAGTAGCAGTCGCAACTGCATCTATCGATCTTGGGGCTGAGATGTAGACTGACGTCAAGGATGAGCCAGTGAGTGTTTGTGCCTTGTCAGGGCTGCTCTCGTACTCATGAAGAAACACAACCCAGCGCAAAAACACCGCAGAGCACTGTCTCCTGGTGCAGGAAAACAGGCGTTCTGCCGTGGTGGGCCACCCATGTCCATTCTTAGTAAACTGCTCCTCCAGCGCTTGCACTGGCGCCCTCAAGCTCCAGAGTGCTCTCCATCCAATGCCCGAGGCGCACACTGGGGGTGGTTGGGCGTCCCGTCGAACACGCGATTTCAGCGAAAATACTTTGCTTCACGATGTCCTTGTGCCGTTGTCTGTGTAGTGAACACGTCCTCAGCACCAACCGCAAGGAGGCACGGTGGAGACGTGAAAGTGTCACACCGACTCCGGCTTGACAGTGAAGAAGTACAGACATTCAGTATTCCGTCGTAAATTGAACCTGAGTGTCGTGGTGCCCACCGAGTCTTCAACAGCACACAGTCATTACGTCATGTGCAGGTCGGTACCGCATCCGATACGATTGCATTTTGGGTACTTGTGCCATGCGAAAATATTGTTTAAACATCCATTGAGCATCGACACGCGTAGAATGGCGTACCTGAGTGGCTGACGGAAACCTGTGCAATGACCCAACGCATGGACTTGTGACCATGCACATTGCGTATCATTGGCATGCTTTGGAGTTTCTGCGTGGCGTTTAGCATCGAAGTCTCAAACACGGTCCAACAACCCACGCCGCAAAAATGCACCTTGCGCTATGGTTGGACCACATGGGAACCGACACGTGTTGCTGTACCCCGAAGCATAGTCAATGACGTGCAGTGTGCTTGTGCGTGGTGGCAGGACGGCATCCTGTTTTGCACGAAAACCGCCACGGGGTTAGCGGGGAGTGGGAACAAAGGAGCGCCTTACCTCCTATGCTGGATCCCGAGGCCAGCAGCAATCCACCCGCCGGTGCGGAGGGTCCGGAGGTTAATGAATCCGTATGACAGTGCAGCGAAACAATACACGCTCCCGAGATGCCAAAAAAGGGGGCCGCAAACGAGCGGGGCACTTCAAACGCCTCCTTCGCCCAGTGCACCTTCTCTACGGCCAAGCCACAGAAGCGTCAGACCAAAGCTCGACGGAATGGTCGGTGATGATTCGAGAGCTAGCACAAAGAGCAAGGCTTGGCAACATCATGTCGACAAACAAAGGTCACCAGGCGCCCACATCGCACAACATCGATGGACGCCCCCTGTGACAAAAGCTGCCATCCCAGAGTTCTATTGGAGGAGGAGGGGGCAGTGGTTACCTTCGCGGGATAAAGCAGGGGGGAGGAGGCTGTCCCGCTTATTTTTGGTTGGCGCCAAAGGATGCAGAAGACAAATATTGGCACAAATGGACCTGCGCCACGGAAGGCACTGCAGGCGATTTTGTGCTCCGCGGGCGCCAAAAAAAAAATTGCCCACTCGCTTTTGGGGAGAGGGGGGGGGGGGGGAAGAGGGTATCGCAGCCCCGGGAGGGTCTGGATTTGATCAGTACAACTCCGGTTGTCCCTTTTGCCGTCGGCCTTACCTTCATTGCGAATCACACAGAGAGTCACTGGCATTTAGACCAGGCCCCGTCGCTCAGTGCTCCTCCTGAGCACCAGCAGTAACGAAGCACGGTGGAGACGTGAAAGCATCACACCGCCCAAATCTCTGTGGAACGTATGGCTGTTGGTGCTGCTGAGGCTTGGCAGTTGTCGTGGACAACGCCCATGCTTGACCAATGGCACCTGCATCCAACAACGGAGAGCTGCATACCATACAAAAGGTACAAAAGGTCAGGGCTGCATACAATAAGACGTGATTGGCAATTCAACGGGACGACCCCAGGGGATGCTCCGAGACAACCCGCCGTACGGCTCAAAAACTGGGACGCCAAGTGAAAAGGAACAGTGTCCTGGAAAAAGCGTCAGGAAACGCAGAAGGACGGGGTCGCAGCTTCGGCAGAGACGTGCTAAGGCTAGCAACGGTCGACAACAACTCATCAGCCTGCAGCCAGATTCAGCCGCTGGCAGCATTCTGAAGGGATCTGATGCGCCGCCAGGGTGTTGGAACATGGTGCGCCGGCAAGCGGTTGGAATATGCCGTGGTGCCAGGGTGCTGGAATGCGTTGTGGGGGCAGGGTGTTGGGATCTGTTGCGGGGGCATGGCGTTGGAATACGTCATGGTGCCAGGGTGTTTGTAAAAAATTTTGGGTTTCAGGACGGTGGAAAATGTTCTGGTCGCAGGGTATTGAATGAAGCTGTCCTTGCGTTGAATGATAATGTCATCGCATTGAATGACAATGTCATAGCGTTGAATGAGTCGGGAGAGCAGGGGGGCTCGGAGCACGGGGGTTCGTTCAGGTGGCCAGAGGACTCGGGGCATTGGTGTGTGCTAAGGTGGCACGGCACCCCCATTTCTTCACTCCCGATGTGCGGGAGCAAACCTGTGGCTTGTTCTTCGTACACCTTCAGCTGTTCTCTGTCGAGGTTCAGACAACCGGAACGGGACGCGTCAATGCAATGGGTCCACAAACACATCGCGACACCCAGAATTGCCATCACCATCAGCAGAAGCACACTGGACCTGTAGCTTCCACTGACGTCCTTCAGCCACCCAACAAGAATGTTCACATTTCCCCCCAACCCTGTGAGCGCTGCATACAGCCCGAACCCTAACCCGTACATGTCCGGATGCAACAACATCGGGATCGAAGAGCGAAGCAATGTTGGCAAAATGATGGTATTGAACGAGAGCATGACCATGCAAAAAGCGGTGGGGATTCCGGGGCAGAGCAGAAGAGCAAAGCCCAGGACGGAGCAGACGGAGGCAAAAAGCATCCAGTACATCCTCCCCCCGTACCGATTCACGTGCCAACTCACCCACGAGCAGAAAAAAATGGGGCCAACGCTTTCGATGCTGCTCAGCCACGCGGCCGTTTCCACGGCGAGCGAGTCCCGGTTCAGGATGAAGTCGGTAGAGATCCCGTTGAAGATGTTGTGGGCGTTGTTCATGACGACGTGGATGCCGACCAACAGCCAGAACTCCCTCGGGAAGTCGCGGACCCTCCGCGCCTTCGACCTGTGGGCCACGCGCTCCGCGAGGCTTTTCTCGCACGTGGTCGCGGTCGCACTGTTGGGCATCACAGCCATCACGAAGATGGCCAGGGACATGAACTGCGACACCAGCAGCAGGAAGGTCCCGAACCACAGCGGGTACTCGTACTTCCCGGTCGCGTGCGCGATGGACACTGGCAGCACTCGGCTGGACCTGCAGTGACATACAAAGCCTCTTACACATGACCATCCAATGCTACACCACATTCTCAAACAATACTAGAATACAAAAACGACCCCAATGCACAAAGGAGTGTTCTATCTTGTGCCCAGCGCATTTGACCATTTCACCCTCTTCTCTTTGGACATCTTTGCACCCATTACACTCTTTTTTTAACGCTTTTGCACGCATTACATGCGAAAAACGGACCAGTTGGCGCAGGCCCGAATGCTCTCTGCAATCCCGAGGGCAAGCGTGAGATTCTCGCGGCCAAACGTGTGGCAGATGATGCCGCCCTGCGAGATGCTCACTGCGCTCTCGCCGATGCCCCACACGCTCCGCCCGATGATGCTGTTGCCCCAGCTCTTCTCCGCCACGCCGATGCAGAACAGCACATGCCCAAAAAGGGAGAGCCCACAGAACAGGATGGCGGACATGTAGGAGCCGATGAAGTCCACGGCCATGCCCGCCAGCAGCGGGGCGACGCCCAGGGCCCAGTCGGAGGCGGACAGCAGGGCCCCGAACTCCGTGTTGGACAAGTGGAACTTGGCGTCCTTCATGAAAAACGGCTTCAGAGGGCCCAGCAGATGCTTGACGTAGTGGCCTCCGATGGGCAGGAGGGCCGCCAACAGGAGCACCGCCTTCATGGAGCCCTTCGTCTTTGGGCCCTGAGGGTGGGCCCGCCCAAATCGCGACGGTAAAAGACGGACCATAGCCTTCAGCACGAAAAATGGCAGCACAAGTCACAAATGTCTCACACAACTCGGGCAAGAAATCTGTTGCGGCCTTCCGCCCCTAACACCCCCCCCCCCCCCCGCTGCTATGGCACACAGATGCGTGTGTACCGCGATGCACAGGAGATGTGGTGCAAAGCAAAAGTAGAAGAAATGAGATCTTCAGTGACATGTCATAGGTGCCTTTGACTGCAGCAAACAGGCAAATGCAGGAACTGAGCGGAAGTCCAACACACGCAGGACCTATGAACGAAACTAAACTCTGGCAGGTCAGAGGCAACAGAGACTGTCACACCCGAACATTGAGTGAGTGTCATCAGGCACCTCAGACCCCCCCCCCCTCCCATGTGAACTACGATGCTGTCTTTTTCGCTCTCAGACCTCGCCATCAACCAACTTGAACAGCCGACAGGCCCTCCCTCCAAATGGGTGGCGTTTGATATCTTTTGGGTCAGCAGGTCACAGGTGCATATGTGACTTTTCCCAGAAACCCTACCGGTTCCTATCCTTGCTTGCTCTACTGCCTGCAGATTAAGCAAGATTCGCTGCCAAAAATCCCTGGGGACGGTCACGAGCGGACACCAGATAAATCCTAAGTGGGGGGGGGGGGCACGGGCTTTCTGCTCAAGGTTTCCTCGGTGACACTTCCAAAACGCATTGGAATCAGCGGCGATTTGAAAAAAACAGCTTCCGATGTCCCTAGGGATTTCACCATCCTAAGCCAAGCGATTTGCGACATGTGTTACAACTAGTCACAATCCCAACCAACTACGAAAGACCACCATTGCGACCCATCACCATAGACTCTAGTCGCGCCTCCACTGCCATGGGGACCGTGATCCGTTGCTGTGGCATGCGACTCCAACCAATTGCGATGGCTTGCGATCATGGTCCATGGCATAGGTCACAATTGTGTGGGTGGGTGGCGACAGCAGGTCGCAGCCGTGATCCTTGCAAATCTCGTTAGTTGGTGTGGTCTTGTGATGTGATGGTCTTGATTGGTCTTGATTGCAGTCGGACAGTGTGGTGCCGGCCGGTCCTGATGGGGCATGGACCCCATGCACAACCTATCACGGCCGTATTCAATCACAATGGGTCATAGCGGAAGCCCAAGGACAGGCGTGAACAAGTATCCACATATCATGTGCTGTATCTCCACATGCTGGTGCTGTCCCTAACGCATCACAAAAGTGTTCAGTGCGAAAATTTCCCTAGATAGGCACCCCCGCAATGGAGTTGCTATTGGCCCTTCGTTATCCGGTCATGACTGCCACCAGTGGGTACCAGTGTTTAAAATGATAAAATGCTTCGGTTTGCTTTAATACACCATTAAGGCCCGGAGGCTAGAAGATTGGTTGAAACTTTGTAACCCCACTCCCCATGTTGCAGGAGCTGCAGTAAAAATCCAAAATTTGACGAAAACAACACCCCATGTTGTTTTGACAAGGGCGTTGTTCATGCGTGCGGTTCATGCCACAAGAAGATGCAAGCAGGGACCGTTGCGTCATGAATGCACTAGTCGTCAAGTGATTCCCCAACCTCCACCTCCAAAGGACAAGAAAGGGTGAAAGTGGATGGCACCACAGCAACCAATATCCCTAAAACACTATTCCCAGCACCGCAACACAGATAAAACTTCATATTCATGGGCCACCAGAAAAAGAACCGCCAAATTTCAGAGTTGCAGAAACAGGTCAGCCTATTTAGGTCCTGCACGCTGTGCGCACAGGGGTCAGCGCAGAAGCAGGACGCGGCAGAGCCACTGTGCCACCCCCCAAGCCTCACCCTTAGTGTACACGGCGCGACAGAAGGACCGACGCCAAAGGCTCAGGCTTGCCCGGGGTCTCCAACCTCTTGGGGGCGCCGACGCTCTCCCCTGCCCCTCATCCGTTGGCGACGTCACTGTAGCCACCCTGGTGAAGCCCAGAGCAAAGAGGCCGCGTGCTGCGGCTGGGCGGTGACGTCCTTGGGCTGGCGCCCTGCTTGTCGTGTTGGCCCCCGCGGCCCCGTGACCCCGCTTGGGCTTGCTTGGGGTGGAGAGCCCTGGCGGGCTTGCAATGGTCGCTTGCCCGCGGCCGTGGGACGGTGGTTCGGCTGGGGTCCCCGTGCCCCCCCCCCCCCTTGCGGGGCTGCCAGCTGGCAGCCCCGCAAGGCTTCCCCCCCCTTGGGGTGGAGGTTCCGCTTCTAGTGCCGGCGGTCATGCCGTCATGGGCGTCCCACCCTCTACCGGTCCCTGGCCGGCGGCGGGGGGGGGTGGGGGGTGGGGGATTGGGGACTGCTGCCTTGCCCTCTCGGATTGGGGGGAGAAAAGCGGAAGGGCCCCGCAAGGCTTCCCGGAACACCTTAGCCCTTGGTGAGGGTCCTTCCCTCGCGGAGTGTACACTAAGGGGGGGGCATAGGGAGGCGGCACGGCAGCTTGGTCCTGTCCTACCTGTACGCTAACCCCTGTATGCACAGCGTGCACGACCTTGATCAGCTATTTTGTTTCCGCAATTTTTGGTGTGTGTCTCGGGTGCTAGAGGATGAGCGGCATATCCTCTGGCACGGCGCGTGCTGGGCGGCTGAAAGGGGTGCGTAGCTCCCATGGTTGCAGGTGGCCACCGGCGGCATACCTGCTCTGAGCGCGGTGATCAATAAGTGGCTTGCCCGCATGCAGCACGCCTCTCTGATCCGTGCCTGGGCCACGGAAGGGGCTGACCCTGGAGCAAGTGCATGAGTTTGTTTGCAGGCTATTCGGGCTGGCGTTGTCGGTGCTTATGGCACGCATGCGGGCGAAACAAGCCGCATCAGATAGGGGCCATGCTGGACTCCTTTTTCCGGATGTGCCACGGCCGGGGCGGGGGCGCACGTACCCATGGCGGGAGCTTGTGGGTGTGCTACCGCGGCTGGAACGCGGGCCGCAGCCAAGGCTGCCCCGCGGCTAGAAATGGGACAAGCAGCTGGCAGCAGACCTCGTCTCATGGGCTTCCAGGCTGACCTGGCAAGAAGGGGAGGCTGGCAATGGATTTTGAGGCCACATCGGGTTGGGCGCCGCCCACGCGCCCGGAGCACGCGCCCACGCGCCCTGCAAATGGCTGTGCTTCCACTGCAGGAGCGAGCAGCAGTCTTGCAGCAGGCGGTCCGGGTACTCCAGCCGCACTTGCTGGTGGGCCACCTCTTGCCGGCCGAGGAGTCTGCCGGGTGCCACTCCCTGATTGCACTGGGTGGCCGCGTGTGCCTGGGGCTGCAGGGACGGCCATACTTTGCCGCCCGCGACGAGATGGTGAGGATGCTTGAGGGCTTGGCGGCGCATTGTGTCACGCAGTGGCTGCGACGGCTCAGCACACCGCTACATGCGGCGCCCATGGCAGATGTCCTAGGGGGGTTCTCCCCCCCGGCACCAGCGGGCAGGGCGCCCCTTTGGCCGTACCAGCGGGCGCAAAGACGGCCGCGCTGCCCGCCAGCGCGACCAGTAGAGCACTCCACCAGCTCCAATGCGGCACAACTAGCGGCCACACAGGGGGTTCCCTCTTCCCGCCGCGGGCTAGGCAAGGGACATGGGTCCATGGGAGGGCTCTACCCCAAACATGGGGTACCGTTGTGCGAGCACTGTCAAGCGACGGGCCAGGGAGTCGCCAATTGCTGCCGGTACGGGCACACATGCCACCCCAAGGTAGGACCAACGGGCCGGGGATCGTATGTCACGTGGCCGGGCATGCGGAGGCTGTCGCGGGCGGAGCGGGTCTCCGCAGTTAGAGGCATGCATGGCTGACCGCAGCAGCCGCATGAGCCGGGGGACCAGGACGCGCCGCTAGGTCCATCACCGGTAGCCCAGGGTTGCGACAACCGAGCAAGGCTAGGCAGGGGAAGGAAGCGAGCATCGGAGCAGGGCCACGTGGACGGAGCCCAACGCCAGCAGAAGCGCCACAAGACAGCCCAGGACGCGGAAGGGGGGGGGGTCAAAGCCAGAGGATCCCCCCCCCCCACCACCACCACCATACCCCCCGCTTCCCGGGCTAGTTACCTGGCACAGGTATACTGACCCTCAGGATGGTAGCTAGTGGGACGGATCCCGTATGCACTGCCAACGCGGGAGGACGAGGGTGAGGGCGGCACATAGGGTCCCAGCCTCGTCCCGCGAGAGTAAGGACAAGACAAGGTAGGGCCTGGGTCTAGCGCCCACTTTGTTGTGCCTCGCAGGCGTGAAGGTTAGGCGATCCGACGGTTCGGCGATCTGAGTCTGTGACCCTGGTGCTATGGCATTGTGATGCGAGGGTAGACTCACGAAACAGGCGCGCTGCGGCGATCCGTCGTACAGTAGAAGAGGCCCAAGAGCCCACCCAGGCGCCGCAACAGTGCTACGCTCTGGACCGTTGAGTCTGTTGAGCCGCGGCAGGCTGCACGCTGGAGGGTACGCGGCCGGCAGCAGGACCGGTAGGACCGGGGGGAGTTGCGCAAGCGGAAGGGACCATCGTCATCCGTACGAGGGGAGAGAGCAAGTGAGAGGGGCCAGAGAAAGGGGGCCATGACAGCACAACAGTGGTTGCCCGGATAGAGCAGCTCACAGTAGGCAAGGGAGGGCATGGTGCAGACAGCGCTCAACCCCATAGTTCCTTTGTGCAGAACCTGAGCCTAGCGCGGAGCCTTGAAGGGTTTTCGGGCCAGTGTGGCCCCTTCCGAGAGGAGCCGCACACCGAGAAATTCGGGCTCTAGCTTGTTGGCTATGCCTGAGGCCGAGGATTGAATGACCCGCGGTATTTTTCAAGGGTCTGTTGAAGCGAATGAAGGCACCAGGAATCCACTTCATGGATTCGCTCAGCTTGCTGGCCCATGGATGGAATTTTGCATGTGTTGTAACTTGTACAAGGATGTCCAGCCGAGCTGGGCGGATAATTGGAATAAATTTGCACTTAATAAGTGCGTTCATCAGGTCAGGGAGATCAGATTCACTTGTTATAAATAGGATGCAAAGGTCATCCACTGGAAGCATGGAAGACAACTGGTCAGGCTGCATGTCTCCAATCCCTTTCCATGACTTCGACTCACCTTCCATGCGCATGATTGTGTGACTTTGGAGAGTTGCTGGGAAATGTTCCCAATGACATCTCAACATTAATTGTTGTTGCTCAGAATCGCAGAGCGGCAAAACCACGTCAACAACAGCCGTTTGTGACTGTTCTTGCCGTGCTCTAACAACCGCCTCTACATTCTCTTGCGCAAAAGCTGACAAGAGGTTGCATGTAGAGGGTGTGGGTGGGGAGGTACCCGCAGGGGGGGTAGGTTGGGAGTTGACATTGTAGAATTGGGATGTAGGTTTTGTTCCCAGCAGGTTTTTTTGGTTGTCCAGCGACTGTTGTTGTCGCTGGATGGTCTTTCCTTGATTCTCCATTGTTCCCGCTGCTTCACGGCTGGCACCATGCACTACCAGATGTGTGACCTGGTCGAGGCATCTGCCCATTTGTTCAAAGAGAAAATGTTCCTGGTCTCGAAGTTGAGGTAAGTCAGCATCTTGGGCTGTGTCTTGTTGTTCGTGCACTTGCGTGAGTTGTTTATTTATCTCCGTGATCTTTTCCTTCGGTTTTTCAATCGGCGGATGATGATAGGCTATTGCTTGCTTGCTGAAATCAGCAAGGACGTCTTTGACAGTCGTCAGGGCCTTGTCATGTGCATCATCTCTGGGCCATTTTTTGTCTTTGAATTTGGCTCTTATTTCCTTGTACTTTTCCCAGGCATCCTTACGCTTCTCGTTGGTGCGTACGAGAGCCGCCGTGGCTGGGTTTTGCTCCGTTGGTGAATTTGTTTGCTCTGGCCCCGGGTTCGGTTCCACATCTCCGCACGAGGTTAGATCAGGAACCCAGTGCTTCCGTGTCGGCTTGAACATGTCGAATATTGCACCCAGGGACTTGCCCTTGGGGCTTGTAGCCTTGTGACAAGTGGACTGGGGTTTGGCTGCCCTGGGCGTAAGTAATAATATCCAACACGATGGGATGAGCAAAAAGGGTTGGTGTGGTTTCTCTCCCCACTCGGTCTGGCTTGTCTTGATTGGGTATTGCATATAAGAGCATCTGGTATGACCCAAAATATGCTCCTGTTGCTTGGGGTGGGGCTCAAGTGCGCTGTGTATGGCTTGGCGGGACAGGCCCTGCCACCCATCTTTCGGGCTCCTGGGTAACGTGCTTGTCTTCTCACCTTGCTTGATGCCCAAACATGTCCACCACCCATTCTTCTTGCCACGAGTCAATGGGATCAGCATTGGCAGGGGGTTCCTTGATGGAGGATTCAGGCATGTCCACCTCCCACTCCTTATGCCATGAGTCAATGCGAACATTAGCGGTAGGGCATTCCTTGCTGAGAGATACTGGCGAGGAAACCCTTGGTTGTCTGAAGACAAGGTGAACAAGAACTGCACGGGGGGGACGTCTCCTCGCTTTTATACGCGACTCCCCCCCCAGTAGAAGTGGGCCGAAGGCTCCCATGGGGGGGGGGGGGGTTCACGGAGGGGCGATGGGGGGGGGGGGGTTGGGAGGGTCGGTTGGGGGGGGGTCCAGGTGGGGCGATGTGGGGTGGTGAGGGGGGGGGGGCGCGGGGGGGGGGGAGCACAGGCTCCCCTTACCTCCCCTTGCCCTCAATCTAACCATACCATCACCATAAACCTAACCCTAACCTTTGCAGCCAGTTGGTTTGGCCATGCGAACCATGTAATTGGGCTGCACAAGATCCCCCAAATTTCGTTCATGGCTGCTTAAGCCACACAATTGCTCTCCATTTTGGACCCCAACACTCATTCTAACCCGAGCCGAGGGTGTGAGCTAGGGCTAGGGGCAGGGCTAGGGTTAGGGTTAGGGCTAGGGTTAGGGTTAGGGTTAGGGTCACCGAGCTGGTGGAACCAGTCTTGGTTTTATAACCCTTTTTAGAGTCTAGGGTGGACCTACCAGGTTTAGCAGCAGCAAGCAAGCAGCAAGCAAGCAAGCAAGATGGCAGCAGCACGCGCGAAATGGGGGAAAATCAGAAGTCCGTCGTGGTGCTTTAGATTCGGCTGAAATTTTGGTGGATGATACCTATGGGTGTGAGGGACAACCACACAAAGTATGAGCTAGAAACTCAACGGTGGCGGCCGGGAACAGCTGTCACAAGTGGCGGACCTCGGTTTCAAAAACTACAATTTAGGGCCAAACACAGCCATTTTTGGACCAAAACAGCCCTAGAATCCATTCAAAACGGCCAAACAAAGGGAAAGGGTGGGTACACTCCACGTGCGGCTTGACTTTCCCGTGTCAACGAGCCCTTTGCGGCCCTCTAACTCCGCCATATGTCCTTGAAACGGCCCAAAAAGGTCCCAGAAGCCCCAAATTTTGTGCAGATTAGTTGGCAACAGCCACAAACCAAGAACAGGCCATATCTTTGGCTACATGGCTCAAAACGCGATTCCGAGGGCTCCTAGTCCACCCGCAACCCCCCACTTTTTGTGGTTTCCACCCCTCAGAATTGCCCAAACGGACGCCTAGACCCCCATACGTAGCCCAGCAGGCTGCGGCAAGCCGCAAGCTCAAGCCCAAACAGGTGGGTGCCCAAATGGGTCAACAGGGTCCAATAGGGGCAGAAAATGACTTTTTTCAAAAATGATCCTAGACCATGTGTGATGCTAAAACAAGTGTTTTTGGACTGTTTTGAGCTTGTGGTGGCCCATTTTGGTCCTCTGAAAATCCCAAAATGCCTTGAAAATGGGCTGTTTTGGGACCAAAAATGGGTCAAAAATGGGTCAAAAACACATTTTTCCAAAACTCATCCTAGACCATTTGGGGTGCACAAACGGGTGACATGAGCCCATTTTGAGCCCATTTTGGGGCATTTTGGCCCCTCACAAGCCCAAAAAAGCCTTGAAAGTGGGCCTTGTGGTGAAGGGGATCACTTGCAAGCTAATTCCACTCTATCAACGGCCTTCAATGTGTGACTCATTGGTGTCCCTCACCATTCATAGCTGATGTTCCCTCCCCCACCAGCTCGGTCCCAATATTCAGTCTTGATTAGGGTCAGGGTCAAGGGAAAGGTTTGGGGGTAGGGTTAGGAGTAGGCTGAGGGTTGGAGTGGGCATTAGAGTCAAGGTTGGGTTCAAGGATAATGTTGGGGTGCAAAGTGGACAAAATAGGCAAGGGGAATGAAAAAAAATTTTCGGGCGCCTTCGGCACCACCATATGTATGGCCAGTAGCTGTTGACCCTTTGGCAACTAAGTTGGCCCGGAGGGCAGGGAGGGGGGGGGAGGGGGGGGGAGTCGCGTACCAGAACCGAGGAGACGCCCCCCCCGTGAGGAACTGGGACAAGACCTAGGTGAGGGCCAGGTTCAAGGTTTGGGTCCCTCTCTTCAGGGGAGGGGCAATCCTCTCTTCGATGTCTTGCGCTCGAGTCGTCAAAAGAATCCACAACCATTGATTCAGCGGATGAAACTGCTGTTGGCTCTCTTTGTTCTGTCCTACCTTGAGGGGGTATTTCATGAATAGGCATATGCACAGAACCAATGCATGCTCCTGTGGGCATCGGTCCTGTTTGGGTGGGGTTGGCTTCGATAGGCATTGCAGCTGTCTCCCCTTCGCTTGTAACGATGGAAAAGGGCTCCAGGGGGGGGCTCCGCCGGCTCCCTGGGGTTATCTGGCGCCGGACTTGCTGAAGTGCTCGTAGGGTTATCATGAGGTGCCCATCGCCTCGTTGTGGTCCATTGTGTCCGCTCATTCCATGTGATCTGCTTGGCGACATAACCCCAGCCATCTTGGGGGTCCCCAACAAACAAGAACAAAATCAGAAGTGGCTACATCACACTAGTGTTCTTGGGGGCAGATAGGTTGGTGAGGGGGGGCCCAAAACAGGCACGGGTGGGGAATGGTAAAAAAAAAAAAGATGCCCGGCACGCTGATACTCCCTCTGTAAAACAAAAAGCCTGCATAATGCACGCACAGTTGAGGTTGCTCCACCTTAGCATTGGAACGGCAAAAGCCACAGCCTGAAAAAGGCCCAAAAGAGTGGAAACATGGAGTTGCCGTGTTGGGACAAGGGTGTGACAGCACAAGAGGAGGGGTAGGACAATCACGCCATAGGCAGCTACAGGGGACATTGTTGATGTTGTAGGGGATGTGCAATGTTTGGACCGTTTAGACCACTTCTTCCAAATCTTTGGGCAGCATATTGAAACATAGTGCTACAGCCACGACCCTAGTTGGCCACTTGGGCAAAGCACCATGGAGAAAAATATTTCATTCCCAAACATCGATGCCTCAAATTGTTTGTGCTCATTATTTTGAGGTATGTATGTTGGGTCTGCCCCTGCCCCTCCAAAAAAAAAGTACAGCAAAGCACCCATACTTTGGAGGTGATAGAGGTAGGAAAAAATATCACATTTGCCCATCCCAATTTTGGTAAATAGTATTGTGCTTTAATCCTTTCCTTATCCAACATCTGCTGGAATGCTATTGTAAAACCTTCAATGGGTGACAGGCAAAAAGGCAAATGGTGTGACCCATGACTGAGATGGGGCCCATGGAACTTCCTCTTGGAGTAATCTGTCCCTTTATTCGTTGCACTTTATCAGCACAGGTCATTTTGGGGGTTTTGTAGTGTTTAAAAGGATTATGTTGACATCAATTACACAAGCAGGACATTCGCGGTGAGGCCACAACTACAAGTTGGCACGTTCTGGTGCCCTTGCCTGTACCATGCCTCTTATCCAATGGAGTCAACACCCCAATCATAGCCATCATGCTTGCCCCCAGCCGCCCAGCCCCACCCGGATTTTCGCCAGATACTTTGAGGGTTTCTCGCAGTACATACTGCTGCCCACCCCTCAGCTGTGTGGCTGTGCCATTTGATCAGGGCCCACTTTACACCATCTAAGGGTGCTGCTCCAACTTCTTCTCGGCTGAGAAATACAGACCATTGAGATTGACTACGCCTACTCCCAATAGTGCTTGCACAAGGGTGTCAGAGCCCCCCTTCGAAGGTTGGGTGTGCTTGTTCCACATCTCACTGTAATGTGGATGTGGGCCCCAGATCCATGTATCTTGTAGGCGATCCCGGCGAGCAAAACTGAACTTTCAAGGGCATCAGACTGCTTTTCAACGCCAAACCAACATGCAGATAAGGGCTCGCCTCATACATGTGGAAAAATGACCCACGTTGGTGAATTTCCTTAAACACAACATGTGGTGCTTTTTGGTGTGGTCATTAGCACTTTGACATTGCAGCAACTGAGAACTACCCCCGGGGGGGGCGACCCCTCGGTTCTGGACGCCAACTACCCGCCCAACTAACTGTTGGCCGGAGGCCCCTTTGGGGGGGGGGGGGGGGGGGATTGGCGGGGGGGTCCAGGTGGGGCGACTTGGGGTGTTGGGGGGGGGGGGGCACAGGCTCCCCTTACCTCCCCTTGCCTTCCCTCTAACCATAGCATCACCATAGACCTAACCCTAACCTTTGCAGCCAGTTGGTTTGGCCATGCCAGCCATGTTGATTGGGCTGAACAAGATCCCCCCAATTTCGTTCATGGCTGCTTTTGCCACATCATTGCTCTCCATTTTGGACCCCAACACTCACTCTGACCCTAGCCTAGGGTGAGAGCCACGGCTAGGGTTAGGGCTAGGGTTAGGGTTAGGTGTAGGGATAGGAGTAGGCTGAGGGTTGGGGGTGGGTGTTAGAGTTGGGTTTAAGGATGGTGTTGGGGTGCAAATTGGACAAAATTTTCCTTAGGGCACCTTTGGTGTTCATGGAGCATCGGGCGCCTTAGGCGCCCATGGACGCCTGAGGGTGACACCTTTGGCAACTAACTGTTGGCCGAAGGCCCCTAGGGGGGGGGGGGGGGGGGGGGCAGGGGTAGTTGGCGTCCTAGGACCCGCGGAGTCGCCCCCCCCCGTGGAACTACCTCAACTATGGAAAACACCATGCAGCATGACCCACACCCAATCCCAGCAGAGTTGTCCTTGCAGGCAATTTCCTCAACAGGCACTGTTTCCGTACACTTCAGCAAAAAATGCAGTCCATGGCATTGACTGACAGTGCTTGGCTGGTCACTGATGGCGGTTGTGTAATCAACCTGCAGTGGTTGACGGTCAACCAACAGTGGTTGTTGGCTACTTGGTGGTGAGAGAGGGTGAGAAAAACTTTGCCTTGGCACCATCAACACAATTGATGGTTCGCACGAGGCGGGGGGCCTGTTCTGGTGCTGTCCTTAGGCTCGGGCTGACGCATGCCGGAGCACACCACCGGCAAACTTTCCCGTACTACATCAACAGCACTCCGCCTGAATCGCTCTGTGAGCCCTTGGTAGGCCCTGAGGCAGGGGTATTCACAAACACCTCTGCACACAAGCACGGGGTCGGCGAGTGTCCCAAGTCAAGGGGTCAGAGGGTTGGTACATAGGACTGCTGCCTGCCTCGACCTGCGGTACTAAGCACGTTGCATCAGACCACAGGCTCATATGCAGCCCCTCATCGGGTTGCGTGCTGCTTGGGTGCTATGAAGCCGCAGGACAGGTCATGTAAGGGCCAGTGAAAACTCTAGAGGGTCTATCTGGCCTGAATAGAGCTGCCCTGTGCGCCCCGTGAGATCTGTCGTCCACTCATTGACGAGTCCAGTGTTCTCCTTTTCCAGTTGTTTCTTGTTCCGGTTTTTGTCTGGTTTCGAGAGTGTTCCCGCGATGTTTTGTCGACGCACATGTCAGAACAGGCACGTGCGGGTGTGGGGCACATCTCCATGTGCACGTGTGCCGTTTGGGGTGGAACATGCCTTGAACTTCTCTGCCGCAACACCCACACCACCGACAACTTGGCTGACTAAATACGCAGTCCCTCTTTTCTGGATGCCTTACCTGCCCCCTTTGCAACAAAATGTCTTCAGTCTTGAGATGCCCCCCGATGTATGGCGCGCTGGATTCGGCCGGGAATTCCAGCTTTCCTCCCCGTCACCTCAAACACGTGAACCATCTGCCCAACTGCATATCATCTGCATGCGAACACCTGCCTTGGGTAGGAATGCCGAGTTGCTAGGGGCACTGCGGGCGTTCAAACTCTGCCCGCCCCCTTCCTCCCCCTTTCTAGTGACGTCACATGCCGATGTTCAGCAGCGCGGTCAGATGGGAGTTGCTGTCGGAGGAAGAGAAAAACCCTTGATGCCATGCGCACCAACGGAGAGGGGGAGAGGGTTTTTGCCATAAATGCTAAGTAAATGTGGCAGTTGGTACTTCAGAGCGTGCGCATTAGATTGGGTTTGTGGGTCTGAGAGGGCGCCCTGGGGGAGTGTACCGCGGGGTTGCACAGGGAAAAACATTACAATTCGTAGAGGCCATATGCCTTCCTGGTGTGCAGCACCTCAGCATCATAAGAGGCATAGAAACCTCCACAGAGACTCATGCAATTCAGCGGGTGGGAGGGCGGGTAGTCCTCCCTTAATTCTTAGGTGGGCGGGCGGCCTCTGATTGTTTCAAAAGAATTTATGACAAAGCACAACAATACACTGCAATAATAATAAAAAAACAGGGCTGTGCAACTGATGTGACTGGGGTAAACGGGGTAACAGTGGTTGCATAAGCAAAACCTAAATTCGCAGAGGCCATATGCCTTCCTGGTGCGCAGCACCTCAGCATGATAAGAGGCATAGAGACCTCCATAGAGATTCATGCAGTTCATCGGGTGGCAGGGCGGGTAGTCCTCCCTACATTCCTAGGTGGGTGGGCGGGCTTTGATTGTTTGAAAAGAATTTCTGACAAAGCACAAAAATACACACCAATAATAAAATAAAAGAGGGATGTGAACTCCTGTTACTTGGGTAACAATGGCGGCACAAGCAAAAACATTACAATTCGTAGAGGCCATATGCCTTTGTGGTGCGCAGCACCTCCTTTATGGGTCAGCATCTGGAAATTCTCACGCTGGGAAAATTTCCGGATCACTCACTGGGTGATCCTCCTTGATATTGACCCTCTTACTGCAGTCTCAAGTCTCAACCTGCTGTGAAGTTGTCAAGTCAAAAGTACAGGAGACATGAAACACTTTCACCCAGTCATTGAGAAAAATACATGCAATAGAAAGTTCACAAACCAGGGTATCAAGAAGGAATAGAAGACCGCCCAACTCAGTTTCAAACACTGGTACCCCTTCAAAGACGAAGTCTTGCAGGGGCTTGGACGAAAGAAGAAATAACATCTAATTTATTCTTTACACTCTGAACAGCGTATCCCAACCAACGGACCTTTTTGACCAGCTGAACTTTTGTAAAATGCGCAAAATCCATCTGGAAAAATGCAAATTGCACAAAAAAAAATCAGATCAATCCGGTCATAAAAACAGATCTCAAATTTGCAAACTTCGGTGCAAAGAATTTTAAATTTTGGCCCTGGCAAATTTCAAAACTCCACATAGCATTTGCGCGATCGCCCGTCCTGACAGCCCCAGAACTTCATTGTACAGGATGAACGGTGGGTTGCCGGATGTGTAGCGCATGTCCCAGCATCATGAGAGGGAAAGAAACTTCCATATAGGACTCATGCACCTAATCGGGGGGGAGGGCGGTTAGTCCTCCCAACATTCCTGGGTGGGCAGGGGTTCTCTGATTGTTTGAAAAGAATTTTGAACAAAACCAAAGCAATACACGGCAATAAGAAAATAAACCAGGGATGTGCATCTCCTTTACTCGGGTAACAGTGGTTCCACAAGCAAAAACATTACACTTTGTAGAGGCCATATGCCTTCCGGGTACACAGCACCTCAGCATCATAAGCAGCGTAGAAACCTCCATAGAGACTCATGCAGTTCATCCGGTGAGAGGGCAGGTAGTCCTCCCTACAATCCTGGGTGGGCGGGCGGCCTCTGATTGTTTGAAACAAAATTCTGACAAAGCACAACAAGACACAACAAAAAGAAAACAAAAGAGGGATGTTGAACCACTCTTACTAGGGTAGCTGTGGTTGCACACTCAGAAACATTACAATTCGTGCAGGCCATGTGCCTTCATAAGAGGCATACAAACCTCCATAGAGTCCTCCCTACATTCCTGGGTGGCTGGGCAGGGTCTGATTGTTTTAAAAAAAATTGTGACAAAGCGCAAGAATGCACAGCAATAATAAGTAAAAAGAGGAATGCGCAACTCCTCTTACTGGGGTAACAGTGGTTGCACAAGCAAAAACATTACAATTCGTAGAGGCCAGATGCTTGCTTGGTTCGTAGCACCTGAGCATCATAAGAGGCATAGACCCCTCCATGACGACTGATGCACTTCATCGGGTGGGAGGGCGGGTAGTCCTCCCTACAATCTCCGGCGGGCGGGCGGGCGGGCTCTGATTCTTTTAAAAGAGGTTCTGACAAAGCAAAACAATACACGACAGTAGTAAAATAAAACAAGGATGTGCAACTACTGTTATTAGGGTAACATTGGTTGCACAAGCAAAAACATTATAATTTGTAGAGGCCATATGCCTTCGTGGTGCGCAGCACCTTAGCATCATAAGAGGCAAACTTCCATACAGACTCATGCAGTTCATCGGGTGGGAGGGCAGGTAGTCCTCCCTACAATCCTGGGTGGGCAGGCGGGCTCTAAATGCTTTATAAGAATGTTTGACAAAGCAAAACAATACACAACAATAATAAAATAAAACAGGGATGTGTAACTCCTGTTACTAGGGTAACACTGGTTGCACAAGCAAAAACATTACATTGGCTGGGAGGGGGTTAATCCTCCCTACAATCCTTGGTGGGCGGGCGGCCTTTGAGTGTTTAAAAAGGATTTGGGACAAAGGGGAACAATAAAAACCAATGATAAAATAAAAGAGGGATGTGCAACCGTGTTACTGGGGTAACATTGGTTGAACAAGCAAAAACATTAAAATTCATAGAGGCATAGGTAGTCCTCTCTACATTTCTGGGTGGGCGGGCTCTGATTGTTTGAAAACAATTTCTGACAAGGCACAACAATACACTGCAAAAAGAAAATAAAAGAGGGATGTGCAACTCCTGTTATTACGGTAATATTGGTTGCACATGCAAAAACATTACAATTTGTAGAGACCATATGCCTTCCTCGTGCGTAGCAATTCAACATCATAAGAGGCATAGAAATCTGCATACAAACTCATGTAGTTCATCGGGTGGCAGGGCGGGTAGTCCTCCCTACATTCCTGGGTGGGCAAGGGGGCTGTGATTGTTTGAAAAGAATTTCTGACAAAGCACAACAACACACACTAACAATAAAATAAAAGAGGGATGTGCAACTCCTATTGCCCATGTAACAATGGTGGCAGAAGCAAAAACATTACAATTCGTAGAGGCCATATGCCTTTGTGGTGCGCAGCACCTCCTTTATGGGTCAGCATCTGGAAATTCTCACGCTGGGAAAATTTCCGGATCACTCACTGGGTGATCCTCCTTGATATTGACCCTCTTACTGCAGTCTCAAGTCTCAACCTGCTGTGAAGTTGTCAAGTCAAAAGTACAGGAGACATGAAACACTTTCACCCAGTCATTGAGAAAAATACATGCAATAGAAAGTTCACAAACCAGGGTATCAAGAAGGAATAGAAGACCGCCCAACTCAATTTCAAACACTGGTACCCCTTCAAAGACGAAGTCTTGCAGGGGCTTGGACGAAAGACAGAAATAACATCTAATTTATTCTTTAAACTCTGAACAGCGTATCCCAACCAACGGACCTTTTTGACCAGCTGAACTTTTGTAAAATGCGCAAAATCCATCTGGAAAAATGCAAATTGCACAAAAAAAATCAGATCAATCCGGTCATAAAAACAGATCTCAAATTTGCAAACTTCGGTGCAAAGAATTTTAAATTTTGGCCCTGGCAAATTTCAAAACTCCACATAGCATTTGCGCGATCGCCCGTCCTGACAGCCCCAGAACTTCATTGTACAGGATGAACGGTGGGTTGCCGGATGTGTAGCGCATGTCCCAGCATCATGAGAGGGAAAGAAACTTCCATATAGGACTCATGCACCTAATCGGGGGGGAGGGCGGTTAGTCCTCCCAACATTCCTGGGTGGGCAGGGGTTCTCTGATTGTTTGAAAAGAATTTTGAACAAAACCAAAGCAATACACGGCAATAAGAAAATAAACCAGGGATGTGCATCTCCTTTACTCGGGTAACAGTGGTTCCACAAGCAAAAACATTACACTTTGTAGAGGCCATATGCCTTCCGGGTACACAGCACCTCAGCATCATAAGCAGCGTAGAAACCTCCATAGAGACTCATGCAGTTCATCCGGTGAGAGGGCAGGTAGTCCTCCCTACAATCCTGGGTGGGCGGGCGGCCTCTGATTGTTTGAAACAAACTTCTGACAAAGCACAACAAGACACAACAAAAAGAAAACAAAAGAGGGATGTTGAACCACTCTTACTAGGGTAGCTGTGGTTGCACACTCAGAAACATTACAATTCGTGCAGGCCATGTGCCTTCATAAGAGGCATACAAACCTCCATAGAGTCCTCCCTACATTCCTGGGTGGCTGGGCAGGGTCTGATTGTTTTAAAAAAAATTGTGACAAAGCGCAAGAATGCACAGCAATAATAAGTAAAAAGAGGAATGCGCAACTCCTCTTACTGGGGTAACAGTGGTTGCACAAGCAAAAACATTACAATTCGTAGAGGCCAGATGCTTGCTTGGTTCGTAGCACCTGAGCATCATAAGAGGCATAGACCCCTCCATGACGACTGATGCACTTCATCGGGTGGGAGGGCGGGTAGTCCTCCCTACAATCTCCGGCGGGCGGGCGGGCGGGCTCTGATTCTTTTAAAAGAGGTTCTGACAAAGCAAAACAATACACGACAGTAGTAAAATAAAACAAGGATGTGCAACTACTGTTATTAGGGTAACATTGGTTGCACAAGCAAAAACATTATAATTTGTAGAGGCCATATGCCTTCGTGGTGCGCAGCACCTTAGCATCATAAGAGGCAAACTTCCATACAGACTCATGCAGTTCATCGGGTGGGAGGGCAGGTAGTCCTCCCTACAATCCTGGGTGGGCAGGCGGGCTCTAAATGCTTTATAAGAATGTTTGACAAAGCAAAACAATACACAACAATAATAAAATAAAACAGGGATGTGTAACTCCTGTTACTAGGGTAACACTGGTTGCACAAGCAAAAACATTACATTGGCTGGGAGGGGGTTAATCCTCCCTACAATCCTTGGTGGGCGGGCGGCCTTTGAGTGTTTAAAAAGGATTTGGGACAAAGGGGAACAATAAAAACCAATGATAAAATAAAAGAGGGATGTGCAACTCCTGTAACTGGGGTAACATTGGTTGAACAAGCAAAAACATTAAAATTCATAGAGGCATAGGTAGTCCTCGCTACATTTCTGGGTGGGCGGGCTCTGATTGTTTGAAAACAATTTCTGACAAGGCACAACAATACACTGCAAAAAGAAAATAAAAGAGGGATGTGCAACTCCTGTTATTACGGTAATATTGGTTGCACATGCAAAAACATTACAATTTGTAGAGACCATATGCCTTCCTCATGCGTAGCAATTCAACATCATAAGAGGCATAGAAATCTGCATACAAACTCATGTAGTTCATCGGGTGGCAGGGCGGGTAGTCCCCCCTAGTCCTTCCTGGGTGGGCAAGGGGGCTGTGATTGTTTGAAAAGAATGTCTGACAAAGCACAACAACACACACTAACAATAAAATAAAAGAGGGATGTGCAACTCCTATTGCCCATGTAACAATGGTGGCAGAAGCAAAAATGTTACAATTCGGGGAGGCCATATGCGTTCCTCGTGCGTGGCACCTGAGCATCATAAGAGGCACACAAACCTCCATACAGACTCATGCAAGTCATGGCGTGGGAGGGGAGGTAGTCCTCCCTATTCCTGTGTGGGTGGGCGGGCTTTGATTGTTTCAAAAGAATTTCTGAAAAGCACAACGATACACAGCAATAATAAAATAACACGAGGTTGTGCAACTCTTGTTAGTGGGGTAACATTGGTTGTACAAGTAAAAAGATTACAATTTGTAGAGGCCAGATTCCTTCCTCGTGCGTAGCACCTGAGCATCATAAGAGGCATACAGACCTCCATAGAGAATCATGCATATCATCGGGTGGCAGAGCGGGCAGTCCTCCCTACATTCCTAGGTGGATGGGCGGGCTCTGATTCTTTGGAAAAAATTACACGAGAATGATAAAATAAAAGAGGGATGTGCAACTTCTAGTATTGGGGTAACATTGGTCGCACAAGCAAACAAATTACAATTCGTAGGGGGCATATGCCTTCCTCGTGCGTAACACCTGAGCATCATGAGAGGCATACAAACCTCCATAGAGACTCATGCAGGTCATAACGTGGGAGGGGGAGAATTTCTGACAACGAACAACAATACACAGCAACAATAAAATAAAAGAGGGATGTGTAACTCCTGTTACTGAGGTAACATTGGTTGCACAAGCAAAAACATTACAATTCATAGAGGCCAGATGCCTTCTTGGTCCGTAGCACCTCAGCATCATAAGAGGCATAGAAACCTCCATAGTGACTCATGCAGTTCATCGCGTGGGAGAGCGGGTATTCCTCCCTACATCCTTGGCTAGGCGGGGGGGCTCTGATGGTTTGCAAAGAATTTCTGACAACGAACAACAATACACAGCAATAATGAAATAAACCAAGGAAGTGCAACCAATAATAAAATAAAAGAGGGATGTGCAACTCTGTTGCTTGGGTAACATTGGTTGGACAAGCAAAAACATTACATTTCGTAGAGGCAATGTGCGTTCATGCGGTTCATCGGGTGGGAGGGCGGGTAGTCCTCTCTACATTTCTGGGTGGTCGGGCTCTGATTGTTTGAAAACAATTTCTGACAAGGCACAACAATACACAGCAATAATAAAATAAAACAGGGATGTGCAACTCCTGTTACTGTTACTGGAGTAACAATGGTTGCACAAGCCAACAGATTACAATTCGTAGAGGCCAAATGCCTTCGTGGTGCGCAACACCTCAACATCATAAGAGACAAAGTAACCTCCATAGAGACTGATGCAGTTAATCGGGTGGGAGCGCGGGTCGTCCTCCCTACATGCCTGGGTGGACATGGTGAGGGCTCTGATTGTTTGAAACCAAATTCTGACAACCTACAACACTACGCATCAATGATAAAATACAATAGGGATGGTTATTTTATTGCGGTAACATTCGTTGCACACGCAAACACATTACAATTGGTGGAGGCCATATGCCTTCCGGGTACGCTGCACCTCAGCATCATAAGAGACATGGTAACCTCCATAGAGACTCGTGCATTTCATCGGGTGGGAGGGTGGGTCCTCCTCCCTACATGCCTGGGTGGGCGGTGAAGCTATAATTGTTTTAAAACAATTTCTTACAAAGCACAACAATACACAGCGAGAATAAAATAAAACTCCGACATCCAACTCCTTTTTCTGGGGTAACAATGGTGGCACAAGCAAAAAAAATTCCAATTTGTAGAGGCCATATGCCTTCCTCGTGCGTAGCACCTCAGCATCGTAAGGGGCATAGAAACCTCCATAGAGACTCATGCAATTCATCAGGTGGGACGGCCAATCCTCCCTACAATCTTGGGTAGGCGCGGAGGGCTCTCATGGTTTTAAAAAATTTTGGACAACATACAACAATACATACCAAAAATAAAATAAAAGAGAGATGTGCAACTCCTGTTACTGAGGTAACAATGGGTGCACAAGCAAACACATTACAATTTGTAGAGGCCATAGGCCTTCTTGGTGCGTAGCACCTCAGCATCACAAGGGGAATAGTAACCTCCATAGAGAGTCATGGAGTTCATCCGGTGGGAGGGCGGATAGTCCTCCCTACATTCTGGGGTGGTCGGGGGAGGCTCTGATTGTTTGAAAAGAATTTCTGACAACCTACAACAATACACAGCAATAATAAAATACAATAGGGATGGTTATGTTATTGGGGTAACATTCGTTGCACAAGCAAACACATTATAATTCGTAGACGCCATATGCCTTCTAGGTGCGCAGCACCCCAACATCATAAGAGGCATAGTAGCCTCCATAAAGAGTTATGCAGTTCATCGGGTGGGAGAGCGGGTAGTTCTCCCTACATTCCTGGGTGGGTGGACGGGTGGTGGGCGGCTTTGATTGTTTGAAAAGAATTTCTGACATCGTCCAACAATACACAGCAATAATAAAATACAATAGGTTTGGTTGTGTTATTGGGGTAACATTCGTTGCACAAGCAAACACATTACAATTCGTAGAGGCCACATGCCTTCTAGGTGCGCAGCACCTCAGCATCACAAGAGGCACAGTAACCTCCATAAAGAGTTATGCAATTCATCGGCTGGGAGAGCAGGTAGTTCTCCCTACATTCCTGGTTGGGTGGACAGGAGGGGCTCTGATTGTTTGAAAAGAATTTCTGACATCGTCCAACAATACACAGCAACAATAAAATAAAACAGGGGTGTGTAACTACTGTTACTGGAGTAACCATGGTTGCACAAGCAAACAAATTACATTCGAAGAGGCCATATGCCTTGGTGGTGCGCAACACCTCGGCATCATAAGAGGCACAGTAACCTGCATACAGACTCATGTAAGTCATCGGGTGGGAGGGCGGGTAGTCCTGCCTACAATCCTGGTATGGCAGGGGGGGGGGGGGCTCTGATTGTTTGAAAAGAATTTTTGACAAAGCACAAGAATACACAGCAATAATAGCAAAAAAAACCGGGATGCGCAACTCTTGTTACCAGGGTAACAATGGTTGCATAACGAAAAATATTACAATTCATGGAGGCCATATGCATTCGTGGTGCGCAGCACCATAGCATCATAACAGGCATAGAAACCTCCATAGAGACTCATGCATTTCATCGGGTGGGAGAGCGGGTAGTCCTCCCTACATTACTTGGTGGGTGTGGGTGGGCGGGCTTTGATTGTTCCAAAGGAATTTTCGACAAAGCACAACAATAAACTGCAATAATAAAATAACACGAGGTTGTGCAACTCTTGTTAGTGGGGTAACAGCCGTTGGACAAGGAAAAACATCACAATTGATAGAGGCCACATGCCTTCATGGTGTGTAGCACCTTAGCATCATAAGAGACATGGTAACCTCCATAGAGACTCATGTGTTTCATCGAGTGGGAGGGTGGGTAGTCCTCCCTACATTCCTGGGTGGGTGGACGGGCTCTGATTCTTTTAAAACAATTCTGACAAAGCACAACAAAACACAGCAACAATGAAATAAACGAGGGATGTGCAACTCCTATTATTGGGGTAACATTGGTTGCACAAGCAAACGCATTACAATTCGTAGAGGCCATGTGCCTTCTTGGTGCGTAGCACCTCACCATCATAAGAGGCATAGAAACGTCCATAGAGAGTCATGCGGTTCATCGGGTGGGCGGGGTGGCTCTGATTGTTTTTAAAGGAATTCCTGACAAAGCACAACAAAATACAGCAATAACAAAATAAAACGGGGATGTGCAAGTCCCATTATTGGATTAAGATTGGTTGCAGAAGCAAAAACATTGCAATTCGCAGGAGTCATATGCCTTCCTCGGGCGTAGCAACTAAGCATCATAAGTGGCATGTAAAGCTCCATACAGATTCATGCAGTTTACCACTGGCAACAAGCAAAAAGCAAATTTGGCAGACAGACATCTCGTGGGATCATCACATCACATCAGTCATCACATGGGAAAGGGGGTAGTCCTCCCTATTCCTGCGTGGGTGGGCGGGCTCTGATTGTTGTAAAAAGAATTTGCGACAAAGCACAACAATACACAGCAATAACAAAATAAAACGGGGATGTGCAACTCCTCTTAATGGAGTAACAATCCTTGCACAAGCAAAAATATTACAATTTGTAGAGGCCATATGCCTTCCTCGTGCGTAGCACCTCAGCATCCCAACAGGCATGGAAACCTCCCTGGAGACTCACGCGTTTCATCGGGTGGGAGCGCGGGTAGTCCTCCCTACATTGCTAGGTGGGTGGGCGGGCTTTGATTCTTTAAAAAAAAATTCTGACAAAGCACAACAAAACACAGCAATCATCAAATACAAGAGGGATATGCAACTCCTGTTATTGGGGTAAGATTGCTTGCACAAGCAAAAGCATTACAATTTGTAGAGGCCACATGCCTTCCTCGTCCATAGAGACTCATGCAATTCATCGGGTGGGAGGGCGGGTAGTCTCGCCTACAATCATGGGTGGGTGGGCGGGTTATGATTGATTTACAAGAATTTCTGCCAAAGCACAACAATACACACCAGGAATAAAATAAAAGAGGCATGTGCAACTGCTGTTACTGAGGTAACAATGGTTGCACAAGCAAAAAAATTGCAATGTGTAGAGGCCATATGCCTTCTTGGTGCGTAGCACCTTAACATCATAAGAGGCATAGTAGCCCCCATAGAGACTCATGCAGTTCATCGGCCGGGAGGGCGGGTAGTCCTCCCTACATTCCTTGGTGGATGGGCGGCCTGTGATTGTTTAAAAAAATTTTATGACAAAGCAAAGCAATAAACAGCAATAAGAAAATGAAATGGGGATGTGCAACTTCTGTGACTCGAGTAACCATGGTTGCACAAGCAAAAACGTTATAATTCGTAGAGGCCATATTCCTTCTTGGTCATAAGAGGTATAGAAACCTCCATAGAGGGTCATGCAGTTCATCGGGTGGGAAGGTGGGTAGTACTCCCTGCAATCCTGGGTGGGTCGGCGTCCTCTGATTGTTTTAAAAGAATTTCTAACAAAGCAAAGTAATGCACAGCAATAATAAATGAAAGAGGGATGTGCAACTCCTGTTACTAGGGTAACAGTGGTTGCACAAGCAACAACATTACAATTTGTAGAGGCCACATAACTTTCTGGTGCGAAGCACATCAGCATCAAAAGAGGCATATAAACCTCCACAGCGACTCATGCAGTTCATCGGGTGGGAGGGCGGGTAGTCCTCCCTATATTCCCTGGTGGGGGGCAGCATCTGATTGTTGGAAAAGAATTGATGACAAAGCCAAGCAATACACGGAAACAATAAAATAAAACAAGGATGTGCAACTCGTGTTACTGGGGTAACAGTGGTTGCACAAGCAAAAATGTTACAAATTGTACAGGCCATATGCCTTCTTGATCATAAGAGGTATAGAAACCTCCATAGAGACTCATGCAGTTCATCGAGTGGGAGGGCGGGTAGTCCTCCCTACAATCCTCGGTGGGTGGGCGGCCTCTGGTTGTTTTAAAAGATATTGTAACAAAGCACAACAATGCACAGCAATAATAAAAGAAAACAGGGATGTGCAACTCCTTTTACTGGGGTAACACTGGTTGCACAAGCAAAAACATTACAATTGGTACAGGCCATATGCCTTGCTGGTGCGCAGCACCTGAGCATCAGAAGAGGCATAGCAACCTGCATATAGACTCATGCAGTTCATCGGTTGCGGGCACGTAGTCCTCCCAACATTCCTGGGTGGGCGGGCGGCCTCCGAGTGTTTGAAAACAAATTCTGACAAAGCAAAACAATACACACCAATAATAAAATAAAAGAGGGATGTACAACTCTTGTTACTAGGGTAACATTGGTTGCGGAAGCAAAAACATTACAATTGGTAGAGGCCATATGCCTTTTTGGTGTGTAGCACCTCAGCCTCATGAGAGGCATAGAAACCTCCGTGGAGACTCATGCAGTTCATCGCGTGGGAGGGCGGGGTAGTCCTCCCTACAATCCTGGGTGGGTGGGCGGGCTCTGATTGTTTGAAAAGAATTTCTAACAAAGCACAACAATACACGGCAATAATAAAATAAAACAGGGATGTGCAACTTCTGATATTAGGGTAACATTGGTTGCACGAGCAAACACATTACAATTTCGAGAGGCTATATGCCTTCATGGTGTGTAGCACCTCAGCATCATCAGAGGTCTATAAACCTCCACAGAGACTCATGCAGTTCATCGGGTGGGAGGGCGGGTAGTCCTCCCTATATTCTTGGGTGGGCAGGCGGCTTCTGATTGTTTGAATAGAATTTCTGACAACGCAGAGCAATACACAGCAATAATAAAAAAAAAGAGGGATGCACAACTCCTGTTATTGGGGTAACAGTGGTTGCACAATCAAAAACATTACAATTCAAACAGGCCATATGCCTTCTCGGTGCTCAGCACCTCAGCATCATAAGAGACATAGAAATCTCCATAGAGAGGGGGGCTCATGCGGTTCATCTGGTGGGAGGGTGGGTAGTCCTCCCTACATTCCTAGGTGGGTGGGCAGTTTCTGATTGTTTCAAAAGAATTCCAGACAAAGCACAACAATACACAGCAACAAAAGGATTTGCAACTCCTATTATTGGGGTAACAATGCTTGCATGCGCAAACAACTCGTAGAATCCATACGACTTCGCGGTGCGCGTTCTTTGTTTGTTCCTACCACGCGCCATAGCATGAATCAAAAAGCTGCCCCAACACCTATTGAGTCAAGCTTCCAGGCGCCGCTGTCTGGCCTTTGCAAAAGCCTATAACCCACACAGAGTAGGGCAGCTGTGGGAACGCTTGTAGGGCCGTAAAATGGTCCCATGCCGGCTTATTGGCCACACCAAAATCCCCCCCGAAATCAGCATCAATGCGTGAGAAACAGTCAGCTGGTTTCAAGTCCCCAGATACCCATTCAAGGAAAACAGAAGCTGGTGCCCTATGCAAGAGGTAGACTGTCCAACAGAGGCAACAGATGTGACGGGATAGGCTTGTTTTGGCTCGAAGACCCGCCATTTCATCCACAGAAGCCACATTGTCCCCTGCTATTTTAAAGATTGACCATCGTACTGGCATGATAAATTGCCCACCCTTCACCAGACACTCCACCTCACCCTCCTACTGTGTACACACATCAACAGCACAGTGAAAAACCTTACCTCCAAAAGTTGGACCCCCTTGCCGAGCTTGTAACAATCTACGTCGAATGCAGCGTCCACAAAAATGAAACCTCTGCCTACCTGAGTCGGGGACTGTAAAATCGCCGGTTGCCAGCCCTCCGTTCCTCTTCAGAAATCAGAGGTGCTAGGGGCCCCATGGGGTGTTCTTCCCGGATATGGTCTGCCACAACATCGGAGCAAACCCACTTGCCACACGTGCGCACTCGAAATTTCACTGTTACGTTGGTGCGAGGGTTTGTCTTGGACCCCTTCTGCGCACATATGACACTTAGATGCTCAAGCGCGAGAGGGCATGGGAGTGCACCTTTGCCCGTGTCATGGTTGTCTGGCACTTCCCATCGCAAGAGCCACAAAAAAGACAGATCTCTGGTGGATTGGTGTTTGTTCGTGGTTCGCCCACCTGTGCCCTTTCACAAAATGACCAGCGACATGCAAGTGCATATACTTCAGCTGAAGGGTGTGGTCACAACTTGGAAAGAAACAAGGCCCAAAACCCTGCGCAGTGGCAGCCTTTAGGAGCGGGCACCCGCTGGTTCCAGGGAGGCTGGGGTATGGGATACCCGTGACAGTTACTGGGGGTTCCACATTGAGGAGCCACTCTACCAATTGTGAAACCTCAATCTGTGAGAATTGTCACGGGTGCTCCACATTACTCTATGGTTTGCAAATTTGCACATGCCGACCGAGGATATGATGTGTCACGCTGTCCAGTCGACCTGACCAGTACACCACTGCGGCATCAAGCAATACTTGCTTGGGCATAAACTGACAAAGAACAATAGCATCAGTGCCCTCTAAGTTGCCCTGTGTTACCTCAATTTGCTAGCCCTAATGCCTAATATCCACAATACTGTAAAACCCAAGCCCCGCCTTTCTATCCCCCAAACAATTGGTCATGGAGAAGAGAATGTCGAAAGGGCCAATCACATTTCAAGATCAAAGTGTTTTTTTATGAGGCACTGTGAGGAAAATAATGTGTAGAGGACAGACATGCTAGCAAATGGAAATCCGAACAACAGGAAATCCGCTGTTGCGCAGTTTGACCTGGGCACCTCTGGGTCCGTGCTTTTGGCTGGATGGTGCCCCTCCCGCCAAAATGGGGTCGAGCGGAAGGGTTGGACCCTTGAGCTAGCTCTTGAGCAAAAAAATCCATTTGGTAACAAAAGTGGCCCACTGGACAAAAAGGCGTGAACAACAGTTTTGGAGCATTGTGGCTTCCAATTCACGAAAAGTGGGCAAAACCAGGCAAAGACACATAGGGGGGGGGGAGACCACAGGTATGGAGGTGGTGAGCGTGTGGACCGCCAGCGTGCCGACCGGAAAAGACGTGTAGATGAAATCGAAAGCCGCCGTCCAACAAAAGCACCACCCACAAGAATGGGTGACTGTTTTTAAATGCCCATCGAGAGGGCTGTTCGTCTCAAGGGGTTTCCAGGACTCTTAGGTTCAACAATTGCTGAATGTGGATGCGCTGCCCTTCGAATCTCACAAACAGCATATCATTGTCCAATGCCGTGGCTTGCAGAACACTGGCTATTGCACCTGTGCTCTCCAGGCTAACATCGGGTTCCCCCACCTCTCCATCCTCCCCATCCACCTCCTCAATTTTGCTCCATACCATGTGCCCAGAAAAATTCTTCGGCGCCTGTGGCGCCACTAGTTTTCCCAAAAATCTCAATTTGGAGGAAGACATGTTCGAAAACTTGGGGGGGTCTCGAGGGGGGGGGTGTGTCTGGATTCGAACCGCCCCCTCCCCTTGCTCCCATGCCAGTACCAGCATGCTTCACACGAATCTTTGACAACGCAGTGAAGTTTGAAAGGTGCTCACCAACATCGATGTGGAGGGCGGGCTGGCGTCAGCCACATTGACTGAAAACCTGTCGACCGGCTTCGATGAACCTTCCCCTTGTGCATCGTGGACATGCGATGCGGCGTGAAAAAACCGGCAGTCACCCTGTCACACGCATGTGGGCGGTTGTGTCGGGCTCCCAAATTGGCGATCTGTTGGCACGGCAGAAAGTTCAAGGGGCCGTGGGGTCGTTTGCATCGCAAAGAGCACGAGCCGACCAGCAAGTGCTGTGCCGACTTCGGTCCCTGGCCAAGGGGTGCCGTTGAGCATCTGCTGCTGCAGCTGACTGCCACCCGACGTCAGCCAAGAGCATCCACCGTCCGTCAACACACTGGCACTGATGCCCCTGGGCGTGCCCGCTGACACACCGCAAAACGAAGGCAATGCCTCACGCCCAAAGGACAGCCCTGGGCATTGCACGACAAACACGGGGCTGTGACATACAGGGCAGCGGTTAGAACTGATGTTGAAATGAGGGACCCCGGCCCCTCCATCTGAAAAGGACGACTCCCTTTCCCCCCGCAACAGACAGGGCCCCTTTGGCTGGAGGCTGAACGTGGCGGTATGCAGACGGCAGGGTCACCCGTTGTAAATTATGCATTGGCTTGGGAGAGTACTTGGCAGCTCTTATATGTCAAGCAAAAACGCAGAATCATAATTTTCCTTTTGGTGACTTTCTGTACTTGTTGAAGTATGTATGCAAATGCATGAGTGATGAGTTCCCCATCATACGCTGGCTAGCGGTGGTTACATGGGGTTGAGCAACGCGTGGGGGGGGGGGGGGGGGCTCCCGTCGCTGCCTACGGTGGGGAGCTGCCTGAAGGCAGGCAAAAGCCATGAAGCTGGACACTGTGCATCGGCGATATTATACAGGCCATTGGCGCCGTGGGCTGAGAGGCGGGCGTTTGCTGGTGGTTAGAGCCCGAGGGCCTGTCCCGTGTTTTGCCCGTTAGGGCCGTTTTGTTCAATGCCGGAGCCGAAGGAGAGTGCGGGGCTCGACGCGAACACGCGGGTGTGTGATCCGCGGCGCCTCCGACAGCGCCGTGGGGGAAGCGAAGACCCCCCGTACGATACCCCCATCCCCCGCATCGACTGCCAGAGGCCGGGACGGTCACCAGCTTTCCTCTGGACTTCGGCGGTCTGTTCTCCTCCGGTTGTCTTCGGTGGTGCGCGCAGCGTTTCACGTGTTTCCGGCAATGGCCCCGCAGCACGTCCCCCGGGTGGTGTCCTCTGCTGTGCCCGGAACAACTCCGCCCGCGTAGTGCCGGGCAGGGACAGCACAGGGATGCATCCCGCCCTACCTCCCATGTACATGAAGCATCACGGCAGCCGTGATGCCTTCCTTGTTATGCAATGCCCCAATGCATTGCATTGCATTGATGCGCATATCAATGGCTGAGCGTTTAAGGGAGCAATGCCGGAGGGCAGCGACCATTGCTGTCCTTACAGCTGAGGGGTGAATGGGGATGCATATGGGGACCATGAGGCGGATGGGGACGCAGGTGCAGATGATGACGGAGGGCGTGACGGCATGAAAAGTTCACTTCAGCGCAGCAATACACGACATACTCGACATCTTGTGCCGGCATCTCCGGTGTGCGTCTTAGTTCGCACGACCGCCTCTCACCACCAACGCCCCCGGTCCGCACACACGCCCTCGACTGCCGCTCTTACGCGGCACTCAGCAGCTTCTGCAGCGCCGCTTTCTCTTTGTCCGTAAAGAAGGGCTCTATGGCGGCCAGGTTCTGTTTGCCCACCGTCGCATGAATGGCCCGGTCCATGGCCTGTACGACGTCCTGCACTGTGAAGTCATGTGACGTGTAGAAATCCTCCTCATCCTCCTCCTCTTCATCGTCCATATCCAACAAATCCGATAACAGGCCGCCTGCAGGCGTGGGGGTCCATCTGTTGCTTGAGGGGCGGGGGTTGCAGCGCCTCCTGCCCTGACAACACCTCCGCCACCCTAAAAGGGGGCCCCTTGCCCCCCATCCTCCTGCACATCCTGCATATTGTAAATTCATTGCCATAATTAGGGGGCTCCCGGATTTGCAAAAACCCATTTTGGGGTGACACCTACGAATCATAGCTGCCCCCTATTCAACTGGCAAATCCCTATTTCGGATGATCCCGGCAACTTAAATCTTAGGCCCTATGTGGGGCGGCGCAGCCGCTGTGGTATCCCCTACGGATTGCGCTGCCCCTACACAACAGGAAATACGCCAAAAGGGCCAGAAACCCTGGTCCCTATTTTTGTGAGGTGCCTACTGGTGGCAATGAATTTACAGTAGCCCCCTGATCTGGGTTCCGCCGATGACGTAGCCTGTACTCGCGACTGGAGTTCGGCAAAACAAGGCTCATTTCCGATTCCCGATGGAGCTTCAAGTTCGGGTCCCGACTGCGCCTCCGGAGAATGATGAGGAGGAGCCCGTAATGGATTCCAGCCATCCCTTTCAGTGATGTACAACAGCCCATCTCCTTCCTCACCGCACCCGCGAAACAAACGTCCCACCCCTGAACACACCTCCTGTATCCTCCTCATCCTCGTCCTCATCATCGTCATCGCCGTCATCGTCGTCGTCATCGTCATCTTCATCGTCCTCCGCTGCAGTGCCCTCAGCCTCTGCCTTCTTCTGCTTCTCAATATGGGCCAACTGCAGCTGCATCTCCTCCGCCTCCCTCACCCATAGTTTGCACACCGTAATAAAGATGGCGGCGTGCGTGGGCACGTCCACGGTCTCTGCGGTCTTTTTGGCCATTCTTGCGGTGGCATTCCGGGTCTTGCCTGCGATCCCAAGGCGCACTTTGCCGTCGGAATCAGAGGTCTGGTCGCCGCACTCCACAGGACACCACGCACCACAGCACACGGCCAAATGCGCACACTGCGCACCGCATTGCACGGCACAACGCACAACAGATTCTACGACGCATTGCTCAACGGACATACTGCACTACACACTAGAATTCACACTGTGTGACCGAGCAGGACACAGTGCAGCTCAAACGCATGACACATGGCAACCCCCTCCCGCCATTCATGCCATTCATGCAGCCCCAACATCGTCATCCCAGTCCTCCGCCTCAACCTCCGCCTGCGCCTCCACCTCCGCCTGCGCCTCCCCTGCGCCTCCGCCTCCGCCTGCTCCTCCGGGGGGGGGGGGGGAACTCTGGGGAGGCACCCACATTTTCAAAAGAGGCAGGCAGCCCCCGTTAGGGGGGCTGCTGGTGAAACCTAGTATGCGCCGTAGTAAAACCTAGTAAAAATGTAGTAAAACCTAGTAAAAATTTTTTTTGAAAAAAATTTTTAAAATTTTAAAATTTAAAAAAATTTTTACTAGGTAAAAAAAGCAAATTTTTGAAAAAAAAAATTTCCTTACTAGGTCAATTCCCGGCCACTGTTGCCAGTGGCGCCCCACTCAGGCCGAACCATGCATGTTGTGAAGAAGGACTTCATGTATGTTTGGAAACCCTTTGGAGGAGAGGGGGGGGGCGTTGCAAAGGGGGACAAAATCAGAATTGGCTGCCCAACCCCTGCCTTCTGGGGGGCTCACAAGTGGGCGGAAATGCTACGTCACCCCTGCATTCTCGGGGATCCCCAAACAAAGGGGGACAAAATCAGAATTGGCTGCCTAACCCCTGCCTTCTGGGGGGCCCACAAGTGGGAGGAAATGCTATGTCACCCCTACATTCTCGGGGATCCCCAACATAGGGGACAAAATCAAAGCATAAAAAAAAACAAAAAAAGCCAAAACAAAAAATTTCCCATGGTGTCCATGATCCAGCGTAGAATACTGCAAATTGCCCCCAATGGGGTTTGAACCCATGACCCTTCACTTCCAAAGGCACTGCTTTACCCACTAGGGTATGAGCCATCTCTGAGATACCTCTGCACAGGGGTGGTATTGATATTTGGTCCAATTTGGTTTTCATCCATTATTGGGTTCTCCTGAAAAAACTGAGTATTTTGAATATGGACACATTGACCATCCCACGGACAAGGTCCACTTTTAGGCCATGTCTGTGCTGAACATTCTTTGAAGTGACACAGACAACTTGAAAAACATCCGCAAAAAAAGCGGATGAAACTGAAAAAATCTCATGACGCACAGCTTCCAACAAATCCGTGGACATGGCCTCCACCCACCGCACCCCAGTCCTTCTGCGAAATGTCTGTCTCCCTCCATGTCGAGCTAAACTCCGCATACGCTTCGATGACGTTCGGCACAAGATTGCCAGAAGAGAGACCACCTGATCAATTGCTTTGTACCAGCCCTTGCAATCATTTTTGGCTGTTGCAATGGAGCGCATCAATAAATGCGTAGCATCCCGAACCCAAAGAACAGGATTACGCCTACGCTTAGGGTTCAACAAGTCAACCAGAGCGCCCATATGGAGTGAAAACGCAATTTTTTGCCCTCTACTAGTTCAAGCAAAATTCCCAGCTGTGGATTGTGGGTCCCTAACCCCAACTCGAGGGGCCACGCAACAAAGCGTGGATTGTGAGTCCCTAACCCCAACTCGAGGGGCCACGCAACAAAGCGTGGATTGTGAGTCCCTAACCCCAACTCAAGGGGCCACGCAACAAAGCGTGGGGGTCAAAACAAAAAAAAGGAAAGAAAGGGGGAGGCAAAATTGCATTCTCGGGGATCCCCAACAAAGGGGAGCAAAATCAGAAGTGTTCCCCAACATAGGGGAACAAAATCAGAAGTGGCTGCCTCACCCCTACCTTCTCGGGGGCCCAAAAGAGGGCGGAAGTGCTATGTCACCCCTGCGTTCTCGGGGTCCACTACAGAAGGGGAGGGAAACAAAAGTGGCCCGCGCCGGGCTCCTGGAAAAAAATCCCATAGTGGGGGTCCTTAATGGCGGTTCTAACAAAAAAAAATATTGGTCCTAAAGGACCACCCTTCCTCACGGGGCCAGTGGAAAAAAGCCCCTCAGAGCGGGGGACAAGATCAGAAGTGGCCAACAAGTGGCCCGAAAATTCTAAAGCCTACTTCTTTTGTTTTTGGAGGTTCTGAAACCTAGTAAGAAAAAAACTTTGTTTTACTGGGTTTTAGAACCTAGTAAAAATAAAACTTTTTTTTAACTAGGTTCCCGATACCTCGTAAAAAACTAGTGAACCTAGTAAACTGTTACCGAGTCAAAAAATTTTCAATTTTTTTTACTAGGTTTTACTACAGACCCCTGTTAGGGTATCCAACCCACTAAACAAAAGCTTGGGCCACACACATGGCTGGCTACACATCCCCTGCCGCAGAGGGGACACACAAACTGGATGGTTGGCTGTATTATCCGTGCTGTATCAGGGTCCCTAAAGGAGGCTACGGAACCCCTTCCGTATTGGGGTCCCCAAAGCGGGGAAAAGGGTGAAAGGCTGCATGACCCCTGGTGTACCACAGTCCCTAGAACAGGGAGGAGACCAGTGGCTGTTCAACCCGTGCTGCATCCAGGTCCCCAAAGCGGGGAGGGGTCTACAGCGGCCGTATCAGGTTCCACACCCCTGGCAAGGCTGATCACCCTGCCACGCGCTCAAATGCGAATCGCCCTGTGCCAGAGGCTGCGGGATGCGCTCGCCTGTGCCCGCCTGCCGGATGCGACCCAATTTTCTGCCGGGTGCTACCCCCAACTTTGTGCACAAAACGATGCACAACGGATGGCAGGAGAGGCATGCACCTAACTTGCGGTGCGGAGACGTCATGCAAACGGTGCTGTCCAGGATGGCCGCCGGAGGTTCAGTCAGCAGCTGCACCAACGCCATGAGGCTGACTGCCCTGCAAAAGGTTGTGACCGCACGGTTGGGGCAGTCGGGGCCAGGGCTTGAAGGAGCAGAAGAGGCCAGTGCACCAGACCGCTGACGCTGACCGGCCCATTTAGGCCGTCAATCACCGACAAACGCTGTGACCACCCGCCACCGTAAATGGCTGGCCCCCTTCCCTCTCCCCTTTCAGGGGCTGATACAACCCCCCGTACGACATCTGCTTGGGGCCCTGAACAGTTGCCCTTTCGGCACTCGCAATCTCCTCCAGGGGTTCTGCAGCGATCGTGGACAACGCCCTTTGGGGCCCTGGGCCATGGGGGCCATGGGCGGAGGACACTCACGTCGTGACCTGCCGACCAGGGGCATCGTTCCACTTCGTTGCGGGGCAGCGCCTTCCCTTCGTTCTCCTCCGGTTGGTCGCTGCGGTTCCTGGTCGACGTCGCCCTGTTGCTCCTGGACACCCGTCCGCTCTCCCTCTGGACTCCGGCGGTCCGTTCCCCTCCGGTTGTCTTCGGTGGTGCGCGCAGCGTCTCACGTGTTTCCGGCAATGGCCCGCAGCACGTCCCCCGGGCGGCGTCCTCTGCTGTGCCCCCCCCCCCGCTCCCCCGCGGGTGCACACGTCAGCCCCGGTGCTGTTTGGACGCCCTCCGCCGTGGGTCCACTTGCGCTTGGGGTACTCCAATCGTCCTCGGGATCCGGAGCGCGGCCGCGCTGTGGCTCAAGGGGGGAGTGGCCGCACGGTGTGCCCCCAGTGCGCAGCGCAATGGAGGAGTCGCAAGGTTTCGGCTGCCGGCAACACATTCGTTCGGACTGCAACGGGACGCTTCAACTTCGTGACTCCGAGTCACAACTTTTTGCAACTTGGGATCCCGCAGCAGAATTGTGGCGTGTCATGTTGGCCCCGCCCCCTCCACCCGCCCCCATCCCACTCGCCATGCCCCATGTCCCCTGGTCCCTGGTCCGGACCTGTCTGTCCGGCCAAAGAAGTCGGACTGTTGGTTGAGCCACAGGCGCAGAACGTACTCCAGAGAGCGCTGGTTGTGGGTCTGGGTGCCCAACAAGAACTGGACCGTGGGGCCGTAGTGGGCGTGCAGGAGGTTGGCGAAGACCATCACGAAGGCCTGCGTCAGGTACGCGTTGCGCCCGGCCACTTGGGACAGCTTCAGCAGGACCGCCTGAGGGAGGGGACGGGGGTGTACGGCGTCTGGAGCACGAGAGGCACGGCGCAGGAGAGGCAGCGAGGCGCGGAACAGAATATGGAGTGCGCTGCTGCGTGGACGTGACGGGGCAAATCAACGTCACACGGTGGCCCTACAACAGGCAAGGTCCCCTGCGGTCAGAGAACGCACTGCACACGAACGGAACGGACTGCGTTGATGAATGATGACAGGCTTTGTGACATTCCTGCAGCAGGATTGTGATTTTCCTGACTCACTTTCGAATGGTCGCAGGGCGGTTTGCCAGTCCTACAGTACACGGGAAGGGGATTGCAATCAGGGAGGGCCCAATCCAACTGCGAAAAAATTGCGAAAAATTGCGGTGCTGCAACCAACCCTCCCGAAGCCTCAAGGAGCAACACTTCTGCACAGGTGGCTCAGAATTTTTCTGTGTCTCTTGAAACATGGTCGACAGGTATCACAATTACTGCCGGTGACCCTCAATATCACCATGGAATCGAAGCATGAACCGAAGGCAGCAGACATTGTCATCCAATTTGTGCTGCCTCTTGGAATAGCGCCGCACTGTGAGAAAAAGCGCTCCACATCACCACGCTTCACACTACAGGCAATCGACACTAACAAGCACGCAAGCTGGACAGTCCAAAAGCAATTGCAAAAAAAAAAAAGCGGAAATTGCGAAATTGCGGGAAATTGCGAAAAATTGCGAACCGCAATTTTTCCACACACCCCTGACACGGGGTTCGCACAGTGCAGACCCTCCCCTGATAACTGCTCGAGAACAGTGTGGATTTTATGGTCGACCAAAGGCAACGAAAAGAAGTTTGGCAGGTCAGGTGTCGGAGGTTCCCTGAAGGCTGGTTGGTAACTGTGTAGTACAACGGGTGTCCAGTGCTTTGCATGACCCGCTTCTGTTGATCCGGGTCGTTCGTGTTTCTCGGGGGTGGGTAAGGAAAAGTGCGGTGAGCAGAGGGTGGAATGTCGGCCCTTCTGCTCGCCATGGGAGCGTCACTGCCCCAATGGCGCCCGATTCCCTGGCCAGCGCCAGCAAAATGCTTCACATGCAGCCGTTCCCATAATCGTGAAGTTGGAGAGTGCTGTCCACCCGTCCCTGATGCGAGAAGTGTAGCACAATACCAGGGAGGCCCGAGCGCATCACCCATTGGGGGTGTGCGGCATTTCCAGGCATCTTTGGACTGTGTGTTCGCCGCAATGAAACACTGCCACTGCCACTTGCAAGCGGGCCACTGCAGCCCTGCAAGAGGGCCGAGGAGCATGCAGTATGTCTCGTCTCATGCGCCCTGCGCTGCTCCCTGTGCTGTTGGGGGGGGGGGATCAACAGTGGTCAAGAAGGGTGAGCGGGGGGTCCTCTCTCTTTGCGCCCAGTTCTGTGAATGTACTTTGTTCAGGGGTCGGCTGTCTTTAGAGTGTGGACAAATGTGGGTTGGGGCCACACAGGCGGCGGTCTTTGCCGAGATTTTGCCTGAATAATTGCGGCAGCGTGATTAGAAATGGGGCGCCGTCTGAGTCATCTGAATCAGTCTGAGCGCCATCAACGGGCTGCAAGGGCCATCCTTATGTTTTTCACTCGGAATGCATCGGGCAAAAGCTCCAAAGGCCCAGCGTGCAGGAAGGGCTACTGAAGTGGACCCCCCGCCCTCTCGCAGAACTGCAGAATTCATGTCGTGTGCACTGTGTGCCATTGCTGGGTCAGTGGCAAGCCGTTCACAAGCTCCGCCACAAGTCCTTCTTTGCATGGCCGCAAACAGTACGTGCACGCCATGCGCAATACAGAACCTCCCCCCATAGCCCTCCCCTATCCACGACAGCGTTGCGATCACCTGCAAAAGAGTATTAGTGGCTTCCGGCGACAGGGTCCCTTGCAAATCTTTGAAGATTTGTCCGATTAATCCGCCAGAAAAGTTGAGGGCCAACTGCGTCTCGCCATAATCCCGAGAAAACAGCACTTTGATGACGGTCAACAGCAGCTCTACGGCATTGATGGTGCCGTGGCTGCAGAGGAGGGGGTCAATGGTCCGTAAGCACGCAAGACGTCGGGGCAGCATCACGCAGCGCATGCGCACAACCGGCACCCACAGGCGCGGCGGTCCAGCACAAACTTCAACGCAAGACTTTGAAGTCGACCGGTGGGGCGTGACCAACAGCGGGTGGTCACCAACCGATGCAAGTTGTTCAGGAACCAAAAGCAGTTGGTGCTTCCCAGAAAGTGGCCTGTAGCGTCCCGCTGTCGGCGTACGCTGGATCCGCTGTTGGTAATGACCCGATGAATGATCATCAGTTGCGTTTTCGGCTCTGGTCCCAGTGGCAAAAAAATTGAACGAAAGCAGTCCTTAAAAATGTGCTCAGGAGACAGCAAAACTGAATTGCGGGAGGTGGGGCGACAATGCAACAGAAAACAACCCAGCTGCGCGTTGGTAACCAAACTCTGTGTGGGCTCGAGGAAAGGGGGGTAAGGATTTGGCATAGGACTGGAAATGGGAAGTGGGAAGTGGGAAGTGGGAAGTGGAAGGTACCCATCCGTGTTGAGTCGAGAACCCGGGGTGCAGTGAGACTATGCGTCTCCATGAAACCCCCGTCTTCCCAAACGTGTCCATTCTGGAAATATGAACACAGCATCTCAGAAGCAGATCACTTGCAACATCCACAAAATTTTGTGGTATTTTCATGTTTCTGGAAGAAATGTTTGTAGAGATACACAAAATGTCAAGGTGCACGTGTATAGGTGTGTGTGCCTTATAAAGGCACAGCCCACTGTCCTTGACGACAAAGCGACCCTGCTCTGTGCCAACAGAGCAATAACCCCCAGGTATTTTTGAGAGGCGCCGGCGTGAGAGAAGCCCCACCCACGGCAGGTGATGACCGGGCTGCAGGCAGGGTCTGAAGGGGCTATAGCTGGATGATGCAGGGGCTGCAGGCGAAGGATCTGCACAGGGAAAGAACAGGAGGCCAATGAAATGATGCACACGCAATTGGCACAGTGGAGCGGGTGGCTGTTGCAGGAGACTTCCACAGGTTTGGTAGTGCCTCTGCGGATATCTGAGTTGCAGTAGCGCCTGAACACGCCCTGTGCTGAACATACTTCGGCACATCCAACTGGAATCCAGGTAACCACTCCTTCCCCCGCCAGACCATTGCACGCAGGCATGTACAGCCGCTCTGGGCGATACTGTGGTCCTCACAATCCAGCAGAAGTCCAGCGACCTGGCCCAGCGTTGCGCACACCGCGGCATTGCCACAACTTGGGGCTGTGTGCTTGCATATCTGACAACAGGAAAACAAACAGCCACAACCACAACCGCAACCACAACCACCACAAAACAACAAGAGGAAAACCAGGACTACGGCCACAAACCACAAACCATATCTCCAACTACGGCCACTAGCAAACAGAGAGAGGACCGCAACGACAACCGAAGGCGAATCACACACACAACCATAGCCACAAGCACAAATGCAAACGCGGAAAGCTACGCCAGAACCCCAAACCCATGCCCAACTTCATGACCAAAGGGGGGGCACAGTGGTGCCATGCATATGCTCCGCCAACAGCACACACTCAGTGCCCATACCCAACAACTCTGCCACACCCATGCACATAAGACGCCCATATGCCACAACCCATACCATCAAACAGCACACGCAAGCACACCCCCACGACTATGTCAATGGCGTGCTCTGCCAGTGCGGGGAATTCCCGGTGCTGGTCCATGAGTCCCCGTAACGCTGGCAGCACTGCGGATTCGATACATCCTTGGGTGGCAGGGTTGGCATTACGGCATATTGCAGTGTACAACTCGACAATACTCTCAGTAGCCAAAGGATCTGCAGGAGGCAGAAGCAACAAGGGAGGACACCGTGCATTCAATGTGAGATCCTGGAGGCCCCATGCTTCATCGGCGCATCACATTGAGGTTGCTGCCAGTGCAGGTGGTATCGGGGCCGCAAGCGTAACGGAACCTGGACCAAAGGTCTCACATTGTTGCATGTATCACATTTGTGCGATGTCATGTTTGATGACGGGAGACTTGACGTGCATCATCTGGTCAAACTGGTTCGGAAACAAGATGTTTTGTGACCTCCGACCCCACCCTGTAGCAGGGCGCTCCTTCCAAGGGACGACCACGTCGGCTGCCTGCCAGGCACAGTCGCTTCACCAGAATCCCGCCACTGAATATCAGGCTGTCCTTTTAGTGGGACAACTTCAACGACAGCCAGGGCGTTAGCGTGTCTCCGCCCCGTTTGTTGCATTCCCGCAACCCTTGCCCTCTGCAGGCAACCACGACATGAACCACCAAATCTGAGTGGGTTTGTCGGCCCGTACTTACGGAACGGAGCATGCCCCCGAGGGATCCGCCCATCACATCATACGGTACAGTACGGGCTAGTAAGGGCAAGTGATCCCATGTCCCACACGAGAGACCCTACAAGAGAACGTAGATTTTCCGCAATGGGCTCACACCATACGGCGATGGTCCAGGGTTTTCTTTTGTGGAGACGTGCCTCCGGGTTGCATGTGATTGTGGCGAAGTGTGTATGGCGGGGCGAGGGGGGGTTCTCCAAAAAAACCAAAAGCCTTCTGGGATGTCCAAAAGTGGTCAAAACGCTGGTGATGCCAATTGGGCATTGAACGGTGTTGACAGCATGAAATTACATGGCGAGTGATCCCCTTCATCCTCATTTATCACCACCAGCATGCCCAACGCAGTCCATGGCTATCAAACACACCACATGAAGGTGGAACTTGAAAAGGTATGCAAAAAGGGTGCCTTATAAGGCTAATTTTGCAGTATTTGGGGCCCCAAAGAGGTTGTTGAGGCCCCTACTTGGATGTAAAACACACTGGACAATGGCCAAAGGTGTTTGTTCATCATCTAGGTTGGTTCCAAGGCAAATAGCCCCCTCCATGGACATGCTAGGCCCCCAAAATGCAAGAATTCCCTCATTCCCCCAGGGCCTCCATGTACTGCAATGTGAGTTCCTAACTTGCCCATCTCAGGGGTTTTTGGGAACTTGCATGAGCCAATATGGATCAAAAGTGGCTCAACATAGCCTTAAATCACTTGTTTGAGCAGCCCAAATGGTCTAGGAACAATTTTGGAAAAAATCAAATACGATTTTTTCCAAATTGGTCCTAGAGTGCTAGGCAGCATGTCTCTTGAGCAAGAGGAGCCATTTTGGACCCATGTGAGCACATACAAGCTCCAAAACAGCTTTGAAATGGGCAATTTTGTGACGAGCAGTGACGCACAGGAATCGTTTCTGCTGTCCCTCAACTTTCAACCCTCTCCAGCCCTGTACCAAACATTCTGTCCCCGATCAGCTCAGTCCCAATATTCAGTCTCTCTATAAGAGACAGGGTTCGGGTCACTGAGCCGGTGGAACTAGTCTTGGTCTTTTTACCCCTTTTAGTGTCTAGGGTGGACCCGCTGGGTTGAGCAAGAGCATCAGCAAGCAGCAAGCAACAGCAGCAAGTAGGCATGAGCAAAATGGGCAAAAATCACGATTCCGCCGTGGTGCTGCGGATTTGGCCAAAACTTTGGTGAATGATACCGATGGGTGTGAGGGACAATCACATAAAGTATGAGCCAGGAACTCAACGGTGGCGGGCAGGAATGGGTGGTGAAATGGGCGGACCTTGGTTTCAAAATGTGCCAAAAATGGCCAAAAAAAGCCCTTTTTGGGGCAGTTTGGGTGCCTGGGATGTCGATGGAGGAGTCCATTTGCATTGGAACTCACCTTGATGATGAACAAACACCTTTGATCGCCGCCCCAACACTCTTCCTGCACTCCTCCCCTATCACCCCTGCCCCCCGCATTCCCCCCGGCCGGTCTTGAAAAACTCTGGAAAAAATCATTTTCAACCACTTTTGGACCCATAGGTGACCGCCATAACCCTACCCTAGCACGTGTGCTGTGTGCACCACTCAGCGATGCCAAAATGGGGCATTGAAAGGTGTTTACAGCCAGCAAACGGCTTGCAAGTGATCCCGCAAATCATTATTTATCAGCACAAGGGTGCCAAACACATTCCTTGGCATTCAAACACAACACCGGAAGGTGGAATTTGTGCCAAAGGGGTGTTTTTCAAGGCTGGTGTTGCGGTATTTGGGGCCCAAAAAACAGGTCGCTGAGGCCCCTAATTGGATGCAAAACACACCAGACGGGGCATGTCTCTCGAGCGAGCAAAGCGAGCGAGGAAAGGTTTTCAGAGCGAGGAATTGGTCAAAGTGGCAGGAATGATTTTTGGTGTCCCTCAACATGTACGAGCTGACGGAACTATGCTGGGCATGAAACAAGACTAGGAAACAACACTGCTGACGCCCAAAACCCCCACACCTGTTTTGTGCTTAGCCCACAACTGCATCAGATCCTCAGGCAGGCTCCCAATGTCAATGCTGGGCTGCTGCTTCAAGAAAGAGGTCAATGTAGCCATGACAAGTGTCAGTGTCTCCTGATTCACGGTCCCGAGAATGCGACACAGGCCCGCAACAATGGCGGACGCCCGGGCCTCCACGGCGGCTGGCGGAAGGATGGCACAGAGCCGGGGAATGAGCTTACAACATGTGACTTGCAAAGTTGGTGCAGCCGAAGGTGTGGCAAGAGTTTCGGTCGTGTATTCCCAGAGCTGTGAGCAGATAGGATTGCATTTGCAGGTGCAGCGCCGAAATCCTGTGAGGCCACCGTCCTGCAGCGAGGCCATCCTCCCATGATTCCCTTTCCCCCTTTCTCACTCCATCGCTCTCTCCCTCCCTCCTTCTTATCTTGCCTGCTTCCTTCATAACTCCCTCCACCACTAGCGCACGCGAGCGAAGTGAGTGAGTGAGTGAGTGGGTGATGATTCAACGTGTGTGTGTGTGTGTGTGTGTGCACGTGAGTGCGTGAGTGCGTGTGCATATCTCTGGGGGACGTGCACAATTGCGCCAACTCCCTGGGTTTTCGGGGGTTGGTGCCATTGTTCCCTCATTTGTGCCCGCTGAGTGTTCCGGAGGTAGGGGTATGTGGGGTATATTTGGAAAGCCCTTGACGAGGGCTATTTGGAACACCCTGGGTCTGCATGCTGTACTGACAACATGTTTGAGATTTTCGTCCGCTTTGGACGATGCCTGTGTTGCTTGCTGCCTGTTTTTGTCAACAGGCAGCCACCATGTCTGCATACAAATCCACACCATGTGCAGTTGCTTCGCCAGATGCACCACAGAAACCATTGGCTCGGAAAAGAGCGCGCTCTGGTAGGGTAAACTGGGTGCCGGTTACTCGTCGGAAGTGCAGCCCCATCCTGGCTTTGTCTGGGTGAAATCAGGGCACAGTGAGACCATTGCCTGGTGCAAGGTCAGGCTGACCAAACAGCGCAACGTGGACCTGGTCTGTGGGCCATGCCTCTCAACACGGGGTGGGTGCCAGTCAAGGCATGCAGGCTGCAGGATTGGGAAAAACTGAAAAAATATGTTCCAATTCACAAGCAGGGGGATGTGTGCCCCAATGGGGTCCTTGCCCTTGTGGAAGGGGGCAACATTGAGGACAATTCGGATTCAGAATAATCAGTGGTCCCTCGAGCATTGCCCCGTCCTGTGCATCGTCCAATTTGCAGCTCTGTTTGCTCAAAAATGTGACCTCCTACCCCCCCCCCCCCAACCCAGACATTTCTGTAATGGCGCTTTCTCACAGATTTCAAAAAGTATACACATACCCCCCCAAAGGGACGAAATTTTGGCGCATTGGACCAAAAGTTTACGAAACCCAGGAAAAAGTGCCAAAACCCACGGTGTTGGTGCACTATGAATGTCCCCAAGAGATATGTGTGCGTGTGTGTGGTTGTGCGTGTGCATGTGTGTATGCGTGTGTGTGTGTGTGTGTGTGTGTGTGTGTGTGCGTGCGCACATCATGTCTGTAAACCACTGCATGTTCCGTAGGTAGTGCGCAACAGACCCATTCATGAGGCTACACAAAAGGGACCACAAGACACAGTTCAATTTGCATCTTGCCTCCAAAGAGTAGGTCACAATTGAGCCCAGCGTCTCTCGCTCGGGTACAAAGCAGTGATTTCTCCCCAATCACCCACATCATGAGGCTTGGGCTCGGCATCCCCGCCTACAACACCCAATGCTGTGCTTGCGCGCATATGCTGCGGTCTACGCCAAGGCAAGCGATTCCAATCATGCACCTTGCAGATCCTACGCCGCATGAGGCGGCAGCAACCACCTATGGTCTGGTCCAAAAGCTCCTGCGGAGGCCCCCCTGAATAAGGGGTTCTCTAGTCCCAGATGCAGGTGCAGCATCGTGTGTCTCTGCCCTTGGAAACGTCGCGCGGAGCAATCAGACATACAGGCCCACATGAGACCTATGTCCCAAGCCCACGACCCCCACAGGCCAGCGGTAAGCGAGAAAGTGGGTGCTCGAAACGTGGCACCACGTCCTCATCAGGAACGGCTCGACCACCCAAAACGTACATCTACGCCGTTCTGCACTTGACGTACGGTGCGCAGCAGAAACCACACCTTTTGAGTCAGCGCTACTGCCAGGCTGTGGGACTTCAGGAGGATATTCAGTGTCGCAACCGCACGCGACTTGAGGAGCGCAGGGGCCTCTTGATCTGCGAGATCCTGCACCACAATGCCCTCTATCAACGTGTTCGGCTCCATGATCTGCCTCAGCAGCTTCATATTGCCGCCGCAGACCATCCCAGCGGTCCGGAGCCCGGCCTCACGCAGCTTCCACCAGTCGGGCTCCTGCCGGCCACGCATTTCTGTAGCCTCTTTCAGCGTGGCTGTGGCGGCTTGCATGGTCAGCACAACCCCTGCTCACAACATGAGCAGACTCATGCAGAGGGCGAGGAGATAATGGCAGTCCTTGGGGTAGGGGGGGCTGTTGGTACTTTCAGGTGTACGCACTGGTTTGGGTTTTCAGGAGGAAATAGGAAAACGTTTTCATTGCTTGTCCCAAGCCAGTGGGTATTACCATTTTTCGTAGGTGAGAGTGGGACAGGTGTCCCTCTCACAAATGCTGCTTCTGCCCCTTGGTGCCACCAGCATGCTTCATTCACACAACTTCTTTCCCAAAAGAGTAAAGGTTGGAAAATGCTCACCACCACTGATGTGGAAAATGGATCGCCAGGTGCTACACATCAGTGGTGCGCAGCATTTCCAGGCATTTGGCTTTTTTGGTGGAAAATAAGGGTGACTTGTCACTGTGGTCCATGGGCAGGGGCACCCGATCATGTGTGTGGGAGGGGCCGAACCCGCAGAACCTCAGAAGCCCACATTGGACCACACTTTGGCACCTGGTCACTACAACAACATGATCCACAGGGAGCGCTTCTGCATGTTTTAGGGTTTTGCTGTGTGTGTGGAGGGTGTGTGGAGGTACCATCCCAGCCAACTGTGGGCGAGGGTGGAGGGCTACCGACCCAGGGCCTCTATTGTTGGAGGGTTTCCCCTGTCACTGCTACACCTCACCCCGTCGGTTTACCCTGGGATCCCCACCTAGTGCAGCTCACTAGACGTTTCGAGGCCTGGCTCCCCTGATTCCGGCTCTCAGCAGTGCTGGATGTGCATTAAGTAATGGTGAGAGCTATCCAACCGAATCCATCTTAATGGTTTGCCCCCTCACAAGTCACATAAAGATGCAACACCATGGGGCCACTGACTAGAAGCGTAAGCCTGGGGGCTAAGGGAGAGGACCCAGGAGGTCTCCCGAAGGGGATGTGGTAACAGGCAAAATCGGGTGTGCCACACCATCCTAGCACATGACGTACTTTTTCTCCTCCAGACAATTGTGGCTAGTTGTCGAATCGTCCCCGGGCGTCGAACACTTATTCTGCAAATGTTCCTAATGCTCCGAAAGAGTATGAATTGGGGTATCTATCCCAGAGATCTTGCCGAAGGGCTCCGGTGTTCGGGGTGGCTCACCATTCCAGCAGTATGACGGCCGGAACTGTTCATCGGGGGATTCGGATCTGCGTGCCTGATGTGGGACGGGCTTCTAGGAGCGCGTCTCTAGCTTCTTTGATATGGGAGAAAAGCCTTTTTGCCTTTGTTTCCTGACCTATGCTTTTGTCTGGGTGTAGTGGGGGGGGGGGGGGGGGCAGAGGGTTCTTTCCAAATCTTGTAGAACAGCACGTCTCATCCTTGCACTATCTACAGCATGGCATGCCCAACTAGTGCAGGGCTTCCGCGCCTCCTGTCTCACCCAAATCCACAGGGGCGGCCAAAACAGGACAAATAAGGGGCCAAGGATGCTTTCGAAAATGACCCGGAGTCCGGAGGTACCAGATAGTATCTATGAGTGGGGCGCCAGTATCACGCCCCACGGGTGCACCCACGACTTGAGACGTGCATTATACAATCGGATGAGGAGGCAGATGACGGCGGTGCTGGAAAAGGGGTGGGGGCGGGGATGGAGATGAAGACATGGATGGGGATGAGGATACCCATCCCCATTCCTGTCCCCATCCCCATCGACGTCCCCATCAACATTGCACGTTCCGCCAGCGGCGCCGATGCCAATGAGGAAAGGCCATGAGTGAGGGCACATTCACATGGCTGCCCAGCGCATGGCGTGAGATCGCTGCGCAGCAATGGCCCAGCCTGCATTGCCGCCTTTCTCCCGGGATCTGCGACTGGGACGCTGCTGCCGGCCGTGGGTCCTGCTTCCCAAATCCATACCCCTGCACCCAGTGCACTCGCCCCATTCCAGACGCCCAACACTGGGTCACACCTTCCTTTCGGTACCGCTGGCAGATGTCATCGATGCAGGTCAGGGCCAGGTCACGTACGGATCCCGTGGAACCAAGCATGCAATCGATGCGGCTATATCCTTCCTGACAGAAACAGGCGTATGACTTGCGAACGTGCGGGAGCACCACATGCACACGACAAGCTCCCTTCCTCCCGCCCGCCCACCCTCCCTTCTTCCCGCCCGCCCGCCCGCCCTATCATGTCGTGTAAGGTTTCATACGATACCGAATCGAGGGACTGCAGCACCGTCCCAACCCTCCTACGCTGAGATGGCGTGAAATTCCCGTACAAATGTAAAACTAAGAGGGAGCTTACCGCACCGCACGTGCACCGCACACTCAATCTCGTTGTCTTTTGTTTTTACTGGGAATTTTCAGGATGGCAGGGACGCGGTGGCCTAAGGGATAAGCATACCACAGCGGAGGCCTCCACTCCACCTCGGCGCCCTATCCCGCAGCCACGGCAGACGGGCTCACCGAGGGGGCGGTTGCAGGGCAGGTGAGGTGCTGAGAAAAAGCACAAGGGGAAGATATAACAGTGCCGTGTGAACATGCGACAAAGGCAACACCCAAAAGTGAGCGCACGGTGCGGACTGTGCAGTAAGCTCCCTCTAAGGGTCCTCTGAAGAAGTCCATGATCCGTGCGGGGATTGATCACACCAGATAAAGCTCCCTCCCTCCCTGCCTCCCTCCCTCCCTCCATCCCTGCAGCCTGCAACCCTCCCCTGCGGCAAAGGAAATCCCAACGAAACACACCAACACGGTGGCCTTTTACTACGGCACTGTAAAGGGACTGGGACGGGGGATAGGCGAGGGGGAATATGGGACAACTCCATCATATCCCTCCCCTTCAGGGGGCCGAGAGGCAAATACAAAAATCAGTGGAAAATACCACATTAACATATCTATCTTGAGACATCGACTTGGGTTGCCGTATTGTTCCCGTACTTTGTTGTGGAGGGGAGGGGGCGTTGTGCCTGCATGCATCAGCGCCTCGGTCCCTTCCTCCCCTTTCTTTCTGCTCGTTCCTCCCTCGCTCCCTCCCCCCTCCCGCCCGACCAGACACCTCCACAACATCGTCCTGTGTCACAAACTCATTGATGTCATCTTCCCAGGATGACAGCATGTCGTGCGAGATCATTGCGTATCTAATGAGGCAGTTCACTAAACCCATCAGCTTCGGCTGCAGCAGCGCATCGATGTTGGCCTGATGGCACATGCAGGGCATGCAGCCAGCCAGGGGGCAGTGCCACAACAGAGTAACGCAGAGACACCGCAATGGCTGCTCGATGACATCCATCGCTGCTTGCTGCTCTTGGGCATGAAAAAGAATCGTATGAATGCGATGGGCAACAGGACAATACATCAGTGCACCGCAGCGAAGTGATACAGGTGCAGCAAGACAACTGGATGAAGTGGAGGCTACAGCACAGCAGGCGACAAAAAAAAAGCAGAAAAGTATGGAGATGCACCACACGAGTTCTCGCATCACTACGATCACCAAACGATCGCGCAACGTTGCGACCAGCAAATGGCGCAAATCGAAAAATAATTGAACTTCGCGTGATGATGCGGTGTTCGCAAATGTGCGCAGCCAACACCTCCAAACCGACTGGAGGCAGCCGTGTGTACCCCTGACCCATATCCCTGCGTACCTTCGATTTGCGACATTGTAGCAGGCTATCGAGCACCTCCAGAACCTGCGCTGCAAGAGTCACCGGACTAACAGTCTCTCCATCGGTCGTGTAGCCCTCGTCCCAATCCGCCGCGCTGCCATGTGCGACCTTTTTGCAGAGACAGTGCAGGCACACCTTCGCTTGGACGCAACACCACAAGCCTACCTGGGATGCAAAACACTCACCAGCCCAACCCTCCGACAGAAATGCTGAGAGGGATGTGGTGGTGCAAGTGCACAAGGGAGAGGAAAGGGCGTGGTGCAAGGGTGTTGGGCAAGGGTGTGGGGCATGGGTGTGAGACAACAGTTTGAGGCAAGGGTGTTGGTGTCTGAGGTCTTGCCGTCGGCCGACCATCGACTGTCGGCGGCGGCAGTTAACCGCCAACCAAAAGCAGAGGATTGCTGACTGTTGGCGATTGACCCCCAACCTTGCCTTAAGTTTGAAAAAAAAAACACCTGTTCCTTCAGGAAATCACTGGTAAACACCCCAGCCGGCAACATTTTGTGGCTGCTCAACGTGAACCTGTGGAAAGAGCAACAGCCGGTAGCGTCTGCAGGCCCTTCTCAATATTCAAAAGACTACACGGCCCTTACCTGGCCTGGCCCTCCTTCGACAAAACGTCCTGGGGTGTGGGATGCATGTGCATGCCAGTGCGCAGGCACTGCGGCTGCCCAGCAATGCAGACCTCTTTGGAGATGTAATTGGAGACGAACCCGGACAAAAACTGCAGCAATTTGTCGGAGAGCTCCAAGAGAATGGCATCTGCGTATTTGACCCAATACTGCAACACTGAAATGGCGCGTGGAGCGGGAGACACACAGGCTGTGACTGCGTACTGCCACACGACATGGCACAGGGAAGGCAGCAAGGGGCAAGAGAGAGAGAGAGAGAGAGAGAGAGAGAGAGAGAGAGAGAGAGAGAGAGAGAGAGAGAGAGAGAGAGAGAGAGAGAGAGGAGAGAGAGAGAGAGAGAGAGAGAGAGAAAGAGAGAGAGAGAGAGAGAGAGAGAGAGAGAGAGAGAGAGAGATAGGTAGGGATTATTACGGCCCCTGCGCCTTTTGTAGCTTGGACAAGGGCGTAGCTTGCGCGCAACACATACAACTACCGACAGAAACGTGCACGCGCATGGTATGAGTGCACCTTGACCTCTGCCCACATTTCCAAGTGTATCCAAACACAAGACAACCTTGGGAACATTAGAATTTCAGGTTCACACCCGAGAGAAAGAGAGAGAGAGAGAGAGAGAGAGAGAGAGAGAGAGAGCAGAAGCTGAGAGGGAGAGAGCGCAAGAGCTCAGTTGATGGGCAGTGACATGGACCAGCCCATTGGGAACATGGGCCGCAACAAGCCTCTGGTAAGGGCTGAAAAAGCATCAGTGCATTACAATGAATTCTCTGGCGTGGTGCATTGGAGGTCGCGTCGGTCACGCGCAACGTATCATACACCATCCAGGCCATTGCTGGGGGGGGGGGGGGGGTTGGCACAAGGCCTCGGTATTAGGTTGTTTGCCTTTGGCGGTGCCCATTGGCGTCTCGCCACTGCTCATTCTGACCCTCTGTGGGTCCGAACGTGTTTTGGTTGTGTCAACGGAGCCCCTGGATGATTTGTCCTGTTTGACTACTGAAGGGTGGGCTGTCCCGGAGATGGGCTGTTGCCCGTGCCGTTGACCAGGTGCATCCAGATGCACACTCCGAGTCCATGCTGGGTTTGCCGACTCCAGCACTGACTTGTGCGCGCTGGGGTGGGGTGTGCATCTGCAGGATAATTCTTGACAGGGGCTTCTAACAACCACAATGATTCTTTCCCTCTTGTCCTTTCCTTCTTCTCCTTCTGCGCTCTGCACCGTTTTCGGCGAGCGCGGTCTGCCCTGTCCTGACCCCAGGGGGAGGGGGGTTGTTTGCGGCCCTGACCAGCCCCGGCCGACCGACCGACCCACCCACCCACATCAGAAAAAATTGCCTCAGGAAAAAAATGAAATTTTATTAAAGGGGCCGGAAATTTGAGGCTGATTTTTGGTACAAAAACTTTTTTTTTTGGACTCTGACTCACCCACCCACCCCCCGGGAGGGGGTTATTTTGCCCACTAAGCAATGGCCTGACCCCAGCACTCGACCCATCCGCAGGTCCTGTACCAAAACCAAGCCCTCGTCTAAAAGCCAGCCTGGCAGATAGATACCAATCACCAACAACGGCAAAGTCTCCGACATTATGTAGCCATTGTCGACAGTGTAGGGCAGAAATGCTTGGCTGAGAAGAAAGGGGAGGACTTGGGGGAGCTGCGCCACGACGGAGTTCTTGCGGGATGGCACGTAAGATGCGAGCTCGAAGATCCGGAACAGCGTCCGAAGGCAGCGACGCTTAATGTTCACCTGGAGTGAATGGGGCAAAGGGTAACTGTGCAACGGGGGAGGTTGTTGGGGGGTCTCAACATCCCGAAGTCAAGGGACGTATTGGGCAGAGAAATACGGATGTCTCCATCCGCGCACTGCCATACCCTGAGCCTTGACACACTACGTTCAGCACCAAGGCATCACCTGCCAGTGCCGCTGGCAGTGGAGTGGCGGTGGTGCCCAGCGGGGGCCAGGGCATCATTTGGTGACCCCAAGCGTTGCTACAGACGACCAACTCACGTCAAATGGCCGAAGGAAAACAAAAGGTGATTGCAATTAGGAGGTGCGCACCATGCATATCACCAGATCCCTTGGTGTAATAGGTGAACGCCCGCTCCTCAGTCTGTCAACAAGAAATGTTCCCTTTTTGCATTCGGACACGAGTCATGCAGCTTCACTCGAAAAGTGTCTTGCAGAAAAAAATGTTATCATCCCCCAGGTGCCCCCTTGTAGCCCCTTCCCCCGAAAAATACCGCCATGAGGTATGGGAATGGGAGGGGGGGGGATCTGGGGTTAGGGCAACACTCCACTAACACATGCAACGAAACAAATCCATGCAGCAGTGGGTCAATCATGCTCTACATGGGTTTGGTCTTTCACATGTCCGGCACTGCCACGCAAGGGGTTCGGCCCATGCCAACCACAAGCGGGTGCACATAGGCCTTTTCTCAGCCCAAGTGGGTTGGAGACGGGGATGGTAATGGGGGCATGCACCCCCCCCCCCCCTTGTCCTAGCTACGCCAAAGTCCCAAATTAATACGGTCCCTACGCCTACTGTAGCTTGGACAAGGGCATAGCTTGCGCGCACCACACACAACTACCGACATGATGAGCTGGTGCAAGAAAGGGGGACCTGGTGCACAAATATCCCCAAAATCAGAGTTATGTGGGTTCAAGTGGGCAAACACTCACAACAAATGTGTCCAGGACTCGATGTAACTGGCGAATTTGTCACCAAACCCATGTCTTATGTGGCTGCAATGCATTTGGTACCAAATTAAATTAGGTCCCAAATTAATATGGTCCCTACGCCGAGTGTAGCTTGGACAAGGGCGTAGCTAGGACAAGGGGGAGGGGGGTAGTGGTTTCAGGCCGAGAATGGAGGTTCCAGAATCCCATCACAGAGGACTCCTCCCCACTCGTGCAATACGCCATGGTTCGTCTACCACGGCGGTGCCCACATATGGTCTGCTTCGTGTTAATCTCACAATCTCTGCGATGATGGTTTCGAGTTCACCAAAAGGATTCAATGTTTCAACCCCCTCCTCCCAAAACTCCCCCCGCCTTTCACCACCAGCACCACCCCTACCCCCTTGCCTTGGGTCACATACAGGAACTGGGGCTTGGCAGGGATTTTTTTGCCTACCACTTATGAAGCCTCTGTTTCAAAGGTGCCAAGAAAAAGCAAGAAAAAAACAAGGCCCCGTGTCCCAGAAAAGAGTGGCGCACCCAAACCAATGTATGTCCCCAAAATGCCCAAGGTGCTTCCTCACGGTCAGACGGTCAGGTTGATCCCACAACATCTTGCAATGTAATGTACCAAAGCAGCTGAAAATTGAGGTTGATTTGGGTCACACAGTCTTCTTGGGGCTTCTGGTCCCACTAGGGGGTGGGGTGGGGCGCCATAAAGGCTGAGTAAGTGTGCTGGTTGGCCCTTCTAGGTGTGTGCGCTTGTTCAGGTGTTGAGGAGGAAGCAATCTACAAAGGTTGTCCTCAGGCTGCCTTAAGATCAGGATACCAAGTCAATACGCACACTGAGCACAAAGCAAACACTAATTTTTTTGTACTTGAAGACCTTCGGGGCAGGTCGCAGCCATCTGTCACAATTGGCAGAGCAGACAAAACCGTGAGTGGGTGGGGAAGGATGATAAACAGGTCTGGCTGGCAGACCAACAGTGCGGACGGAGCCTCCGGCACACTTACCCTGTCCAACAGAATCGTCCACCATGTGCTGAGTGGAATCGAATTCAATTGGAGGCACATGACACCACCCCCTTCACCCGGAGGGGGGGGGGGGTGCATCGCGAGGCGATGGGCCTGACAGAAATAGCGCTGCATCTCATGGAGTCACATGTGCTCGTGAAGCAGGTGGTTGCGTGCGTGCATCTTAAAGCAACAAGGGTACCTGAAACACATCACTGCGAATCATCTGCAGGAGGGCGGGAACAAGGACCGCTGTGAGCTGTGCCAGCGTGTCGTCCCCGGTCTTTTCTGTGACAACCTCAAGACAGCGCACGCAGCCGTACACTGCTGATGGCGAGCTGGTGACGTGCGTCTGGATCATTTGCAGGAGATTCTACAACATGGCATGCAAAATGGCCACATCCACACACCAGGGGCCACCACCGGGCCTGTGCAGGTCAGCTCAATCTCGATTCCAGGTCCACGCAACCCCAGCTCTTGCTCAAAGGGAAGGGGGGACGGGGGCCGGAGGAACCAGGGGCAGGGACAGGCCCAAAAGAGGTTTCATGAGTGGTTGCGACGGCGGGTAGAACAGGGCTGGGAGGCAATGCCTGGCAGGTACAAACTGGTTGAAGAGCCATCAGGAGACTGGCGGGGCTGATCGTCATGCCAACGGGAGGGGGGGGCACCTCCCCCCCCTTCAAGCCCAAGCCTGAGCCTGCCCCAAGGCCGCCCGGATCATCATGGGTCATCCAAACACCACTATTGTCAGCGAACCCATGCAACCCATGAGGCCTGACGATGGCTAACTTCTCACTGGTGGAGCACCATTGGAGGGCAGATGGTGCGTACCCAGAAAAGGGACTTGGGACCCCAGCCAATCATTATGGGTCTGTGTAGAAACAAGAAGTTGAACAGGACTTGGGTCTGGATGAAATGTTTCCTTGGCCAAAAATCAGGATTTTACAAGGGTTAACCCCCGAATTTTTTTTGCCCCTTGAGCTCACCGGATTAAACCGGACTTGGGGTTCGGCGGACTTATCGGCTCGGCGGACTTTCGGCCGGCCGATTGGCCAGCCCAAAGTCCGGTTTAATCCGTCACCCTCCCCCTTTTTTCGGCCGAAAAAACGGCCGAAAGTCCGGCCGGACTCCCGGCCGGCCGATCGGCCAGCCGAAAGTCCGGTTTAATCCGTCACCCCCACTATGACTAATACCCTCATATACTAATAACCCCCCCGCCCGTATACAAATAACAAGACTCCTGCGGTGGCCATAGACCACCTTTTGTGTGTTCAGCCTTGTGTGCACCGCCTTCTGTGAGTACCGCCTTGCCTGTGGCCCCTTAAATAACATGACTCCTGCGGTGGCCACAGACCGCCTTTTGTGTGTTCCGCCTTCTGTGTGCACCGCCTTCTGTGTGTACCGCCTTGCATGTGGCCCCTTAAAAACATGACTCCTACGGTGGCCATAGACCGCCTTTTGTGTGTTCCGCCTTGTGTGTGCACCGCCTTCTATGTGTACCGCCTTGCATGTGGCCCCTTAAATAACATGACTCCTGCGGTGGGGGGGTTATAACAAAAGCGGGGCGTGACGGATTAAACCGGACTTTCGGCCGGCTGATCAGCGGGCCGAAAGTCCGGCCGGACTTTCGGCCAGCCGAAGGTCCGCCGATCTGATAAGTCCGCCGAACCCAAGTCCGGTTAAATCCGGCGGGCCTACCCCTTGGGCTATGCTATGTGAAGGGGGGGGGGGGGGGGGGCAAAGTGGGGGCGGGGGATGCGGGGGTATGTGGTGTTTCCCATGTGTGTGGGCCTGCCTGATTTTGATCTCACAACCTCTGCCAAGTGATTTGCCTACCATGGAAAATCTTGGGATAACTCCGAGGAATAATCCTTACTCTTAGTATTATTCCCATTAGTGTTAACAAATGAAAGTATCCCCCAGTTTGTGGTCGGGCAGTGAGTTTGTGGTCGGGGACCACCAAGACCGCTAGAGCCCCATGGAGGCCCATTTTTCGGGGGATGGATGAAACTTGGTTGGCCTATGGCGGCCACTATGCATTGATACACAGAAGCGTTTTCTTGTACATGGACCCCTCAACCAGTGGCGAATCCCGGGTCCTACCTACCCCTTTGAGGGCCCCACCAGTGAGGACTTGCCTGTTTGCAAACGGGTGTTGGTTGGAATTGCGATTTTGGGAGACCCCTGACAACCTGTGGGTTATCATTTGGCGGCACTACAGACACATATACACTTATGGGAAGCCATGCAGCGCCACTTGGGCCCCCTCGGTGGTGCCCACGGGCATCTCAAGGTGCCGTGGGCTGTAGTACATGCAAATACCCCTCAAAGGGGGGGGGGGTGCTTCCCATCTATGCAGGTCTGCCTGATTCCGCGATCTTAACCTCTGCGAGGCAATTCCATTGCCAGTGAACATACAGTGCTCGAAACCCCAGCGGCATCTCCGACACCCGCACTGTCTGGTGGCAATATGCTGGTGGTACAAAAGATGGCTACACCAGCACATGGATTAACAAAAATGCCCTAAGCCCCCACCTCGGCGACTTAATCATCCTCTGCAGCTCAAATCTCCGCCAAAAAACCAGAGTGCTGGAGGTCAAAATCTCAACAACCCCCTTGTTGACGTTTGCCCTTTGAAATGATGCGCAAATGTTGCTTCGGCCTTGAAACTGGATTGGTTGTGCAGTCTGTGTGAAAGAAAATTTGGCCCATCAGTTATCGGTGGGGGCTGGTCAAATGGAACTCTGGCCACGGGGAGCACTGCAGTGCAGTAATAGACTGCAACCCCCGTGGCGTGGGCGGGGGGTCCAGAGGGGTGTGGGGGGTGGGGGGGGGGGGTCGAAAATTTTTCTCCCTTCTGGAGGCATATTTGAATTCCCCGTTTCATTCTGAGCATTTTGAATATACACAAGTGGGGTGAAATTTGGTTTTACCACTCACAACAAATGAAAAACAGTACTATATCCCAACAGATGTACCTCTGAATCAGGAAAGGCATCCCGGCCAGCAGAAGAAGACACGTGGCACGGCATTCCCTAACTCGTTGTGAGCATTTTGAATGTAAAACAAGTGGGGGGAAATCAAGCGTGTTGCAGGCTCAAAAAATTTTGCCGGGCGCCGTTGGCGCCCAAGTTACCAGTTCTAACCAAGTGCTAACTAGTATGGGGGGGGGGGGGGGGTTGTGGGGGTCAGGCCTCACAGGTAGGCGCCCCCAATGACTCTGGCGTCCAGACTTGGGCCAAACGGTGTATTATGGTGTTGCACGGACCGGCATGAAGACCCGGCAGCCCCTCATACAACTGAAGGGGAACCAGCGACGGTTCGAAGGTATTTTGGGGCACGCAACCTGTTCCTGGGGCTGGCCAAAGGCCAAACCTCAAATCGATGTGAAACCCCGGGCTCATCACCTGATCAACAGGGGGCCAAACGAGCATTGGCAGGGGGCATCTGGGCGGCATTTTGCGCGATGCCGAGGGGTAGAAACCACAAAAAGTGGGGGGTTGCGGGCGGCATGGGTGCCCTCGGATTGGGATTTGGGCCCTGTGGCCCAGGATCTCGGCGCTTGAAGGGTATTTCAGCACATGGGTCCTTTTCCGCTTACAAAATGCTAGAAAGGGTGAAAATGGTGTACCCCAAGCACTTGAATTGCTGTTACCAAACAACAACAATGGCCCCACTCGAATAAAGTATGGGTCTCTAGTACGGTGCTATATCAACACGCATAGCCCGCAGAACGCGCCAACTTGCTTTCGATCTCACTCATTCTCACTCATTGTACTGCCCCCCCCCCCCAGCGTGTCCCGAGCCTTTGATTGGGTTTGCATAGGTCGTCACCCCTACAGCAACCTCCCACAACGCAGCAGCACCCCTCAAACTCCGAACTTACATACATCCACAAGAGTGGGCCAGTCTTCGGGGTAGTCGTAAGCTGAGATCTGCCCAATGGCCATGCCCACCACACTCGTGACCTGCATGTCAAGGCCGGAATGCGCTGCAAATGTCGCAAAAGGGAAGGCGGATGGCAATGGAGATGCTGATGGGGATGCCAATGGGAGCGTTTTCGCACAGCGCGCACACAGCGCAGGCACGGCACCAATTATTACGTTGTTTATCCCAGGAACATCCCTGAAAACCATCCACCTACAGAAGCGTGCATGATCCATTCAAAACAGCATCGGGGGTGCAGAATTCAGGACCCTGGAACCCCGCGGCAAGCATCAGACTAAAACAAAGAATACCTGGTGTACCAGCAGGGGCTGTAGGGTGCAGGGTGGTTGTGAAAAACAGCCGACTTTTCGCACAGCGCGCGCACAGCGCACGGTGCGTCCCCAATGAGGAAGCCGCGAGATCCATAATGATTCCGATTCGGGCATGGGGCATGTTTCATCGCATGCTGCCCAACACCATTGTGTACAAGACAGCGTAGGGCAATTGTCAACAGTGAAAAAAAACCCGGAAAAAATGCGGGACTCGCTACATCTAGACTGGCAGTTGGATGGGACATGTACGAGGGCCGACGGCCGGTGGGGGGGTCACCAGGGCAGTCTTCACAGTCTTGAATGTCTCCCTCGCTGTCTGTTACAGGTACACAATCCAGCTGCTGATACCGGCAGTCCATCGCAAAGATGACCAGCAGCAGTGACTGACACTTCACTTCTGAATTCACAATATTCCCGTTTTCTGCTCCAGATTTCCACGTGATGTGCCCAATCAAATGGACTTCAACAGAACTGCAGTTGTGAGTCCAGATGGAAGAAAGCGTTGCGGAAATCACCACTTGCACGTCAGTGAATCAAAGCCTTGCAAACAAATGCAGAACAGTCGGAAAGCCCATGGTTGGCCATGAAAACCCAGCACCCCGAAAACCAACTCCCAATACACGAGACAGTCCAGGTTCACAGCAAGGGAAGCATCGGCCCTCATCTGACGCCCATTGACATCAGGTTGGAGTGGCAAGCTACCCAGGGGTTCGCGTCAAGAGCCACCACACCCACCAGCGAACAGGAGCAGGCTTCGTTTATAAGAGGGGGGGTTATTTTGGACAAGACCCACCCACCCAACTTTGGACCCACCCACCCCACTTTTGACCCACCCAGGGACACCCCCCCCCTCTTATAATTCTGTGCGGAGCATTTTTTGTGAACCAAATTGGCTATATAACCCTGCCTTTGCAAATTATATTCATGATGAGCCATGGGAAAAAAGGGGGAAACAGCTCCACCGCTTTTGCGCAATGACAGGTATATGCTAACCCGAGGAATTGAACCCAGGATCTTGCAGTTGTGCGTGCAATGTTCCACCAACTAGGATACTGGACATCTTTGACAAGCACACGGTCAGGGATGAGATAATTATTTTGGGATGACTGGAAAAATGCCCATTCTTGTACATGATTGAATTCTCCTGAAAATTCCGAGTTTAGGGAGTATCAACACATGGGGTGAAAACACATGGTTTTACCCTTTTGGCATGGTGCCTGCACAACGACAAAGCGGAAAGGGGCACCAGCAACCAGCCAGACAAGGCTCCTGTGACTAAAGAAAGAAGGGGTGGCTGGAGCCCAACCCACAAAACCCTCGGAATTATAAGAGGGGGGGGGGTCCAGAGCTTTAGACCCACCCACCCAGCTGAAGACCCACCCACCCAGACCCCCCCCCCCATTGCAACTTAATTCTTATAAACGAAGCCTGAACAGGAGGCAAGCCGACTTGCAAATTACTCATGGGGCCCAGCAACGGAAGGTGCCCCTCACCCCACCCCCACGCCGATCACAGAGACTAGCAGCCAAGCTACCTGCCCCCAATTCATGATGACGCATGTGTGTGTCTCACGCCCTCACCCCCTTCGTCACCGTCCACAAGCGCCCCCCATCACGAAATGTACAAGCGATGTCGGTCCCGTGTAGAGGCCGGTCTGCCATGCAGGAGGAGTGTAGAGAGTGGGTGGGTGGGCGCAGAAGCCATTTCCCTCCTCAGCTGCCATGCTCCGACACGTTCCCCACCCGCGACACCAGGGCCACCACAAGCCCCACGAGGTAGTGGCTTGTGGCGCTACATCTGTTGGGCTGGCCTGTTCGGGCGGTGGTTACCTTGCGCTCGGGGTCAAGGAGGCCCCCAGGCAACATTTGCTTGAGTTCGGTCTTCTCTTCCGCAACCATGGCACCCTCCCACTCGTCTTTGATGAGCTTCTTCAGCACGATTCCTGCGAGCTGCCGCAGCTCCAGAGGCAGGGCCGGGGCGATCACGAAGCGACAGAGTGTGACCCCATACCCGGGCACCTGCCGCTGTGACTCCAGGAAGGCCTCAGCTTGGCGCCGTTTGGCGTCGTCCTGCCCCGTGATGTTGCGCAAGCATTGCAGGAGCGGGGCTGCAAGGTCTGCCATGAATGGGGCTCTGGGAAATGGGGGGCAGCGCACAATGCCGTACACCCCCTGTGTGACATTCCGTCGGTTTGCTGTTTCTCTACAGGGCCCTGGACAGTCACCCTTTCTTCCCTTCGCGTGCTGCATCAGGTCGCTGCGTTCTGTAGGCCACTGCGGCCTGTGTTCCTTGTGGTGTTGTTTCCGCGTTAGCAGAGCCCAGTAATTGGCGCCCTGGGGTTGTACTGGTTGTTGCGGGGGTTGTTTTTCGGTCTTTGCTGCCCACTCCCCTCCACATCCTGGTCGTCCACCACCTGCCTCGCTGTGTTTCTGTGGGCATGAGGTGCGTCGCGTTGCAGCCCCTCCCCAGCCGTCATGGGAGGGATGGCAATGTGCGCATGTGACCAGGAACAAGTGTCTCACTCCCACTGAACAAAATGCATCTGCGCACCATCCGGGGACAAGCAATGTAGACAGTTTCCTCCTGAAAACCCAAACCAGTGCACACACCCGGAAGTACCAACCGGCACACTTACTCAGCATTTATGGCAAACGCACCCCAGTTGAGCCACAGTAGCAAATCATCCCCCCACCCTGTGGAGACGCCCCCCAGAACGCGCGACCCCCCCCCCCCCCCGGGGAGCAATGGTCACCTAACGACCGGACGGGCAAGCGCGCAAGCACCCAAACCTGTTCTTTCCACTACAACTCCATTGTTATTGTCTTCGGCAACGGGGACTTTTGGGGCAAGTGCTCTGGAAAAGGAGGGGGGGTCTCCATAGGGGGGGGGGGGTAAATACCGTCCGTATGCCCACCTAAGACCAGGCCGTACCTTGCACACATCTAGGGGAACAATCGCAGACTGGAGCACATGCAAGGCTGAACAAATCATGCCACGCCTTGTTCAAGGCACCGGTAGGTGCCCCACCCCTTCCACCCTGGCCATGACCACTCCCTCGTCTCGGGCGTCACTGATGTCCATGCCCCATTCTGGCCCTTGGCCCGAGAAAGACGCACCCGAGTCTTTCCCGTGGTCCGTCGGAACAGAGGTCACAGCACTGCTGGACTCCCGCACTATGTGCGCGTAGCCTCGAAGCCCAGGCGCGGCCAAATTGGTGGCTGCCGTTCTGATAGTTTACATTGTCCACGTCCAAAACTCTGTCAATAGTTTATACTGTCGCAAGCTTGATGCATGGCCACCATATGTGATGCGCCAAAGAAGTCAGCCGGTCTCAACTGCGACGGACTTGTTGCACATTCTCGGCATGACACCCTTGCAGCCCCAGAACTTTTTTTTTAAAAAAAAATAATGGCACTGCCAAGTCCAAAGTTCATGATGTAAATAAAAACATAGCGTATCACAATTGCCATACAGTAGCTTTATGGAAGGTCCCCTAGATTCTAACCCGAATTGAGTATTCCAAACTCTATGTTGGTCAATGTCTGGGTCTTCCTTATTGCTCGGTAACTGTGTGGAACTTCGCCCTTGCTTGGAATCCAATTGAAGATAAACTTCTGCATGATTCCTCCTTGGGTCTGTTCCTTGGTGTTACCCACTGCCTGGCTCTCGTGGTATCGCAGGTGGCAGGGCGGGTAGTCCTCCCCACATTCCTAGGTGGGTGGACGGGCTTTGATTGTTTGAAAAGAATTTCTGACAAAGCACAAAAATACACACCAATAATAAAATAAAAGAGGGATGTGAACTCCTGTTACTTGGGTAACAATGGCGGCACAAGCAAAAACATTACAATTCGTAGAGGCCATATGCCTTTGTGGTGCGCAGCACCTCCTTTATGGGTCAGCATCTGGAAATTCTCACGCTGGGAAAATTTCCGGATCACTCACTGGGTGATCCTCCTTGATATTGACCCTCTTACTGCAGTCTCAAGTCTCAACCTGCTGTGAAGTTGTTAAGTCAAAAGTACAGGAGACATGAAACACTTTCACCCAGTCATTGAGAAAAATACATGCAATAGAAAATTCACAAACCAGGGTATCAAGAAGGAATAGAAGACCGCCCAACTCAGTTTCAAACACTGGTACCCCTTCAAAGACGAAGTCTTGCAGGGGCTTGGACGAAAGACAGAAATAACATTTAATTTATTCTTTAAACTCTGAACAGCGTATCCCAACCAACGGACCTTTTTGACCAGCTGAACTTTTGTAAAATGCGCAAAATCCATCTGGAAAAATGCAAATTGCACAAAAAAATCAGATCAATCCGGTCATAAAAACAGATCTCAAATTTGCAAACTTCGGTGCAAAGAATTTTAAAATTTGGCTCTGGCAAATTTCAAAACTCCACATAGCATTTGCGCGATCGCCCGTCCTGACAGCCCCAGAACTTCATTGTACAGGATGAACGGTGGGTTGCCAGATGTGTAGCGCATGTCCTCTCGTTTCTCAGCATTCAGGGAAATTTGATTGTGTTCGGTCGGACACTCCCTCCTTTGCATGTGGCGGAAACAACTCGTTGCTGAGGTTTTGAACATGTTTCGAAAATTCCAGAGCCGTTCACGACAGCAACCTTGATTCGCTTCTGTATCAGCCGAAATGATCTATGGGCGGCGTGCAATTTCTGATGAAAGCAATGAAGCCAAAGGACAGGCCCTCTCTGGTATTGGGCGGGACCTGTGTCCCAAGCACAGTCCTATGATGCTGTGGTGGTGCATGGTGGTCGCCAGGCTAAGTACTACAAAATGCGCCTGCCCGGAGAATCTGAAGGGTGTCTGATTCAAACATCCAGAGATTTCATACCGTATGTTGATGATGGAGCGCAGACCTCAGTGGAAGGACGAGCTCATAATTTTTCTGAGTCTGGATAACTGCCAGCAATCAAAGTGGCGGTGCATTTCGACCGGTACCCCCACTTTGCAATCTTGCCCTTGCGGTGGTACACAGGGGAAAGGACTGGAGGTGAATTTGGCAGAGATTGCAATGGTGACGGAATTTCAGGAGAATCATTTGCAACCCCTCCTCTCGTATGCACTGGGATACATACTGGTGCCCTTGGAATTGGCACTTTTGTTCCGGAGCGGGCATTTGCGGTGCAAAAGATGGGTCCAAGAGAGAGTTTGCGAAGGAAAACATGACGTCCTTGGCTTGTATGGGTCTGAAGCCGGTCCGTCGGGCCATTCGCATCTGCGGACACGTTTGGCGTTCAATGTACAGACTTCTGGGATGGGGTGCCATGACAGCGTGAAATAAGTCCAGCCCCGAGCCCAAAGGGCCGCAGGGTGTCTGAGGACCCTCTCCCATACATTTGACACATCTTTGTTCAGACATCCCCAATGTGTGAGCGCAATCAATTGGCGAGGGGGAACGTCCTCGCAGGCCTCGCCTGAGGCATGGGGCAGTCAGTCGTCATCACAAATGTCACGTGCTATTCGAGGCAACTGTGTTGAGACCGGTACTACTGACGCAGAGCACAGGATTTTGTGCTCGACAGGTGCCGGTCCCACATTGGTGAAATACCCACTAGGACCTGAATGTTGGTCCACGAGTTGCGGGCATCCTGGGCAAGGACCTGCAGACAGTGCAGTCCTCCATCATGATGGTTTCCCCCAGGCGTAGGCCACGAACAAGGCGCAGAACCGGGCCAGGGGGCAAGGGGCAACGATAGCAAGTCAAGGCGATGCGCATGAAGCAGGGAGGGGGGGGGGCAGGGGAAGCAGGGAACAGCACAACACAACCCACTGTTGCGTGGACTCAATTTTGCAAAAACAAAAAGAACAGCAAAACAGCAAAGCGCCAAAACCAAACAAAATCCAAGCAAATCCCCGGCGCCCTGCTACACTCGCCGAGTTAGGGGAAGAGGACCGACCATAGTGGTCAAATACGAAGCATGAAGGCGGAGTGCAAACAGGGAACATTGTGCCTGCAATGCACCCTCGGCAACCGCGACACACTTACACCCACCTTCTCCTTCTATCGGGCAGTGTACTCTAGAATGTGTGTGTGTGTATGAGGGGGGGGGGGGAGGGGCATTACCATTTTTACCAGGTCTTCCCGGTTGAACCTGTATGGCCACACTGGCGTCCTCAGGTCGGGTCGCTCCCCATTATAGCAGGCCTTCGGTGCAGGCCAGGGTTGCATCCCAGTATTGCCCCTCGACCAGTGCGATATGCACTTAGGCCAGACCCTGGCTCGCTGCCCCAGGACCACCCTGGAAGTGGGGTGGTAGCTCCGTGGCTTCCGCCGGGCCAGCTCCACGGTAATAGTTCAACGAGCCCGTCATCGCCATGTTGCCCCGTGTGTTGTGTGTGTGTTGAGGTTTTCACAGCTGGTGGTGCTCGCGGCAGCGAGGCGGCCTCCATGGCCTACTCAATTTGGTGATTTCCCCAGAAAGGATGCCCTTGACGCACGGCTGCCACCGCCCGCGTCCAGACATGCCCCAACCGGGGATCGATCCCATGACCTTACGGTTGCGAGACCTACGCTTAGCCCGGTTGAGTGAGCCGGGGATCCTTCTATGAGGTGGGGGGGGGCAGGTGTCTTTTAAAGTCCTGGACGCTGTGTGTGAGGGAGGAGAGGTGAGACCTAATTAAGGTGTGAGGGAAGGGGGGGGGGGGCGATCATCATGTTAGGAAGGGCATGTACCCACTGAGGTCCTGGACGCTAATGCAAAGGATAGGGGGTGAGGTCAGAGGGTTATGGCTGGCCTGTAGCCTACTCTATCCAGTCTCCCTGCCCCCTCCGTGTTGCGCGGTGCGACGGAAAGACTGGGCCTCTGTGATCACGTGGGGTCCGTTGGGGCCATTTTGACCCTCTTTCAAGGGCATGGAAAAATTGAGACCGTGCCCAATATCAGGCTGGGGTCACGCCAGGGTAGGATATCAGACGGGGCTGAGACCTGGTTCGGGTACTGGGGTTGGGGAGCACATGGGCCCACAGGCAAAGGCATGAGCACTGTGTTGCGCAGCGCAAGATGAAGTCATTTGTTATCATTTCAACAGAGGGCCCCCGCTCTGGTACATGCTCCCGGTGTTTCATTTGACACACTAGAGTACCATCGGCGGCGTTCACTGCCAGCTGCTGGCGGCTACAGATTGTAAGTCGGTCCGAGCTTGCCCCACTCAGCGCGCGCACCGTGCCAGGACCATGCAACAGAATCCACCTTGTCCCTCAGACAGGTCTGCACATGCACAGAGGCCCTTAATACGTCCATTGAAAGCCTTACAGCAAGCCGTTGCCCCATCTCGTGCTGTAAAGCGCCTGCGGTCGACCATTAACCGCCAGCCTCAGGTCCTTAAGGAAAACTCGCTCAACTATCTTACCTGCGCTCTCCGACTGTCCCAACAGGACTCACTCCTTCATAATTCACAACTTCAGGATTCACGACCCAAATGCTGCTCAGCAAAGGGCAAGATCCGCATGCGGCCAATCTGTGGGCTCCACCATCTTGATATATCCATCGGCGGGTTATGGGTCATGGGGTTGCTCCGCCCATCAGCCGCACAGAGGAGGGCTTTTTGGCCCCGATTCCCCACCGCAGCCCCATATAGCCGCGTATGTATAGGGGCACACCCTGCTGGCGGAGCCACAGGGGGGCGACTACAATCGGTCCTGATGCGACCCACCCCCCAGCTATCTGTTAAAACTTGCGGGAGGGTGGGGTGGGGGGGTATTGGCAGCTCAGCCAGGGGGGGGGGGGGGTGCGCGCGACCCACTACTACCACATGCATACCTCAAGGGGGTGTGTGTGTCTGGGGGCCTGGGGGATAGAGGTATGTATGCGATAACAGCGATTTCTCGTCTTTGCCAGGAAGAAAGCCTTAAGGGTCTTAAGGACCAAAGGCATAGTACCCCTTTCTACTGAGCATTGGACAAAAAATTTGGCGCCATTGGTGCCTTGGCCCCCGCACAGCTATCTTTCAAAACTCGGGGGGGGGGGGGGGGGGCTGGGGGGGGGTCGCATACAAGAACTGGGCCCGGCCGCCCCCCCCCCCCCCCCGTGGGCGGAGCGCCTGGAAGGGGGGGACTGGGGGTTGCGCCCGTGCATGTCACGGCTTGTACGCCCCTTCACGCCATGGTATTGCCAGTCACTGCCGAGTGCGCCGCACCCATGATCACAATGCCGGCCCACAAAGGCCCGGATTCCCCAACCTCCCTTTGCCCTATCTGTAACCCTGACCTGTGCAGCTAGGTTGGGGCACGCCGTCTATGTTAGTTGGGCTGCACAGGACCTTCAAGGTCCTAAGGGTCCCAATATTACAGGATGCGCCGGTGCATGACGCGTTAACGCTGGTGAAGCCCGTTGGGTTGAGGACGTGTGGGGCGACCAAAGCGTCCTCAGACAGAAACAGACTTACCGGGTACGCCTGATGACGATTCAATCCACTGCATCTACGGTGACGTTCAACACAAAGGTCTGCCGTACGCCAGGGACAGCAAATTGAGGGAACATGCGTTTGGGGCACGGCGGTAGGGTCTGTGTCCCTTTGAAATGGATCCAGGCCGGCCCGCACCGGAGGGGCCCAAAATGCACCAGAGCTCTGCTGCGCCAAAACGCCACCCTCAGGCCATACAGCGTGTGCACGTCCAATAGGTACGACAGCGCCTCCTGCTCCAGCCACGTCTCCACGTCGGAAGAAACCAGGGCCAATAAGTTCCCCAAAAGCCGCAAGGCCTTCTCCGTTGGGAACCAAACCTGAAGAGGAGATATTGTGTGCTGCGGTGCCGAAGAAACATCATGTCAAACCCCCTGTCAACCTCAAACTTGGGATGGCAAAGCGAGGCAGTGAGTGAAAAGGCAGAGACAGAGAGAGACAGAGAGACAGAGAGAGAGAGAGACAGAGAGACAGAGAGAGAGAGACAGAGAGACGGGCAGGCAGGCAAGCAGGCAGGCAGACGGTATGGGTATGGGTATGACAGGCTGCCATCCAGGGCTATGGGGCTGTAAGCAGGCTAAGTCTGCACCTCATAGTCGACGTCAACCTTCAGACTTCCACAGGTCCCACACTGGGGACCCGGGAAGGCAGGAGCTATACAGCCATTTTGATTTGAACAGGTGCAACAAATCGCAGGCCGCTCCATATGTTTGTGGACCCCCCTTTCTACCGTTTCTACAAGACCTGGACCTCAGCAAAGATAAAAGAGTCAGATCATTTCTGTGCAGAGCTGGCGGGGCTGTCCTTCTCCTCCCCAAATCCCAGGCTCGGAGTGAGTCAGGGAATGGGCGACTTCGGCCTTCATCGTTTGGATGCTCTAACTGCAGGGGGGGTCTGTGTGTGGCGCAATCATCATTCAAACTGCAACAGTTCTTGTGTTCGAGAGGATATGCTATGGACAATCTAGATGAAGCACAACGTATTCATCCGTCATAAAACTGCATCCATATCTACAATCAAACTGCAACTATCGTGCTTGTTCACCTGATGACTTATATATCGGCATGTGCTGCCTTCATGCTACATACTGTGTGTCTTACCTCCCACTGCTACCGTGATCAAGCACTCCTTCGGCTCTCAGTTGCTGTCTGTGTGTGGGTGGGGGGGGGGGGGGCGCAATAATGGCCATAGGCTGAGTGTGCAGGTTGGTACTTGGGTGTAGACGTTGGCGCGAGTTTTTACAAAGAAATTGTTTGCCTTGCTTGTTCCAAGCCACTGGGGAAAATTATTTTCACAACATGAGAGTGGGGCGCTGCCTCTGCCCCTTGGCATCACTCTCATGCCGGCACCAGCATGCTCCACACCAAGTCTTTATCAAGAACGTGAAGTTCAGAGGGTGCTTACCGGCTCGGAAAATGCAACATAGGGCCAGGGGGTTCCAGATCATCAAGTGTTACCCATCATGGGGGTGTGGGGGATGCCAATACCATTTGCCCCACGTAGTGGGTCGTTTTCCGTCTAACTTAGTTTGCACAGTGCCTGCCCGTGGCAGCCAGTTGCCGCCTTTGCCAGTCCATGGAATGTTGCCTTCATGCAACTCTCGTTGCCTCTCTCATTGTGTGTGCGTGTGTGTGACGCCACACACCTTCTGGCAAACTTGGAAGGATGTGTACGTGCGCACGCAAACGGCTATGATCTGCACTCAGTCTGCATCCTGTTACGCTGCGTGTATTGCAAGCACAAAAAAAAACAGCAAACCTGAAAACCGCAGTTTACCGCGATGTTGTCAGCGTGCGGCGGACAATATCGGATAAGGTCATTAGCCAGCGCACGAGAAGGTCGCAGTGGACGGAAAATCATGGCCTCTGTTCGACTCCCCAGGGCCCCTGGGATTGTGGTGGGGGCGGCCCGGAGGTCACGGCCTTGCACTTTTTTGTCAACGCCGTATTGTGCAGCGAGAATGACATCCGCTCCTTCGGAGACGGCGGCGTACGGCAACTCGAGGGGTCTGAGCCACTGGCTATCGATGTCGAAGAACGTAGGACTGAAACCGTGGGTCAGCAAGAGCAAGAGGACGATGTACCGGACGTTAATGCCGCGGCTCACGGGGTTGGAAAGGCCCATGATGTGGACTGGCTCCCTCCAATGCTCGGTGGTGTCCAGCACCAGAGACTCCTCGGGAGCTATCTTGGCCTTGCGTAGCGCATACAACGTCGCTGCGTCATTCGCGAGCACCAGTGGATACCGGTGGTTGTGGACGCTCGAGAAACTGCCAATAGCCCTCCGGGCATAATCAAGTACAACGGAAGGTCGGGAGGTCCACTTGTCGGCGTCCTTCATGGACTGGTCCAGCTGCACGAACGTCAAGAATACATATCGGTCCGCCAAAGCCACACTGCGGGCCACCCGCAGCACATCCTCCACAAAACTGAGGGGTAGCTGCCATCCCCCCAGACACAGCGCCGGTAACGTGCAATTCGTGAGGGAGGACAGACCCCAAAAGGGCTGCGTGGGTTTGCGCGTCTCATTTGGAACGGAGGGGAATCCTCTGCATATGTATTGGCTGGCAATCCGGCGGTAGATGAGGCACTTCTCCTCTCCTACAATATGCCCATGGTTGGGTCGGGGATACTTCGTGGGGGCCTTCAGAATCCCGACCACACGTTGCGAGCATTGGTCCTCACGCTCCGAAGCGCATAATGCACACCCGATGACGCTGCATAGCAGCAACGCCGCGCATTGAAAGCTCCCGGCCAAACGCGGCGTCATGTCCGCCCAATAGCATGCATTGGCCCGCCAGGCCACAACGCTTATAGCAAAGTCTTCATAGATCACACATCGTGCTCAATTTAATCAGTGCGCAGCAGAACACGCCTAAACAGGCACTGCAGCACACAAATGGCAGATGGCCACAAAAATCTGAAGCGTGACCGTCGTGTGTTCATAACCGGACACATTGGTGGTAGCAGGGCACTGTTTAACCTACGTAGTGCGGTGTACCATGGAAAACAAGGAACACAACAATCATCACCCGTCATACTTCGAGGGATTCGGTTTTTGCTTGAAATTGTAAAACATGCTCCTCATACTAGTGGAGGCGGCCGGCTGAGCACGTAGTGCTCATGGGGGGACTGGCGAAGGCCTGCCCCCCCCCCCCACGCATTTGGACACCTAAGCTTGAGGCAACAAACGCTGATAGCCCATATGCAGGGCCAGTCCCCTCACTGCCTGCCACCATGATTTGTGAGCAGTTTGGTGTTGGCCATGCGCGTGCCTCCGTTGCTGTCTTGACAACAAACATCTACGCAGGCCTTTGTCAGGCGCCGTTTGTAACATCCCTATGAAGTCGGCACAGGTGACACAGGTGACACAGGTGACACAAGTGCCACTCATCCTAGTACACGAACCATTGTGCGGCGGCCCCGTGACACGACACAGCCCAAGCCCCCCCCCCCCCATCCCCCCCCCGCCCTCTCCATGTCATGGTGGCACAGCCGGCAAAGGTGACACATCAGTACACGAACCAATTGCGCGGCAGCCCCGTGACACGACACAGCCCAACCCCCCCCCCCTCCATGGCTGGGTAAGTTCCAATAATCCGCGATCCTAGAATATCGGTCCTTTTTGGGGTAATCCGAGCGCAAAAGACCCATTGCAAGGTTTCTTTATCCCAGATTGAATGAATTCTTTGGGGTTTTCTAGTGGTGATATTCAAACCTATAAGCTAACCTACCCGTGGCTGGAGCGGCTGGTGGATGGAGAGGACCCCCCCCCCCCCCACCAGGCTAGCCGCGGCTGGAAGCCTTCTCTTCTATAAACCCCAAGCGGTGAAGAACGTGTCACCATACAAGTAGTAGGCACGTCTATTTCATGAAACACAACCGCACCGGACACACATGCACATGCACATCAGGAGGGGAATAGTGTTGGATTGCATTGTATTGCTTAGTCACAAAACGAAGACATGGGGCACATGCAAGGCAATATGTGTTGGACCACTTCTTGACACATGACAAACTGTACCCAAAGACTGCGGGTCTGGGAAAATTGTCTGCACCAACCAAAGGTAAGTGTCTGAGACGACTGGTACAAATGAATTGTACTTTATTGTGCATTGCATCGAAGAAACATGTGCTGCTTGCCCGGAGGTTCTGTACACAGTATGAAACATTTGGTTGAGACTTGCTTGAAGCAAATGATAATTGCTTAGGAGGGGGAGGGGTGAGCTTAGAGGCATTGCGGTTCATGCCTAAAACAAAAGAAACTTGGTGAAGAGGGGGAGGGGTCGGGTGGTAGGCATTCTGGTTCACCGGCCAAAAAAGCGTGTCAAGTACAACCAAGTATCCATTAAGTTGGGGTTAGAGAGTTACGCATCTCCTTCCCCTTGCCCGTCACTGTCACTCATCGCCAACTCAAGGTTAGCCTCATGGGAAAGCATTTGGTCATACAATTTATTATGGACATAATAGTAACCATGAGGCCTAATTTCATGGACATAATAGTAACCATGAGGCCTAATTTCATGCGACACCCGTTCCGCAAACACCCAGTTGTAATGGATCAACTTCAGCTTACCCTCCCATTCCAATGCAACCCAAGGAGCAGCTTGGTGGTCATGTGGTCGTTGCCACAACTTGTGGACTGTGAGGACCTGTTTGTGCGCACGCGTGCCATAATTGCAACAACAAAGCGCAGCTCGCGCCCTTCAAAGAAGCACAATAGTTGCCGAAGAGCAAATTCAAATGGAATTGTGCTTTGGAGCTCCCTTTTCTGTTTGTAGACTGTGAGGTACGCAATAACATTATAATAGTATCATCCCGCGATATAGCATTGCACTTTCGCTTGCTGTTACAGTACCCGTTTTTATCCGCCTTTCCATTGCCTACAATGGGTGTGATCATTGCGCGGCTCGCTACAAAAGAAAACACAAAACAAAAAACAATCCACACTTGCATGTTGAAAAAAAACGGTCGAAGCTAGCCAATTGTGGCATGAGATGCGCAAGCACAAAGCAAAACAACAATACACGCATGCTTCATCATCAAACCAAAAAGTGTTGAAAGTACAACTGGTGTTGTGGTGTGACATACAAACAAAAGGCAAAACAACAACCAACAATTCACACATGCATCCTTATGAGAAAACATAGGCTTCAGCACCATCACCAAGAGGAGGAGCCCCCCACGGGGGGGGGGGGGGCGTAGCATCGGGCCATACGCCGACTCCCTCCCACTTTCCAGCCAACTTCAGGGCGGGGGGGGGGGGGGTATGGGGCAGTTGAAGGGGAGGGGGGCACCCGGACCCAAACATATATGGGTTAAATCAAACCCCTCGTCATGCTGAACATTTTTGTGGTATCTATGTTGGCAAAAAAAATTGCAACATGGGGGGGGGGGCATGGTAGGTGGTACTTGTGTTTAAGGACATAGCACCCCCAAGTCAATTCCCGGCCATTGTTGCTCGTGGCGCCCCACCCAGGCCGAACCATGCTTGTTGTGAAGAAGGTGTTCATGTATGTTTCGAAACCCTTTGGAGGAGAGGGGGCGGGTGGGGAGGTTTTGCAACACGCGCACGGCGCGGGCGGAAATGCTACATCACCCCTGCATTCTCAGGGGTCCTCAACAAAGGGGACAAAATCAGAATTGGATGCCTCACCCCTGCCTTCTCGGGGGCCCAAAAGTGGGCGGAAATGCTACATCACCCCTGCATTTTCGGGGGTCCCCAACAAGGGGACAAAATCAGAATTGGCTGCCTCACCCCTGCCTTCTCGGGGGCCCAAGAGTGGGTGGAAATGCTACATCACCCACGCATTCTCGGGGATACCCAACAAAGGGGACAAAATCAAAGCACAAAAAAAAACCAAAAAAAATTTCCATTGTGTCCCTGATCCTGCCTAGGGGCACATTGCCCCAATTGGGGATTGAACCCATGACCTTTCAAGCGCAGAGGCACTGCTTTACGCACTAGGGTATGGGCCATCTCTCACATACCTCTGCACAGGGGTGGTATTGATATTTCGCCCAATTTGGTTTTCATACATTATTGGGTTCTCCTGAAAAAACTGAGTATTTTGAGTATAGACACATGGGGTGAAAACACATTTTTTCACCCTATGCTAGATCGAGCGAAATTTCCTTAGGGTGCCTTTGGCACCCATGGTCCGGTACTTCGGAGGCGAATTCTAGCAGGGAGGGGGGAAGGGGGGGTATCGCCGAAAGGGGCCGGTCCCCCCCCCCCCGGTGGAGCCCCCTCCTCCCCCCGCCCCCCCCCCCCCATAAAGATCACATGCATGCAAGCACCCGCAAACACAGAATCGTAAGACGGACATGTCCATTACGCCGAGAGAGTACGCAAACATACTTCACCATGCCCAACCCACCCGGACACACACCGGCACACACACGTGTCTCTACACAGTGAACTCCTTTCATCTGTGTTTATGCTGTACTCGACAAACAAGTCACAGAGAGTTCGGAAGAAGGAACCAAAGCAAAACTAGCTGGATATGCAAAAAACTGTCTACCAGAGCACATGGCACAGGCCTACACCGACCTAGTGCCCAGGGTTTTGCCTTGCTTGATCCACTAAGGCATGATACACAACAGGAACATACGGGACAAATAGTAGCGCTCCCAACATCTCTTGAACTAGGGTTTCCACCAATACGGCGGATAGCCGCGGAGGTTCAACCCCCATACAAGCGACCGTAGGTTAGCAACAACGTCCCCGGTTGACCATGCATACCACAGTAAATTAGCAAATATAGAAAACAGCAACAAGTGCCACACTACACGAGCATTCGGGGATAGGGGGTGCACCCAGCACCAGCACTCCCCATGCGTTGCCTCACTGAGCGTCCGCGCCGTGCCCTTATGCATGAGGGACAAGCGTCTCTCTAGTGTAGCGCTCTAAGAAAGTTCCAGGGAGGCTAGCCAATGAAGATAAGTTGCACACCCTGCTCGAAACGTTTATGGATGATGCTGAATGCAACAGTCCATCCACTGATTGGAGCGGATCTTTTCCCTCCCTCCTACGTGAATCCGTGTAGTCTAGCAAAGATGCGCCCTCTCTACCCTGTCCTACATGCATGTTCGAGCTAATGAAGTGGAAGTCCGACGATTTGTAGTAGATGGCCTCAAATGGAGAGACATCGTCTTTTTTAGTGGGCATCCGCTGCAGACGTGGAGCCGCCTAATTCGCAGGTGCTTACAACTTCTGGTTAACCATTTAGTGGATGCTAGGCAAGGTTTGGGTTTTGCTTGAAATGCAGGGTGCCCGTGATCACCTGCACTCTGTGGTGTACATGGAAGCTCTACCTACCGTGATTGTGCTCAAGAAGGAGGATACGACTGACATGTTGTGGGAGATCCCCTCCGTGGACGTTCAACAGCCGCTTACTTGGGCGCTAGGGCAAGTCAGGCGAGCCCATCAAGCTAAAAAACTGGGTTTGTCAGTCTCCAAAGACAACCGGTCGTTGGACATGGTAGGTAAGACGACCAACGAAGATTTTGTGGTTAATTTCTGGGCAAGATGTGGTCCGATTTGTACATTTTCACCTTTTTAATAATGTCCTCTTTAACGGAGGTGAAGTCGTCCTACAGCAAGGGGGGATGGGGGTCCCTATTGGGGGACTTAGTTCGGCACAGGCCGCGGACCTGTGGGCCAGGCCGCGGACCTGTGGGCCACGTCGAAGGAGTTTTCTATCTTCTGTGTAGATGAATGCTCTACGCATAAGCCCAATGACAACATGCGGTGAATAAACTCCCTCCCGACTAGAACGAACACCATCTCCCTGGTATGTTACCTAACATAGAGGTGTTGTTGCTTGGCGAGGTGGAAGGCACGTTGGCACCCCAGCCTGCTGCCAACCCCTGCCTGCTGATTCAACGTGTGTGTGTGTGTGTGTGTGTGTGTGTGTGTGTATGTGTGTGTGTGTGCGTGAGTGCGTGAGTGCGTTTGCATATCTCTGGGGGACGTGCACAATTTGCGCCAACTCCCTGGGTTTTCGGGGGTTGGTGCCATTGTTCCCTCATTTGTGCCCGCTGAGTGTTCCGGAGGTAGGGGTATGTGGGGTATATTTGGAAAGCCCTTGACGAGGGCTATTTGGAACACCCTGGGTCGGCATGCATGAGTTTTAATGGCCTCGTCATGACACACAGGGTACCCCACGTGGTCGCCGAGTCTGCCTTGACGGAAGCACAAATTCGGGGATGGTGAAAACCATTGCTGGGTTCAATAGGTGTCGCTTTGACGGATATCTTTGTGACGGCGACGGCGCCACAAGACGGCTCCTCTAAGGGCTGTCTGCAGGTGGGGGTGTGCCACACCCGGCATCGTGATCTTGGTCGTGTGGGCGATTTTCTAAAGTGTTTTGACCCCTTACAAAGTGTGGTAGGGCAAGTACCAAGCCTCCACGAAACACCACAGCTGGGACTTGACGAATTTGTGCGTATGTTTGGGGTTTCCTCACGCCCGTACTTTCCGAGCTGGTATCGTGACAACATTGATCTAGTTTTTGCGAACATCCCGCCGGGAATTCTCCCTTTTGTGCAATTCGCGTGTGCAACCGTGCTTCGAACTGTTTACTCCCTCCCTTTCAAGTGGGTGCCTCATGGAACGGCTGTGGAGTGGGGCCAGTGTGCGGTGTTGTTGAGGGCATTGGCAACAACGCCCCACTTGCGCGCGTGCTGCATGATTTCCTCAATCAACAGCACGCATGCCACTTCTTGTAGCTGTGCCCATTCCCATATTCAAAACCTGTTTCCAAACACGACGAAATCTCTCCAATGAACCTCGGCCACTGTACGGGAAAATCCACTCGCGCGAAATAGTGCGCTGTCCCAAGCCCCCCCCCTCCAAAATACGAAAAGTATGCACCACTTGAAACGACAACCATGGGCACTGTACGGATTTAGAAGCAATATGTTCCAACAACACTGGTAGCCGCTCCACTGTGAGTAGCCCATCCGGTTGGTTACGTGCAAGCCAAGAACCTCTCATCATGTGTGGAAAACTAGGGGCACACCTACACATGAAATTGGGTCCTCCAAGCTGCGCAAGTGTTCCACAAGCAATTCAGGGGAGGGTAACACGTTGTTACGCGGGTTACTGCTTAAAAACTGCCCAACTTCGATACCAAAAGGCCGCGTCCAATGGTTTTGCAATCTCAGCACAACAGGACGTGTGGCATTCTGCAGCGCAGGGCTCTGCAGCGCAGGGCACAGTGCCATCCATTTGTGACATGAGCAGGGCAGTGATAGCACTTGCTGCCTCAGCGCCTGATGGACATAACGGCGAGTAGTATCGTCAAATCTCTGCGCCACCCACAACCCATACTTGTGAGAAAAGGTCCTCTTGACAGCGAAATCGAGAGAGCTCTGCTGAGAGCATGTCAGCTCATTGTGGACAAGGGCCGGAATGGAAAGCACAGGCCTGCGCTTGGAAAAAATCACCAACAGTTTGGGTCGGTTTCGTTACGACAACGATGCCTTTGCACAGCTAGTCCCTAAGAGCATCAAGAACATGATACGCTATTCTGCATTTCAATAAGAATAGGCACAATTTAGTATGTATGTGTGGCTCATAAGATGGTACATGGTAAGGCGTCCTCACCGCACCCCTGCTCTCGAGGACCTATTCGAATGAGTGGGCGTAATATGCTTCTCCGTGTCGATGGCCATTTCAATAGGCGCCATTGATCGATTGTCAACACCATCTATGTAATTGCTTCTTGGCCCTCTGGCGCCGGAGAGCACGGAACCATCTCTTAGGAGAGAAAGTGCAAACAGTTGAAAAATAAGCATATGACATAATCAAAGGGATAAGGGTAAGGCGCATTTGTTGGTACATGAACATACAATTTTCCAAGACCTGTAGGTGGATAACCTAGTCCGGTGGCTGATGGAGCGAAACTAGCCATGGCTCGAGCGGTTTGTGGGTCGAGACAGCCCCCCCCCCCCCCGTCTCCTTCTAGATGCGGATAGCCGCTGCCGGGGGTGATTTTTGCGGCGGCCCCATATGCACAAACATATACATAGTTTGGTACCACCCTATTTCATGTGGAATCGGACATGGAAATAAACAAACAAATAAATAATCACGTTCCCCATCTCTTGAGGTGCTAGGCCCGTTCCCACGAAGCTTTGACTGCCTCCCCGGAGGAAGTGCGCTCAATAAAATCATGCCGTCCGAATACGAAAGCACCCAGGGCTGATATAGAAAGAATAGGGGGTCATTGGACGATGAGGCGCCCGAGGCGGGCTTGGTGGGCAGTCAGGGTAAAGAGGATAGTGTGTTGGGTGGCTCGGGTGAGGCTAGGGTGGGATGGTCCAATCTGGAATGAGCCCATCGTCACTGGCCACTACCCGACACCTCAGCGGGGACTTGCCGTTGAACAGCAATGGGGCAAAGGAATGTGGCTGCCCTCGATCTTCTGGGTCCGGTGCCACATCCGAGGGGGCGGCAATTCGTAGTGCTCCCGGCCACATGACAGACTTGGAGGGCGTCGTCAAGCTTCTCGTGCGGGGGGTTTGGGCGCTAGGGGTTCGGGTGAAGTACCGGCAGCCACCTTAGAAGGATGAAACGCAATTGGATGATGGGCACCACGTTGGTTACCGCCATAAAGCGATTACCGCAAATGGGTTACCACCAATTATCGATAACCAGTTAACGTGTTAGTCACCGCCGAATTAGGATTAGCGGGTCCCGGTTACCGCTGGTTGCCGCGTTGGTTACTACAGTCCAAGCAGTTACGCATAGACCTCAGGAGCTGCTTCTGCTTGTGGATCCGATTTTGGGGGAACTTGGAAAGGACTCGAATCCGGAAGGGTCCACACCTGCGGCGCATTGGAAAGCTGGCAAGGGTGTTAAGATAAGGCTTGCTGCTGCAACTGGTGGTGATGGTGGTGGTGGTGTCCATGGGCTGAGCTACGCCATCGGCGGTAGTAGCCATGGGTCGTCGCCTTCTCTTCGCGGGGGTACCGCGCACTGTCGGGGGCTTTATCCCCCCCCCGCGCCCCGATGGTCTGGCGAGGTCTCGCGCCGATGACGAATTTGCCCCCAGCTACCAGCCTCCATGTCCCCCACCCCCTCCGCCATCACCATCAGATGCGGAGCAGACGCATATGGTCTGAACGCCAAGTGGCTGCCACCCTGAGCCAGCATGTCCCAGAAGGTCCCCCCTGGGGGCCTTGTCAACGGAGGAAGCGGCCCCAAGGGAGGAAGTGGACGCCTCTGATGTGACCAGCTTGTCACTCGGCTTCCGGGCCGTGCTCCCGCCCCTTTTCCGTGGGGGATCCATGGGAGCTGGGCGCACAGTCGCCCGCCCCACCCCCCCCTAGGTGCCACTTTATGGCGTCTCGGTCTTGGAGGGGGGGGAAGGAGGGGCTCCAGCGTTGTAACTTCATCAACGCGGACGCTTTCTTTACAAGGGAGGGAACGACAAGGTGGCCCGGTCCTTTGACCACATTTTCAACGTTGAGTATGCGGAGGCTCAGCGCCGCACGCCACAATTACCCCACAGATGGCAGTCACAGCCCAGCAATACAACCGCCCTCACTAGGGGACTTCTGGCCAAAGTGGTGGAGAGGCTACCCACGCACACCCTCCCTGGGCTTCCCGCCCTGCCCATGCCCCACCATAATCCCCACAAGACTTCCGGCATTCCATCACTTTGCGACTCAGTACATCGTCAGGTGGTCTCCCACCTTAGTACCGAGAGCTTCAAATTAGGCTTAACTTCCGAAACCGGAAGCCATCGCAAAACAACTTCAGGGTAGCAGCTGCACAAAGGAGTCATGCCCAGTGCAGGTTTGCGACTTAGCCCGCACTGGTATTTCCCCTGAGTCCTCACTTTCCCCGTCCATTGCATGATCGTGGTTGTTTGTCTTTTTTGTGTGTTGCGGGATTCGGCCCCGTACCCATTAGCAGATACTCACGGAGTCAACATCTTCTCCGTGACTGTGTTACTGCATTCCATCACTTTGCGACTCAGTACATCGTCAGGTGGTCTCCCACCTTAGTACCGAGAGCTTCAAATTAGGCTTAACTTCCGAAACCGGAGGCCATCGCAGAACAACTTCAGGGCACCGTCTTCTCCCCCGGAACAAGCCTAAGGGTTCAAATCCCTTGAAGTGCCCCCTCCAACCCTACCCACAGCCTTGCACTCCACCCCTTGCGGTAGTACACTTGAGTGCCATCCGGAGATCGCATATCGATTTGCACTACCGCACCAGGGGGGGGGGGGTGTTGTTTGCCTGCCCATTCCACAATTGACCCCCACATGGAGGTCATTGGAGTCGTAGGTCGCCGGTAGATGGGGCGGGACTGGTAGTGGGAGTGGGTGTCGGCGGCGGAATCTGGCAGGGAGCCTAGCTGAGACAAGTGTTGCAACATCTCATATACAAACCTCTGTTGCACAGGGGCAACAATGTGTGAGATATGGGAAATATATGCGACATGACCGTGAGATAAATGCTAAATTCGTGCTAAATTCGTGCGAATTTGGTGCAAAATTCCTGCGAAATTCGTGCTAAATTCGTGCGAATTTGGTGCAAAATTCGTGCAAAATTCGTGCTAAATTCCTGTGAAATTCGCGTTTGTCTAAATCGTGTGAATGCGCATATCAATGGGATGTAATAACGGAGCCACTTCAGTTCACCCCTATATCTTTTTCGGTGTCCATGGAAAATACCCAAACCCAAGTGCATAAAGCTTCCTATACATGCAAATATTGCAACCCGGCCCGTCCCTGCAATTGAGATCCTTATATGTTCAAATGGATGTTGATCAATTTTCACAATGGATTTTAAGTGATTTGGTGTGTGCCAAATCCCGGCCAAATCGCATAAAATGACCATTTAACGCGATTTGGCGCCAACTGTGTCCATTTGGCACGCGGTAGGTGCAAATTTGGCTCAGCAAGGATACAATTGAATTTTTCTATTATTTTGGCACTTTACCTTTGGCAGAACATTTTCAATCATTTTCCCAGCATCCCTGTTAAAACGGGGGGTGAAAAATCACTATTTGGGCAAGCTTATAACATTTGCATTGCTTTGGGAGGGTTTTGACACTGCTTTGGTGAAATTGAAGATTTTGGGGGTGACTCCGTAGTTACAAGGTGTGAGTATAATTTTTTGTGAATTGGTGTGTGAATTGGAACAAGGTACCAAAGTGCTTTTTCGAAGTCCTTAATTTTTGTTGAAATTCAGGAGAAGAGAGCACGGCAAACGGGCAGAGTAGCAAGGCACAATGTAAGGAATGAGTCAAAAATAGGACAAACACGACGTGGATTCGAAAGGACGGTTCACAAAGGGTACAAAACTATTTCTTTGTCAAAGGCCCGCGTATTGTTGGGGGTGGTTGCCAAACACGTCTGGCAGTGCACCTATCACAGAGCGAGAGATGGGTGACTCAATGAAAGAATGGAGCTCAATTATACGCTGTGCACACAAAAACGGAGGGCAATAGTATGACTTCCACTTCCCCCACGTGCAGGAATAGCCGGCCTCCTCTAGCGTCCCGGTGGCCATCTCCATCCACTCGCGGAAACCGGGGCGGGCGAGGTCCGACTGGCGGCGCGTGCGGCCCTCTTTCTTGATTGGGGACGGCTTCTAAAAAGCCGTGGTGGGGAAGGTGGTCTTCTTCTTGGCGGGCTTGGGGGAGGGGGATTTCGTGGGGGAGACAGCTGCCTTGCCTTTGGGGCTGCGCGGGGCCTTCTTGGGGGGGGGGGGGGGCTGCCGAGGGGCACTACTTTCTCTTCTTCGGGGTCTTCGTCCTCCTTGTCCTCCTTCTCTTCATCGGACTCATCAACATAGTGAGCCCAGATTGTGACCAACTACAAGAAGAGGGTGGCAAATGGGAACGTGCATGATGCACAAGAATTGAACGCGGGGTTCAGGAAAAAACACGTCGAAAACAATGTGTGGTTGAAAAGGCAATGCATACCTGCCGGTACGCCACAACCACGATTTTTCCGGACTGCGGGGGGCACACAGAGGTTGTGGCCGCAGCCTTCATGCCTGGTCCTCGGCCCTTGACCCGGAAGGACTCTACATCCACAAAATGGACCTTTTTGGTCTCGGGCATATTCTTCGATACCCACCCGACAAAAAATGTCTTTCGGGCCTTGGAGTTCTATGCAAAGGAGAAGAATGGGGATGCGTTGCAAAAAAAAATCTAATACGACTCCAGCGAAGAACCTTTGACTTTACACATTTGCAAAGACACAGAGGAACGGAGGAACAACACATTTGCAGGGAATCAAACGGGGAAGGGAAACGTGCCATACCACTGTGGTGTCCTCTGTTAGATGCTCCCGCTTGATGATGGCCAAACAACCGCCCTCAACGATGTACTTGACGAGGTACGGAGGTGGGTTTGTCATGGTGTCCAAAAGGGCAAAAAAGAGAGGAGGCCGATTTCTTGGCGGCCAGGGGGTCAGGGGGTGGCACCGGAGGAGGAGAATGTTGGGCTTGGGTTTGGGGCTTGGCCTTGGGCTTGGCCAGATGTTTTGGGTTGGGCTTGGCCTCGGCCTCGGCTGCCCACTGGCGCAGCACCTCGGCCAGCAACTAAGCGCTCTGGCGTTGCTAAACAAAAATCACAGCAGCATTCTGGCGACGCTCTAGGCAACTATTCTAGCGGCGTTCTAGAGACGTTCTAGCGATCGATCGTGCTGCCTAGATCAACATTAGAACGCTTCCCTAGATCATCGCTAGAACTAACGATAAAATACCTGTTCCAAGATCTCCTCGATCAAATCCTACTCGGCGGACATGTTGTTGATGTTGAAGAGCCTGTCCGAGGGAAGCCTGCATGTGGCCCTGGCCCCTCCTCACCTCCATGGCATCCCTCCCCGAGCATGGAATTTGCGACAGGGGCCCCCGTGCACAACCCACGAAACGTCAAAGTATGCAAGCAGCCGTGTCCTGCATTGTGCTTGCACACCGGCCTCCCTGTGGATGGCCGACCATTTACGCACTGCCACCTCGTCCACCCCCTCAAGCTGACAGCCCCCCCCCCCCCTGATTGCTATGCTCGGTATGACCATGTTTCAGAAAGTGGCTGATGCTTTCCGAAGTGTCACCACAGAACATGGCCAACCCAAATGGCCAAATGTTTTGCACCATGGAATCTACATCATGCTCCACGCTCAGTAGATACCATGATGCCGTACCAGCAGTACAATGCTGGCGGAAGCAGCACAATTCAATGGGTTAGGGCCCTGATATGTACAATAGAGCTGTAGTAGAGGGCTGGCAGCAGGTCCCACATGTTCGCGATGGCCTTGTACTTGGCCCTGCGTGGCCTAATGCCGAGACACCTAGCAATATCCGGCCGTGCCTCAAAAAAATTGGCCTTTTCTTCCCCATCCGGGGAAGCTGACCCATAAACGCTCCAACCTGCACGCCTCTCCAACAGGAGAACTTGCAGGTCTTGACGGAGCGAAGGGGTGACCGCCCTAGCCTCCCAGGCGACAAACTCCCCCAACAAGCGGCCCATGGCCATTGTAGGGTGCAAAATGCACAAGACGACCCAGGCACGTGGCAATTGCAAAATCCGCTGCGTACTGCAGCCAGCGGCTTGCAAAGAAGGCGTCCCAAGGAGGAAGGCCGTGTAGTGGGCCTCATCACCCTCCATGGTCCGCGGGATAGCACTACCCTCCGAAGTCTTCGTTTGGGCATTCCATATCCCCTCGTTGAACATGGAGCCCAGTTTGGGGCATGTGGACACCCCGATCACCCTTCGTGTCCACGGTTGATCCCCCGCGAGGATGACCTTTGCCCCCTTCTTGGAGGCCCCCCATTGGACGAGCCCCGTGTCGATGATCGCTTGAATCACCTAAGCACGAGACATCGGGGGTGGTTCGTTTCGTTTCGTTCTCGTCTAGTGTAGCCTAGCTTCTAGCAAGTGGTGTCCGAGGCTAACTAGAACGAAACTAGAACGAGTGAAAGGCACTGGGTGAAAGGAGTACCTCCCAATATCTCTTCCACAACGTCCCAAGGGTGTCCATGGCCTTGTTCTGGCAATTGGCCATGCTCAACACCCAAAGGCCCGCGGGGGAGCGGGCCAAGCGGTCGAAGTTGGCCAAGGAGATGGTGAGTTGGGTCCAATTGCCCCTGGCCATAGCGTAGAGATCCCCGCGGATGATGAACGTCAATGGGAAGTTGCGTTGATTGACCACACCAAGCCCGGCCGGGAGAGGATGTATTTGACCCATGAGGCGAAGGGCCATGAGATTCCGGTGGCCTTTGGCAACACCATGGCAACGGGGGGATCCAGTTCCACGGGGGCGACCAACTCCTTTGAACGGGCTTGGAAGTCCCGCTCCGTACAAATTGGATGGGAGTAGGGGCCACCAGGGACGGTGCGGTGGTACTCCAGCTTACGGAGCGTGCAAAGCTCGGAGAGGGTCCTCCATGAGGACTTGGGGGCCCTCATGTTGAGCACAAAATCACACATGGCGGTGGGGGGGAGTAGGGAGGCGGCGTATGCCTCAACAGCGGCCTTGCATGCCTCACCCGTGGTTTGGGTGAAAGTGGGGCTGTTCGCATATTGGACGGCGTTGTTGAATTGCCGCCGTGCTAGGGGGCATGATAGCGCCCACGTGGCCAAGTAATGGCCCACCTGCTCATCCCTGACGTTAGAAGCCCCACTCAAGTCCCGTAGTGCCTTAGACAAGAGGGAAGTACCCTTCCCGGTTAAGGAGGGAGCAAGGGGGAACTGGCGGGGCATTTCAATACAAAGAAATACGAAATATCTAAGCGTGAGAGAAGGGACCATGGCACCATGCACTATGGCCAATAGCAAGCATGCACGGGGGAACAATGAAGGACATGGCACTTCTTGGTAGAAATTGAATCGTTCTAGTATTGATCTATTCTAGGCTAGAATATCTAGTCCAGAATTTCTAGGCTAGAAGGAAATTGGGTCTTCTAGCTTGTACCAAGGGCATCCTTACCTTCCCCTTGCTATTTGCCTTCTCATTGTTTAATGAGGCACGGGTGCAAGTTCTTGCAGCAAGCCGTGCCTCATCTAAAATTGGCTGCAGCATGGTGTGTGCCGTAGTGGCCGGTGCCTTACCTGTCAATTGTACAACTACGTCCCGTGTCCCGTTGATGCCGCACAACCGGACACGGAGGACTGCATGAAGGCCATAATCAGGCACTCGCCTAATCCCCGTAATGGTCCTGTATATAGCACCTATAGCAACAGCCCCTATCCACTCCTGGTCTATTGCACTTGCTGTGCCAAAAGTAGCAAGGCAAAGAGCACGGCTGCGCATGCGGACCCAGCACACCCTGCCTCCGAGAGATGCCGCCTTCGAGTTTTGGCGGCCCGCCATGAGCACCTGCGCTTTCCCATTTGCACGCAGAAAAAAGGGACTGCCTATCATTCCCTCCGGTATCTTTAAAACTTACGGTTGCGGCCTTGGGCAACTCATCATCAAAATCTATTTCTTGTGAGGCCGCGTAGAGGGTCTCCCAACTTTCACTGCCCCCTAGTAGCCACCAACTAGATAGTTGGTTGGGGCTGGCGGTGCCACCAAGCGTGCACTGGACGTGCGAGGCCTTATGCCTCCATGTACCATCCATCGCAATAAGCAACCAATGCAGCCGTCGGCACCCAGGCTGAATGATGTCCGATGCTGGGGGTGGTCAACACTTGTACAAGTGCCCGATGGGGTTGGGGAGGTAGCAGGCCGCACCATTGATGGCCGTGTCGTGTGCCGTATAGGTAGTGAACGCCTGGGACTCCGGTAAAGCTAGATGCCGAAGCATGCCGTACACTTGTTGCCATACGACCCCGTACGTCATGCTCCCCAGCAGGTACCGCGCCTCTGTGCTAGAGAGGTGCAACAACCGGATTCACCAAACGGCCATAATCAACCTCTCCTCCATATTGGGCTCAGGCTGCACGCCCCGTGTAACTCTTGTCTCCGGGGTAAGGACTATTTGCCCGGTATCGGGCAGGTGCGTGACGCTGTGGGGTGCTGTAAGCCCCCTGCTCACCTTTTGGAGGTCTTGTAGGCGCCTCCGTCGCGTGCGATCGGCTACCAAATGCAACGGCTCCTTGGGCCAAACCCCGTCACCACAGGGCATTGTGTGTGGAGGAAACCCTGTTGAATTGGGGAGGATTTTACGCAACACCCTACAATCCCGATGCACAAGGTGACTAAATTCGGTGAGATTCATGCTCAATTCGTACGAGATTCGTATGAATTTCGTACGAGCGAATGTGTGCGGCAAGTGTGTGAATACAGAGGTTTCTGTGAAATTCGTGCGAAATTCATACAAATTTCGTACGAATTTCGTACGAATGCGACCAAATTTCTCCTTTTTCGGCATGAAAACATGCTACGGCTCGTTTCCAATGGCTTTCACCGTCAGAAAAATGCAACCTCCTTGTTCACCAGGCTTCTGGGCACCCACAAAAGAACACACTCCCAACACGGCAGCAACACGAGAACAAGACGTGAAAAGAGCAATGTGCAATGTGGAAATAGCAGGCGCAGTAACATATGACGTCACGCCCGTTGCAAACTTTGCAAAGTGGAGGGGGAGTACCTCACATGTACGTCGAACCGCCCACGCGGGTGGCGCCAAGGGGGGGGGGGGGCTGCACTTGTATGCACAGGTGTACATATATAAATATGCACAAATAAATTCGTGCAGGTTATATGGGACAGGAGGTTCCAAGGTCAAGGGCACAACTACACCCCCCCCCTTGGGGCAGATATCCGGCCAGCGGAGCCATGGGAGCTCTCCTCCTCCGCCCCGAAGTTGGCGCCCACCGCCGCTGCCGTGAGGCGGTGGGGGGGGGGGGGACTGCTGCACGAGCTGGTCGGGTCACGCCGGACCCTGGCCGCATTGGGAGCGACTATCCCAACCTCCACCTCCATCTTGTTCCGCAGCAGTGCCACGCGCAAGCCCGTGGCGATGGCCGACATCTGTCCGTGCGCCGCCTCAGCCTGTGTATGCCACGCCTAAGCCCCGGCCAAGAGGAACCGCGTGCCGGCGGCGTTAGGCGCCCCCCCCACCACCACCCTCTTGGCCGTCGGGCCCTCGGCCTCCCCCTCTGCTGCCGGTCCGGGTGCCCTGCCCCGCCAGGCCCTCGACCGTTGCGCCGCCTCCCGCTCCAAAGTTTTCACCTGGGCGGTGAAGCGCTGCTTGTCGCGGCGAAAGGCGTCACCCTCCACCTAAGCGCCCCGCCTATCATCGTTCGCCTCAGCAAGGCGCTACTCCAAGTCCCTCCGTGCGGCCTCTGAGCTGATCGCCCGGACCTTCCACAGAGGGGACTGCTGCTCCTGCTACTGCAACCATTCAGCCACATCCCCCTCCGTCGGCTCACGTGCCGCCCGCTCCGCAGGGGTGCTTGTAGGGGGGGCTTGGAGAGGGGGGGGGGCTGTGTTTATTGGGGGGGGCCTTTCCGCTTTGGGCCGCGGGGGTGGTGGGGTGTCCACAGACTCCCCCTCGACGTCAATGACGTCCAGCCCCCCCCCTTACCCCACATCTTCCCCACATGGAACATCTTCCCCACATGGATGCGCATGGCAAGCCATGCCACGTTCACCCACTCCACCCTCCGCTGCCCCCCCCCCCCACAACTGCAGCCAGCGAAATGACCATGGCCGCAGTCACAGTCCCCTTTTCCCTAATCCCCGTCACCCCTCTCTGCACCCGCCAGCGCCCACTCACCAGCCGGTAGGCAAACCACGGGGGTGCGACTACAACCGGTCCTGATGCAACATACCCCCCAGCTATCTGTCAAAACTCGGGGGGGGGGGGGGGCTGGGGTGGATCTGGGGGGGGTCGGCTGGGGGGTGTAGGGGGTGGATTTCGGCTGGGGGGGGGGGTTCCCAAGGTGGGGGGGCTTGCGCGCGACCCACTACTACCACATGCATACCTCCTGGGGGGTTGTGTGTCTGAGGGCTGGGGGGTACAAAGGTATGTATGCGATAATAGCGCTTTCTCGTCCTTGCCGAGAAGAAAGTCTTAAGGGTCGCCGTGTTGCCCCCCGCCCCCCTCCCCCCGCCCCCCTCCCCCTCCCCCCTTCCCTCTCCCCTCTTGTTCCCCCGTGCCCCCCGGTTAGTTTATGAGAAAAATTCCTGAGGCTTGGTTAGAGTTGGGGGTTAAAAGAAAGAATGGATGGACTTCTGGTTAGAGGTCCTTGAAAAGCTCCCCCTCTGAGGAGGAGGAGGAGGAGTCTTGGCGGGCGCGCTTCGACTGAAGCTCTCGTTGGGCTTCGTCCCGCCTCTTCTTATTGCGCTTCCCGACGCTTTTAAGGGGACGGGATCGCTCAGCCCCAGAGGTCGTTGCCTCGGACTCACTTGGGAGCGGGGGGGCAGGAGGCTTTGACTGGGGCAAAGGCAGGGGAGGCAAGCTTGACGACGATGAAGCAACGTCGCCGGGTGCAGACAAGGCCGCTGCATCAAAGGGGGCATCATCAGCCTCTGCAGGTGCATTGCCCCGATTTTTTTTCTTGCCCTTGTGAGGCACCCAATTCAGCACCGCCTCTTGCTCTGCCTCTACAATGTGCATCAAATCGGGGTGCCGTGCAGTGTCATGCACATCTGCATAGTGCTGTGCCATGCAGTATGACCAAAATGTCTTTGTGCACAGCGGACACCGCACAGGATGATTCGTGCACGGGCCCCTTGTCCGCGGGCTGACGTTTGCAGTTAACATGTCTAGGTCAAACAAACAAGTGGAACACCCCACATTTCACATTGTGGGTGGCAGCATCCCGCGCCAGGGGCCCCTTGTCCGCGGGCTGACGTTTGCAGTTAACATGTCTGGGCAACAAACGACATTTGTATAGCGCCTCGTCTTGCGAAATTTGGCGCTCACACTAGAAAAGGGGGCGCCGTTGGCGCCAGGCGGAAAAAAGGGGGGCGCCGTTGGCGCCAGGCGGAAAAAAGGGGGGCGCCGTTGGCGCCATGTCCCCAGCCCACTATCTGTCAAAACCCGGGGGGGGGGGGGGGGGCTGGGGGGTGTCACATACAAGGACCGGGCCCGGCCGCCCCCCCGTGAGGCAAACATGGCCACCAGCGACTACCCCTCGGACAGGTTGGAAACCCCCTTGCTCACAAGGGGAAGGGGATGTGGAGTTTGGCTTGCACCCCCGGGGTCTCCACAGCCAGGTCCAACACGGCAGAAAATGCCGCTACCGCCCGTCGGGGCCGGGCGCGACGTTTTGCCGCCAGGCAGCCTCTAGCAGCCTGGCAGCCGGGATGACCCGGGCCAGGGGGGGGGGTCGAGGTGGGCGGTGCCCAAGTCCTCACGTGACCGCATGGGGATCACCACCTCGCGCCCGGCCCCGTGCCCACGCCCCCCGTCCGAGGTCGCCTCGCTGCGGTCTCCAGCACTACGTCCCGAGCGCGCAGACCGCTCCCTCCGCTCTCTTTGGGCCTTGCTTGGGGCCCGTCCAGCCCCGGATCCTTTGCCCCGCTCGCTGCCCTCAGCGATCAGCTGCACGCAATGATGCAGGGTGAACCGCTTGCGCCCATGGTGGCGACCCTCCGGGAACCACGCGTGGAAGGGCACCTACAGTCAAGGCAAAGTATTGGGGGTATCACTCGACGAAGAGGGAGCGCCGATGCAACGACCATTCGCGAAACGGAATGCAAGCGGTACACAATTTGGACGAAATTCGCACAAATTCGTGCATAATTCGTACCAAAATCGTACAAAATTCACAGACACTTCTGTATTCACACACTTGCCCCAGACATTCGTTCGTACGAAATTCGTACGAATGTCATGCGAATTTCGTCCAATTCGTTGAAAAAGCAAGCAAACACACAGAATTGCACAATTTAGGGGTACACCTTGGAATCACACGGGTAGCCGATCGACCAGGCCCCGGCGCGCGTGCACTTGGGGCCGCGCCACGCTGGGGCGGTGTTCCCAATATGCCGCAGCGTGGTGGGCTAGACGGAGGGGGGGGGGGCACCGCAGATAGCGAAGTGGATCTCGTGCTCCGCATCGACGTTGTCCTCCTTGGTGACCTTCAGCTGGTTCATGAGCCCAACAAAAAAAGAGCACCGAGTGCTCGGCCACCTCCATCACGGCCAAGACGTCGGCCGGGGCGGAGCGGGCGAGGAAGGTGGGGTGGCAGGGGCACGTGGGAGGACCGGACGGGGCCACGTCGGGGGCTGCAGCGAAGAGGGCCTGGGCAGCATCCCCTTCCCGCAACCCCACCCTCCCAACCGCCACTTCCCCGAACCACAGCACTTGGTGCATGCTGGGGCAGTCCCAGCTGGACAAGTCCCCAACAACGGAATGGTGTCCTGGCACACCTCTGCCGCCTCCCCTGCCTACCCCCCCACTTGGTACTCCTCCGAAAGGTAGAGGAAACTACTCAGGTGACACCCCGAGATGCCCCTGTCGTAAGGGGGAAGCGCCTCAGGATGTGTGGCTATGTCGGTGCGTGGGGTGTCCCACAATAAGGGGGTCAGATACCAGCTTGATCCTAATGGTTTTGCCCGACTTTTGCCCCCCTTTTGGTTTTAATGCGATGTGACGTGGGTCAAAATGCATTTGTCACACCCCAATTGAGAGGGTATAGGGAGTGAGACACCATCTCCCACAAAAAGTGCTCCATAGTAAGGGGGGCTCACATAAAGATACGTTAAAATGCACCCCCTTATTGCGGGACACCCCATGGGGGAGCTGGTGCCCACTCCCAATACTTGCCACGATGACGCTGCGTGGCGTCATTGCGTGGACGTTCCCGACCTTAGGGACACTTTCCACGAGGGGGGGGGGATGGAACTCCTTGAAAAGCACCCCCCCACCACCCATGACCCAGCCAGCTTTTGATTTGCCAACGCCCGGGGAGTTCCGGATCCCTTGCCTCCTTCTCACTCAGGCGGGCGTGGAACAGCGATTGGAAACTTTTCCCCACAACTTTCTCGTCGCCACTGCCCCACGCCCTCATCACCTTGTTCCACCCCACCTCGCAATCCTTTGCTTCCACAATCCCCCAAAGCACAACGTAGCCGTTCCCATCAACAAAGTTGAGGGGGGGCTGCGAGGGGCCAACCATGTTGGGGTCAGCGGGGAGATCGCCCGTCACCCCACGGGGGGGGGGGGTCGGGAAGGGGTTCGGTGCGGAGGGGGAGTTCACTTGAAATGAGGGGGGGGGAGGCACATGATGAGCCCCGGTACCATTGCAGAGAAGTGCTGGTGTAGAAAGTGGGGCGGGTGATGTATTGGATATGAACCTTTGGTTGGACGGTGGGAGGGAAAGAGGCGAGGCCCAAATCCTCCCCCCGTCGAAGGTTGGCAAGGTGCCAGTTGAAGGGGAAAAAGGAATGGTCATGTGGTGAGCCTGCAACCAGATCCTGAAGGCACACCATGTCGCAATGGGGGGGGTGGGGGGTGCCGCAAGAAGGTCTGTGCAGAACCCTCCCCCGCTTTGGGTACCACTAGAACCACAATGTGCATGCCGTTTACGATGTGTAAGAGTCACTGTACGAGTTTCTATAAGTGTCCTAAGTTCAAAGCAACCCTCGGTTGTGAAGGGCCACACGCCATGTTGAATTCCCAAAAATGACCAAAACTGCACAAAGGTGGGTTCCAGCAGCGGCTCCAGCGCAGAAAGGGGGTTCCAACAAGGTTCAAGCAGAGGGTTCCGGCACACAAAGGGGTTCCAGCAAGGGGTTCCAGCAGGGGGTCCAGCACCTTCGAGTCACCATTGTTCCCTCGCATTTCGACTGGCTTGCGCAGCTAGAAAGTGTGGGCAAGAACCCCCCTTTTCTAGCGCCCTTTTTGCATCTTTACCCACACCTCACCACTTTGTGTGGTTGAAAAGTGTTCCGGGGCCAATCATCACATGTTTACGCCCCTTGTGGTGGCTGATTTTCACTTTTGTCCCAAACGGTCCGTTTTCGCAGATTTTCCACACACACAACCTTTTGCTGGAAGGGGGGTTCTAGCACCCTTTCTGCACCCTTTGTGCACCCTTTGTGCAACCCCCGTTCTGCGCTAGAACCCCCTTTCTGCACCTTTTCTGCACACCCTTTGGGCGCTAGAACCCCCTTTCTGCACCCTTTCTGTGGGGGGGTTTCTGCGCAAAGGCATTTTGCAAGAAAGCATCCACCAGGTTCAAATCTGGTTTCTCAAGCGTACATGTAGTGCCTTTTTCTTCAGATCCTTGTGGTCTCGCCAAGGGCAAGCCTTTGCCGGGCCGCTTGGTGTCGTAACCCCACGTCAAGGGTCTCCATGTTCAATACATGGGTGAGACCGTGTCGTGAAACGCGTGGGCGGCGAAGGCAGCGCCCACGCATGCTCTTTTTGACAGCAAGTTTTAAAGGCCTATGCCTATGTTCAGCAGGTATAGTGCTGAACACATAAAGGTTACAATATTTTTGGAGCACCACTCCACGGAGGGTCACTGTCCAATGGACCCATGGGGTTGACGTCAAACCCAATTTAAGCCATGCCTCACCGATTGTGCGGCAATGAGTCTTGGCCTCTTGCACCTGGCCATTGGTCAATGGTGTGATTTGCCTCCACAAGGCGTATAGGCTACGCATATTGCGCAGCAACACTTCAATTAGTGTCCACAAGAGTACCACACCAAACATGGTGTTAGGAAAATGGTTCCTGGGGCCATGTACAATTCGAACATGGTACTTGGGGTCCGTCAAGAACAACATAGAAAGAACAACATAGAGGTGCTGATATCAAATTGCCCCGCCTTAGTGGTCCTTTGGAAAAGCCTGCCAGAAGGAGCCACGTGCTTTACATCCGCTAAAAGGGAAGACCATGTATCGGCAAAATCAGTGGCGATTTGCCGCACTCCAACAACACCCACTGTCAAGGTGGTAATAGTTTCTGTTAGGCGCTTCTTGAAAGCATTGGTTACCCGACAACCTGCGTGTGCATAGTCTCCAATGCGAATACACACACTAGGCATCAGGGGAGCCCCACCAACGTTTCCCACCTCTGTTCGTCACCATCATTAGTTTCCCATCCCTCGTCAGTTTACATTGAAACTTTTTGGTTTGGTTTTTCACACGGAATGTACAACTTTCTTGTAGGTGGATAATTTGGGCATTTAGGCCTGCATCCTCTTCTAAGGCCAGTAGCCACACATGTGATGCGGCGCCATCGGGGCCATCCATGCACGCCCACATCACCCATTTATGGATGTCCCCCGCAGCACAAAACCCGGAGGCCCGACAGTTTACAAAAACATCCATCTTAGTGACCGATGTGTGCCACAATGCCGTTGCATCGGGGCATATTAAAATCCAAATCTTCTCAGTTTCCACTTCAAGCTCCCCTAGGCGTGAAAACGAGGTCTTCGAGTGTTGTTGTCGCTGCGCACCGCCGCTCGATCATGTCGGGGCCATTGATAGCGTAGGTTGTGGTGGAGTATGGTGTTAACCTTGTGCGCGCTTCCGCAAGATCACGACGTGTGCATCCACACGGGAGGGCCATCTACCGTATTGATAACTTCAACCTCCTGCCGGTGGTCCACAGCCCGATGGCGCGCACTACACGGGGGTCCTCATGGTCGTGAATTGCTTCCGGATCCACTAAAAGCTCCCGCATGATGGTTTGTATGTGGTGCCGCCGCTCTGCTCGTGCCTTCCCCTTGATGGCTGTATACGGCTTGAGCTCAGGTATGCTCCCCACAAGTGCGGCAACCGCCTTTTCCATGGTTTCTGTGACAAAAGGGACACCCTTGGTACGCGCTTGAACTCCAAGGTTTTTCCCGACTAGAATGTTCCCAATGGGAACAATTCCCGCTGGAACAATTTCTCTGGGAACACCACTGGAACAAGTGTCGTAGGCCAGATAACCAGATCCATCACCATGAGTTTCCAAGTTCGTAAATGATGTTTTTTGTCTCTTTTCTTGCATGTGTAACGTGTCCAAGGCTTGTCTTTCCCATCGGGGCCATGTTGACATATTGTGGGCCGTTGGTGCCACCTTCTACTAGGTGTACACATTGAGAACTTTTCGTATCCATTTGCAAGCTTGCTGTATCTTGCAGTCCAGACGCACCGTTGTATGACTTTTCAACGTTGGCGTACCCGTTTTCCCGTTTGATTTGTGCATTGTGGCCATGCCTAGGGTCCCATTTTGGTATTTGTTCCTTGCCTGAATGCTCGGTGGGTCTACGGGCATCTTCCCCTAGAGGTATGGATTGCCAAATTTTGCTTCGTAGTTCATTGTTGTAGCTTCGGCATGCCTGCGACACAGACCTGGGTTCAGCAACTAACCGCCTACCTCATCCATTTGGCTAGTGCTATTAGCCTCCAGGACGGGGATCTTGTTGGGGAGCTCATAGCGGAATGGGCCATCTCCTCTCCACTCACCCACTGCCAATTTGCGGTGGCCGTGCGCTTGGCCCAACCGAGCTGTGTCCGAGAGATACAGAGGGGCTTTCCAGCAGCGCTGGCAAGATCTACTAGCCCCCTTGGTATTTGCCTCCCCGGTGAGCACATTGGATCCCAAGGCCACCGGCATCAGTTGGCCATGGGCATCGTGGCTGCGCCACATTGCCAGCCAACTGCCGTTGTGCCGCATGATCGATTGGTCGTTACCCCTGACATGCATTGTCAGGGGGGATGGCTACCCATGCGCAGATGGGGAGTGGTCCCAATTGTCCGTGTCCATCGCTTGCATGGGCCTTTGGGGACGCATTCCCGCCTGCGTGTGGGTCATCGGCCTCGCAATTTGCGGGGACAAAGCGATGGCGACCTTGTGCGCGCCCAGAACTGTGTTTATTTTCCACTGTTCTGGCGACGTTCCAACAACCTGTTCTGGCGACGTTCTGGCGACGTTCCAACAGTCACTGGAACGTCGCCAGAACGTCGCCAGAACAAGTTACCGGAACGTCGCCGGAACAAGGTGTGCAGTGCGCGGTACCACATACACACACACACACACACACACCACACACGACACACCCCAGACCAACCACAGAACAACCACAGACCACCAACCGCGGACCACCAACCGCGGACCACAGACCACAGACCACAGACCAACCACAGACCACAGACCACAGACCACCAACTACACACCACAGACCACATACCACAGACCAACCACAGACCACCAACCACATACCACCAACCAAAGACCACCAGCCACAGACCACAGACCAAAGACCACAAACCAGAGACTAAAGACCACAGACCACAGACCACAGACCACCAACCACACACCACAGACCACACACCACAGACCAACCACAGACCACCAGCCGCAGACCACCAACCACAGACCGCAGACCACATACCACAGACCAACCACAGACCACCAACCACAGACCACCAACCACAGACCACCAACCACAGACCACAAACCAGAGACTAAAGACCACAGACCACAGACCACAAACCACCAACCACACACCACAGACCACACACCACAGACCAACCACAGACAACCAACCGCAGACCACCAACCACAGACCACAGACCACAGACCACCAACCACACACCACAGACCACACACCACAGACCAACCACAGACAACCAACCGCAGACCACCAACCACAGACCACAGACCACAGACTACCAACCACACACCACAGACAACATACCACAGACCAACCACAGACCAACCACAGACCACCAACCACAGACCACCAGCCACAGACCACAGACCAAAGACCACAAACCAGAGACTAAAGACCACAGACCACAGACCACAGACGACCAACCACACACCACAGACCACACACCACAGACCAGCCACAGACCACCAACCGCAGACCAGCAACCACAGACCACAGACGGCATACCACAGACCAACCACCGACCGCCAAACACAGACCACCAACCACAGACCATCAACGGCAGACCACAGACCAAAGACCACAAACCAAAGACCACAAACCAGAGACTAAAGACCACAGACCTGAGACCACACATCACCAACCACACACCAAAGACAACAGACCACAGACCACAGACCACACACCACACACCACAGACCACTCACCACTGACCACAGGCCACCGACCACACACCACCAACCAAAGACCACGGACCACAGACCACAGACCACAGACCACAGACCACAGACCACAGACCACAGACCACCAACCACGTACGATAGACCGCAGACCATAGACCACAAACCACAGACCAGTTTCCTCCATGTCATACGGGCCAGTCGGGCCAGAAAAACTTTCCCCCAGGAAGGTGTTCCGGCGACGTTCCAGTAAATGGTTCTGGCGGTGTTCAAATCTTGAACACCTAAAAACACCGGAACGTCGCCGGAACGTCGCCGGAACAACTTGCTGGAACGTCGCCAGAACAACTTTTATTGCCCCCTCCTTTGCAACCACAGACCACAGACCACAGACCAAAGACCAAAGACCACAGAGCACCAACCACAGCCCACAGACCACAGACCACAGACCACACACCACACACCACACACCACAGACCACAGACCACTGAGCACCAACCACAGCCCACAGACCATAGACCGCACACCACACACCACAGACCACAGACCACAGACCACAGACCACAGAGCACCAACCATAGCCCATAGACCACAGACCACAGAACACAGACCACAGACCATAGACCATGGACAACCAACCACAGACCGCACACCACACACCACAGACCACAGACCCACAGACCACAGACCACCAACCACAGACCACACACCACAGACCACAGACCACCAACCACAGACCACAGACCACACACCATGGACCACACACCAGATCATCTACTGTGGGGTTCTCGGGTTCGCCCCAGCCCTTCAATCCAACGTGACAATATAAACTCCTACCCCCTTTATTGGCGCGGGGCATGCACACATGCTATGACATTGCATGCAAACATACCGTACAAAAACATTTTTCATGATACCTGCACAGTAAAGCAAGCACGGGGGGAAGCAGGAGAGAAGGGGGACAGACTCAACAGACTCAACTGACCCACGACCCCCACAAGGGCCTACCCTCCCCCCCGGGGGGGGGGGGGGGTTTGGAGACTGACAACACCCGAGACTCCGCTAGACCCCCCCCCCCTACGGTAGGACGGAACCTAAGCAAAGGCCTGGGCTAGGCCCTAGGTCGGGAGCCTGGGTTTTGGAAGGGAGAGTGAAAGAAAACCAAAAACCATTGCTAATAACCCGCCACCCGAAAAGGGGTTCACAAAGAGACTACCCCGATGTGCCCTCACGGGCACCTTGCACAACAATGTATGTTACCATTTTACCCTTCCTCGTGCTTTGCTCTTAATGTAGTTTGCTTGTTCCGGCGACGTTCAAATAACTTGTTCCAGCGGTGTTCCAATGGTGTTCTAACAAAAACTGTTTTTGAAACCAAGTGTTTTTCACGTGGCAACGCGGCGGACAACAAATATAACCATACCAGCGGGGACCCCCAAAGCTAGCAAACAACATATTTTGCTATCATGTACGGGTAGGCTTGGTTGGGGGGTAAACGAATTTCGAACTTTTTTTGTTCCGGCCATATAGCCTAGAACACTGGAACAATTTGGTTGGAACAACCTTGGGGTTCAAACGCGCACCAAGGGCAATTGGGGCCGCTTGAACCCCCGCTAGAACCCTTGCTCGAACCCCTTTCTGCGCTGGAGCCCCTTGCTACAACCCCCTTCCAGCGCACCCTTCCAGCGCTGGGACCCCCCACCCCTGTTTGGCTTGCTCTTGCATTGAGACCCCCCCCATATAGGCACAGGCACAGTGAAGCGGTCAAAGCAGTCTAACGGTCATGAATGCACAATGTATCAATGTACTACCACGAACCCCGCACCCCATGGCGCCTTAACTTGATTCCCAAATCACAGAGAATACAATAGTATAGCAGAACTTTGGGCCAATGAATGCATGCAAGCGTACAGGGGTGAAATCTCGCTGGTGTCCGCAAGGGGTAGGTTATGTGAAGCCTCCCACTCGTGACACCACCTTAGGCACATCGTGCACAGCGCGACTAATGTCCTACGTGAGGTAACGCACAGCCTAGGGGCAAAAACCAAAAAAAGGTGTCCCTTTGTGAAAGGTGGCGCACTGCCATCAACACAATCGCACAACACCACGTACATGCACATGTGGGTCAGTCTAGGGAATGGCCTGGTCACAGCTCACTTGCACTGCAACCAACACGACGCAACTCCCAGGTGTTATCTCAGGTCCCAACAGGTCTCATCTCCAGGTCCCAACAGATCTCATCTCCACGTCCCAAACGGTTTCATCTCCACCTGCCTACGCCTTCTTGTCATTGCCCGCCGGCACTGGCAACAGCTGCTCTGCTTGTTCCTTTGCTCCAGCGGTCTTGGTGTTGCTCTCCACCAGCGGCTTTTTGATACTCTCATTCTCCAGCTCCAACTCCCTGACCCGTTTCCGCTCATTGTCCAACTGGGCCTCGGCGTTTGCCCGTCCCGTGCGCTCCGTCTCAAGCTACTTTGTCAGCCGGCCAATCAACGTCTCAGCCTTGCTCTTGGAGGCGTCAGACATCGCCTTTGCCACCGCCGAGGGGTCGCAATCTCTTGGATTCAACATCTTCTGCTGTGTCAGGGCGTCCTTGCACTGCTGTACCACCTCGTTAGCCATAGCCCGAACTTCAACCATTTTTGGGACTGCTCGGATTGCTTGGACTGGGACTTCGATGACTGTTGTGACATCGCCGCCCGGGTGGTTGGGGCCTTGTCCTTGCGCTGGCCTTTGTCCTTAGCCTTCTCCTTTGGCTCGTCCTTGGCTTTGTCCTTGCCTTTGTCTTTCTCTTTGCACCTGTCCTTCGGTTGATACTTGTCCTCCTCATCGTTTCTCGTCTCCTTCCACCTCAATCGCAGCGCCCCTTGTGTGCGCCCGTCCACCAACGTAACTGTCTTTGCGCTCCTTCACCCATGGAGCAAACGCCTTCATGACGGACTGCGGAACCTCATCTCCTCCAACGCCTTGCAGCCCCCGTAGACCATACCACACGCTCCGCCCCTGCTCCTCATGGTACATCTGGTACGACCAAGATCGGTGCAACCCTTTCCCAACACCAAACATCAACTCGGCTCGCTTCTTGCCTTGTGCACCCTTCATCCAGACCGGAAACGTGCACACAACCTTCAAGCCACTGGCTGTCGCCATGCTGAGCTCCAGAACCTTGTACCACCGGGGTTGACCAGACTGGAACATCAGCTTTGCCACGGCCCCCGGCTTTGCTGCCGCACTCGCTGGCCAAGTCACCACCTCACAGGCCTGCCACGCAACCGACACTGTATCCACCACACATGCTGCAACATTGGCACTGCCCCCTCTCGCCTGCGGCTCAGCCACTGACTCGTCTCGCTGCACCAATTGAGGGCAGACATCAACAGTTGCCTAATCCAAGAAGCAGTGCACGTGGTACAACACCTGCTGGATCCCCGGCTGGAACCCGTGTTGGAACCTCTGCTAGAACCCCTTTCTGTGCTGGAACCCTCTGCTGGAACCCTGCTAGAAACCCTCTTCCAGCGCTGGAACCCCCTTCCAGCGGACCCTTCCAGCGCTAGAACCCCTTCTAGCACCCCTTCCAACGATGTTGCAGCACCCCCCCCCCCCCGCGAAGATGGAAGGTTTGCCTAAGGCTTCAACCCCACGGCACTCCATGCACATACCTGTTGGCAAGGGCACCGGTACTCCTTCGGGCGCTCAGGGTTGGCCACCAGAAGCCTCGATTGGACAAGGATAGGCGTGTCAACGACCCGTGGGTGGCTGCGTGCCACATCCGATCGCAGGACTTGGACGACGGGGGGGTCCGTGCTGTCCTCCACCACTGCCGTCCCACCCACCTGGCTTCGCGCACCACCATCAGACTGCCCAGCTGCGTGGCAATGACAGGGAACTTGCTTGGGTTCGGGACTGGCAACTCCTCCTCCTCGTGGACAAATGGGCCCAGGGGACAATCTTCAGGGCGGCAAGGTTGGGCAGACGGGTCAATTACCGGGCCCGCTGAAGTCTCTGCCGCCAATGGCCATGGGCGATAGGTGGTGCACAACACCATTTGGTCCAAGGGCATCATCACCAAACCCGCAAAGATCCTCCTCCACAATCTTCTGCGTCCCCTGATCGACTTCCTCTACTCCCTCAGCATCCATCTACGCAAGCGCGTCGTCCACAGCAGGCGCATCCTGCCCAGAATCCCGCTGGCAGTCTTCGCACAATTGACCCACATGTACAGCACAAAGAGGACGGTCGTCACAAGCGAAACACCTCGGCGGCGGGTCGGCCTTCACCAGGAGGTTGCACCGGGCAGCTGTACAGTGCACGGCTTTGAGGAACGGCGGCGACGGCTATTGCGCGGGGGCTTCAACCTAGTGTGGCAGAATGATCGGCATTGTCGTCTCGCAGTCGACGCGGCATGGCGCAATGGCAGCAAAAGCGATGATACAAGTTGATCCGGCCGGCGCTTCTCTCGGGACAACCCCACCATGGTGAATGACGTAACTGATCACGATCCACAGGTCGCCCGCCACCATACTCATGGAGACCTCCTGCCACGGATAGGGAACACCGTAGCCACAACCATACACAAACATGTTTTCGCGCCCGTCCATGGGGCAGTCCAGATTCACAAGCATGAAGCAGACGAAGGCGTGCTCTACCCCAGCGTTATGCAACCTCAGCGGCACATGCCGATGCCATAGCTGTGGCTGATCCGACGTTGCCCGCACGCATCCAACCTTCACCAAGAACAGACCCCTGTACTTCGTGGAGAGGCCTTGCAGAACCCTTTGCGCCCAAAGTACGACGTGAGGAAGGTCTTGACTCCCAGTGCCCGACAGGGTATACCATAGCAGTCCCCCCCCCCAGCCCCCCCCCCCTCCTTGAGTGTTGAGTGTTGAGTGTTGATGGGCAGACGAGAACAGTGACAGAACTGCGGCGCAAGCAAGTAAGACAGTGGCAGCCCGTTGATAGATTTGTTCATGCACGTGTTTTTGGTCGCTGACACTGTCGCTTGAAGAGGAAGTGACAGTGCTACTGCCACTGCTGATGGAAATGGAGCTCAAAGAGGAGGTTGAGGTACAATCAGAGCCAAAATCACTGTCATCGTCTAGTTCAGCCAACGCATCTGTGCCCCCCTCACCCAGCACTTTAGCCCGTTTGCTGCTGGATGTGCTTCCTTTGCGCTCGGGTGTCTTTCTTTCATTTACTGTGCATTTGGCAAAATGATGCACAGCAGCGGAAACAATGTTGAACTCGGGTGAAGGGCCCACCAGCCAGATGGAGAGAAGCTCCGCCAACGATGGAATGCGACGCCAAGGTTGAGTGTCCGCCGCTTGTGGTGCCACAGTGGCAGCCTTGGCTGCAAAATAGCCAGCAAACTCAGTGGGAATGTTTGGCAGTGCGCCTTGGGCCTGTTGCATTGAAGAAACACCTTGCAACTGCAGCAGGTGCTTTGTTGGAACAGTGCGCATCAAACCTGCCACTTTCTTCTGCGCCTCATTGTAGGCCGCTTCCTTTTTCTTTCCCACGAGGTGAAATTGACCCCTCAACCAAAGAACGCACTGCACCAGTTGCTGTGCATCCACTGCGGCTGGTTTCTCTGTGACTGGTGATGATCCTGGCGATGATGTGGACAACAGGTCAAAAAGGGTTTGCTGCTTCAGTGGTGTTAACCATGAACCGCTCGAACCAGCACCACTTGAAGCAGAAGTAGATGGTCCAGCAATACTAGATGCAGCAGCAGGAGATGTTGCAGTAGCACCCGCATCTGCACCAGTCGCATCGGCAGGGGATGCAACCTGCGATGGAGCAACAGCACGCCTTGCACTTGCAGGGGCACAAGTTACAGCCAACACAATAACTGCAGCACCAGCAGCCTACACACATTTCGCTTTCTGAAGTTTTTCGGCCTTGATTTTCTGCCTCCTGCGTTTGGTTGTGCAAGCGTTCACGTTGGGGCACTGAGGGGAGTGCCCATACTCAGTTGTGCAGCGCACTTGCCACTGAACCTTGACAGGCATGGTCCACAGGACGCAAGGAAAAAGCGAGGTCTGTGGCAGTGCAATGAGGAACAGTACAGGTACCGTGCAGGTGCAGATTCCACAAACAGCACAGGCAGTAGCACAGGCAGTAACAGCTAGTAACAGTCTATATACACTCTCCTATATACACTCAGTGTATGTAGCCAACCCCCCCCCCACCCCCACCAGAATTTTTGACCCGTTCTTATGGCTAACCCTGGTGCCCGTCGGAATCACCGCGTACACCACAGCCCTGTCACCTGGATCGGGTGGACGGTTTGGGCTTGGCCATGCCACGTCGAAGATGTCCCCCCACCTCTGGCCGACGTTGTCCGCCTCGATCTTCATGTTCGCCAGCATCTCGCCATCCTTCGCCACAAAATCCTCCTTGAACACGCGCCCCGTCTGACCCGATTGCGGAAGGTCCTCGTTCACTTCCCTGAAGATGTCAACCTGCTTTACCGGAATTAGCGGCAAGGCGTGGCACATGGGGATGGGCAAGACCGAAGCCTCGCTCTCCATGAGCACCGGCGTAGTCAACCCCACGAGCTCCGGGTTCCAACGGTAGGGGGAGTGGTTGGTGAGGGAGTAGTTGGGGAGGAACATGGAGGGCTTGCTGTCAACCACGTTGCGGAGGGTGTCGAGCTGGGGGTGCCGAAAGGGGTACTTGTTCTTCCCAACCTTTTTGCTGTTGGTCTTCTAGGCCGCGAAGAGGAGCGTGGTGCCCTCCATCCCCACATGACGTTGTTGCGTCTTATTCACGGTGGGGTTCGGCCGTCCGGTGCATGCCTGCACGACATCATCCATATCGTCGGCATGCAGCTGGAGCTGCAGGGCTGGCACGTGGGGGTTGTCCTTTAGAACCCCTTAGGACCCCGTGCACCCTATCGGTGAGGGCGCACAGCCGCTTGTTGTCATCGAAGGGGGTGCGTGAGGCGGAAGCGGCCAATGGTGGTGCCCGGGGGGATCACCACCTTGGTGTCGAGGTGGGCGGTGAGGTCGGTGCAACCCAAGCCATCAAGGCCGGCATAGCCCCGAGTGCCTAGGTTCCAGCAGATGGTTCGAGCGCACAAAGGGGTTCCAGCAAGGCGTTCCAGCAGGGGTTCCAGTACCTTAGTTTCAACATTGTTCCTTTGCATTTGAGCCCACATGCCTTTTTTGGCTCCCTTGGTCGACTGGACCAAGGCTGCCCGGGCTGCCGTAGAGCCCCCTTTCTGCGCTAGAACCTCTGCTGGAACCCCTGCTAGAACCCCCCTTTCTACGCTAGAACCCCTAATGGAACCCACGTTTGTGCGCTTTTGGTCATTTTTGGGAATACAACATACTGTGTGGCCCTTCACAACCTGGGCTTGCTTTGGATTTAGGACACTTATAGAATATCATACAGTGACTCTCACACATTGTAAACTCGTGCACATTGTGGTTCTGGTGGTACCCCCCCTTTCTGCGCCAGAACCCCCATTCTGCACCCTTTCTGCACACCCTTCGTGCGCCGGAACCCCCTTTCTGCACCCTTTTCTGCGGGGGTTCTGCGCCAAGGCATTTTGCACAAAGGGCACCAAATGCATCCACCAGGTTCAAATCTGGTTGCTCAAGCGTGCATGCAGTGCTTTTTTCTTTGGTCCCTTGTGGCCTCGCCGAAGGCAAGCCTTCGCTGGGCCGCTCAGTGTCGTAACCCCGGGTCAAGGGTCTCCATGTTCAACACAATGGTGAGACCACGTCGTGAAACGCGTGGGCGGCAAAGGCACCGCCCACGCATGTTGTTTTTGACATCAACATTTGCAAGGCTTATGCCTGTTTTCAATAGGTATGCTGTTGCACACATAAAGGTTATGCCCGGCGGCACCCCGTACACCGCAGCCCTGCCACCTGGAGTGGACGGCGAGTTTGGGCTGGGCGATGCCACGTTGAAGATGCCGCCCCACGTCAGGCCCACGTTGTCCACCTCGATCTTCATGTTCGCCAGCATGTCGCCATCCTTCGCCGCGAACTGCTCCTTGAACACATGCCCCGTCTGACCCAACTCCCAAGGTTCCTCGTTCACTTCCCAGAAGACGTCAACCTGCTTCACAGGTTTGCTTGTCCCAATGAGCAGTAGGGCATGGCACATGGGGATGGGCAAGACCGAAGCCTCGCTCTCCATAAGCACCGGCGTAGTCAACCCCACGAGCTCCGGCTTCCAACGGCAGGGGGAGTGGCTGGTAAGGGAGTAGTTGGGCAGGGACATGGCGGATTTGCTGTCAACCACGTTGCGAAGGGTGTCGAGCTGGGGGTGCTTGAAGGGGTACTTGTCCTTCCCGGTCTTCTTGGTAGTGGGCTTGTGAGCGGCAAAGAGGAGCGTGGTACCCTCCATCCCCACGTGACGCCGTGGCGTCTTGTTCACGGTGGGGTTTGCCCGTCCGGTGCAGGCCTGCACCAAGACCGGCACGTGGGGATTGTCCACTAGGACCCCGTGCAGCCAATCGGTGAGGGCACAAGGTTGCTTGTTGGCGGCGAAGATGGTGCGGGTGAGGCGGATGCAGGGCAACGGTGGTGCCCGGCGGGGTCACAACCTTGGTATCGGGGTGGGCGGTGACGTTGGTGCATCCCAAGCAATCGGGGCCGGCATAGCCCGGAGTGCCTACGGCAGCCTGGGCAGCCTTGGTCCAGTCGACCAAGGGGGCCAACAAAGGCATGTGGGCTGAAATGCAAGGGAACAATAGTGAAACAAAGGTACTGGAACCCCTTGCTGGAACCCCTTTGTGCGCTCGAACCCTCTGCTGGAACCTTGCTGGAGCCCCCTTTGTGCGCTAGAACCTCTGCTGGAATCCCTGCTAGAACCCCCCTTTCTACGCTAGAACCCCTGATGGAACCAACGTTTGCGCTTTTGCTCATTTTTGGGAATACAACATACGGTGTGGCCCTTCACAACCTGGGCTTGCTTTGGATTTAGGACACTTATAGAAACCAATACAGTGAGTCTCACACATTGTAAACTCGTGCACATCGTGGGTCTGGTGGTACCCCAAAGGGAGGAAGGGTTCTGCGCACACCTTCTAGCGGCGCATGCCAGCCCACATGCCTTTGTTGGCCCCGTTGGTCAACCCGACCAAGGCTGCCTGGGCTGCCGTGGGCACTCGGGGCTGTGCTGGCCCCGATTGGCTTGGGCTGCACCGACCTCACCGCCCACCCAGACACCAAGGTGTTGATCCCCCGGGCATAACCTTTATGTGTGCAACAGCATACCTATTGAAAACAGGCATAAGCCTTGCAAATGTTGCTGTCAAAAACAACATGCGTGAACGGTGCCTTCGCCGCCCACGCACTTCACGACATGGTCTCACCCATGTGTTGAACATGGAGACCCTTGACCTGGGGTTACGACACTGAGCGGCCCGGCAAAGGCTTGTCGGATCAGCCACAACTATGGCATCGGGATGTGCCGCTGGAGTTGAAGAACATTGGGGTAGAGCACGCCTTCACCTACTTCATGCTTGTGAATCTGGACTGCCGCATGGACGGGCGGGAGAACATGTTTGTGTACGGTTCTAGCTCTAGTGTTCCCTACCAGCGCCCTTTTTGCATGTCTACCCAAGCCTCACCACCTTGTTTGGTTGAAAAGTGCTTCGGGGCCAATCACCACATGTTTACGCCCCTTGTGGTGGCTAACTTTCACTTTTGTGCGAAATGGTCCATTTTCGGTATTTTCCACACACACCCTCTTGCTGGAAGGGGGGATCTAGCACCCTTTCCGCACCCTTTTTGCACCCTTTTGTACACCCTTTGTGCACCCCCCTTTATGCGCTAGAACCCCCATTCTGCACCCTTTCTGCACACCCTTCGTGCGCCGGAACCCCCTTTCTGCACCCTTTTCTGCGGGGGGGGGGGGGGTTCTGCGCCAAGGCATTTTGCAAGAAGGGCACCAAATGCATCCTGATCAGTTACGTCATTCACCGTGGTCGGGTGTCCCGAGAGATGTGCCGGCTGGATCAACCCGTATCATCGCTTTTGCCGCCATTGCCACACGCCGTGTCGACTACGAGAAAACAGCGCCTATCATTCCGCCACACTGGGCTAAAGCCCCCGTGCAACACCCGTCGCCGCCGTCACCGAAGACCGTGCCTTATCCGTACCTGGTTCACTCCTCCTAACATAACCACGCGTGGTTTCATAGCGTATACCACGTAAGAACTTTTCTCTATCAATTGGGATAAATTCCGTACCGTCTTCCCGACACCACCACAATAACCTTGAGTTTTGACGAATCAATTCAAGTACCGGGTCTTCTTCACATTCATCGGTCGTATATGCCCACATTTCCCGCAGTTCCAGCAACGTCTTTTGGACGTGCCTTCTCTTTTCTTCTTCTTGGGCTCATCGTAGTCAAACGCCTTCTTCGCTTTCTGGGATTCATCACTCCACATGTCATGCATGAATCACTTTTGCACAAGTAACAACGTTTTCTTCGGTCACGGGCGGGGTGGAAAAAAAATTCTGGTACCAGCGTACAGCTCCTTTTTCGGGGGGTACCCCCGGAGGGGGAGGGGGGTACGAAAAAAAATTCGCGCAAAAATGTTTCCGGACCCCAAAACCTGAAATTTTCTTAGGTCTACCCCACGTGTTTGGGTTTGGAAGGTGCAAGGAGGGTATTTTCCAAAGTAACCATGGATATTTCAGCCGATATGGGTGGTATTTGTGTTTAAGGGCACAAATACCCCCGGTCTGTTCGGGCTGCAGTGCAGCGCCCCACCCTGGCCTCTTATCGGCAGGAAAGACTCCCCAGATAAGGCAATACAGCCTATCTGGGGCGACAAACCGTACCAGCAGCATTGAAGGACAAGAGTGATCCTTGTCCATTCTGGCCGTTCTGCAGGTTGCCCAAGCCTACAGTGGACCCCACAATGTCATGTCCCCATTGCCTTCTCGCATGCTGGTTGATGACCGCTACGCCACAATGGCTTGCCAACAAAGATTGGTTCTCAATGAGGCTACGGCTTGTGTGTTGGTGTGTTAGTATGTCTCTGTATGTGTGTGAATGGTGCAAATTGTTGCACTACGCCGTTCTTGCACGCACATCGCCATAAAACTTTTTCTCCTATGGTTTTATCTGACGACAAAAACCGTTTAGTTAAACGCGTGCTTATCGCTGCACCGCATGCACATCGTTCGTCCAGAGGCCCCCAACCGTAGCCCCCTGTCCTACCAACCTTCATTGGCTTGCGAACGTTTCGCCCGCCAAACGGGGTGCCCACTCCCGTAAGGCCGTTTTGAGTCGTTTCGCGTTTCGAGTGGCATTACACGGTCACCCAATTGACGGCCAACGCACCTGGTTGCCGGTTATCCCCGGCGGCCACTTATCGCTTCTTTGGCTTCCCACCTTGGGAAGCTGCGGGTCGCTTTTGGCCTGTGTTGCCCGGAGCCTGCTGCTTTACCGGGGATTTCGCTTTCGTGTGCTTCTTCTTCTTGGGAATCTGCTTCTTCTTCCGCTTCTCGGCCTGCGTGTTGCTACTACTACTGCTCTGTTTGCTGCTGCTGCTGCTGCTGCTGTTGTTGTTGCTGCCGCTGCTGTTGTCGCTGCTTAAAGTTGGCTACTGCTGTTGCTGCTACTACTACTACTCTGACTGGCGTTGTCCCCGTCCTCGCCAGGGTCATAATCTGCATCATGTTGTTCCTGAGCCGCCATGACTGATGCTGATGCTTTGTCTCCTGCCTTGATGGCCTTCGATGCTGCTGCTTGCTCTGCCACATTGTCTGCATTGGCGAGAATATCACGTTGCAACCTGGTCTCACCTTTCAATTTCTGCCGCTTTGCCTTCACGCGCGTCTTCTCGCGCTACTTCTTCTTTGCAGCCAAAGGATTTCCCCATGCAGTCATTCCTTTTTGCAGGACGGCCTTCTCCTCCTGTGTGTCAGGTGTAGCTAGAATTGATAGGCGCTCACCACAGGGACATGTCCACCCATGGGCATCTCGTTGGCCCCATGCGATGTTGATCGCCGACGACATCTAAAAGGTCTGCGAGAAGGAAAAGCAAATAACACGTACAATCGAACGCCAATCTTGATGGATTATTGTCAATTGGACCCTCTCCCTCTCATTCTTTCTTCGCCCTCCCTCGTTGTGCACTAGCCCAAATCCCTCTGTCTTTCCCTTTTTTGTCTTCTCCCTAATGATCGATTGCGGCTCTCTACAACCATGCAAGCAACAAAGCGTGGATCGCAAGTCCCTAACCCCAACTCAAAGGGCGCAACAATAATGACCAATATGGGGTTGTGAAACAAACAAACAAACAAGTGAAACACCCCACATGTCACATTGTGTACCGCAATTGCACTCCCGGGTTTCCACACGGCCACCAAACGTTGGTGGTCACGTGGTTCCACGCTTCGCCCACACACATTGCTGAGTGGGGCACCGCTAGCGTAGCAAGGCTAGCAGCTCCGCTTGGAGAGTAGATGGATCGGACACAATGCTCAATGTGGGTGGCAGCGTCCCGCGCCAGGGGCCCCTTGTCCGCGGGCTGACGATTGCATTTAACAAGTGTCCTCCGCTACTGGAGGGAAATGAATGGCGCCATGTAAAAAAAAAAAACCCACCTACTTTTATCTCACCAGTAGTTCATGTGCCAATGTCCTACAATGTGGCAAAGTGAAGGTGGCATGCAAGTTCAAGTAGCAGACAGTGAAAACATTCCTCCTTGCGAAAAAAAACTCCTACATGGGGTGCCAGCTTTTTTTTCGGGGGGTACCCCCGGAGGGGGAGGGGGGTACGAAAAAAAAATTCGCGCGAATTTTTTTCCACCGCCCCCCTGTCTTCGGTCCCGTTGTGGAGAGCGGCTCTTGCTACGTCTCTTTTGGGGAATACCTTTGCACTCGCGTGTTGTGTGGTCCCCAAATCAATGGGGCGTTGCACAAAATTTCTTCGGCATTTTGCAGTAGTCGTAGCGATGACGAGTACTTCCGGTATGTATGAACACATATAACCACTGTACCCACCCATATGTGGTGTTTTGCGCTGGGGTCATGTTGATTTCTGCACCAGTTTGTCTGTTGCCTGCGTACACTAATCTTGCGTCATGCGGTTTTCAATGCTGTGCACAATACCCACTCACGTTGATTCCCGCACGAGGTGCGCGCGCACAGCACGGGTGCAGAATTTGCCGTGACGGTGATTTCTATGTCTATATGTGCTCTGTGCACGCACTCTGTAGCCTGTGTATAGATTATGCATGCATACAAACAAATGACACAACTCCGGAAAGTGCAGGGGATTCAACACATGCGCGGGGCAAACAGTAATATGCGGCGATGGGACATCATGCAGCTAAACCAGTCTATTGCCTTTTGTCCACCTCTTGCAACTCCAACGGAAGCTGCGCCTTGCAATTATCATAGAACTCATCACACATAGGAGCACCTGTGACACGCCTGTACTCTCTATCAATGGAGTGCCGCGGCAGCCTTGTTCTTTTCCAGAGCCTGCTACCTGCTTCTGTATCCTCTGGTTGTTCATTAGACATCACCATAACAACCTGCTCCAACTGCAAGCGTAAAATGCTCTCATTAGCAGCCGTGGACAAGTCTGTGGCAGGGCCAGCGGCTCTAGTGCAACTTACCAAGCCACTCTCAGAACCTGAGTTCGGACTTGATTTGTCCCATCTCAGACTTGATCTTGCGGCGCATAGAAGCAACACTGACCACGGAGTCATCAGAGCCCGAATCAGACTCTGATGTTGAGCAACGGGAGTCAGAGGTAGAGGTGTCGGAGGTCACAGAACCAGACCTGCACCTTTTCTTGCTGGCACTGCGCCTCTTCTTCTTGTTGCCCCCGCCCCCCGACCTATCCTTACCCCCACCCCTTTTCTTCTTTCCGTCCTTGTTCTCCTTGTCCTTGTCCTCCCCCCCCACCCACCCAACTGGTATATATAGCGGTTGTACTCTGGGCTTTCAGCCCATTTCTGCGCAACCGACAGCTCCACAAACCCCTTGTTGGGCAATCTCTTTGAGGGGTTTTGGGTTACCAACCAACCAATGTAATCACCCACCTCTTGCTCCAGTGGTTGCACAGCCCTGCACACTGCAGCAAATTGCTGCAAGGGAATGCTGGTCAAGGGCTCTACAAACCACTGGTCTCGCTTTGTGGGCCGCGCCCAGATGAGGCACTGCCTGCCTGCACGGTATACACCGCGCAGAAGGCCCTCCTTTATCTGGCTGGGATCCGATTCACTCCACTTGCGTGCTTCACGCGGCAAGTTGAACGTCGTGTTGTTGGCTGCACGACTATCATGCGGCCTGATCACTCGACTCAACCAGTCGTGGGTTCGTCCTAAATTAATATCCCTTGACCTAACAATGGACCATTTATCAGCAGGCCGCCAGTTGTACTCTGGTGCCTGTACCCTCAATTGTTTCTTGGCTGCTGGTTTCTTGTTCCCTTTGGTTGTGGGGGTGCGTGGGATGACATCCGCAAGGGCTGGGGAGGGAGGAGCAGGTTGGGCTGCAGGGTTAGCAGAAGATTCCGTTGAGGGGGCACTAAACAGTGTCTTCATGCTTTCTGCCAAACCTGCGCACAATTGCCCACTCACTGTCGGAGGGCCACTGTCACGCGCGATCAGCCATGCAACGGCCCCAAGGACACCAATGGACAAGCGGTACCGCCACACCCCTGTTTTATCCTCCAAGAGGGATGCGGCATCAACCGTTAGAAACAGCGTGCGAACATACACTTTGACCATGTCTAGTGTACAATACACCGAGAGGTTTTCACCTGTTTGGGGATGGATGAGTGCTTGGTTCAAAGTGGCGAGGACATTCCTTTGCACATTGACGCACTGGGCAGGGGCCTTTGTTAGCTTGTCCTTTACATATTCAGTTTGTGCCTTTGCGATCAACCGCGACCAATGCCAATATGCTACACAAGCTTGTTTTGGCATCTCAGACAGGAGAGTGGGGATACCCTGTACGCGCGTTCCGTCTTGCTTGTGCCCATTTTGAATAGAAGTAGCGAAACTGGGCTCCCCTGCTATGTGACTACTCATGGCAATGCGCAACCTCTACCCTTGCTGGGAACAACCAAATAAGGTTGCAAAAAGCGCGGCTAGCATTGGACTTGGGCAGCATAGCGCTCAGGAGCAAGGTTCTTGGGGGGGTGGATGCCAATCCACATGGGGGGCAGGACTTCAGGTTGCTCCATCTTTTGATCCTCTCTGTCACGCAACCAATTGTAGAGCCCGCGCAGACACGCCATGGTGACCAAGGTCACTGTCTGTGGCGGGCCGTGGAGGTTTACCATCGCCCGCATGAGGTGTGATGTTGACAGCCGCCATGGTGCTCCAACTAAAATATCATCGTCCAACGTCTTGATCACCCCCACAATTTCGATGATGTTGCGATAAGCCTGAGCTTCTGCTTGCAAGAGAGAAAGCACAAACACAGAGCCAACAATGTACCCCCCTCGTGCTGTGCTGTGCACTGAGCACAGATCAACATGGAAATCAACATGACGCAGACAGGGAATTCAACATGATGCAGACACATGCGCTGCACTGCACCCCCCCCCGTGCAGCCTGTGGCTATGCTGTGCTGTGCACTGAGCACCGATCAACATGGAAATCAACATGACGCAGACCCGGAAATCAACATGACGCAGACCCGGAAATCAACATGATGCAGACATAGACACAACACTACATCAGGTAACCCCCCCCCCCCCCCTGCAGCCTGTGGCTATGCTGTGCTGTGCACTGAGCACCGATCAACATGGAAATCAACATGACGCAGACCCGGAAATCAACATGATGGAGACATAGACACATCACTACATCAGGTAACCCCCCCCCCCCCTGCAGCCTGTGGATGTGCTGTGCTGTGCACTGAGCACGGATCAACATGGAAATCAACATGCAAATCAGCATAATGCAGACATTCATACCATCAGCACTATATCAGGCACATCGTCCTCCCCAAGAGCAACTACTAACGCGCCTCCAACAACCAACAACATCATGTGAAGAAGACCGCGACGTGTAGTGTTACGAGGTTCGGCTTGAATGCCGCGCGGATGGTCTCGTCCATGAGTGCTGCATCGTCCAGATCCTTTCTCACGGCACACTACACGTGTGGATCAAGTGCACGGGTATCTCCCAAGAATCCAGGAAGTATAGAGCACAACAAAGCAGAGCAGAAGAAAACTAATTCAGAATCTGGCAGTGTACGAACAAACTGATTAGGAGTGTTGCAGAGTCTTACAACGCACAAATTAGGAACCGAATGCGATCAATTTAATTGCACTGTGTACTAACACGTAGGACCCAAAAAGGAACCCCATACCCTCAACTTCATTATCATCCTTTTTTTTTTGTTTTCGGGTGCTGCGGCTGCGTTGGGTGCTAGCTCTGCATCTAACGACTTTGGTGCCTCATCTTCCTTCTAAGAGTTGGCGAAATCCAATCTTGCTTCTGATCTACCCGGTGGACTGTGTTCTTCGGGAGGATGTTCCTCACACAGATGTACTTCGCTTGGTCCATATTCCTAGGAATATGTGGTTGTCCCACCTTCAGGAAATTCAATGGTGTGCTCGTGTACCCCCAAACTGTCGGTCAGCATCTCGCGCAGCTTGTAGGCTTCCGTGGACCAGTCCCCTGCAGGACTGCGCACATGGTAGTATCGCTGGCTGAGGGGAGTGTTTGGCCTTCCTTCCACCGCCTCCTCTGCAGACATTGCTGACCGCTAGAAATGGAGAAGAAGAGACAACATAGGAAGCACGGCGAAGCAAGAATGGAGATGCTTGACCTGGCGCAGAGCGTCTTTGGTGGTGCCTAGCGCATAGACACATGGTCAGATGGTCGCATTCAGTTGGTACGCACAAATGCAGACAAGGAGGCACAGCATATATTACTACACCCCTCTCCCCTTAAATCTAGCTAACAAGCAACAACAAGCAAGCAACAAACAAGCACTTCTCCTTTCTGTTTTGGCCATTGCTCGGCCTCATCGCTCCGGGCTCTACTCTACTCTAGCCATCCTAGAGCCTAGCTGGTGGCCTTGCCAAATCCAAGTTTTGAGCCAAAAACTCACCGGTGGTGCCCCAGGGCGGGGGCGCCAAGTCGGGAGGTGCCCTCCCAAATCTGCGCAGCTTTGGGCCAAAAAACAGCCATTTTTCGCCCAAAAAAGCCCCCAAACCCGGGCAAAACGCCCAAACCAAGGGAAACGGTGGCTACACTCCACGTGCGGCTTGACTTCACCGTGTCAAAGAGCTCTCTCGTGCCCTTCAACTCCACACATGTCGGACAAACGGCCCAAAAAGGCGCCAAAAAGCCACAAAATTTGCGCAATGTACACCAACACCCCGAAACCAAGCACGGGCTGTATCTTGGGCTACGTGGCTCAAAAACCAATTCCGAGGGCACCTAGTCCACCCGCAAACCCCCACTTTGTGTGGTTTCCAAGCCCCAGAATCGCCCAACGAGACGCCTAGACCCCCGTACCAGTGGTCACTTGGTGGAGCCGGAGGGCAGCCCGGCCCACGTACAGTGGGTGCCAACGGTGGGTCCACCAGGGTCCCCAAGGCGAAAAAAATCATTTTTTCCAAAATTGTTCCCAGACCACTTGGGATGCTCAAACCAGTTTTTTTAGGCCGTTTTGAGCCCGTGGTGACGCGTTTTGGGCCATGGAAAATCCCAAAATGCCTTGAAAATAGGCCGTTTTGGGACCAAAATTAGGTGGAAAATGGGTAAAAAATGCATTGTTCCAAAAGCGATCCTGGACCATTCGGGATGCTCAAACAAGTGGTTTTAGCCCATTTTGAGCCCGTGGTGACGTGTTTTGGCCCATGGAAAACCCAAAATGCCTTGAAAATGGGCCGTTTAGGGACCCAAAATGGGTGAAAAATTGGCCAAAAGCGCGTTTTTCCGAAAGTGATCTTGGACCGTTGGGGGTGCATAAACAACTGTTTTTAGCCCATTGTGGGCCCGTTTTGATCGAGTTTAGTCCCTTCCGCTACATGTACGCACCAAGTTGTACCCTTCGCACGTACCTTAGAGTGGAGCCACGTAGAGTATGGGAGAGGGGTGGTTGTATCGGGTAGGTGGGGTGAGCTAGCAAGCACGCAGCAGCACCAGGACAAAGCTGAACACCGTTATAACATAGACTGCGAGAGCAAGAGTGACATGGCTGTGCATTGTCCGGCACACAAACTACACACTGTCTTCTCTCTTGGTCCCTGTCCTTGTCTTTCGCTTTATCCTATCATCTGACCCATATTATGTATTCGTACCATGACATGCTGTCCATTCCCTATATCTCCACACTGTACACATACTTGTGACTGTAGGGGTCACATATACATCACCGTATGTCGTGCACTGGGTCGTTTCACTCCTTGGCTCACAGTTTCAAAAATTTTTTGGCAAAAATTAAAAACCTACCCCCCCCCCCTTCCCTTCATCTTTCCACTGCAGCAGCTGTCGCATCGTCACGAACCTTTCCATTCGCAGGCGGTCGAAAAGACGCCTCACTGGCGCGCTCCACCAGCTCTGTGGGAAGCCAAACCGCCCTATCCCTGTCATCACGGATCTAAAATTGTGGAGCAGGCCTAACCCAGGGGACCCAGAGTGGCTGCAGTGGGTACATCGAGAGTCCCCACATGCCAGCAAGGTGTGGAAATCACAATTTCCGTCGCTCATTCACAAATCCATTTCGTATGCCTCTACTAAAAGAGACAGAGGTAAGTCATGGGTGGTCCCTTTCCTCACCAGTGACATACTCAGTGAGAGTGCCGTCCCTCCACTAGAGACGCCCTTCACAATAATTGAGCCCTCTCCCCAGGTCGTCAGTGGACCCCAATCTTCCCACTTCAGTGGGATCCGGTACAGATGGTTGGTGATGGATGCTACTGTGTGTTCCACGAGGGGAAGGAGGTGCTCTCCTACTCTGACCAACACAATATATATGTTGTCCCGATACCGTGAGAAACACACTATCGGCTTGTCACTTACGGACTCGGGGAGGTTTATCCTGGCATCAGCACAGGGGGAGGATGGGCGCAGAATTTCGCCCAGAACTGCCTGCAAGGGATCATAGGATGCGAAAAATCCTTGTACCCTTCCACGATTGCGTCTGGTTGAATGCTTGATTACAGTCTGTACTCTCCCCCCGGTCGCTCCATCCCAGGGGGTAGTATTTACAAACAAAACTGATTCTATCCCTGCGGGGAGGATACCTGCGCAAGAATACGGTCTATCGGTGACCACCACCCTGTGAATCCTCCTGCGGTAAGTGCGTCTGTGGTCACCTGATAGACCTGTTTTGCTATATGTATTCCCTCGCTGGGACTCAGCCCTGACTCTGGATGATAATCGATCACTTGTGGTATACGTGGTGCAGAGAAATGCCAGCCCCGCGCCTGTACGAAGCTCTGCAGGGGTGGGGCATTATCCAGGTCTGACTGCACTTTTTTCTGTAGTACATGTGCTTCGGGAGAAAACAAGAACCTGAACTCACGCCATGCGGCCCACAGTTCTGCGATCTGTGCAGAGAGGAAGCCGCCTATGGGCACACCTTTTGACCCTTGGAACAGTATCACTGACCCTAGGTGCAGGAGCGTGTTACGGTGCAGGTCAAAGTCAACGAACCTCAAAACCTCATGTTCGGACAGCACGTAAAAATTCCTGCTGGACCACGATCCGACTCCATCTAAATCTTTCTCACCCCCCCGTGCAATGGAAAACCACGCTTTCTTGCCTCGCGTTTTTTCGCGCACTGTTGTCATGGCCCAGCGTATGGCCGCCATTGCCTGCTCTTTGAGGATTTCCCAAAAGATGTCGTTCATGTCGCGCTCGCGGAACTGAACGCGGTCATTGTGTCCCCTCAATCTGGTCGCCAGCCCTACTTGGTCCCTGACTCTAAGGAGCATCGGGAAGCCGAGTCCCAGCGTCGAGTCATAGATACATTGACAGGTCACCTGCAGGATCCTGCTGATGATCCTGCTGTAGGACTGCAATACATGGTTTTTGTAAGATACAACATCGCGCCACTTCAGTGTGGGCTCATCTGGGTCCTGTTCTCGCGACTTCCACTTGATTAGGCTGAATAACGACGGAGCACTAGGGTATCGGCTTCCCTCTTGGGGACACAGAAACGCCTCCGTAAAAAAGATTAGATTAGATTAGAGGATATATATATATATATATATATATATATCCTCCAATCTACACCCCTCTCCCAACTCTAGGTGGCTCCACCACACGGCTCTAAGGTACGTGCGAAGGGCACAAAGTGGTGCATACATGTGGTGGAAGGGGCTGAACTCCATCAAAGCGGGCTCAAAACGGGCTAAAAACACTTGTTTGAGCATCCCAAATGGTCCGGGATCACTTTTGGAAAAACACATTGTGGACCCATTTTTGACCCATTTTTGGTTCCAACACGAGCCATTTTCAAGGCATTTTGGGATTTTCCGTGGGCCAAAACCCGTCGCCACGGGCTCAAAATTGGCTAAAACCACTTGTTTGAGCATCATAAATGGTCCAGGATCATTTTTGGAAAAACACGTTTTTGACCCATTTTTGACGCATTTTTGGTCCCAAAACGGCCCATTTTCAAGGCATTTTGGGATTTTCCATGGCCCAAAACGCGCCACCACGGTCTCAAAATGGCCTAAAAACACTTGTTTGAGCATCCCAAGTGGTCTAGGAACAACTTTGGGAAAAACGATTTTTTTCGCCCCCGGGACCCTGATGGACCCACCGTTGGCCCCCACTGTGCATGGGCTGACCGGCCCTCCGGCTGCACCAAGTGACCACTGGTACGGGGGTCTATGTGTCTCGTTGGGCGATTCTGAGGGGTGGAAACCATAAAAAGTGGGGGGTTGCGGGTGGACTAGGTGCCCCCGGAATTCGTTTTTGAGCCACGTAGCCCAAGATACGGCCCGTTCTTGGTTTCGGGGTGCTGGTGCACATTGCGCAGACCTTGGGGCTTTTTGGCGCCTTTTTGGGCCGTTTCTCGGACATATCGTGGAGTTAGAAGGGCACCAAAGGTCCCTTGGTCACGAGAAAGTCAAGCCGCACGTGGAGTGTAGCAGCCGTTTGCCTTCGCTTGGCTGTTTTGAACCCTTACTAGGGCTGTTTTGGGGGAAAAATGGCTGTTTTTGGCCCAAAACTGCGCAGATTTGCGAGGGCACCTCCCAACTTGGCGCCACCGCCCCGGGCCGCCACCGGTGAGTTTTTGGCTCAAAACTTGGATTTTCCAAGGGCACCACCTAGGCTCTAGGATGGCTAAGGTAGAGTCAGGTCCGAGGCGATGGGAAGGTGCAATGGCCAAAACCGCACGGAGACGTGCTTGTTGTTGCTTGTTGCTTGTTGCTTGTTAGCTAAATTTAAGGGGAGAGGGGTGTAGTAATATATATATATATATATATATATATATATATATATAGTCATAGTCACAGTCATAACCACTTATCATGCCGTCTACTGGAGTTACCGGGCATCTCGCGCCGACAGGTGGTTCCTGCCTCGCTCGATCCCGTGGGTCCCAGGGCTGCCTGAGGTGGCCCACAGCATGACGGAGGACCCAGAGGACCGGGGATACCGGTCAACCAGGCTTTGGGGGCAGTGGCAACTGCATTGCGTTAGCATTAGCAACGGCGACGGACGCTGGCCCGTTTATTCGCCGGGGGTAAGGGGGCAAGGCACAGCAACGCAGCAGCATCGCAACAAGCAGAAAGCAAGGGCTTCTCTGTCCGGCGCAAAGCGGCAACCAAGGAACAAAGCAGCACGCATGCGGCGAAGCGAGAGCGGACCCTCCGTCGTTCGCGTACCCCCGCCACCGTGGAGACGTCCATCAGCCGTGACCCCACGGAATCCATTGCCATCTGCGTACTCGTAATTGCCCACCACCCCTGACTCCACGTATCCCTCTGCCAGCACGCAATAGCCCGTATATGCATAGCCAGGATTTCTGGGAGGCTCCAGCCTAGCCTGGCCCTTAGCTTTCATCGCCCCCATGTCCCCACAATGTACGCCGCCGACCCACCGCACCAGTCCCCTAGTATAGTACAGAAACACGGTATCAACTCCACGTCCCCGTGGCCCTGAGCTGCTCCCACACCCCATATATATACCATGCTGGCACTCCATGTCAGGGGCCAGCACCCAATCAGCTTCGAGGCATCCACTTGCCCACGTATAATATAACTTGAGGGTCTACAGGGGGGGACGCCGGCCGCTACGCGACGGGAGTGGCGCAACCCGTGAATATCGCTGGCTGGGATTCGGGCTGGTGGGTGCCGTAGCTTGGTTATCGACCCCCTGTAGGGGTACCCACCAGAGGCTCGCCCCGGGCTGTGGTAACCAGGTGCACCTCATCTGGCCCACATACATTGCCCTGGCGCCTACCCTTGACCCTTACCTGCACTGTTTGGCCAGCTCCCGTGGTTGCGCCTCTTCCGCCACAGCAGCGGCCAGGCCGCAGGTTCGGCCCCCACCGACGACGTGGCGAGCCTACTTATAGCATTGGCCCGCGCGTCACCCCCAGGACCACTCAGCATGCCGCTCCTTCTCCCTCCTTGCCTCTAGCCGACCGGACTGGCGCCCCCCAGGGGTAAGCCGTTACAATGGTGAGGCGACCGCATACTCTTCGCTACGACGCCGCGCAGTACCGCTGTTGCCACGCCGATGCCACCTGCGAGCCGCCACGACACGCACCAGCGCAACCACAAGGCCATGGTCAGACGTTAGACTATGTACATGCCCGCAGGCACGGTCCCTCTAGTTTGTTAACGGGGCCAGGGGATGCCCCCACGCTCCCCCTGAGTTGTTAGAGGGGTCAGGGGGACACCCCAGTACCGCCATGCATCCCCGCTGCTCCCCCACTGTACGGTTCCCCAGTACCGCCGCGTACCCCCACCGTACGGACCCCAGCACCGCCGCGTGTACCCCCAAGACGCCAGTACACCGTCACCTTGAACTCCACGTGCCCCCTGTGAGTGCTCCTCCCAGGCTGCCACGCCGTCTCCAGGCTGCCACGCCGTCTCCAGGACGCCCGCCATACTGTCCACCTGACGACCTCGCTGTCATATCCTTCTACGCACACATCTTCGCTTCGTCGCCGCCCCTGGGGCCTGTAGGCTGTCCCCGGAACCCCGTGTAACACTCCCAGGGGGCGCCGTAACGCCGTAACCCCCAGACAACTCCGTGCACCCCCGGTGTATCCCGAGCAACCACTCCCAATACTGCCGTAGCCGGGCCGCCAGTAGAGACCCCGGTGCCATGGGAATACCCTACAGGGGTTTGGGCCTTATTACCCTGGTCGGGACGACCCATGACACCTCACTGTTGTATGCGGCGACCCGGGGCAGGCGGGTGAAGCATCCCTGTCTGACCCTCATGCACGGGGGCAGTACGGCTCACCATCAGGCCGGCACGACCTGTCACATCGCGTTGGCCGTCATACGCCGCCTGCCAGTACCGCACAATCAGGCCATGAAGGCACTGCTTCTCAGGCGCTACCCCCTCCGCTGCGTCCAGCTTAGGGACGGTAGCAGGTGCACCCACAATTCCTAACCCCATCAATCTGCATCACCCCCGGCGCCCACCACGCCGTCACCATTTCCTCCGTGATGCCACAACCAGAGTATCCGCGAGTCGCCCTCCAGAGCCGCCCACCACAGCATCAGGGGCAGGGCCGCCGACGGCGCTCCAGGGCACCGTACCCCTTCCACTCGGACGCTCTTCAGGCCACCCTGGATTGTCTTCCAGGCACTTGAGGACATCTGTCCAGAGTGCCGCAGTGCCCACCTCGCCTTAGGCCACCCCCTATCGGCACGCTCCTTACATGTCCCGCATAGTGGGACGGAGGCACACTGATGAACCCAAACTGACGCCGTTTCCCTGCACCCGTGGCATCGCTGCGGAAGCACAGACCGCGACGGAACGCAGCTACCATCACAACACTGCGACCATAGGTCCTGCCATACATCGCAGCACGCGTCCTGGAGTCCGAGCAAAGCACCCGCCAGCGTGCGTGCTGTGGCACAACTGAGGGGGCTGCGCCTCGCATCCTCCCACGTGGACACCGGGCGGAGTATCGGTCGCCCGTCGGGCATCACCGGCAGGCTCTCAAGCAGCCGGGGCCACCGCGCAACTTTGGGGCTGTGTGTGCCATGCGCCAGGAGCTCCCAACCGTAGTCCCTGCCCCTGGGAGCCGTACACCACGGCCCAACGCACAGAAATATGCTGCGGGCACGTGACGGTCGCTTGTCCACCATGCAAGTCATGCGACGGTGGAGACGGAAGCTCACGCGTATGGCAATACCGGCCCACCCCTGTATCTTCTGTGGGGGGCCGGAGGAGGACATTGGCCACATGCGCCTACTGTGTGCGCGGGACGAGGAAGTGGCTGGGCTCCTGTGCAGGTGTGCGGAGGAGTTCACGGCGGAGCTACCCCTGACAGACAGGGCGGTGGAGTTCGTGGCGTGGAGGGAGCACGGCTGCAGATGGACTGAATCCCTGATGGCGGGTGTCGTCCCCGGGGACTTGAAGCGGCTGTTCGCTGCGGTGCGAGCGGCGTCGTCCCGGGGCCCTGCCAAGGCCAGACTCTTTGTGGAGGACATGGTCCATATTGGGGAAGATGTGTATGCCCGTAGGAACCATCGGCTCACCCAGATCATGCAGCTGCCGATGCAAGATCGAAGGAGGGCGGTATACGCGTTCCTGCGCGGTGACACACCCTTCTGCCCGCCGGTAGGGAGGATCCATCAGCGTCCGCCGTGGAACCCGTTTGCCGGCCTCCCCGGCGACCTGCGGGCAACCTTTCAGAGGGCACCGCTGCACGCACTGCTGGTGCCACGGTCGTGCATCGCGCAAGAAGAGGCCATGTCCTTGTTCCCTCACTGGATGGCGGCGGTGGCGCAGGCCTTCAGCCAGTGGATCGGTTCCTGGGTGGCACGGGACATCACGACATTCAGGGAGTGGTCTCGCGTGGTGTCGGCGCAATCGTGGGCCCTGGTGCGTGGTACCATGGTGAGAAGCCCTGACGGCAAGAGTGATCCCTGGCTCCAGGTGTTCGCCAACCATCCAGCAGTGGGGAACGTCATGGGCTGGCCTCGCGAGGTGCTGCCGGTCCTTCAGCAACCTCTGTGCAGTCTCCCAATCCTGGCGGTGGCTGTCGTACTTGACGTGGGTACGTTGTGGCTGTATGACCGGCAGTTGCGACGAGCCATACCAGCGGTCACGGAGCAGCGGTCCATGGCAGTGTTAGTGGGCTCCAAGCAGCTGGCACGGGTACAGGGCGACGACGCACAAGGCCACGTCACGGAGGCCATGTTGTCTCTGCCAGAGGGGGACTACCACGTGGCTGCCGATGCCCGTCACACCCTTGACACCATGGGCCTCGCGGCGGTCATTGAGGCACGGGCGGGAGGACAACGCTTGGTTCTGGCATTCGCCAGGGGCCCGGAGCAGGACGGGGTTGATGTCATCAGCCACCTCGCAGGCGCCAGCCAGTGGCGTGTGCGCCCTGGTGCGTGCCGCTAGCGAACGCCACTCCATCTCCCGGACTTGCTGAAGGGCTTGCATGGATGGCACACGCGGCTCGAGCTCTCCATTATCCCCCGGCACCAAGAGGATGGCGTGCTCCTTTGGCAGGACGAGATGGATAGGCGGGGCCATTGCACGGGCCGCGGCAGAGTCCGGCGCCTCGAGCGGGACCGCCGCCAAGTGCGAGCTCTGCCTCACCACCCAGTGGTGCGGCCCCCCAACTCGGCGTGGCAGCCGCCGCAGCCCCTCCACTATCCAGCTCAGTGCGTGCTGATTGACCAGATGTGATGTCGGCCCCTTGATGCCACGGTACAGGGCCTCCTGCGCCCTGCGGAGATGCGCTCCTATGACGGACGCATCCACCACGTGCACCGTGCACGCTGACGGGGGCGTGTGCAACAGGTACGCCGCCGCGCCGATGATCTCTGCCTCCGGGACCGTGCCGTAGATGGCACCCGTCCACGTGGGGATTCCGTGGCTGGCCACCGCCACGTTTTTGGCGTCGTCTCCCTGGGGCGACGCGTCAGACAATGTGACTTTAGTCGCCACTGGCACCCAGCAGTACCGGTGGGGTTCCAGCCACGCCACGTCGGAGTGGGGGCTCTGCACCACCCTTCCTAGGGACGCCGCACTGGAGGCCGTGAGCTCCGAGGACAGGACCACCCTCGGCCGATATACCGCATGTGGTCTCCAGGCAAGGTCACATCCACAGACTGACTTTATGGCGTCCAGGGCGGTGGTATACTCCGCCCCCCAAACTGTTGCGGAGCAGGAGGGCTGGTATACCACCACAGACCCCTGTTCCACCGCGCCGCCATCACGCAACGACGTGACGGCGACGTGCGGATCGTGTGGCACGTTGGACATCCGGACCACTTCCGGGACCGAGTACTCATCCGGATCCGGGATAGGGCCTGCTGGTAGCAGAAGGACAATTGCCCACTCGCTGCACCCGTGCACCGCCGCGCATGCCCTGGAAAACGCTGGCCGCCCGTGCATAACCCACAGTGGTGGCGGGCTTATGCCGCACCCGGCGTGAGGAGTGAGTAGGGGGACGGACGCCGGATCGTCTTGCTGCTGGTAACCCTCAAAGACGTCCCCCAATAGAAACAGGAGGGCGGCTAGCGGGACGAACGGCATGGACAGCCACGGGTTGGCTGGGTCCCATCCTTCCTCCCTGTATCCGCCCACCACATACACGTCCCCCGCAGTGGACTGTTTATTGCGTTTGCTGGCCTTCTTTCGGCGCACCGGGTGTATTAGCCGGTGAGTCAACGGACCAGGCAGCTGCGGCCGGAAGACGGCGCGGAGCCCCGTGAACCACACGTGGTCCAGCTGATGGGGCCCTACTCCTGCGTGCGGAAGGTGCAGGTGGTCCTCATGACACTCCTGAAGCTGGACAGCCCAGTGCCCAGGCGCAGGACAGGGGAGCCGCGCATGCAGGAGGTCATTTGCGGGATCAGTCAGGGACTGTACCGTCGCATCTGTGCCGGGCCCTGAGAGAACGCAGATGTCTCTACCCTTGAAGGAATAGGATTGGGACACCCACTTCCGCCCCGCCCACTGCACTTGCGGCAGATGGGCGTGTACACACGAGTACACCGACGATGGCATGAGAAGTCCTACGTGCAACGTCCCCATCGCCCGGAGTACCCTGTCCACCCACGTATTGCCAGCGTGCGTGGCGAATGACGCAGAGGGCACCATGAACTGCCCGCACACTCCGTACTGCACGTGCATGTCCCGGAGCATGGCCCGCAGCTCATCCCGGACTGTCGTCGACCTGTGCTGGGTGAGCTGAGCCAAGGTCGCCACGACGGAGTCGCGGCAGATAACCTGGACATCCGCCAACCGTAACCCATGACCCGACCGCACCGCTACGTTGGACAGGTCCTTGGGCAGCTTCTCGAATTGCAGGGCTGCAGCCTTGATGGCAGTATTAAGCTTGATCACCGCCTCCGCCGTGTCGGACAGGTAGGGAGCCGCGTACCGCACGATGCCTCCAACCACAGCCGCCATCACCTCATGAGGCACCGACGCCGGCCCCAACGTGTTCTTGCACCAGCACAGCAGAGCTTCACACCGGAGTACATGTTTCTCCTTCATGGTCGCCACCCCCCTGGGATCGAGGCGCAGGCCCAAGTATGGTACCGTGCCCTTGGCACGTAAGCATACCCATGGGGCCGCCGTGTTCCCTGGGCTCAGGCATACCATAATCGAATGGATGCGAGCAGTATTGGCATAGGCGCATTTGCCGAAGTTGAGGGACATGCCCATGTCCGTGAGATACCGCGCTATCGCCGCTGCATACTCCAGGAATTGCGGCAGGGAGTGCGCTATCAACAGGAGGTCATCACAGTACGCCTGCACCAGGGGTGGCACCGCATGGCGAGCATCTCCCCGCGCCTTGCAGGCGAGGCTCCGCAGGAGAGGCTCCAAGAGGAGGAGGTAGAGCACAGCGCTCTCCGCACTGCCCTGCCGCAGGCCCCTGTGGAGCCGAATGCTCGGAGTCGGGCCGTGCGCGGTGACGATGCGCACCAGAGACCCGCAGCTGAGGGTGTGGAAGAGCCTGATGAGCTCCTCCGGGACTCCCATGTGGCGCAAGAGGAGCGCCAGCGCCCCGTGCGGCGTTGTGTCAAAAGCTTTTGACACATCGAAGGCCAGGACGTGGTTTTCCTCCAGCCCACGCTGCAGCCTGCGCTGGGCCAGGAACACCGGGGCAGCCGCCGTGGAGCCCGGCATGGCTCCGAACTGCCAGTCCGCAGCCAGTCCCTTGCGTGCCAGGACAGCTGTGAACCTCCGCATGAGGGGAGTCATGAGCATTCGCATGTCTTGCCGCCCCAGCGCTATCGGCCTGTACTCGTCCAGGTTGCCCGTGGCTGTGCCCTTGGGCATCAGCCAGATAATAATGGCCTCGTGCCAGGACTCCGGGACGTCCGCACCCCGTAGAATAGCCCTGTACGCGTGCACCAGGAGCCCCTGCACCGGTTCAGGCAGCTCTGCTATAAGGGCAGCTGTGACCCGATTAGACCCCGGAGCTTTGTCGTCCGCCACGGCCTGCCTCACGGCGTCTTTAAGCCCCTGCAGGGTGTAGTCCTGTACCGACCTCCATTCCTCCGGCACCCCTTTGGGAATGTGGGCCCGGACCAGCCGCTCGAAGGCCGGCAGGTTCACTGGCCGCTTGGCGTACAGCGCCTCCCAATACCTCTGGACCTCGCCAATGACGTCCGAGGCCTCCAAGAGCACCTTCTCCGACTCGCGGACGCGTACCGACCATAGGCCTGACGGGGCATAGTTCACCACGTTGATGGCCCCCCGTATCGCCGTCCATCGGAGCTGCAGATCCGGTACCCTGCCCCGCCAATAGTCCTTGATGGACCGGCGCCTGTTGCTCCTGAGGACACCCCGCAGCTCCTCCACGCGTGTCTCTAGCTGGTGGAGCTGTTGGTCCAACGCGGCACGTATCGGGTTCCCTCTTGGGGACACAGAAACGCCTCCGTACAGAAGATTAGATTAGATTAGAGGATATATATATATATATATATATATCCTCCAATCTACACCCCTGTCCCAATTCTAGGTGGCTCCACCACACGGCTCTAAGGTACGTGCGAAGGGCACAAAGTGGTGCATACATGTGGTGGAAGGGGCTGAACTCCATCAAAGCGGGCTCGAAACGGGCTTAAAACACTTGTTTGAGCATCCCAAATGGTCCGGGATCACTTTTGGAAAAACACATTGTGGACCCATTTTTGACCCATTTTTGGTCCCAACACGACCCATTTTCAAGGCATTTTGGGATTTTCCGTGGGCCAAAACCCGTCGCCACGGGCTCAAAACTGGCTAAAACCACTTGTTTGAGCATCATAAATGGTCCAGGATCATTTTTGGAAAAACACGTTTTTGACCCATTTTTGACGCATTGTTGGTCCTGAAACGGCCCATTTTCAAGGCATTTTGGGATTTTCCATGGCCCAAAACGCGCCACCACGGTCTCAAAATGGCCTAAAAACACTTGTTTGAGCATCCCAAGTGGTCTAGGACAACTTTGGAAAAAATCATTTTTTTCGCCCCGGGGACCCTGGTGGACCCACCGTTGTATATATATCCTCTAATCTACACCCCTCCCCAACTCTAGGTGGCTCCACACGGCTCTAAGGTACGTGCGAAGGGCACAAAGTGGTGCATACATGTGGTGGAAGGGGCTAAACTCGGTCAAAGTGGGCTCAAAACGGGCTAAAAACACTTGTTTGAGCATCCCAAATGGTCCGGGATCACTTTTGGAAAAACGCGTTTTTGACCCATTTTTGACCCACTTTTGGTCCCAAAATGGCCCATTTTCAAGGCATTTTGGGATTTTCCATGAGCCAAAACCCGTCGCCACAGGCTCAAAATGGGCTAAAACCACTTGTTTGAGCATCATAAATGGTCCAGGATCGCTTTTGGAAAAACGCGTTTTTGACCCATTTTTGACCCATTGTTGGTCCCAAAACGGCCCATTTTCAAGGCATTTTGGTATTTTCCATGACCCAAAACGCGCCACCACGGGCTCAAAACGGCCTAAAAACACTTGTTGGAGCATCCCAAGTGGTCTAGGAACAACTTTGGAAAAAACGATTTTTTTCGCCCCGGGGACCCTGGTGGACCCACCGTTGCCCCCCGCCGTGCGCAGGCTGCGCTGCCCTCAGGCCCCACCAAGTGACCACTGGTACGGGGGTCTAGGTGGCTCGTTGGGCGATTCTGAGGCTTGGAAACCACAAAAAGTGGGGGTTTGCGGGTGGACTAGGTGCCCTCGGAATTCGTTTTTGAGCCACGTAGCCCAAGATACGGTCCGTTCTTGGTTTCGGGATGTTGGTGCACATGGCGCAGATTTTGGGGCTTTTTGGCGCCTTTTTGGATCGTGGAGTTAGAAGGGCACCAAAGGTCCCTTGGTCACGAGAAAGTCAAGCCGCACGTGGAGTGTAGCAGCCGTTTGCCTTCGCTTGGCTATTTTGAACCCTTACTAGGGCTGTTTTGGGCGAAAATTGGCTGTTTTTGGCCAAAAATTGCGCAGGTTTGGGAGGGCACCTCCCGACTTGGCGCCACCGCCCCGGGCCGCCACCGGTGAGTTTTTGGCTCAAAACTTGGATTTGGCAAGGCCACCACCTAGGCTCTAGGATGGCCAAATTAGAGTCAACCCCGAGGCGATGGGAAGGGGCATTGGCCAAAACGGAACGGTGACGTGCTTGTTGCTTGTTAGCTAAATTTAAGGGGAGAGGGGTGTAGTAATATATATATCCTCCAATCTACACCCCTCTCCCCAACTCTACGTGGCTCCACCATACGGCTCTAAGGTACGTGCGAAGGGTACAGCTTGGTGCATACACGTGGCCACAGCAGCTAAACTCGGTCAAAACGGGCTCAAAATGGGCTCTGAACACTTGTTTGTGCACTCCCAATGGTCCATGGTCACTTTTGGAAAAACGCGGTTTTGACCCATTTTTCACCCATTTTGGGTCCCAAAACGGCCCCTTTTCAAGGCATATTGGGATTTTCCATGGGCCAAAACGCGTGATCTCGGGCTCAAAATGGGCTCAAAACACTTGTCTAAGCATCCAAGTTGGTCCAGGCTCACTTTTGGAAAAACACGTTTTTGACCCATTTTGCACCCATTTCGGGTCCCAAAACGGCGCCTTTTCAAGGCATTTTGGGATTTTCCATGGGCCAAAACGTGTCACCACGGGCTCAGGATGGGCTAAAAACACTTGTTTGAGCATCCCATATGGTCCATGATCGCTTTTGAAAAAATGCGGTTTTGACCCATTTTTGACGCATTTTTGGTCCCAAAACGGCCCATTTTCAAGGCATTTTGGGATTTTCCATGGCCCAAAACGCGGCACCACGGGCTCAAAACGGCCTAAAAACACTTGTTTGAGCATCCCAAGTGGTCTAGGAACAACTTTGGGAAAACCGATTTTTTTCGCCCCGGGGACCCTGGTGGACCCACCGTTGGCCCCCGCCGTGCGCAGGCTGGGCCGCCCTCAGGCCCCACCAAGTGACCACTGGTACGGGGGTCTAGGTGGCTCGTTGGGCGATTCTTAGGCTTGGAAACCACAAAAAGTGGGGGTTTGCGGGTGGAATAGGTGCCCGCGGACTTCGTTGTTGAGCCACGTAGCCCAAGATACGGTCCGTTCTTGGTTTCGGGATGTTGGTGCACATGGCGCAGATTTTGGGGCTTTTTGGCGCCTTTTTGGGCCGTTTCTCGGACATATCGTGGAGTTAGAAGGGCACCAAAGGTCCCTTGGTCACGAGAAAGTCAAGCCGCACGTGGAGTGTAGCAGCCGTTTGCCTTCGCTTGGCTGTTTTGAACCCTTACTAGGGCTGTTTTGGGCGAAAATTGGCTGTTTTTGGCCAAAAATTGCGCAGGTTTGGGAGGGCACCTCCCGACTTGGCGCCACCGCCCCGGGCCGCCACCGGTGAGTTTTTGGCTCAAAACTTGGATTTGGCAAGGCCACCACCTAGGCTCTAGGATGGCCAAATTAGAGTCAACCCCGAGGCGATGGGAAGGGGCATTGGCCAAAACGGAACGGTGACGTGCTTGTTGCTTGTTAGCTAAATTTAAGGGGAGAGGGGTGTAGTAATATATATATCCTCCAATCTACACCCCTCTCCCCAACTCTACGTGGCTCCACCATACGGCTCTAAGGTACGTGCGAAGGGTACGGCTTGGTGCATACACGTGGCCACAGCAGCTAAACTCGGTCAAAACGGGCTCAAAATGGGCTCTGAACACTTGTTTGTGCACTCCCAATGGTCCATGGTCACTTTTGGAAAAACGCGGTTTTGACCCATTTTTCACCCATTTTGGGTCCCAAAACGGCCCCTTTTCAAGGCATATTGGGATTTTCCATGGGCCAAAACGCGTGATCTCGGGCTCAAAATGGGCTCAAAACACTTGTCTAAGCATCCAAGTTGGTCCAGGCTCACTTTTGGAAAAACGCGTTTTTGACCCATTTTCACCCATTTTTGGTCCCTAAACGGCCCATTTTCAAGGCATTTTGGGATTTTCCATGGGCCAAAACGTGTCACCACGGGCTCAGAATGGGCTAAAAACACTTGTTTGAGCATCCCATATGGTCCAGGATCGCTTTTGGAAAAACGCGTTTTTGACCCATTTTTGACACATTTTTGGTCCCAAAACGGCCCATTTTCAAGGCATTTTGGGATTTTCCATGGCCCAAAACGCGCCACCACGGGCTCAAAACGGCCTAAAAACACTTGTTTGAGCCAAGTGGTCTAGGAACAACTTTGGGAAAAACGATTTTTTTCGCCCCGGGGACCCTGGTGGACCCACCGTTGGCCCCCGCCGTGCGCAGGCTGGGCTGCCCTCAGGCCCCACCAAGTGACCACTGGTACGGGGGTCTAGGTGGCTCGTTGGGCGATTCTGAGGCTTGGAAACCACAAAAAGTGGGGGTTTGCGGGTGGACTAGGTGCCCTCGGAATTCGGCTTTGAGCCACGTAGCCCAAGATACGGTCCGTTCTTGGTTTCGGGATGTTGGTGCACATGGCGCAGATTTTGGGGCTTTTTGGCGCCTTTTTGGGCCGTTTCTCGGACATATCGTGGAGTTAGAAGGGCACCAAAGGTCCCTTGGTCACGAGAAAGGCAAGCCGCACGTGGAGTGTAGCAGCCGTTTGCCTTCGCTTGGCTGTTTTGAACCCTTACTAGGGCTGTTTTGGGCGAAAATTGGCTGTTTTTGGCCAAAAATTGCGCAGGTTTGGGAGGGCACCTCCCGACTTGGCGCCACCGCCCCGGGCCGCCACCGGTGAGTTTTTGGCTCAAAACTTGGATTTGGCAAGGCCACCACCTAGGCTCTAGGATGGCCAAATTAGAGTCAACCCCGAGGCGATGGGAAGGGGCATTGGCCAAAACGGAACGGTGACGTGCTTGTTGCTTGTTAGCTAAATTTAAGGGGAGAGGGGTGTAGTAATATATATATCCTCCAATCTACACCCCTCTCCCCAACTCTACGTGGCTCCACCATACGGCTCTAAGGTACGTGCGAAGGGTACAGCTTGGTGCATACACGTGGCGAAAGGGGCTAAACTCGGTCAAAACGGGCTCAAAATGGGCTCTGAACACTTGTTTGTGCACTCCCAATGGTCCATGGTCACTTTTGGAAAAAGGCGGTTTTGACCCATTTTTCACCCATTTTGGGTCCCAAAACGGCCCCTTTTCAAGGCATATTGGGATTTTCCATGGGCCAAAACGCGTGATCTCGGGCTCAAAATGGGCTAAAAACACTTGTCTAAGCATCCAAGTTGGTCCAGGCTCACTTTTGGAAAAACGCGTTTTTGACCCATTTTGCACCCATTTTTGGTCCCTAAACGGCCCATTTTCAAGGCATTTTGGGATTTTCCATGACCCAAAACCCGTCGCCACGGGCTCAAAATGGGCTAAAAACACTTGTTTGAGCATCCCATATGGTCCAGGATCGCTTTTGGAAAAATGCGGTTTTGACCCATTTTTGACGCATTTTTGGTCCCAAAACGGCCCATTTTCAAGGCATTTTGGGATTTTCCATGGCCCAAAACGCGGCACCACGGGCTCAAAACGGCCTAAAAACACTTGTTCGAGCATCCCAAGTGGTCTAGGAACAACTTTGGGAAAACCGATTTTTTTCGCCCCGGGGACCCTGGTGGACCCACCGTTGGCCCCCGCCGTGCGCAGGCTGGGCTGCCCTCAGGCCCCACCAAGTGACCACTGGTACGGGGGTCTAGGTGGCTCGTTGGGCGATTCTGAGGCTTGGAAACCACACAAAGTGGGGGTTTGCGGGTGGACTAGGTGCCCTCGGAATTCGTTTTTGAGCCACGTAGCCCAAGATACGGTCCGTTCTTGGTTTCGGGGTGTTGGTGCACATGGCGCAGATTTTGGGGCTTTTTGGCGCCTTTTTGGGCCGTTTCTCGGACATATCGTGGAGTTAGGAGGCAACAAAGAGCTCTTTGACACGGTTAAGTCCAGCCGCACGTGGAGTGTAGCAGCCGTTTGCCTTTGTTTGGCCGTTATGACTGGGCTTCGGGACCGTTTTGGGCCAAAAAAGGCTGTTTTGGGGCACAAAATGCGCAGTTTTGGGAGGGCACCTCCCGACTTGGCGCCCCCGCCCCGGGGCGCCACCGGTGAGTTTTTGGCTGAAAACTTGGATTTGGCAAGGCCACCACCTAGGCTCTAGGATGGCTAGAGTACAGTAGAGCCCGGAGCGATGAGGCGGAGCAATGGCCAAAACGGAAAGGAGAAGTGCTTGCTTGTTGCTTGCTTGTTGCTTGCTAGATTTAAGGGGAGAGGGGTGTAGTAATATATATATCCTCCAATCTACACCCCTCTCCCAACTCTAGGTGGCTCCACCACACGGCTCTAAGGTACGTGCGAAGGGCACAAAGTGGCGCATACACATGGTGGAAGGGGCTAAACTCGGTCAAAACGGGCTCAAAACGGGCTAAAAAAACTTGTTTGAGCATCCCAAATGGTCCGGGATCACTTTTGGAAAAACGCGTTTTTGAGCCATTTTTGACCCATTTTTGGTCCCAAAATGGCCCATTTTCAAGGCATTTTGGGATTTTCCATGGGTCAAAACGTGTCACCACGGGCTCAGGATGGGCTACAACCACTTGTTTGAGCATCATAAATGGTCGAGGATCATTTTTGGAAAAACGCGTTTTTGACCCATTTTTGACGCATTGTTGGTCCCGAAACGGCCCATTTTCAAGGCATTTTGGGATTTTCCATGGCCCAAAACGCGCCACCACGGGCTCAAAACGGCCTAAAAATACTTGGGGGAGCCCACCGCCTGCGACCGCCTGCGACCCTTGAGAAAATTTTCGTACATGTCTAGCGCTAGCATAACCCATACACTCCCTCCCTCAGGCCCGCCTTCCCTCCCTCTTCCCTTGCTCCCTCCTTCTCCACAAGGCTGCAACACATGAACCCATTGATGGAAAGACGTATCACAAATGTGTCTTGCACTAAACAATAGCATTGGCAATGCAATTGGCAATGCAACAACATGTGGGCGACCACTATAGGCATCATCCATGAAACAAAAAAAAAAGAAAGAAATGGAGAAAAAAGAAATAAAGGCAGAAAAAACATGACATTTGGATCTTCTTCCACACCCCAAGAAAACAAAGGGAATTAATCATCACCTTTTTCATAGTCATGATGTCATCTGCCTATGAAACGGTTACTTTTAGGTAAGAAAACGGTTTTTTGGGTTAAAAATAAAATGGTGCCAAAAGTACTTTCATGTCAAAGAGCACGAGAAAATATGTATGTAGAGAGGTCACAACCCATAGTCCGCTCATGTAGAGCCCCCAAAAGGGGGTTTTTGGAAAAGAAAAAAAAAAGGGCATCTCAAGCGCCTGCGACCGCCTGCGACCGCCTGTGACCCCTAGATCCCCCCTTGTTTGAGCCTCCCAAGTGGTCTAGGAAAAACTTTGGAAAAAATGTTTTTTTCCCCCTGGGGACCCTGGTGGACCCACCGTTGGCCCCCACTGTGCGTGGGCTGGCCGGCCCTCCGGCTGCACCAAGTGACCACTGGTACGGGGGTTTACGTGTCTCGTTGGGCGATTTTGAGGCTTGGAAACCATAAAAAGTGGGGGGTTGCGGGTGGGCTAGGTGCCCTCGGAATTCGGCTTTGAGCCACGTAGCCCAAGATACGGCCCGTTCTTGGTTTCGGGGTGCCGGTGCACATGGCGCAAATTTTGGGGCTTTTTGGCGCCTTTTTGGGCCGTTTCTCGGACATATCGTGGAGTTAGAGGGCACCAAAGGTCCCTTAGTCACGAGAAAGGCAAGCCGCACGTGGAGTGTAGCAGCCGTTTGCCTTCGTTTGGCTGTTTTGAACCCTTACTAGGGCTGTTTTGGGCGAAAAATGGCTGTTTTTGGCCAAAAATTGCGCAGATTTGGGAGGGCACCTCCCGACTTGGCGCCACTGCCCCGGGCCGCCACCAGTGAGTTTCTGGCTCAAAACTTGGATTTGGCAAGGCCACCACCTAGGCTCTAGGATGGCTAAAGTAGAGTCAGGCCCGAGGCGTTGGGAAGGTGCAATGGCCAAAACGGAATGGTGACGTGCTTGCTTGTTGCTAGCTAAATTTAAGGGGAGAGGGGTGTAGTAATATATATTCCTTTGGCTACCATATGCGAATATTTTCACAACCGGTCCACCGGTCTTTGTTAACGCACCGTTTCGGCTAGGCAAAATCACCAACTGTTCAGTTGAGACCGTTTCACACCACTTTAGCTTTCTGTAACCAACCGGTTAGTTCGGGGAGACCGGACCTTTTGCATGAAACGTGAGGAAGGGAGAGGGGTGTAGTAATATATATCCTCTTATCTACACCCCTCCCCCCAACTTTAGGTGGCTCCACGATACGGCACTAAGGTGCGTGCGAAGGGTACAACTTGGTGCATACATGTGGCGGAAGGGGCTAAACTTGGTCCAAATGGGCTCAAAATGGGCTCAAAGAACTTGTTGGTGCACCCCCAATGGTCCAGGGTCACTTTTGGAAAAACGCGTTTTGGACCCATTTTTGACCCACTGTTGGTCCCAAAACGGCCCCTCTTCAAGGCAATTTGGGATTTTCCATGTCCCAAAACGCGTGACCACGAGCTCAAAACGGGCTAAAAACGCTTGTTTGAGCATCCCAAGTGGTCTAGGAACAACTTTGGAAAAAATGATTTTTTTCGCCCCGGGGACCCTGGTGGACCCACCGTTGGCCCCAACCGTGCGCGGGCCGGGCTGCCCTCAGGCCCCACCAAGTGACGACTAGTACGGGGGTCTAGGTGGCTCGTTGGGCGATTCCGAGGCTTGGAAACCACAAAAAGTGGGGGTTTGCGGGTGGACTAGGTGCCCTCGGAATTGGTTTTTGAGCCACGTAGTCCAAGATACGGCCCGTGGTTGGTTTCGGGGTGTTGGTGCACATTGCGCAATTTTTGGGGCTTTTTGGCGCCTTTTTGGGCCGTTTGTCGGACATATCGTGGAGTTGAAGGGCAGTGGAGGGCTTTTTGACACGGTTAAGTCAAGCCGCACCTGGAGTGTAGCCACTACTTCGCTTCGTTTGGCCGTTTTGACTGGGTTTTGGGGCCGTTTTGGGCCAAAAAAGGCTGTTTTGGGGCACAAAATGCGCAGTTTTGGGAGGGCACCTCCCGACTTGGCGCCCACGCCCCGGGCCGCCAGCGGTGAGTTTCTGGCTCAAAACTTGGATTTGGCAAGGCCACCACCTAGGCTCTAGGATGGCCAAAGTAGGGTCAAGCCCGAGGCGATGGGAAGCGGCAATGGCCAAAACGGAATGCTGACGTGCTTGTTGTTGTTGTTAGCTAAATTTAAGGGGAGAGGGGTGTAGTAATATATATAGTGCTATCTTCACTGAAGCACTGAACATCTGTCGGCTACCATCTGTGATGCACTGTTCTAATCGTGCATTGCGTGACAATGTGGACAGAACTGTGAGATGGGATTGTTTTCAAGGCGTGCGGAACGGGCTGGGTGAAACCTTGAAGATTGAATCTGCAATGGTTGCAGACTGCCCAGTTGCATGGACCAGTCCCTCGCGAACATTGGACTTACATTACAAGCATACAAGCATTAACAAATATTGACGCTATTGATAAGTTGGATTCATATCGTTCAGGGGAGCTGTGGGTGCACATTGGGATTGATGGTGTTCCCTTGTGGCACTCCCATGTGGTTGCAACCACCATGTCCGTATGTGGAAAATTAAAGAACTACAAGGAGCACACACCACAGCGCCACTCTGTGATTGCCCTGTACCGTGGGTATGACAGTCAAGAAACATCGACAACAATATTGCAGCACATAAAGCTGGATGACGCATTGTGCAAATTGAATGGCAAGCAAATGATAGTGCAACGCCAACACTTCAAAGTACGTATTTTCGTGGAGGGAGACCACATGCTGCAGTACAAAATTTGTGGACGTGATGGACCAACAAGTACAAATGAAGACAGATACCCGTGCCCCTGTTGCAGTGAGACGGCACCCAATGTGCTATCCTATGACCGCCCAGTTCCCCGGCTGGCAAAATCACCAAACTCCTTGCTTCCATCTGTCCCTGTGGAGCAACATCCCCCCGATTGTGCACAGTTGAGATGCCGTTGGTGGAGAACTTCCTGATAAATGAATGTGGCATGTCAAGAAAAACATGGACCCACATGTTCTCCTCCTATGGGCCAAATGCCCAACCCACCGCTGCATCAGATGCTGACGATCCAACGCAGCCTGACTACCTGCAAGGATCCATCACCAACGCAGTGGAATTCTTCATGGAAGCGAAATACTTGGATATTGTTGATGTCTTAAGGGTTAGGGAGCAGGGGCAAACGCGGAATTTAATGGTGTGCCAGTGGCAACCCACAAACTTCTATCCGCCATGTTTGAACACACAGCCACTATGCTCAAGGTAGCCTACAACCCAAAACCTAGTGCAACAGACATTGTTAATGCTTCGCAAGCAACATCCAATCTGCGCAAGATTCTACATGCTTTGCAGGCTAAGGGCACACAACTACTCCAACAGGCAAACAAGCACCAACTCCTCAGCCAAAATCAATTGAACATGGTAGGGTCTGAAATAGGGTGCATGCATTGCATTCATTGCACTCAATGTTTACGCACATGCTTTAGTATACACACACATGTGGAAATTTTCTGTGTATGATGCCTCACCTATTTCTCCCCATCCCTTTTGTGGTGCTGCCAAAAACTGTTAGTACCATTTTCTGATAGGAGAAGACTATGCACCGTGCAAGCACTTACTATGAATTTGGGAGCTTAAAAAATGATCCCACATGGGCATGCACACAGCTTAGCACCCTATCCCTCCCCCTGGCCCCCTCACCACCCTCCCATACAGTAGCAGGGGTCATCTCTGACTGGGCCAGCGTTCATGTACTGCTGTCTGCACTGGGCTCAGTCCAATCCTAGGACACCAGGCGCACGCATACACACAGTCACTCGTACCCATGCGCTGCACCTACACGCGCCAGGTCGTCCGGCGCATACATACACTTCATGTCTGCACGGCTTCACGGAACTCCTTACCTTCGTTAAACCATCTGTCTATGTCAGTGAACGCGATGCAGTCCATTAGTTTCAGCTCCTGGAGGAACCCTTTCACTGAATTGTGTATGGGGTCACGTGTTGTGGACTTGTCATGCCCCGTACCTCAATTTTTGACTCAATGGGGCACATAGTATGTGTCATGGTTTGGAGGGCAGGTGGCTGTCCCTTAAGGCTGAAATCAAACTTAGCACGCATGGGCAATGGAAGGGTGCAAAGGTGGGTTTGGCTCAAGTTTTGGTGTATGGTGTTGTTGCATGGGCATTAGTAAGGTTGGGAATTAAGCTAGTGGGAAGAACTACCTCTGTTACAAAGACGAAGATAGCCTTGTTCGATGACTTTTGTAACCGTATGCAAGATGTACGCGAGGGGAAATGCACTCACCCCATTGTTCTGTAATTTGGCCTCACTGCAAATTCTGCACACCAGTACTGTGCATGGCGCGCACTGCGCACATATCAACATGGAATTCCACACGAGAGCGATTTCTAAACTGTTCCTACCCGATGTAACATTCACCGTGCATGTGGTATTGTGCTTGCAAAACACATGATAGCAGTTTCCATGCATTGCAACCCATCATTAAAGCTTTTTCATTTTACACCTCACCCAATCCACAATGGCAACCTGCGAACAACACACGTGCAATTATGAAAAAAACCCCGTGTCCGAATGCGCCACCAACAAACAGCAATATCGTGTTGATCCGTGCACTCAACAGACATGCCCCTGATATGGGTGGGTACAACACTTGGGTTTCAGCACGAAATCCTATTCGCTGATGTCGTGGGACGCGGTGATTTCGGCAAGTTGTGATATTTGAAATAGGCAATGCAGGCAAGCGAAGCAGTATTGTTCAGTGATGAATCAGAGGCTACCAACAAAAACGTGACGGTTCAAAGGGCAAAGGTCACTCATCTGGGTTGGCATGCCATGCTCTCTGCCTTTCGTTTTACCTCACTACATAGGACCTTGCACTTGTGCCTATGGCATTTGATGATGGGATGGAAGCCTAAAAGTTGAAGATGGACCTACATTTGATAACTTTGCGGAGCTCTTCATCTCATGGATCGTCCAAGCAAAGGTCAATGGTGTGTGGTGTGTCAAAAGCGATGCGATATTAATTAATTAATAATTAATTAATTAATTAATAAGCAACCATCAAATATCAATTGAAGGACATTTGAGATCCTTCTTTCATTCCATCCCACCCACTTCTTCAAAAGAGAATCCTAGATCTGAAGCCAAATTTCTCTAAGAGGGTGCCTGGGACGCGGGGACAGGACGCGGGGGGGGGGGGGGGACCGCGGGGCGGGAACGGAACGGGGAGTTTTTTGTAGCCCATTTTGCAGCCTTTTTCGGGGCCCTAAACCCCCACAGCCCCATGTCTCTTTGAACTACTCGTGAAAAACTACAAGATAGGCCCTTGCACGCACATGAGTTGCCCAAGGCACCCCCCGGCGAGCGGTGCGGGTTTGCAGTACCACACAAAAGAAACAAGTCTTGCAACATGCTACTGATACTCCATGGTACAAGTGCTTTACATGGAAACATGTAATGGGTCATTGCATCACCCATTGGGTGTCACCGGGTGGGCTTCTCAATCAGCGTCCGTATGAAGAAACTGATGCAACTCGGACTCCCCAATTGTCAGGAACATCCAAACGAAGTGAGATGAACACATCAGCACTTGCAGCACCGGGGCCACCTCCTCCCCCCGGTGCACCAAAATGGACGCCAAGGACAAGTGAAGATGAATCTGGTGGCCACCACGAAGACTGGCAAACTCTCCTGTTCGGGAATCGAACTCAGGTCGTCGAGTTGTTAGTCAAGTGTTTTACCGCTCAACTATGCTCCAGGGATAATAACACATGCTGTTGGCGCGGCACCACCCAATCTCTTAGGCTCTGCCACTTGCCCCCAGTGTGTTGATATCCCCTTCCTCGCTTCGTCGTCCGTTGTTCTGTCTCAGTCCGGTGGTGTATTGTAGGGCACCATCCCCCTTGGTCGTCGCGGCTTTGCTCGCTCCTGTGCCTCGGATTAAGCTGTCGTTGTAATCGCCGCGAGGACAAGCGGCTATTCGACAGTTGCAGTACGAAGACTGGCAAACTCTCCTGTTCGGGAATCGAACTCAGGTCGTCGAGTTGTTAGTCAAGTGTTTTACCGCTCAACTATGCTCCAGGGATAATAACACATGCTGTTGGCCAAACCAAAGTGGCGTTGGTACCGTTTTGAGGTTCTGCTTCGGTAACAAAGAAGAAATAAAGAAAGAGCAATAGCTTCAAGAGCTTCATCATTCCAAGCTGTGAGTAAGTAGGAACAACATGTCTTCACACCAACTTTGGATGGACACAGGCTGGTAAAGACAGCAGGCGTGCACAACACAACACAACACAACACAACACAACACAACACAACACAACACAACACAATACAACACAACACAACACAACACAACACAGCACAACACAAATTTTGCATCTACAAAAAAAATTGTTCAAGGTGTGACATGCAAATACAACGCAAAGAAGTGATGCTTCAATTGAAAAGATGTTCTTTTAGACATTTCTATAAAAAAAGGGTTAACAGCCCGTTTTTTTTTATTAAAAAAACGGGTTGTCCGTCCCCAGCCACACAACCCGTTTTTTTACCAAAACAAAACGGGCTGTCTCCGGACAGCCCGTTTTTGTACCAAAAAAAACGGGCTGTCTCTGGACAGCCCGTTTTTTTACCAAAAAAAAACGGGCTGTCTCCGGACAGCCCGTTTTTTTGCCGAAAAAAAACGGGTTGTGACCTGTTTTTAGCGCCAGGGGGTTGCAACGGAGCCAAAACAAGGCCTCTAAGGTACTTAAACGCAAATTGGTGTTCAAGGACTTGGCTCGACGTGCAGCCATGACTAAAGCTGCTAACTCAGGGTTGCCATTGCCCGAGACTTCTAAGTACTTTAAAGTAAGGCCCAACACAATGATGGCGTATCACCAAGCATCAAGGGACACTGCTCACAAAGTGGCAGGCATCTGGAGTGGACATGCTCCAGCCTCTAAGCCCCCGGCGCCTGGCCTCTTGGACGAGGACTTTCTTTTGGAAAGCACCTCGCTCGGCATCCCCGAGAATAATGCTGAGGTTGTTGCTGGTGTAGTGGCATCCCCTGCTCAAGATGTTCCTCATGTGCCCGAACAGGTAGCCCCCATTGCACCTGTGGATGTTCCTCCCGTGCCTGAACAGGTAGCCCTCATTGCACCTGTGGCACATTCGAGCCCAGGAAAGATTAGTGTGACCTCCTCACAATCGGCTTGCTCGGTGGACTTGCTTGCTGATTGTAAGAGTGCGTCTTCTAACTCAGAATGGGATTATGAAGAGCGGCCCTTGACCCAGGTTTCCCTCAAGCGGTCTTTTGACCAAGGACGCGAAGAGTATAAGGCTGCTGCTTATGCGGCTCCCCGTAGTGCAGAAAATGCCCGTATTTCGCAGGATCTGTCGGATGCTCCCATGCCTTTCCCTAAGATGCGACGGCCCAAGGCACCGGCTGCAGAACGCCGGGTCGCATCTGAATTCATGTGTCATAGGTGCTCACGTGAGATTAATGTGTGGCGTAAGTTGCGCGGCATGACCCGCGTTTTTTGCGCTATGTGCAATGCACCATACCATGAAACGTGCATGGGGAAGGGTGCCAAAGATGGTTCCATGCTTGGCCCTTGTTGCGCACAGGAGTGAGTTTTATTGAAGTGATTTTATAATTCGGATTCGGCGAATGCCTCGCTCTAACCCTATTTCCATCCTTTCCTTCTCATGGTACCACATGGTACTCGGATTCGGAGGACAAAATCATCAAAACTAACATGCTAACCAAAGGTGACTATTCAAAACTATCCTGTGCAGTGTATGTACAGTGGAGACGTTTTTCCCCATGCCGGTGGCAGGCTTTTTGTTCACGTCATCCAACATTTGAGTTTGTATATCAGTCTCTGGCTTTGCTTCTTCTCAAAGGGTGCTTTGCTGGGCAAGGGGAACCCACACCGGACACTTGGGTGGTTGTTGGGGGGACAGCCCGTTTTTTGACGAAAAAAAAACGGGCTGTCCGGAGACAACCCGTTTTCTGTCCCCGGCGTTGGCCGGACAACCCGTTTTTTTACCAAAAAAAAACGGGCTGTAAAACCCTTTTTTAAAAAAAACGGGCTAATACTCGTTTTTTTACCAAAAAAAAACGGGCTGTCAGCTTCGCTGACTACAGCCCCTTTTTTTTTGGTATAAAAACGGGTTAATACCCTGCGTGCGCACAATGGTGCATTTTTTCCATAGTGCGCGCAAATTTTCAAAAATATGACCTTTACAGTAATATGTCGCTTAATGTACCCCGGCCCTTTCCCAAAATGGTTACATTACTAGACTTACAAAATGGGTACATTCACCTGAAGGACCCAAAAAGGGTACATTGTTGCACTTCGGGAAAACAGGTGTAATAGGACACAGAGTAAAGATTGCTAGTGCGATCGCGTGTGTCGCGCATGCGTAGCATAGGCCAGATCAGAATAAAGTAGGCATATCAGAAAGCATAATTTAGGTATGTATTTTACATTCAAAAGTTTTGTGCAGATTGACGGGATGATATTAAGTTTTGGTTGTTGTTCTTGAGTGCTTCGCAGACGCTAGAAGGAGATAGATCAAAATGAAGGATTTCGACAAGGATGATAAAAATCAAATCAAGGACAAGACCATTACAATCCCGTCAATCGAAAAAGAGGTCTCGCTTATGCTGTGCGTGCTTGCTGCGACGTTTTGTCTTCGCCGTGTTTCGTTTCTTCGTCAAGGGTTTATTTTTTGGTACTGCTCTGTGATTCTGTGTGTGTGCGTTTGTGCAGAGGTGGAACAACAGCAACACAAAGCAACACGAAAGGTGAGCACACGCGGACACGTCCTGTTTACAGGCGTGTTGTGTGTTGCATGCCTGCTGTGTGTTCGCTTCTTTTTGCTTTTTTTTCCCCGCTCCGCCTGTGTTTGTGTTGCGCCCCTGCATTTGCAGGTACATCAGCCAGAGATGCGAGATGCAAATGAGTGAATGTGAGATTTGGGTATGTGCTGCGTGTACAGTGAGTGGGTTTTTCAGTGTGCGGTGTTTTTGTTTGCGTATATGTATACGCAGGCTTGTCTTCTTTTTCCTCTTGTGTTTATTTTTGACAGTTTTTCTCATTTTGTAGTTTTGGCGTCTTTTGTTTTACCTTTGCGTCTATGGCGCTTCTTCTTTTCTTCTTTGTATTTGCTGGAGTGGTTGGCCACCTCCGCCCCTTAGCGCATGGCCACAACCCTTTTTGTCTTTTTCGTATTTGAAGGGTGCTTCCACTTCACTGTGAGTTTGTCATGTTGTTTCACGGCTTCATTTTATACTTACCTGTATGGGTGTATTACGTTTTCTGTTTGCAGCTTTTGGCAGCAACCGCACATTGCGTGCGATGATAAGAGTTACGGTAAACCCCCTACTGTCTAAGGAGCGTGATGCTCCAAACCCTCAAACCCTAGGGTGTGCGCGTGATGCGCTGAGTGGTGCGTGAGGCACCCCGCCCGCGCTGCGTGATGCAGCGATTTTTTTTTTTGGTGCGTGATGCATCTTGTTCTATGGGTTTGAGTGATTCATTCCCTGGACACCCCTCCCTGGTATTGTTGTTTTGCCTGGGTGAGCATTCTTCTCGGTGGTGTGGCATGTGTTTCGCCCCGCCCCGTGGCCATGGTGTGGGATGCACAGGGCCTGGTCTTAAGGTAATGTTTGCTTTGGGTTGGCAGGCAGGAGATGAGCACCCGCGCCTGACACACATCTTGCATAGCCCTGCGTGAGTTGTGAGTTTGCTTTGTTGTTTGTGTTTCGGTATACTTTTACTTCTTACTTTAATTCTTTTACATTTCAAATTCTTTTGTTTGTGTTGGTCTTTCGCTTTTTCTTGCAAGTATGTGTGTGCATTTGTGCGTGTGCTAGGTGTGGCAAAGCGTTGGCGTAGGTTTGCTCAGTCCAGCTTGATTAGTTTTTATTATAGATTTTACAAATACAGTTACGCGTTTGACAACAGGATACAATGATAAAAATATTTCAGGCTGCATTTCAGTAAGCTTTCGTTTGCGTTTTTTCACATCGTGTGCATTAGCATAGTTGTCGTTTGCGTGAGAAAAGTTTATAGTGTTTTCAGCACTGTGTTTTGCTTCTCCTGCTGCTTGCTGTAGGTGTAGGGTTTCCTGCTGCTTGTTTTGGAAGATGAAAACCTTTGTTTTGCAGAAATAGAGTCAATCCAGGATAACCCAAGCCAGAAGTGTGCAAAGAGGAGAAGATCAGGATCAAAGCATGAAGGGCTGCAGTGTAAACAGTGAAAGATGATTGGATATTCACAGAAACTGCAACTCAGGTCACAAACGAATGCATATTCACAAAGATAGCTGAAATGTTTTTGGAAAAGAGTTAGAAAACTGCCTCATGGTCACTCTCTCTCCATAGTGCCATCTCAGGAGATGTGCACTCTTTGTTTTGGGTCCCATATGTGCTGAGGTGGCAGGGCATGTGGCGATGAGGTCACTGCCATGTCACATGGGATCTTCCTACTTAGCTAGGCTGACCTGGAATTGAACCCAGGACCTCTCAAAAAGAGGTGCCTAGCCCCCTAGGGTGCATACCACTAGGGCAGATAAGTATTCATGGAAAAACATAGATAAATTCATAGGCTCTGACTTGGATATGTCAGTTCTCAGTAAACTCAGGAAAAGATGATTTAGCTTGCATTGAAAGGGGATTAAGGGGTCCACTCCATATCCTGATTGGGTGTTTGGTTCCATAGGTCAAAATGTGTTATCACCAGTTTTGGTGGGACCAATACTAAGATAAAAATGCATGGATGCTCAGTGCATCTCTAATACAACTAGAGTATGCCTCAAAGCAATGGAAAAGCACTTTTTCTTACTCCCCCCTTGTGCTGTGGTGGCCACCACTGTCGCTTTTTAGGAAAAAGGGAATTTTTCTTGGCCTTTCCTTGGTTTCCACACCTACTTTAAAATACCTATAGCTTCCCTCACACAGAAAAATGGGCGCTCACCATGGCTTGCGCTCTTTTGCTGCTCTGATTGTATCATTTCCTACAGAAGACTCAGCGCTCATGGCGCTGCCGGGGCTCCTGTGGCTTGGTTGGGTTAGTATGGGAGCATGCCAAACATGTGCATATGCATCCCTCCCTCCAAGACGCAGCGTCGACACAAACCCAACGCAAGACACAATATACACACTCGCATGGGTTCTCATAAACCTGCTGGCGACCTGTGACCTGTCTTAGGGCGAAGGGAGTCTCGAAAAAATTAAATTGCCCCTTGGTGGGGTCTTGGTTCTGCTCAGTCTCTCCAGGCACCTGCGTTTCGGCCCGAACACGGCCTACTCAGCGAGGCTGCGCGTGGGTATCTGCAGAGGCAGGAATGGGAGATTTATGGACGAATCCACGCAAAAACGAAGCGACGACATCAAAATCCGTCAAATGACGGCGTAGAATTTTTCTGAAACAACACACCTGAGCAGAATCCAATTGTGCATCAGAAGCACATTTTTATAGGAATTATAGTCATCTCTGGATTTTTTAAATCCAGAAATTCATACGCATAAAATGGCGGCGCGCAGGAGCGGCTCCTAGCGAAGCGCCGGAAAATGGAGAAATAATGGAATTAGAAACGTATGTCTCACGTAGTCTTGAAAATGACGAGACACACATTGATAAATAAACATACACATTCCACCCACACTAATAGAAGCTTCAAAAATTCAAGAACTCGAAAATGAACGAAAAGACTTCGAGGAATCAGGTATAAACTACAGGTATGCTCGTCTCGTGTGCCGCATACGCATTGCTCGTCTCGTGTCTCCGTGAACGAGTCTTGTAGCAGCGCTAACAAAGATAGGACGCGATAGAGGGATTGATTAGAAAGATTGCAGATGATTAGCGGTCATATCAGGGTGATTAGACATACACACAAGTGCATAGCAACGTTCTTCGCGTGCGCCCCTCACTTGCTCTCTCTCTCCAGCGGTAGGTAAGGTGAGTAAGCCCAGGTGGGGCCACCCCCTGGTGGAGTCGTGATTGACGCTCAGATGGGCAGGTTTGCCCACGATAAACGTGCATACTCGCGCATGCAGAAACGCATTAAAGGGTAGGCCACGCGAAGTGCGCACGGTAAACCTTGTTTAGGCTACCCAGGGGCTCCTCGGTACGTTCTTTAAGAGAACCTGAGGAGTCCCTTAAAGCTTGCTTGCTTGACAAGGGTAGCTGGTCCTCCAGCGTGTATGCGGACAGTGTATTATAGGTCACACTGAGAAGGGTATAATACCCGGAGTGTGGCTTGGTTCCTCCGCCGCAAACGCCCTTTCATTTGCCTTTGTTTTAGAGGTGGGCAGGTAGGGTGATTGGTGCAGCAGCATTTTTTTATGCCCTGCTAAACAAGGGCGCAGATCACACAAACAAGTAACTCCACCTCTGCCTGTGGCAGAGCAGGGAGTCCGACTTCATCGACATCTGCGCCGTGCACGCAAGAGCACCTCTTCCCTCCAAGCCCTAGCAGGGGAAACGCGTTGTGGCGTCCCCTGTTAGGCCACAGTTGCTCAGCAGCGCTGTGTTCTCTTGTCATTTCACAGGAGGGTCGCTAGGACCCACGAGACCTTTGCCTTCACAACGCCCAGTAGAGTGTGCGTGTAGGAGTGGTAGTCCTGAGTGGGGGCTTGAGCCAGTTGCACAGTGCTCGCCCACCAGGATGGTGCCACTGTAGGGTGTGTAGGACCTGTAGTGCGTGTGTCACTGTCCCACCCGTTTGCTGCAATTTTAGCAGGGTTGGTGGGCTGTGGCAGTGGTTAGGTCAGTGTTTTGGCCACATAGCAAAACGGCGTTTTCAAGCCTTCATAGCTTTTGGCCACCCCTCCCTGTAGTAGACAGATAGGTAGGGAAAACAATACCTGGATTAGAACGCTGGGTATTCCCCAAAGGTTTTGCGCCAGCACAGAAATTGGGCGCTTAGGGGAGGGGAGACCCGGGGCGTACCCCGTGGCATCAATAAGCCAACCCTCCAGGTTTAGCAAGGGCGCAGACTTGGGTATAATTAGGACACCACTTCTGCGGCTTGCTCTCAGGACCTTAGGAATAGCACACTCACACATACGCTTTGGCAGGTAAGGGTAAGGTTCAGTCCCTAGCTTTAGTCTTGGAGGCAAGCGTCTCAGCGAGCCTCAGCAACTCACCAAGGTTGTTCTGGGACAAGTAGTGGACCAGAACTGAGTTTAGGCGTCCCTCAGGTAGAACAAATGCAGAGAAGGGCTCCCAGGTGGCCTCTTCGACTCCAAACCCTTCCCAGAGGGTGAGGAAGCGCCAACCCTGGCGATAGCGGTGGCGTAGGACAGACTTCACCAGGTAGAAGCCCTCCTTAGCCATCTCCTCGGCGTTCATGTCGGGGAGTTCACCTTCAACTTCCATAGGGCTGGCTGCCCCTTGTAGGTCCAGAGCGGCGATTTTCTCGTCGTTCAGCTCCCACTCCTCCCCACAGAGGTCTTCAGGATCATAGTAGCGCTTCAAGTGTTGAGCAGCGCACACCAGGGTCCCCCCTAGACGGGGAGAACACCGCACGGTGATACGGTGTTCATCCACTGATAGGATCTTGTACGGCCCGAAGTATGGGTCATCGCTGGTAGAGCGTGGCCAGGCGGGTAGTCGACTGTGGTGCACCAGCACCCAGTCCCCCTCTTGGTAGGTGGCCGGTACTCGGTGCTTGTTCTTCTTGTTCCACTGACGCTCCCTCACTCTCTGGAGCATAGCCTTGGCCTTGTCCACCTTCGCTTGTTGCTCTTGGACCCATTCACCCACAGAAGAATGGGTGTCCTCTGGATAGGGGGCATGTAGGAACCATGCCGGGCGCCCCAGGAATAGCTCATGGGGCGAGTACCCAGTAGCCGAACTCTCTTGGGAGTTCATCATCAAGGATATGACGGGGAGTAGTCTCACCCAGTCTCTGGTGCGTTCAGTTTTGCACCATATCCGTACGTTCTCCTTCAGGACACGGATCTGTCGCTCACATAGGGGGTTGCTCGTGTGAGAGTAGGGAATCCCCGTAGACACCTGGACATTGAGGGATCTCAGGACCCTCTTGTACCAGCCAGTATCTGAGCGTACACGTACGTCCTCATCGGAGTTGATCTCCTTGGGCGCCCCATAGACACAAAACCACTCCTCCAGGAGTATCTTGATAGTCTCCTCCCCGGTAATGTGCTTGGTACATGGGAACACCCTGGTAAACCTGGTCAACCCACGGGTTACCACGAGGGCGAAGTCATAGCCCCCGAACTTCGGCATCTCCGTGTAGTCCACGTATAGAACACTATTGGCACAGTGAGGGATGGGCAGGGTCGAGTAGAGACCTCTGTCCCTGATATCCCCTGGTTTACAGGACCTGCACGGGCACTTGTCCACGATAGGCTGGAGGGTTTTCCGCAGTTGGTCGTCAGTCCACGTAGTGTGGAACCACTGCTTGAACAGCCTCAGGGTACGGTCAGCACCCACATGACCACTGGACTCATGGGTCCACTTCAGCAGCGCTGGGACTCGGTCACTAGGCACCACGATGCGGTCCTCGTCCCAGAGGTAGCTCTTGTCCCTCTTCCACTGGTCTTGGTTGACCAGGAGGGGTTCAAGGCGTTTCTCCAGGCGCTTGTAGATATCCCCAAACTCCTTCAGGTACTCCGATTGTTGGAGTCCATCCAGGGGGCGTATCATGGTCATGTTCAGGTCCAGATGTACGTCCATACGGCTGAACGCCTCCTTAGCCAGCGCTTCAGACCGGGCACCAATCAGGGCGTCGAAGTTGTTGCGGCTGATGTAGTCGGCACATTCGTTCTTCACTCCCTGGATATGGTGTACCGTCAGCCGTAGTTGACTGAGGTAGGTCCACCAGCGCCGTAGCTTGGCCTTCTCAGGTGGGGGACCCTTCTGGAAACTGCGGACCGGTTCTTGGTCGCACAGCCAGACCACAGGGTTACTTCCCAACAGTCCTGCTTGTGAGGATAGCACCAGCATACCCGCGAGCAATTCCTGCTCATAGGTGGAGTAGTTCCCCCTGGCCTGGTTCCACTTCCAGTTCCAGTGGCCCAGAGGTACTAGGACCCACTTGTCGTCAGGGTAGCTGTGCTTGAGGGTTCCATCTCGGTTGAGACCTTCCGTCCCCCATTGGGAAATGGCCGAGTCGAACTCCTCCTTCTCTAGTGCTTGCCATTGGAACAACGTTCCACCACCGCCCACATTGCTGGCGTCGGTCACCAGGATAATCTCCCCTTGTGCCCTAGGCACGCCCAAGCACTTAGCGTTGGCTACCTTGTCTTTGAGCTCGTCAAACGCTTGTTGCTCTTGTGGGCCCCAGCGCCAAGTAGTACTCTTCTTGATCAAGTCCGTCAGAACGGCGCTGGTGTAGGTGAAGTTCTTGATGTGGCGGCGATAGAAGTTGCACGCCCCAATGAAACTGCGTACATCATGAAGTCCTTTCTTGGGGTCTTCGTGTCGTACCTTGGCATCCATCAGGGGTTTGGCCTTAGAGGCCGCTGGGGTCCACCACCCATAGCCAACGTCAAACCCCAAGTACTGCATGGTCTCCTGCATGAACCCACACTTCTCCAGCTTGAGTCGTGTGTGGTTCTCCTGGCAGACCGCAAAGAACTCACCCAAGAGGATTAGGTGATCGTCCTGGGTATTGGTCCCAAGGCATACATCGTCGATGTGAGCCTCCATCTGGGCACCACGGGATATGAGCTCCTGCACCTTAGGTCTCCTTCGTAGGATGGACAAGATCTTGTTCATCAGCTCTTGGAATAGAGCGGGTGCATTAGCCACGCCAAAAGGCATGACCTTCCACTTGAACACCCTCCCCTGAGGGGTGATGAAGGCCAGTAGTTCCTGTGCGTTGGGCGTCAGGTCCACTTGCCAGAATCCGCTTCGCTTGTCCATCTTGGTCTTGTAGCGGCAGGAGGCTATCTTCTCCAGGGTAGACTCCATATTGGGAATGGACCCTGAGTGGTTCAACGTTTTCTTGTTCAGCTCTCCATAGTCCACTACCAGCCGTTTGGCTGTAGACCCAGGTTTAGCCACCAGGAAACAGGGGCTGCACTGTAGGGGGTAGTCCCCATCCTTGTACTCCAGGACTAGGCCAGTGTCGATACATTCTTGTATTGGTCGCTCGATCTCGTCGGCCTGCTCTTTAGGAGCTGGATAGGGTCTCCTCCGGATCTTGTGACCCACGAACTCGGGTTTCAGCTTGAGGTCCATCTGTACCAGCTTGTCACACGAGGCTGGAGGGGGTAGTTCTCCGAATACCTCCAGATAGGTCTTTATAAGCTTCTGTACCCGCGGGTCCAATACCTTGATCTTGTCCTCCATGTCCTCGTCAGAGTGTAAGTTGCTTGCCCCCTGAGTAATAGACGTCGGGAGGTGGTCCTCCACCGACTCTTCGCCCGTGGTAGTATCCTTCAGCCCTTGGTAGGCATATAGAAGGTCTTGTTCAACCATCTCCGATGGACGATGGCAACATAGGCACGCTCCAGGGGGTTCACATACACATTCCTCCGAGAGGTCGTCCTCCTCTGGGGTCCTCACATGGGCGCCCCACACGCTCTTCATGAGCTTAAGATCCACCTCCCTTTGCCAGGTGGTGATCTTCTGTTCGAGGTCCTCCTTCAATTGGGATAGGTCTCCCATACGTCCTTGCTTCAGTGGCCATGAGCTGCGGGTAGGCTTCGCGTAGCATAGCTTTTTCGCCACCAACTTCCTCTTGGAATCCACATACTCCCTGAGCCTGGATCGAGGGTCCAGCTCCTCGTCCACGGGGTCTTCCACCCTCATGGAGAGTAGGGGTTTCAGTGGGGCGACGTACTCGGCGTTCTCCACTTCCTCCACACAGGTCTGCACGAAGAAGGCGTCGTGCTCAGTTTCGTCTTCTGAGTGGATAGAGCTAGGTAGCTCAGATAGTCCACACTCAGAGACTCCATCAGGAACAGGTACATGACAGGGAGAGTTGGGGGCGTTGGTGTCAGTCACGACGTACTCATCTCCTCCGGGTGTAGTTTCAACAGCATCTTGAGGTCGTAGGCGATCCTTCAAGTCACCCAAGGCGAGTCCGTCGCTTTCTCGTTGTATAGCCTGGACCAGAGTCGGGTCCAGATCCTCCCAGGGAATGGAGGTAAGACCTCCGTCCACCACGCTGAGCATACTCCCCCATCCGGGCTTCCCAATAGGCGTCTTGCGCCCCAGAGGCACGTAGATGGCCTCATCAGGCAAACGAACAGAGCTGATAGTCAGCCTGTCCAGGAGGTTTCGCCAGTACTCGTTGCCCCCATGGGCTCCCCAATCGGGGGAACACAGGACCATACGGGAACGTTCCAAGGCCACCTTGGTCAGCACCTTCCCCAGTTCGCTGAATCTGGGGTTCCCGTAGGCCATCCCGAAAGAGGGCCAGTAAAATTTGTAGCTTCAGTTCTTCCCCTTGCTGCAGTATAGATCCAGTACATGCTGCTTGTCGCTGGCGAACAGCTCCACACTTAGGTCTTCTCGAGAGTAACCCAACTCCTTCAGACCTTGGTCTAGGACTTCCCCCAATAGTTGATAGTCCTCAGTTTTGGAGGCCGCCATCATGTTCGAGGGCTCCTCCTTCGATAGTCTCAGGTAACTCGAGGTATGTTCCGACTGCTCCAGTGGCACAGACTCTCTGCCACTGCCGAGGTCCACGTAGAGGAGGTAGGGCGCTTGCAGCGTCAGGGATTGTATCTGGCAGTGCTGTACGAAGAAGTCAGTACCCAGTACAAAGTCGACGGCCTCAGTGTCCATCACATAGAACCGATGGGCGATAGTCGGGGAGCCCATAGGTACCTCCACTTCACAGTCCCCGCAGCTGTGCACCACATGTCCATCCCCCATGCGTATAGCGGCGGTGGTCATGGTGTTCTTCAGGCTCCCACAAGGTAAAATTTTCTTGGCCACTATAGATATGGTGGCGCCAGTGTCCAATACCCCCAGGTATTCACGTCCCCCTAGTCGGATACGTACCCAAAACACCAGGTCTTGGGTGCCACCAGAGCGTCCCCGTCAGAACTCCGCGGGACAGGTCACCTCGAACCCCTTGTTACGCAGTTTGCGGGCCATCCTGATGAAACGGCTCCTCTTCTTAGCGTTGCCGTCATCACCACCTTCATGCTCACGCTTGGCTCCTTGTTCTTGCTGGGCCTGCGTTTGTGAGCGTGTGGTAGGACCAGACTGCCCTCCAGAGGGCTCGGAGTTCCCCCCTGGATTAGGGTTGGGGTTGCCTCCGTTCTTGTCCTTGTTCTTGTTGTCGGGCTGGCGGTTAGCGCCTCCTCCTCGTCCACCTTGACCCTTGTCTTCTCCACCTTGGCCACGTCCTTTAGACTTGCCCTTGCCGGAGTCGTTGCCTTTGCCTTTGCCTCCACCTTTGCCTGAGCCTTTGCCAGGATCTTCCCCTTTAAGCTTCGCCGATAGGCGTTGCTTATGGTAGCACTCATCCTCGTAGTGCTTCCGCTTACCGCAGAATGCACACGTGATGGTGCACCGGTAATGATCCGGCAGCTTCGCTTTGGCGCCGGTGTTCTTTTCCTGCTGCTTCCCCTGGACTACGAAGCAGTCTCGCTGCTCGCAGTCAGAGGCGTGCTGCAGGTGGCCCTGCTCGTCTCTGGCATCACACCAGAATAGCTCCTTCACGTTCTCCATGGTACGGGCGTGGGCGTGTTTGGGGGTAGTCCCCTGCCCAGGTCGGGACCCTTGGTACCCTTTGCCATGGCCTCCAGAACCTCCACCACCAGGACGGTAGTTGTTCAAGTGCTGGTCGCTCTCCTTCTCCAGCGCCATCTCCAGGAGCAGCACGCATAGATCCTCGTAGCGGAGGGATCTAGCCTTGCGCTCAGCCGTCAAACGGCACTCGTCCCATAGCTCTCGGGGGAGCTTGGCCACCAACCAGAACAGCAGGTCGTCGCTGCTGTAGGAACCGGGCGTCAGTCGTCCAACCCAGTGATCCAGGTCAGCCAACAGCTCGGAGACCCTGCCAGGTTTGGGGTTGTTGGGCAGCACGGGCAGGTTCTGGATCTCGGCCCTGATGGAGAGGTCGGTTTCGTAGGTCGGGTACTGCCTCTCCAGGGCAACCAACACATCGGCAAAGGTGGCGGAGTTAGTCACGATCTGCCTGACCTGCTTCTCCAGGTACTTGGTCTTGCAGCACTGTAGGAGCAGATCGCACTTCACGCGCCCACTAGCGTGGGTTTGGCCGGTCAGTCGTAGAAACCGGCCAAATTTCTCAGCGAACTCGCTGAGGTCCTTGCCTGTGAACTCCGGCAGGTTCACCACAATTTTGGAGGTGGCAATAGCCTTCGCCTCCTGAGTCCGGCGTCCTTCAGGGCGTCGGGTCTTCTTCTTCTTCTTCTTCTTCTTCTTACCCTTCGGGTCCTCGGGGTCCTCCGGGTCATCGTCATCTGAGGGCGAAGAAGAATCCATCGACGGCGGCTCGTCATCGGAGGGGTCTCCGCCAAGATCACTAGAGCCATAAGGCTCTACGTCCACCATAGCCCTCAAGGCTGTCAGCCCCAGCCAGTCCAGCTCGGCCCTCGTCGAGTTCGTCACGTGGCTGTAGGGCGGCTGGGCTGTTCTCGGGACGAATGGACTTCTCGGTATAGCTGCAGGAGTCGGCATCGGTCGGCTCCTCAGGCTCCCCAGGGTATTTGTCAACCCTGCCGCCAGGTGGTTAGCCTGTACTCGGTGGGGTGACATTCCAACCGTAGTAGGTGACGCATGGGGCGGGATTGAAGCGGTACCCAGAACCTATGGCCCATGGCCCGGAGGCCTGTGAGCCGTCACACCCGTTATGGCCCATGGCCCAGAGGCCTGCGAGCCGTCACACCCGTGCGGAAGCCGTTGACACCGGCTATCCCTGTTCTCTAACCCGTGAAATCTGGAATCCGATTTCTTACCAATAAATCGATGTAGAATTACCGTGATTTTATTGTCTTGATCGATTTTCGGGCAGAAATCGGTGAAATACCCGATTTCTACCGCGATTTCTAATTGTCGTGAAATTGCCGCCTGATGTCGCCTGTTCTCGCGCCTTCGTCGCTTCTCCGTGGCGAGTTTTGTGATTGACTTTTCTCGAGTACCTGTGAGGTTCTAAGAGAACTTAAGGGCTGAATCTAGAGGGTATTTAATGTACTTTCATCTGGTGTGTTCACCAGAATTTTTCGCCGTTGCGTTTTCGAGAAAATCAGCGCGCAAGGCTTTCCGTCGATCGTGCGAACTCATGCTTCTCAAGGACCAAGAGTTCGCACGGAACCCTACGTCTCCCCCCTATGTCTTTCATCCATGCCCCTTTCACGCGGGCATATCATCTTGCTTAGGGAAGCGGGCAATGGCGGTGTTTTAGGTAGCCTATGGGTCTCGCAAACCCAAGTCGTTTGCGTGCGCAAACGCTAACTTTGTGGCCTTGTGAGCATGAACGTTAATGACCGAACACAATGCTCACAAGACCAAAAGCCCGAGGCCATTTTTGTTTTACGAGCCAACTCAATGATGGCTCCACGCAATTCAATGCGTACCAAAACTCTATTTTCAAAAGAGGGCAAGTTTTGGTCGAAAATTAGGCCAAAATGGCCAAACCCCCGAGGCTCGTACTCGAAGCCTATGGGGAGTTGAGCCTCGAACCAAGACAATATGTAAAGTAGAGACCAGGAAGAACATCGTGGATGGCTTGGTTGATTTCTACAACCTTGTCTTCTATTTTATATAATGTCGCCTTGTGAGCACGCGTGCCATATTGCCCCTTTGCACACGTGCTCATATGCAAGCACTAATGACACGAGTGGGCGGAGACAATCTAACCATAGTGTGCATGTTTGAAAGCACCTACTATGGGCCTACTCCAAAAGTGTATACTCATATTTTTGCTCCTCAAGGTCCCAAAGATATGTTCATGCCAATATCGCCGATATATGCACTTTTTCCCATAAATAGTGTGCTTCAAGGATTGAGGTGTTAAAAATGCTTTCATTGTGCTCTGAACCTCAACCCTTGTTGCAAAAGGGAAGCAAAGCTTCGGTTTGCATCCATGCAAATGCCCGAGGCTCCTATCTTTCGTGAAACGGAGATACGATATTTGGAGGGACCACTTTTGGGTGAATTTTGGCCGTTTTGCCCAAAATGGCCACAAACTCCTTCTCCCCCTGATTTCACCCCCGAGGTTGCGTGCGCCACTTGACCAAGGGCAAGGGCAATTCGGAGAGGGCACGTAAACCCGCATCAAATGGGATGTTTCCCCATGTGGCCTCTCCTCTCGATGGGAGAGTTGTGAGTCACCCAAGTTGGGGCATGTTGCCATTCTGCCCCATACGTGTGTCACTTTCCCTCCAATGGGAAAAATAGCTAGGTGCTGGTCAGCCGGTGGTTGTGGAGGTGGTTGACGCGGCCGTGCTAGTCGGCCGATGGGAGGGGCTGATGCAGGAGTCCTGGTCAGTCCACTTCCTTCACGGTCGCGGCACGTCGCCTTCGCGGTCAGGGCGATGCTCTGGACTGCGCTGCTGGCTCCGTGACGAACTCGGCGCTGTCGCTGGGTGGCGCTGCGAGCCGCTGCGCTGCGCTGCGAGCCACTGCGCTGCGCTGCGAGCTGCGAGCTGCGCCGCGCTGCTCGGGGTTGGTGGCCCCGACTGGCACGCAAGGGCTGGGTAACCCAGCGGCGGTGAAACGCTTTTGACGCGTTCCCGTGGGGGGCCGGCCACGGGACGCTGCGGTGACACGCACAGGTGAGCAGGCAGGCAAAGCACTACGCTCACAAGGGCATCAATACGCTCGTGTCATGTGACAAAGCGATTCAGAATCCTTGCCACTCTGAAATGAGGGAACGAAAGTATGTACAGCAACACATCAGGATATGTACACATGAGGTTAAGACTGGACTGGGGTAAGGGCATCACAGGACAATAGACACTCTATCCCTACTTGTATCCCAATCCCAGGTCCGACCCTCTCAGTGGCTGGTGGGGGCGGGGGCTCAAACACAACCCATGCCCTGCTCAGTCCGGACCCTGAAACCCTGCCAATAGGGGGGTGTCCCGCCCAGCCACAGGCGAGTTCCCGGGAACCAAGGTGCTGGAAGGTTGACCGACAGTCGCGCCCTATGCTCCCTTGACGGCAGGTCCCAACTCCACTCTGAGCCAGAGATATGGCCCTGCCATTATCCCTCAGGAGTTGGTAGCTGAAAATGGGCTGTTTCAGCCCAAACTGATATTAGCTTGAAAAACTCCAAAATTAACCCCTCGTCCGGACCCGCCAGAGGCAAGGACGAGGCCACTGACCCTATGCCCTTCGCATACGAACTCCCTGGAGCCCTCACCCAACCTGGTTCCCTCTGAGGTTCCGGCATCAGGGCACCACGGGTTCGTCATGTGGGGTCATAACTGCCAAAATGGCAAAATCGGCCGTCTCGGGCGACCGTCCAGGGTAGGAAATCTTGGCGATATTGACGCGCCAAGCCTTGATTCACAACCCTTGATATCCCCTTTGGTCCCATGCCCTGGGTTATCGCTTGCTGTCACGCTGGCTGTTTACTGTTCACCGAGGGGATGACCACACGGACGGGGCAGAAAGCAACATGCGGTGCAAAGGGGGGATCGTGGATCGCACCAAAAGTTGAATAACTCCGGATGAGCCGGAGGAGCAAATACGAAACTCAAGGGCGTTCAACCCTTGGTCATATGCTACAATATTGGCGCTTTCCCCCTGGCTAGATCCGGTGCCCCATGGAGATATGGTAATTCCAATATGGCATACAATGGCAAAAACAGCGAAATTTGGCCAAAGTGGCCCGCACTCATGATTCCATATCTCCATGGCCACGGCGAGGATCCTTTCAACCAAGGATGCGATAGACGCATGGGACTTAGGTCCCAATATATGCCACTTGCCATACCTCATCCAGCCGCACTCCCAGCCCAGTGCTACAGCACCCGCCTCAACAACCACCACCAGTTCGTTGAGTGGAACGAGTGCACACCAAGGACCTCAAGACCAACTACGCCCCCGCTGCCATGGTAAACTGGCAAGAAGCGGGTAAGACGTGGCCGCGGCCCCACCCCCATGCAGCGCACCTACTGCGTGGGTTGGTTTGGGACCAGCACTACCGCCACAGCCACCCCCAGTGCGAAGGCGGCATGCCCCGGAGCTTCGAGCTCCGCACGGACATCGCCCCCGACCGCCTGCAGATGCAGACCATGGAGGACTGGCTGCGGGCGGAAGGGTTCGCCTTCCGCTTCCAGCAGAGGCGCTGGAGGACGTGGACCCGGCCGGACAGGCCCGGCGAAGGGCTGCGCCCCGACGGGATTGAGGAGGACGAGAAGCCCAACGAGTACCCGTCGGGCGCGTCGATCAACGTCTCCATGTGGGACATGATCGAGAAGAACTTCCCGGAACCGGGGAGCGAGCGCAGGCTGCAGGAGAGCAGCAGCGCGTCTCCGGGGCAGGAGAAGCGGTCCGCCGGGGACAGGAAGCGGGACCGGAAGTGGCGGGAGTACCAGGAGTCCCTGGCCGCCGAATCCGCCCAAGGCGCCAAGGGCGGAACCCCAGCCCCCAGTCCCCAACGGGCCAATGGTGGTCATCACCCCGGCCACGCCACCCTCGGTGACTTCATCCAAGTCGCCAAGCAGACCAAGGCCAAGCCCCGTCCGCTGCTCCTGAGGCCCCAGCAGGCCCCAGCAGGCCCCAGCAGCGACGTGGAGTCGGCCCACCGCGGGAGGATGCCGGCCGACCAGGCCAGCTCCAGCAGCAGCGTCGCTCCCGACAGGGACGTGGCGCGCGCCTGTGAGCGCGCCTGTGGGGTGCCCTGCAACCTTCGGGTTGCCCGGCAACAGGCCAGGCAGCACAGCGCTGCCGTGGAGGACGCCGTCGGCATCGCCCAGGAGGAGGCTGCGGAGTGGGCGCATGGCATGGCCATCCACGCCCAGACCGTGGCGGCCATTGCGGCCGGACTCACGGCCGTAGCCGCCCATGGGGCAGCGACTGCCCAGGTCAACGGTGAGTTCGCGGCAGCCGACCAGGAAGCCCGCCTGACGCAGGAGGCCATTGCCTGCAAGGAGGCCGAGGTGAGGGCGCTGGAAGAGGCGCTTGCCCAAGAGAGGGCAAAGAAGGAGGCGGAGGAAAGGGCCCACGCCGAAGCGACGGCTAAGGCCCAGGCGGACGCCGCCAAGAAGTACGCCATCGAGGCCGCGCGACGGAAGGTCGCTGAGGACAGGGCCAAGACGGAGGCGGAGCTGGCGGCGTTGGAGGCGGAGAAGGCGCGGCTGCAGCAGACCCGGGAAGCCGAGGCGGCTCGTGCCGGGAGGAGGCCGAAAGGCGAGCTGCCGCAGCCACCGCCGCCGCAATGGAGGAGGCAGAGGCCAAACTCCGCCGCGAGACTCCCCCGGGAGGATCACGAGTGGAGACCCTTCGAAAGCTGTTCGAAGGGGACGCCTCCTCCAAGATGACGCTGGACGAGGCCGACATGGGCAGCAGTGGGAGCAGTGGCCCCACCGCTCATCGACGGAGGAAGGTCAAGGGGAAGACCCCCGAGAGGCCACGGAGGCCAGCGGGCGGACACCCCCACGACAGTGACCCCTTCTTCACCGCCAGCGACGTTCCAGCGACAGGGGATGAACGAGGCCGCCGACATCGCCAAGTGGTGGCTTGGACGGGCGGAGGAGGCGGAGACGTCCCCATGGAGCCGGAAGGTGAGGATGAGGATGTCCCTCCTCCCTACCGGAGCTTGGAGTCTTCCGAGACCGAGACGCCCAGGTGGGGCGACATGGACGAGGATGACGACATGGACTTCGGCATCACGAGGAAGCGCCCATCCTCGGACCCACCGAGGCGACCCGGCGTAGACCCACCGGGACCCCCTGGCGGAGGACCATCAGGACCCCCTGGAGGACGCCCACCAAGTGGACCCCCTGGAGGCGGACCACCGGGCGGGGGAGGACCCCCTGGACCGGGCGGACCCGGCGGAGGCCCTCCTGGAGGACCCCCCTGGGTACCCCGACGACCCACCAGGGAACGGCGACCCGAATACCACCTGGTGGTGGATTGTCTACCTCCGCAGGAGGGTCCAGTTCCTCGAGCGCGAGGTAGACACGGGCAAGGGCGAGATGACTCGCATCTCCGAGGTCGCCGCGCGCGCGCAGAGAGAGCTGGACATCGCCAGGGCCGAGACCAGGCAGCTGAACACGGTCATCAGCGGCCTGCAGCAGAGGCTGGACGCGCTGGAGGCCCGTGGGAGGGTCGGCAGCGACCACCCACCCCTGGAGTCTGGCTCGTCGGACGACGGCTGGGGACCCGGACCAGGTCCAGGCAGACCCCACGCCCCCGGCGGAGCCCCCAGGAGTCGCCCCGGCGCCAGTGCCCCCTCTCTCACCGCCCCCTCTCACCACAGCGCGGGCCGCCGCAACGAGCGCGTGCCGCCCGGCAGTGGCAGTGAGGATTGGCGTGATGAGTGGCTCAGCTCGGACCACCACAACCGCCGCCCTCCACCGCGGACGCCTGTACGCCCCCGACGCCCGGCACCAGCCCCGGTGCCAATCCCAATGGCTGGAGGTCGTTATGGTGGACTCAGGGATGAGGTCCCCGGAGGAGACGTGGAGTGGGACGTCGGCGGAGGTGAGGACCTGGACCTGGACCTGGAGGAGTTCGACATCAGCCTGCCGCGTGGTGTACGACGGGAGGCCGCTGAGCGCTGCCGGCGCCGTGATGAGGAGGCATACATGGAAGGAGTACGGCGTGAACATCTGGGTTCAGCGTACATGGAGGAACCGCGGCGTAGCCACAGGGATTCCATGGAGGAGATGGACGTGGCGGCCGTGGGAGTCCGTGGGAGAGGCCGATGGGAACCTCGGTCGACCTCACGGCCGGCGTTCATGGTCTCTAAGGCCGCGGATGCCGCCGTGTGGGAGGACTTGAAGGACATCAAGCCCCCCATGTACGACGGCAACCCCCTCAACCTCGACCGCTTCTTGGAGAAGCTGGACGATTGGGGGGTAACGGTTACTGAGGACTTGCATCCCGCTGATGCGGAGAAGTATGTCTTCAGACGGTTCAGGTACCGCCTGCCGGAAGTGCTCGGAGAGCTATACTTCGTGGCGACCAAGGAGGGGAAAATCAAGACCCTCAAGGAAGCCAAGAAGTGGCTCAACGAGCACGAGCGGGTGGACGCTCCGCAGGTGGCTGCCAAGCGGTGGAAGTCCATCAAGCTTGAGCATGATGGACGGGAGATCCGCCTACGGGACTGGCGTGACTTCTGAGGGCAATACACCCTTTTCCGCCGCAACGTGGAGGATTGGAACGAGGGTGACGAGCAGGCTCGCCTGCTCTCCATGCTGCCGGAAGCATGGATCAAGAGGGTCACCAAGGAGGAATCCAAGAGGGCCAAGTCCAACCACACGGTCAAGATGATGCTCCCCAAAGAGTATCATACGAACGTGGTGGCTTGGACGAGGAAGAACGTGGCCCGGGATGTCAAACGGCACTCCCTGCGGAACGCTCTCCTCATCACCGTCTCGGGCGATCGGGAGAAGACCGCGATGTGGCGCCTTGACGAGTGTGAGTTGAGCGGCCAGACCATCCGTCTGCAGCCCATCCCGGCGCGGATGAGCTGCGACGAGATCCTGGAGTGGGTTGGCGAGGAAGTACTCAAGGAGTACCGAAACCTCCACTCCACCCGCGGGTTGAGGCCCGGCGACCGCGACGTCAACTACGTTGGCGAGGGACCTGGCGGGGAAGCTGCCATGGACCCAGCGGGAGCCGGCGGCGATGAGACTCTCGTTGACGATGACGACGACGATGAGCCCGCCGAGGTGGCCGTTTGTGCCTTCGTGGCCAAAAACCTGAGCGCGGGGAGCAAACCGGGAAACTGGAAGCCCCTGCAGCAGGGTTGGAGGAAGCAGGAGAAGAGGGACCCTCGCCGCATTGGCGACCCTCCGCTGTCCCTTGGGGAGTTCATACGAGCTCACCCTCAGGGCTGTTTCGTGTGTTATGGGAGGAAGCGAGGCTTCAACCATGACCACCGAACATGCCCCGTCCACAAGGCCGACACGGAGGCTTACAAGAAGGCGCACGGGTCGAAGAAGCGTGCGCCCGCGGGTATCCGGGAAGCCAAAGTGGAGGTCGACAAGGACGAGCTGGCGAAGGTGATGTCGTCGGTGGGGACCGAGTTGGCCAAGGAGATCCAGGAGATCAAGGGGAACTGGGTCCCCAGGTCGGACAACAAGAACAAGGAGAACAACCAGAACGACCAGAACAAGGACAAGAACAAGATGACTAGAAAGGAAAGAAGGGAAAGGAAGAAGGGCGTCAACGAGGTTGATGCCGAGGAGACTTCCCCTACTTCCACAACCGACGCCCCCTAGCGGAGCCCCTGCAGCCAAGGGCCCCAGCGAGGGCGGTCGCATGGATGGTGACGTGGGAAGCGCCGAACCATCCCAGTCGGGAGTCGATAAGCACAAAGGGACTGCCGCGGGCGGAAGGCCCGGTCCGGCACCCAGTCGCGGAGGCGGGGTGAGGGCAAGTGAAGGCACGAACCCTTGCACCCGTCCGTCCTTCGCGACCAAGAATGTGTTTGATGTACTACAAGATCTATCCGAGAGTATCGGAGGATCACCCGGACCGCAGCTGGATGCTGCAGATGGGCAGCCTGAGCCCATTGTCCACGACCTGCACCAGTCGCTTGTTGAGCTTCTGGAACGGCCGGAGATCCTGAGTTTGCACGCCGTGCGCCGTGTCGGTCGCGAGCGGCAGTTGCATCTTAAGGTCCGTGCCTTATGCGGGGAAGTGGAAAAGGTTTTCGACGTGTTGGTCGACACGGGAGCTCAAGTCAGCTTGGTCAAGGCTGGCCTACTTCCACCAGAGTGTCTGACCGACAGTCGGAAACCTGTCAGGCTGAAGGTGGCGAACGGCCAGTACATGGTGGGAGGCACGAAGGAAGCGGCCATTGGGCTGCAGTTCGTGAACCATCGTGAGCTGAGCCGCCCAGACCTCGGCAAGGAAATCCTCCTGCACGGTCGCTTCTACGAGGCCGAGATGGACTGGGACATGATCGTCGGATACGACTTCATGATGGACACGGACTCCGGCGTCCTCCCGGCCCAGGCCTCCATGACCCTGTACCAGGACGACCAGCTCTCGTTGCTTTCGTCACCTGAGCACCATGTGGAATGCCAATGGATCCACCCCGAACGCAATCAGCTCGAAGTGGCCGCGCTGGACACTGAGCCCACTGGGCCAGCAAACCAGGAATACGGCGTAATGCCGGAAGTGGCGAACCGAGTGGTCGCGGACCTGGGAGCGTCGGATCTGGCCCTGGATGCGTTCTCTTCAGGAACCTCCGCCCATCTTCGGGTTTGTGAGAAGTACTGGAGCGCCCAGGACTCCGCGTGGAAGAAGCACTGGGGTCCGCATCAGGGATTGATGTGGATCCATTGCCCCCGTTGGGACATTCCAAGAGCGATAGCGAAGATTCGCAAGGACCGCTCCAAGGCAGTGCTCTTTGTTGCTATGGGATGCACCGAGGAGGAAAGTACCCGACATTGGGTAGCCTCATTGACCACCAGGACCTTAAACAAGGTCGTCCTACCGGCTGGAGAGAGTGTCTATCAGGACGCTAAGGGACAGCCCATGCCACGCCAGAGATGGCCAACGGAATTCCACTATGTGGATGGGGGCCTTGATCAGGCCGACGCCACCGATTTCCCTGTGTGTCAACCGCATCATAGCGGAGCCATGGCGGCAATGCTTTGCGGTTCCCCCTGTTGACATCGAAGAATCAGAATCGGAAGACCCCCTCACTGAAGAGGAGTGGGTTCTGGTTCAGGGGTAGATGGATCAGCCCTTTCAGGACTGGGGAAACCAGCGTGAGGGCAAAGGCCAGGACAAAGCCTGGTGGGAAGTGGACTCGATCGTCTCTGGTTCCTATGACGGGAACACCTTCGTGCAGAGGGTGCTGGACCACCTATCCAGCCAGGACCAGCCAATCGGGGGTAACCCATCCACCTACGGCGATCTATTCCGAGGCAAGACCAGAGATGGCCCTTTGGGCTACCTGGGAAGACCACCTGAGCCGAAAGCGAGCGGAGTAGCTACCCCTCAAGTAAGCTCCGTGGTCCAGGTGCCCGGAAAAGCCAAGGCGGAGTCCGATGATTGCCCCAAGATTCAGGCATTGAGGGCCAGGCTGAAGCAGAAGTATGGTGATACCTTCTTCAGCGGTAAGCCTGTGTTTCCCCCACCGGTGCGTGGACCGTATGGCGAGGCCAAGATACGACTGAAGCAGGACCCCCGTGTGTATCGGCACCCGGAGTTTGCCCTGAGGGGCGAGAGGAAAGAGGCCATGGAGAAGATCCTCCGTGACTTCATCCAGAGGGGTTGGCTCGAGCCGTGCCACTCCGAATGGGCCTCTCCGTGCTTCGTCGTCCCCAAGAAGGTGGCCGGTGAGTGGCGGCTCGTGGTCGACTACCGCGGCCTGAACGCCCAAACGCAGCACGACAGCTATACGCTGCCCCTCATTGAGGACATGCTGCAAAAACAACACCGGCGGAGGATCTTCACGGTGATTGACCTGAAACATGGTTATCACCAGATGCCTCTCGCCGAGGAGTCCCGTGCCTGCACAGCCATCAGCACCCCACTTGGACCTCTCCAGTGGAAGGTGATGCCCATGCGCGTTACCAACGGCAATGCGGCTTTTCAGCGGATGCTGGAGAACCTGCTTGAGCCGGTGCGCGACTGTGCGGACCCCTTCGTGGACGACGTGATCATCGCGTCCGGGGACCCCAGTATGAGCTACGAGGAGCTCCTGGAGGCACACGAGAGGGACGTCACTCGAGTGCTGGACCTTCTGGTTCGGCACAAACTCACGGGCAGCAGTGACAAGGCCACCATTGCGGTAAGCGAGGTGGTCTTCGCTGGCCACGTAGTCGGAAACGGGCAGCGAAAGCCCATACCTGGCAAGGTGGCTGCGATTGAGCACTGGGAAAAGCCCAAGACGGTCTCTGAGCTACGGGCGTATCTGGGGTTCTGCAACTACTACTCGGGGTATATCAAAATGTATGCCGAGTATGCAGCCCCCATGACGACCATGCTCAAGGGCAACCGAGAGGAGACCAAGAAGGGGTCCAAGAAGGCTCTGGTCTGGACAGCTGAGTCCGACCGTGCCTTTGGGGGGATGAAGCAGGCGCTGCTATCCGCAGTGGGTCTGCACCTCGTGGATCCCGACCGAGGGTTCGTCCTGCGCACCGACTCTTCCGACTACGCCATTGGCGCTGTGTTGGAGCAAGTGCTTGACGACGGGAGGCACGTGCCCGTGGCCTTCTGGAGCCGAGTCCTGGGGGAAGGCCAGAGACGGACGTGGACGCCCCGTGAAAAGGAGGCGTATGCCATCGTCATGGCTCTCAGGAAATGGGCTGGGTACATAGCCCTCCATCCCGTCACCGTCTGCACCGACCATCAGAGTCTGCAGTCGTGGCACAAGGAGCACGTGGACACCCCCTCAGGTCCCGCCTCCCGACGGGCAAGATGGCATGAGACCTTGGCCAAGTTCGACCTCACGGTTGTGTATATTCCTGGAAAGGATAACACCGTGGCGGACTGTCTCAGCAGGTGGGCCTATCCCGCCAGCAAGGGCATGACGGAAATCTCTGCCCATGGCGATGAGGCTGAGACCGCTGAAGCCAAGAGGATCATCGAGATGGAGCGCCTGATGGAGGAGGAGGGTGTAAAATGCTTCGTCGTCATGGCTGCGGATGCCCCCCTCGGAAAGAGGGTGAGCAGAGCGGTCAGTGTACTCGCCCCTGAGGGAGCTGAGTCCGACAAGCACCTCTTCCCGGAGTCTTGCCTCCAGGACGACTGGACCGACGATTACGCCAAGTCTGAGGCCTTTGCGGCCGAGTATAGGGCTGTGACCGATCCTGACGACGGGCAGCAGTGGCCAAAGGGGCTGACCGAGGAAGATGGCAAGCTCTACCGGAATGGTAGGCTGCTAGTACCGGAGTCCCGGGTGCTCGAGCTTTGCGAAGCTTGGCACCACCACATGCTGCACCCAGGGGTCAAGGAGCAAGCCCTTGACATGCAGCGCCGGTTCGAGATCGACGATATCGTTCTCTACACCGCCATCAAGAAGGTCAGGAAGGGTTGTTCGGTCTGCCAGGCCTGCAATCCCGACAACCGGAACGTCAAGGGGGAAGCCCAATGGACCCCGGTTCCTGACCAGCCCATGGAGAGCGTGGCCATGGACATCTTCTCCATGCCCGAAGTGCACATTGGCAAGAAGACCTTTGACTGTGTGGTTCTTTGTGTGGATCGCCACAGTGGCTACGTAGTAGCCGTTCCGGCACGCAAAAAGGGGTTGCTTGCCAAGGAAGTGGCAGTCATGATGATTCGTCATTGGCTGACCGTCTTTGACATCCCCCGCACCATTTGCAGTGACCGAGGGCCCCAGTTTACTGGTGGCTGGTTCAAGGCTATGTGTTCCCTCATGGGAATACGTCACGCCAAGAGCGTCGCCTATCTCAGCCGGTCTAACGGCCGTGCTGAAGTGGCCGGACGGCAGCTGTTCGAGAAGCTGCGCAAGATCCACATCACCAATCCACGTCGGAACTGGTTTGAGGAGATGTGGCCTGCTCTGAAGGCCCATCATGACACCCCCACTCCGGGCGGTTTGTCCCCTCACCAGATTCTGTTCGGCAGGGACCCCCTGGGTAGGGGACTTCCCTTGTCTGGTGATGGCATGGCTATGGATGCCAAGGAATTCTTCGCGCGGCAAGAGCAAACGGCGCGGGACATCCGCCAGGAGCTCGAGAAGGAGCATGCTGAGCGTCAGAAGTCCGCCCCGAGCTCGACAGCGCAGAAGTTCAGGGTGGGAGACCCGGTGTGGGTGATCAGACCCCGCCCTATGGGCACCCACCGCACCAAAACCTGGTTCACACCCGGAGAGGTGGTCCGCAGGATTGGTGAGGACACCTACCGCATCAAGGTGGGTCACGGACAGTTCCGGGAGCGCCACGAGAGTCAACTCCGTGTGCGGGAACCCGACCTCCGTGGCCAACATGTGTCCCTGAGCTATGCCGCACATGAGGCTGATTCGGATGATGACTATGCTGAGCAGGACGACTATACTGTCGAGAAGATCCTGGCTCAGCGTCCGAAAGCCTCGGCAGCCGGAGGTCTGGAGTTCAAGGTTCGTTTGCGAGGCTATGGGCCGTCCCACGATACCTGGGAACCCGTCTCCTCGTTCGTGCCGCGGGTCAATACTCCCTTCATGGAGTACATCCGCAAGCACAAGACCAAGATCCACGTTTCGGACTTGGCAGCACTCACCCGGGCGATTGCAGCCAGGGGTGCCTGATCAGCGCCCTGAGCTCTCCCCTGATGTGTTTTCAGCGCTTGTGAGGTCGACGGATCGTCCCTTACTTGCTTGCTCTCTTACATCTTCCGGTGACCTGCCATCAGAGTGGCCATATACCCCCCCTGCTGAATCCAGAGGAGGATGGCCCCTCTCTTCTTCTATTCCTCACTCCCCCCCCTGTTAAACCCCTGGGAAACCAGGTAGGGCGACTGACCTTCATTTTTCTGAGCTTTTGGGGCCTTGAAGCCCATACGACGTTGCGCAACGGATGCCGCTGTCATCGGCATTGCGTTTTTTGGTGTGTGGTCTGGCCCCATGGCATTTGCGGGATCCAGACCAGTCGACGTGTGTCTGCAGACTATATATGGCCTGAACTCAGGCGTTTTCCTGTCCAACCTCCTGCATTTGCCTTATTCTGACCGTGGCGTGGTTTGGCGCTCTGTTCAGAGTGTGTTTACACGCCTATTTACCTCGCTTGTTTTGCTTTTCTGCCCCCCCAGGATATGTGCATTTGTATGTCAGCCCATCACCACAGTATGGACTGTTTTACCCTCAGATGGGATGCGAATCGACTACGAAGGCGCCCTGAGTCGCCGTTTACATGTTCTTACATATGGTCCACCCTGGACCACTACCTCAGTACATATTCATCTGTTTGAGTACCCTCGATACCGTATTGCCCTATTCGCTGTGATGTGGAGATCCTGATGGCGCCAGGCGGGAAGCCCAGTTGCCTGACTACACTCCCAGCGGTCCGCCACTGTCAGTCCCAGTGTGAGCCTACCGACTCGCAGACGCACTTGCAGTCGGATGGCGGCCTCCGGTGCTCCTGACCCCGGTCAGTCTGCCTGGGAAACTGCTGGTTTGAGGAGTCGACGCCTCCGCCCACACTGCATGAGGACTCCCTCATGTATGGCCTTCGTGGTAATAGGGCGAGGGAAAAGACGGCCTTGATGCCCGATCCCTTAAGGAGGAGCTCGTTCGGCTGTGACACTCTGGACTCGCGTCGTATCGATATGGACATGGTGCGCCCGAGGAAGGACCCGTGGGGACTCTCCCCAGTCGGCGGGCCTTGGGAAGCTTGGGGTAGCCTGATGGATCTTTGTGGTCGCTCTCGACCTGTGGGACCACCTCGGTCGTCGTGTGTCGCCTATGTTGGCCGTGTATGCCACTGCCACTGTGGTGGTGACCGTAGCAGCCGGCACCCGGTGCGCCTGGTATGGGTTAACGGGTCCTTTGGATGCCGAACAATCGCCGCCAGGACCCGGGACTTGATACTTGATACTATACTTGCGGTTACTAACAGTTACAGCATCATACCTGTTTTACCGTGGGATCGCGATGGGCAACCTAACCCGCAGACCGGCCTGAAGTGAGGATGTGACACCCCCCCCCCCTTCAGGGGATGGTCCTGGGTACCCGCTGCCATGCTTGGGTGTTATCGAGCCCCCCCCCAGGGTTTGCTCTAAGGAGGGGGGTGAAGCGGTACCCGGAACCTATGGCCCATGGCCTGGAGGCCTGTGAGCCGTCACACCCGTTATGGCCCATGGCCCAGAGGCCTGCGAGCCGTCACACCCGTGCGGAAGCCGTTGACACCGGCTATCCCTGTTGTCTAACCCGTGAAATCTGGAATCCGATTTCTAACCAATAAATCGATGTAGAATTACCGTGATTTTATTGTCTTGATCGATTTTCGGGCAGAAATCGGTGAAATACCCGATTTCTACCGCGATTTCTAATTGTCGTGAAATTGCCGCCTGATGTCGCCTGTTCTCGCGCCTTCGTCGCTTCTCCGTGGCGAGTTTTGTGATTGACTTTTCTCGAGTACCTGTGAGGTTCTAAGAGAACTCAAGGGCTGAATCTAGAGGGTATTTAATGTACTTTCATCTGGTGTGTTCACCAGAATTTTTCGCCGTTGCGTTTTCGAGAAAATCAGCGCGCAAGGCTTTCCGTCGATCGTGCGAACTCATGCTTCTCAAGGACCAAGAGTTCGCACGGAACCCTACGTCTCCCCCCTATGTCTTTCATCCATGCCCCTTTCACGCGGGCATATCATCTTGCTTAGGGAAGCGGGCAATGGCGGTGTTTTAGGCAGCCTATGGGTCTCGCAAACCCAAGTCGTTTGCGTGCGCAAACGCTAACTTTGTGGCCTTGTGAGCATGAACGTTAATGACCGAACACAATGCTCACAAGACCAAAAGCCCGAGGCCATTTTCGTTTTACGAGCCAACTCAACGATGGCTCCACGCAATTCAATGCGTACCAAAACTCTATTTTCAAAAGAGGGCAAGTTTTGGTCGAAAATTAGGCCAAAATGGCCAAACACCCGAGGCTCGTACTCGAAGCCTATGGGGAGTTGAGCCTCGAACTAAGGCAATATGTAAAGTAGAGACCACGAAGGACATCGTGGATGGCTTGGTTGATTTCTACAACCTTGTCTTCTATTTTATATAATGTCGCCTTGTGAGCACGCGTGCCATATTGCCTCTTTGCACACGTGCTCATATGCAAGCACTAATGACACGAGTGGGCGGAGACAATCTAACCATAGTGTGCATGTTTGAAAGCACCTACTATGGGCCTACTCCAAAAGTGTTTACTCATATTTTTTTCCCTCCTCAAGGTCCCAAAGATATGTTCATGCCAATATCGCCGATATATGCACTTTTTCCCATAAATAGTGTGCTTCAAAGAATTGAGGCGTTAAAAATGCTTTCATTGTGCTTTGAACCTCAACCCTTGTTGCAAAAGGGAAGCAAAGCTTCGGTTTGCATCCATGAAAAAGCCCGAGGCTCCTATCTTTCGTGAAACGGAGATACGATATTTGGAGGGACCACTTTTGGGTGAATTTTGGCCGTTTTGCCCAAAATGGCCACAAACTCCTTCTCCCCCTGAGTTCACCCCTGAGGTTGCGTGCGCCACTTGACCAAGGGGAAGGGCAATTCGGAGAGGGCACGTAAACCCGCATCAAATGGGATGTTTCCCCATGTGGCCTCTCCTCTCGATGGGAGAGTTGTGAGTCACCCAAGTTGGGGCATGTTGCCATTCTGCCCCATACGTGTGTCACTTTCCCTCCAATGGGAAAAATAGCTAGAGGCGACCATGAGGTATGGCAAGTGGCATCTATTGGGACCTAAGTCCCATGCGTCTATCGCATCTTTGGTTGAAAGGATCCTCGCCGTGGCCATGGAGATATGGAATCATGAGTGCGGGCCACTTTGGCCAAATTTCGCTATTTTTGCCATTGTATGCCATATTGGAATTACCATATCTCCATGGGGCACGGGATCTAGCCAGAAAGAAAGCGCGCATATTGTAGCATATGACCGAGGGTTAAACGCCCTTGAGTTTCGTATTTGTTCCTCTGGCTCATCCGGAGTTATTCAACTTTTGGTGCGATCCACGATCCCCCCTTTGCACCGCATGTTGCTTTCTGCCCCGTCCGTGTGGTCATCCCCTCGGTGAACAGTAAACAGCCAGCGTGACAGCAAGCGATAACCCAGGGCATGGGACCAAAGGGGATATCAAGGGTTGTGAATCAAGGCTTGGCGCGTCAATATCGCCAAGATTTCCTACCCTGGACGGTCGCCCGAGACGGCCGATTTTGCCATTTTGGCAGTTATGACCCCACATGACGAACCCGTGGTGCCCTGATGCCGGGATCTCAGAGGGAACCAGGTTGGGTGAGGGCTCCAGGGAGTTCCTATGCGAAGGGCATAGGGTCAGTGGCCTCGTCCTTGCCTCTGGCGGGTCCGGACGAGGGGTTAATTTTGGAGTTTTTCAAGCTAATATCAGTTTGGGCTGAAACAGCCGATTTTCAGCTACCAACTCCTGAGGGATAATGGCAGGGCCATATCTCTGGCTCAGAGTGGAGTTGGGACCTGCCGTCAAGGGAGCATAGGGAGCCACCGTCGGTTGGCCTTGGAGCACCTTGGTTCCCAGGAACTCGACTGTGGCTGGGCGGGACACCCCCTATTGCCAGGGTTTCAGGGTCCGGACTGAGCAGGGCATGAGTTGTGTTTGAGCCCCCGCCCCCACCAGCCACTGAGAGGGTCGGACCTGGGATTTGGATACAAGTAGGGATAGAGTGTCTATTGTCCTGTGATGCCCTTACCCCAGTCCAGTCTTAACCTCATGTGTACATTTCCTGATGTGTTGCTGTACATACTTTCATTCCCTCATTTCAGAGTGGAAAGGATTCTGAAACGCTTTGTCACATGACACGAGCGTATTCATGCCCTTGTGAGCGTAGTGCTTTGCCTGCCTGCTCACCTGTGCGTGTCACCGCAGCGTCCCGTGGCCGGCCCCCCAGGGGAACGCGTCAGGATCATCAGGGGCTCCAGTTTCTCCCTGATCTCTTGCGTGAGGTCGCCCACGATTTTTGAAGTGGCTCCTCGGAGCACCTCGTTGATCTCCGACCGCGTCAGGGACCTGTTGGAGGATCTTCCCGATCCTCTACTCCTGCCTCCAAGAGACTCTGGTCCTCTCCTCAACCCACTCAAGGGTGCATACCCAGGTGCATACCCAGGAGCATACCCAGGAACATCCATATAGGTTCCAGTAGCGTGTAGTGGATGGGGATGGTCAGCCGCATACCATCGCGGCGCAGAGCTGGAAGCCACCGGCTCACTGGCAGTAGTTGCCTCATGGAGCGCAGTGGTAGGTGGGCCCATACCATAGGCGGGGTAGGGAGGCATGCCAGTAAAGCCTGTGCCCTCTGCCATAGGCGGGTTGGTTGTGGAAGTGGATGTTGCAGCGGCTGGGAGTGTGGTGGTTATAGGAGAGGGTGATGCGTGGAGGCCAGAAGCGCTTGGTGCGCCTTCGAAGGTAGGGTCATGCGCCGGGTCTTGCCCTTGTTCCTGTCCTTCGTCTGCTCCTTCTCCAGCATCCTTCTCGCTCTCGTTCTCTCTCTTCCTCTTCACAGGCTGAGGCTGAGAGACCACTTCTTCGACGGACAGGGCCCCGAAGGCCGTCTGGAGTCCATCCAGGGAGTCCTCAGCCGTATCCACTGGCCCATGTAAGGGCTCCACCGAAGGTACAGCGCCAGGTGCCGGCCTTGCCGGTGCCTCAGGCGCTGGCGCCGTCTTCACGTCGGTGTCCTCCTCTCTTGGATCCATCTTCTTTCACCCTTCTGCTTATATTTGCCCGGACTCGGCGCACTGGATGTACGGCACGGGGTTGCTGCCGGTGCGCAGAGACAGGCTGCCTCTTGCTACCAGAAAAGTTTATAGTGTTTTCAGCACTGTGTTTTTGCTTCTCCTGCTGCTTGCTGTAGGTGTAGGGTTTCCTGCTGCTTGTTTTGGAAGATGAAAACCTTTGTTTTGCAGAAATAGAGTCAATCCAGGATACCCCAAGCCAGAAGTGTGCAAAGAGGAGAATATCAGGATCAAAGCATGAAGGGCTGCAGTGTAAACAGTGAAAGATGATTGGATATTCACAGAAAATGCAACTCGGGTCACAAACAAATGCATATTCACAAAGATAGCTGAAATGTTTTTGGAAAAGAGTTAGAAAACTGCCTCATGGTCACTCTCTCTCCATAGTGCCATCTCAGGAGATGTGCACTCTTTGTTTTGGGTCCCATATGTGCTGAGGTGGCAGGGCATGTGGCGATGAGGTCACTGCCATGTCACATGGGATCTTCCTACTTAGCTAGGCTGACCTGGAATTGAACCCAGGACCTCTCAAAAAGAGGTGCCTAGCCCCCTAGGGTGCATACCACTAGGGCAGATAAGTATTCATGGAAAAACATAGATAAATTCATAGGCTCTGCCTTGGATATGTCAGTTCTCAGTAAACTCAGAAGAAGATGATTTAGCTTGCATTGAAAGGGGATTAAGGGGTCCACTCCATATCCTGATTGGGTGTTTGGTTCCATAGGTCAAAATGTGTTATCACCAGTTTTGGTGGGACCAATACTAAGATAAAAATGCATGGATGCTCAGTGCATCTCTAATACAACTAGAGTATGCCTCAAAGCAATGGAAAAGCACTTTTTCTTACTGCGTGTGTGTATTTTCTAACCTCTGTGCGTTCATGCGGGTCAGGTCAACAGAAATGAAAATCAACAGTGGATGGTGGATATGTGCTGACGATCCGACACATCGTCGTTTTTTTTATATGACATGCGTGTTCTGTTGTTTCTGTTTTGCTTTTGCAATGCCAGCAAGTGGAGAACTTCAAAAGACATCAGAGGGTCCTGAATTCAGGGCAGGACCAGAAGAACGTCAAAGAATATCAGAGGTCCTGAATTCGGGGCGGGGCCAAAGAACTTTAACAACGTACAGGTTAATGGGATTTGTACATTACATCAAGTTTCAGCACCGTTTTTACAGACGCACAAACAAAATGCGACAAGTCTCTACTTGCTGCGTGTACTGCAGGGCAGGCATGGATTTTGTACATTAGCTAACCTTTTCAGGCAGGCAGAACATTGCTACAGATTTTCTGACAGCCCCCCTTTTTTTTTCCAGAGGGCTTTTGAGGCTGCATTGCCTGCATAGCCATTGCTGCAGGCAGTTTCTGTTTGTAGGCGGGTTAGTATTGTAGGTTGCAGTTTAGTCCAGGCCCACAGTTCCACCCCCACCCCCACGCTAACTAATATGTAGGGCTGCAGTGTACTTCAGTCCTGCAGCACGCCACAGTAAAAATTTTTTTTGGGTGTGTGTTTGACTTTTTTTGTTTGACACCCTGCCCTGGACTGTCTACAGCAGCTACGCCCCCCCCCCCCCCCCACACTAGAGTAAAGATCTGAGTGTCTATTTTCCTTAGTCAGCCATTTGCTGAGGTAAACCCCAGCAAATAGCTTGGGAAGGGAGTGTAATAGGACACAGAGTAAAGATCGCTAGTGCGATCGCGTGTGTCGCGCATGCGTAGCATAGGCCGAATCAGAATAAAGTAGGCATATCAGAAAGCATAATTTAGGTATGTATTTTACATTAAAAATGTTTGTACAGATTGACGGGATGATATTAAGTTTTGGTTATTGTTCTTGAGTGCTTCGCAGACGTTAGAAGGAGATAGATCAAAATGAAGGATTTCGACAAGGATGATCAAAATCAAACCAAGGACAAGACCATTACACAGGCTGAAAATGGGTACATTACTACACTTTTGGGGAAAAAATGTGAACAATGACACCCTGAGCCCCCCCCCCTTTTGTCATTTCTAGCTTCTGGACCCCCTTGTTGGTGACCTCTGGCATCTGGACCCCCCCCCGTTGTTGACTTCTGCCTTCTGGCCCCCCCCCTGTTGTTGATTACTGCCTTCTGGACGCCCCCTGTTGGTCATTTCTGGCTTCTGAACGTCCCCCGTTGGTCATTTCTGGCTTCTGGACCAGCTGCGGACTTTGTGGATACAGTTCAGAGACATAACCGGCTTGGAAGCTTAATTCCGCACCCTGCGGATGACAACCTATGCCACTGTTAGTGATTTCTGGCATGTAGCATCATCAGTTTCCTGAACCTCAGAGCAAAAAGCGTCCAAGGAGTGGAAAACAAGACCTCAACAACCTCGTCGAACGCTTTGTCTCACTTCTGGTTCGTCGAATTCACTGCATCTTGATTTCTGACGACAAACATCCAAGAATTCAAGCCACATTCAAAAAAACTGTTCGAATATCAAAATGAAAAAACAAACCTGAGCAAACAATCTTTTGTCAATGTTTCTTTCGAGGGGTCCAAAAGGTGCGGGAGCGGCGGATGCTTGAAGGAGATCGAACATCTCTAGGAATCGAACTGAGGAGAATGGCGGCAGCGAAGGACCGCCAGGGATCGCCAGGAATCGAACCGCCGCAAGGAATCAAACCGCCGCCCGGCCTCCAGTGGCAAAAAGGTCCCCTGAGCTTTGCCGCTCACCTACCAGTGCGGCAACAGCCAAATCCCCAATTTGGGTACATTGCTGCACTTTTGTACCCACTTTCAGCAACCGAAAAAAACCCCAAAAAGGGTACATTGCTAGACTTTTGGCAGGGTACATTAAGTGACATATTACTGTATAGCGCGCCTATTGCGCGCGGTCTACCGCGCTATATTGTCCGGATGTTAAAATTTTTCAAAACCGGAAAATGTTTCAAAACCATGCTTTTTCCAGTGTCCTGCGTTTTTCAAAAACCCCTTGCTTTTCAAAAACATTCCCTGTTGCTCATCCAACCCAAGACACATGCAAAAACACTGTCTGGCACCACGATTCCCCCCCACAAGGCAACCCATCCCCCCTCACAATGATCCACAGCTCTCCTTGGCACTCCCTGGGGTATTGGAGGTTAGAAACAATGGAATCAAAGGAAAATATATAGTTAAAAAAGTGCTGCAGGGGCCACTGCGAAAAGACTGTGACCCCATCTGTGTGCACAGCAACCTGTAAATGCTGCCTACTTGCAAGCTGGTTCCATTCTGTGGCGGAACTAGCATAGGAGGGTAGAGAAAAAAGGTTTGTTGGGACCTTACTTCTCGTCCAAGTAATCAAATCTTTGTACCTCAGTAAAATAGCGTGCGCAACATGAGGACGTAGCGCGCGCAGAAGTCAAAGAAGCGCGTGCTATGAGCGGAAGTGCGCGCAATGTCACATGCAAAGCGCGCGCAATAATACCTTCTTCTTGGAATCTTCAGGAGCAGGACCAATTCCACCACCGACAGGGGTGTGACGGCTTTGGCAGCCGTGGTCCTGCGACGCTTCTTCTCTGCTTCAGACACGGGGACCCTTTTTTCCAACCTGGCCCACAAAGACCGTTGGACGGCAGACCCTGAGCAAAAAAACTCAACTAGGTCCGCCAAAAGGTCCTCGGTCTTCCACAGGGACCACCCATAGTGGGGGCCCAAAATGTTTGCAATCTTCCCTGACATTGACAGCGTCACATGCGGTGCTGGAAGCATCTGAAACTTTAGAAAAATAGGCGTTTTTGCCCTGCTTATTAGGACATGGGATTACAAATTCAAGACCCCGAGTCATAGCGGGCGCTATGCTGCGCGCTATAGTTTTTTAGTGCACACTGAGCCATCGCGCGGCAATACCCTGTAGCGCGCACGCAGGGAGCCGGTTTTCCTTATAGAATGTGGGTTTAGGGGGCAAAAACCGGTTCAGCGGGATGCGGGGGGGACGCGGGGGAGAACGCGGGGGGGGGGCGCGGGGTAGGCACCCTCTAAGATGGGTGGGAGAAGCCTCGTCTCACGGCATCATGGCAGAGAGACTCCATGTCTTCAAAGAAGATTCACACCAAGTGGTATGCCTGACATGGCGCTAACCAAGTGCCTATTATAATACGCCAGCCATACTCCAAATCTTCAATGCAGCGTTGGCGTGTCACAACAGGTAGTGGGTGGGCGCGCATGACATAACGGCAGTAATCTTCGTGTGAATTGTTTGGGCATGCCTACAAAAGCACACATTTTGTCCGATTTAAAAAAGACATGTGGGGCATCTCCATGCATGCGCGCCAACCTTTGTTTGACACGGGGACGCTACAACACAATGCAATGGCAATTTCGTTGGTGATTGTGCAACTAGACCACTAGGTCCAGATTCCCACACGAGCAAACAACCCAAAATCCTATCCTCCCGATGCGTGCCTTGTTTAAAGGGAAGGAAATGTTACCACACACTCCATAGATTTATGACATCATCTTCGAATCTTGAGAGCAATGGCGGTGAGGCAAACATGCATGTACAAAGCAAGGAGGAATCCACATTGTACTACATAATCTTTTGTAGGTAACGATTAACGTCGCCAAATCTCGGCCCGTGGGAGTGCAGCGAACTTACGTAAAAGTGTTAGCTAGGGGCGAGATTTCAGGACGATAATCGTTACCTCCGTCTCGCGGGAGAGGTAACAACTATCGCCCTGAAATCTGGAGGGACCAAGCCAAAGGTGAGGATTATCGTCATGAAATCTCGGCCAACCGCCAAATCACCCGGGGTTGTGACCAATCAATAAAACCGGCTTTTTGAGCCGGTTCCAATGAGCCTATTGGGAAGAATTTTCAATTTTCAATCGAAAAAACCGTTTTGGTACCCGAAAGTCACCGCGGTTGTCAATGATGACATCGTCATGTCAAGAATAAAAAATGACAAAATGCCGTATTTGCGTATAGCAAGAAAAAAAGGTGGCAGGAACAATCTTGCATCGTTTTTTTGGTGGTTTCCAATCATTTCCACAACGATTTTCGTCAAATTTGAGGCAAATTAATCTGCCAAACCCATCTCCTCAATTCGTAGACAAATTCGTTGACATTAATCCTCCGTTTCCTCTTCTTTGCAGGAGTACGTTGTGGCTCAGGCACACGACTCCGTAGCAAAGAAGACTGTTGTCTCAGAGGATATGTTGCCTCAAGGAACGGAATCACCGGGTTCGGGTACCATTGTTTCCGAGGATTGTATAGCTGAGGCTGTTGCCACGTCCCCGAATAAGGGTAGTGTGGCCTCTGATGCTTTGTCTATTGCTGAATCCGTGGATCTCCTTGCTCTTGACCCTGTGGTGGTTTCTTCTGATTCAGAGTGGGACTATGATGAGCACGATCCTTAGGACCCAAACGCCACTATGGTTAAAGGGTCCAGGTGGTTTTGGGCCCTCCTCGTGGCTCTCTGAGTGCGTCTTGGCCGATTTCTCGGCATTTTGGGCTCTGCTTTTCTACATGCCCGTCTTCCTCCATGAACCCTAATCTCGCATACTACTGCCCCTCCCTCCCTTGCAAAAGGCATAAAAGCACAACAAAAGCATTGGGTCCTCACATGACAACCGCGTCCTCCACCCACTCCTCCAATTGTGCCAACAATTGGTCCCAATTGACACTCAACCTCAAGAAATCAGCCACCTCAGGCTGTCTGCGGCGCAGCAACTTGTTGGCCCCCTTAAGAACATCAACCGTAATAGAAGATGTGTCCTTAGGGACCAAAGAGGCATTCAACAAGCGCGCCAATATCTTACCATCCTTTTCCTTGCTCTTTGCCGCTGCCAGCTTCCGACCATTCTCCTCCAGAAGGTGCTCTAACCGCAGCCTACAATACGTCATGCACCTAACTTCCTTTGAAGTTAGGTGTGTGCTTACGCGGGTCATGCACTCTTCCATGAGGGTAGGATCCTCAATGACATTGGCAACATACTTGCTTCGCTTCCCAATGAATTGGGCCGCGATGAGCACCATGCGCGTGTTCTGATTTCTATTGAACGCTGCACGCATGTACCGAAAAACAGTCTCTCCGATGCGCTTAGTACTGGAAGTGAAACCGTCACTTCTGCTTACATGAGGCAACAAATGCTTCTTAAAAACATCATGTATAGTAGCAACTAGCAGGAGGATGATCTCTCTGTGATCGTCGGGGAGGGTGACGGTTGAAAACATACCATTTTTGGTATCCACCCAAATTGCACCCAAATCGCAAATGAGCAAAGTGAATGTGACGCCAACGGCCACAAACACCTTAACACTAATACACAAAGATGGTGTTCTACGTAGCTAAAAGTGGGCCACACCTCACTTGGAGATCTGAAAATTTGCGGCCACAGAGCTCTTACAAGCACTGAGAGTGCCCAACTGGAATCTCTCACTACCTCTACATAGGGGACACAATATCAAACAAACATCACGAGGCATCCAGGAAGCAAGTCAACGTCGAAAGTTTTATGTGCCACGATGAAAATTAGATACATTCTGATCAGATTTATATAAAAAACGCATCCATACAGTTCACGAATAAAAAGATAAATTCTCGGTTGGCGGCACTGAATTCACTCTGGTAGGGGATTACCACAACGGCGTTCCTTCACTACCAAGGGAAGGAATTGCCTAGGGAAAATGCCCGCCAATTGCTAGCTGTCACTACCTACGGAGAGGCATAGCATAATCAGTGGTGTAGGGTTAGGGTTGAGATTTTTTTATCTCATGAATTTTTCTCCGCAAAGCGATCCCCCCCAGCCTACAATCAGGGTTAAATCGCCGCCGGGAACCCAGTGACAGCTGGTTGGCGGCAATTTACCCCCAATTTTAGGCTGGGGGGGATCGCTTTGCGTGCAAAACTCGTGTACACGTGACCGATTCTGCGAGCTCGCATCAGCTCGCAATTTGCGCGCATTTTCCCTAGGTAGTGAAGGCAGTGCCGGGGGATATCCATGGTAGAAAAGTACTTCGTATATCCAATATTCCGCGGCCTGTGGTAGATTGCGCACCCATCTCAGTGTGGCTACAAAGTGATTTACAGTTACAGCCCCAGATTCCGGCTGCATTATTATTTTTTAAATTTACATTCACAGTATGCTGTCCTGAGCATCAAAATTTGATCTACATTTACATTTTCAATATACAGATGACATGCGCGCACTCTGCCGAGAGTGAGTACACTAGCGGCGAACGCGCTGGCGTACGACTTGGCAAACATCGGTTCGATTCCGGTACTTGCACGGGAAGAGGGGCACTTATGCACTTCTTTTTTCCATTTTCAGCAGCAATCGGCGATCGGCGCCAATTTTCAGCAGCGATCGGCGCAGCGGCCTGCAAAGATCGGATTGATCGCTGAGCAGAGTTCTGCGCAGCAACAGACTTCAATTTGCGAATTTCGTGTTTGCGACTATTATTACATTGGGAATGGTATTTGTTGTTTTCGTTTTTTAAAGAATTTCACAATGATGAGCTTGGATGCCTCCATGGTTTCAAAGTGGTTCATAATGAAAATAAATCTCCCTCACAGGATGAACCAAGGAATGAACCAATGCAAGAAGATGGGGAATTGTTCAATGTGGATGTACAAGAAAAAAAAAGAAGCCCAAGCAATTGCTTCTCCCTTCGTTCCTTGCGCCTCTCCCCAAACCGAGGACACCCACTTCAAGCGAAGCTCATGAAATTAAGAAGGCTAATGACCGTGAGAGAGTTGAGAGGCAAAAGAGAGAGGCCCCTTTTCTGAATCGTTGTAGAGAGCTTGCTTTGAAGTAGGGTTTGCCATGGGGTAAGGATGTTGAAAACAAGGTTTCTTCTAACCCAATTAGAAAGGGAGCTTTTGGCCGCAAGTTTTTGATTGCGATGCGTGTCGATGACCTTTATCAAGCTATTCAAGCGATTGCTTTAGGTGAAGGCCCGGAGCCGGAGTTTACCCCTTCTTTAACCCCAAGTCCTAAAGTTGTAGTTTCCGTTGAGTCTACCATTGATTCGGCCACCCCCTCTTCATCTTCATCTTCGGTTTTCAATTCCTTGAATGCAAATTCCTTGCCTACCAACGAGGTTGATGAGGCAATAGAGAGCGACACGGCAACGCGGTATCGACAACCGCTTTCCGTGATGAACCTCTTCTTTCAGTTGCAAAAGGAAATGAAGATGAAGAAATCCGAATGTGTAGCGTATTGTAACAAGCATTTGCGACCCCTTTTTTCCCCGCTTTGGAATGATTTGAAGTATGAAACGGTGCAAACTTGGAGGTTGAAAACCATCCCGGCCAAGGAAAAGAAATTGTTAGAGGAGGCGGCCAAACCCAACCCCAAGAGAGGTAGGGCAAAACAGACACATGCCATCGGAGGGTTCTTCAAATTGCGCCAATGGTTGTGAGTCACTCCCGAGCGGGCCTCCCCTTGACATGTGCCATGATTAAGCCATTAGTGGTGGCTTATTTAGATTTACGTGAATGAGAACACATGGAGGCCTAAGCCGTCATGGTGCTACTTCTTTTTCCGCAAGATCTGGCTTTCATGGCGCCGTGTCAGCAAAGCTCAAAGAACCCTCGCCGATCCTCTTGTGGGAAGTGTACTATGTACATCGGCTAGATTTTTTTTTGGAGTGGGTAGCAGACACCTACCCCAATTGCATTTTGCTTTATGTTCCCGCCTCTTGTACTTCAATGCTACAACCTTTGGATGTGGCGGTGAATACTGTTTTGAAGCGCCTCATGACTTCGTTTTTTGCAGCTTGGTTGGCTTTGGAAGCTAAGAAGCAATTTGACAACGGCGTAGCCGCGTCCAAGTTGAAGATGGATCTGCGGTTGACCGCATTGCGTGAGCCATTCATCTCATGCGTTGCAAGCGCAAAGGTATGTTTCGTCCACATCTATTAAATACAAAAGCTCCAAATCAAATACTCATTACTTCAACACTCACTTTTTGTAGAAAAGAATTGAACAATTCAAACCAAAGATTCTGAAAGACGGATGGGACAAGGCCGGGTTGATGGCCGTTTGGGACATTGTGCAGCGGCCTACCCTGTTCAATGAAGCTTCAGACCGTGAGGTATGGTTGCGACATCATCAATGGTCTTACGTATTGTGAGTCGCATTTCGTTGAACATTTTTCAATGGTGTGGCCGCTCCTTTAGGCCGCGGGAGCACTATTCGGAGTGGCTGGTGGTCGGTCGAAGGATTTTGCCATTTCGGGTGGCGGCATGAATCAGATTATCGAGAATGCACAGCGACAACGGTCCTGTCGCCATGGTGTGGTTGAAGACTCGGGCTCCGACTCCGAAGATACGGAGGCGCATGCGGCGGAGTGGGAAGACATTTTGACTACCATTAGAGATGGGGAGGGTGACGGGGGAGAGATAACAAATGATGAAAGGGACACTGTTCTGCCGGATCCTCCGGTCGAGTGCTTCACTCGGTCAGGGAGGCGCATCAAGCCACCCAAGAGGGAGTAGCACGGTGACAATGCTTTAGTCATACTTCAGATCAGTGTTGCTTTGGTGTACTGCTTGTCTTATGTGCCTTCCAGGGGGGGAGAGGGAGTCGACAAATAAAAAGAGGTGGTCCACCTCGGGCGCCGAAGGCGGCGAAGCAAAAATTGAGAAAAACATCCAATTTCATTCTCCGAGACCCCCGTCCATTAAAAAATAATATTTTACATGAACCATTTTTCGGCCACATTATTCTTTTTTAACATTTACATATTACATTTTCGTTTTTCGTCAACGTTATTATACTGTAAATGAGGTTGTAACCACAGTAAACGTCGAAAATTTTATGTGCCACGATGAAAATTGGATACATTCTGAGGAGATTTATGTAAAAAAAGCATCCATACCGTTTACGAATAAAAAGATAAATTCTCGGTTGGCGGCACTGAGTTCACTCTGGTAAGAGAGAACCACAACGGCGTTCCTTCACTACCCAGGCAAGGAATGGCCTAGGGAAAATGCGCGCCAATTGCGAGCTGTCACTACCTACAGAGAGGCGGATCATAATCAGTGGTATAGGGTTAGCGTTGCGATTTTTTTATCTCATAAAACTTTTTCACGCAAAACGATCCCCCCCAGCCTGCAATTAGGGTTCCATTGCCGCCACCAAGCTGTCGCCGGGTTCCCGGCGGCGATTTAACCCAAATTGTAGGCTGGAGAGAATCGCTTTCCGTGCAAAACTCGTGTACACGCTACCGATTCTGCGAGCTCGCATCAGCTTGCAATTGGCGCGCATTTTCCCCGGTATTGAAGGCAGTGCCGGGGAATATCCATGGTAGGAAAGTACTTCAAATATCCAATATCCGCGGGCTGTGGTAGATTGCGCGCCCATATCGGCCGTCACATGCGAGCGCGCAATCTATCACAGGCTACGGATATTGCCTAAATTTGATAGGGGTTTTACTGTACAATTGGAATTTAGTCCGCAGCGCTTTTCTTTTTGCTATTTGAGGCTTTGTGGCATGTCAAAGGCGCAAACCAAGATACTAAAGCTCAACGATCATGGCCCGCACATTTCAATGTCTAGCTCAATAATGTTACACAGATGTCAGAGGAGGAAGCACCGGAAGGTTTGTACCAAGAAGCCGTAGGACCCGCACCACCACAGCCCATGGGAGATTTGTTTGGTGATCCAGCCGATTCACAGGGTGAAGAGTGTGTGAGTTACGTGAATGCTCTGAAATGTAGCAACGCCTTTACCGCTTCAAAGGACCTCATCGGAGCTGAGTTTTAGTAAGAAAGCGTCACTGCCATGGTTTTCCTTTGGGGGACTTGATCCAGGCTCAGCCCCCCCTAAAATCCTTTTGTTGATGTAGAGACTAACTTAATCATTTTTGTCTTTCTTTTGAAGTTTCAAAGTACACTTTCTCAAGATAACTAGGGTTATAACCCTAGCCCCCCATGAATTTCACCCCTACTACTCAACTGAGCGGAGGTATCTTCCTTCATGGAAGTAATACCGAAAAAAAGTAGGCACTTCATGCCTAGGGCCTTGTAGGTTAAGCCTAGTGGTCCGCCACCTCAAGACCCCTATACTTAACTGATCTTACCACTTATTGTGGTTCTACTTTTTAACTGTTTCTGAATTCAGTTGTTGGCTTTGTTGGCCAAGCCATATCCTGTGTTTGGCCTAACTCCAATGCCCCAGATTCCTAAGGTAAGCTGACCAAATAATGCCGCCCTACCAATTTCTTCCGGGGGTCATTTGACCCCAAGACCCAATTGTTCCCCATAGGAAAAAATTGGTCAGGCACCAAAAAGCCTAGGGATGCAGATTCGCAGCGAATTTAATTTGAATTCGCCGAATTCGCTGCGAATTCGTTCGCAGCACGAATTCGCTGCGAATTCGGCCTGAAATTCACAGTACTGCGAATTCGGGGCGAATTCGCTCTGCGAATTCGCAGGCGACAGCAAAATGACCACGCGTGCGCCGTCTTTTCTCCAGATGAAAACCTAACTTTGAATTGTGCCATGCAATAATTTTTTTGACTTTATACAATTAAAACCATGATCATTGTGCTTTGATTAACCCATTCAGTTGCTTGTGCGGTGCCTGCGTACTCGGTCTCGAGAAAAAAGCTTGTTTTTGACTTTTGAACGCACCGCTGTCTCCGCCTCGTTGCACTGAACACGACGGTGCCCTCTGTTCCTCCCAAAACCGCACCAGTTCGGAGAAAAACGCGTCGCGAACTTTAATTTTCGACCTTTTTTTTTCGACTTTGGACAGTCAAAACGTGTTTTCCCTTGCCTAACCTTCATTTTGGTACACTCCTTGCCCTCGTCGGCTCCGTGCACGCAGAGAAATCCTTGTTACGAGGTTCGAAAAAGTCCAGATTTGACAGTGTACTGTAACGGTCACATAGTGATGATTATTGAGCATCATGACAATAATAATGTTAATTGAATGCCCATTGCTAGTTTGCTTTATGTTTCCCTTGTATTTGTTATCCTCTCCCTTAGATGAATTCAAGTCCCATGATTCAATGCAAGAATACAATGAATGAAGGCCCAATAATGGCAAGAAGTGGTTCACATGTGATGGTTTGTGTGTGGATTGGTGATTTTGCATGCTTTGTTGCTTTTTTTCCAAAAGGTATTTGAAAGAATCGAGGAAGGGTGTATACATCGATTTTTGGAATTCTTCGTTTTGATTTGTCTTTATTTTTGTCAAATAGTTTAAGCACGGTGAATGCAAGCAACAACAAACAACAAAAATTGCAAGGTTATGGAAGCTTTTGGACTTGAAATGTTTAATGCCATATGGTAATGGGCATATGCAAACAGGTGAAGGTAAATTGTAGGTGCCTATGGATTCTAAGCCTCGGGGGAATTCAAGCGAATCAGGGGGGAATTCGAATTTGAAGTTGCGAATTCGAATTCGGAGGGGTCCACGAATTCGGGGCGAATTCGAATTCGAGCGAATTCGTGCGAATTCGAACCTGCATCCCTAAAAAAGCCTAGTATTTGCCGGCATTGTACACTATCCGCCATTGGTTGTTACAGCATTGGTCCCTGCTCGCCCTCATGTGCAGATGGTACAGCATTTTTTTGATCTTTGTATGGTCTACTTTTCAGAAACCCCTTGGGTGTACAAACGTTTTCAATAGGTTCTCTCCAGCACGCCATGTATCAAAAACATTCTCAAAACAGTTTTACAAAATCTTTCATTGTCCTCTCTTCAGACACACCTCCCAGGTACCCCACGTATGGAACCTACATGCATTAAGGACATTTTACAAACAGTTTTGGGAATGTTTCAGAGCAGATTGTACAATCAGGTTACAACGCATGTCCGCGGTGTCTCTTTGTTCCCCGGGTACATCCCGGGTACATCAAACATGTTCTGAGTTTTTCTTCTGAAGGTTAACTATTAATGGTTTTAGAAACGTGTGACCGGAATGTTGTGCCTTCAAGTTTATTTTTTCTGTTTGGCTGTTTGGCCGCAACTGTTGCTGTCCACTATTTATCCAAAACAGTGTGCCATGCGAACAAAATGTTTTTTGCAGTGATTCTTTTTGTCAACTAGTTATCGAAACCATGGTGCCATTCAGATAAAATGTTTTCTACCTTATCATTTATGAAATGTGGCTTCTTCGCTATATTGCGTTTCCATTTCTGTGCTGATAAAAAACCAATGAGAACTGCACCTCTATCCCATTGCACACTTGCACGAAAATAAGCCGTAATACCCCAATGTTGCGACATGTACTTCTCTCCAAAGTTGCTCAATCAAGTTTCAGGGCAGTTTGTCCTGCCAGGACTCAGACCACACAATGCAGCCTGAGGTGCAACAGCGGGTACAAACAGTCCAATCGTTAAACATATATTAAAAAATACACGTCAGAACTGGCTGCACATCATATCAGCGGCCATGCAGATGAGCAGATGCGTTTTGCGGCTGGTGCGTCGCTATCGCAGTCAGAGTCACTCTCCCGCTGCAGCCGCTTGGTTGCCCGTTCGGCGCGAGCATGGTTTTGGGTGTTGCGGCGGTCCTGGTGGTCGACCACAAATCGACCTCGTCGCAGCCGCGTTCTTGTGGAAGGCACTGCAGGACACGGGGTGGCTAGATCGTCATCGTCTGCAGCAACAGCTCTGTGTCGTGACGTTGAGGTCCCGGTAGAAGCGGAACGCTGTGCTGCTCTTCCGGGACGTTGTTCCCCTGAGGGCTGTGCCGCTGCAGCCCTTGTAGAATTTGCGGCAGTGCACGCCCTAATAAACTCCTCACTGGTGACAAACCCACCAAACTTCATCGAAGTCGGGTCGTCGCGCATGGCGCTGTTGATGGCGCGTGAGCAAACTTGTGAGGAGTCATCAGCCATCTGTGGATGGGGGTCGTTGTTGCCTGATGCGTTCGCAACACCCTCATCGGGGGGCTCAATTCCAATGTTCGGAGCAGGCACATCATCTCTAATTCGAGGAACTGGTGCATGTTCCATGAACTCATCGAAGGACAGCGGGAATAGTCGAGTGACATGAAAGGACTCTCTCACTGGATTAGTTCCGGCTACACTACCCCAAGCACCAGTGATAAGCTCCACAAACCGGCTGTGCGTCAATGACCGTCCCTGATGCGAACGGACCGAGCGATCTTGGCCCCTTCGGATTTTGCGCTTCAGCGGTGCGAAAATGCTCACATTGAGAGGTTGCACAACGTCGGTTGAGTGCGATGGGAAGCAGATCAAGAGGACTCCAAGTTGTTCTGCTGTGACCAACACTTCCGCAGTCAAGTGCGTCTTTGAACCGTCAACCAGCAGGACAACGCGTCCATCCTCCATGTCCGAACATCCGGTGTAGTGCTTGAACACTCTTTCCAAGTAAACCTGGAAGTCAGATGCTGTGCTCCACCCTGTCCCATTCCCTAGCAACACCACTGGCGTAGAAGCATGTCGAAACCAATCACCCTTCACTTTCTTGGTTTTGAAAATCAACGTCAATGGCACAGTTCCAATTCCATCAGCACGTATGCAAGCGATCCCCGTTATGTGTTCGCGTCCATAGCCGCGCCGGCGATACACATCGTTGCACCTACGCTTGGTGATGACCTTCCGGGCCCCAGAGTTGGTGATGAAGCGAAGAACCCCGACTCATCAAGGTTATAAATGCGCGAGGCGTCAAACGCAATTTCATTGTACGCAGGGCGCACGACTTCGAAAAAGAATCGTTTCCACTCTGCTCTTGTCAGGCGCGTGTCTGCACGGTCGGACTCCACCAGCTGCGGTGTGCGGGACGTGTATTCCGGGTGGCGCTTCTTTCACAGTCTGAACCACTTGTTCCCGGACGTTATTTTTGTTGGGTGTCCGTTCACTCGGTGCTCCAAAGCCATCTTGACCGCCTCTTCTACAACCTCTGCTCTGTGGAGAACACAGTACACTTTGCATTGCTCTCGTGCTGAAACATCTTCGGCTATACACTGCAAGTCTAGTCACATCTACATACTTGTAGGGAGAGAGACTGGCCTTGCGCTGTGCCTCCAACCAGGCGGCGATTTTTCCGTCATCAACCACAGGCTTTGGTCCCCTTCGTTCAAGCTGCACTACTTCTCCACTGATGTAGTTGCGGACACCCTTTCGGATCGTCTTGTCATTGACAGGATAGCGGCGTGCACACGAAGCCAAACTTGCTTGTCCACTAACCACCTCGGCCACTGCTTGCATCACAAAGCTTGGGTCGTTTGGCAGAGGATAAGCAGCATAAGTGTAGCGGCGACCCTGCGTGGCGGCTGCGTGAGGTGCGTGATCAGCCCTTGGCGCGGAACCTAGCAGGCAGATGGCGATGACGATGATGCACCTCATCAAAATGACTCATCAGATGACCGGCAGATGCACTTGGGTTGCGACACTGTCTGTTGCTGTTTGCGTGTCCTAGCTTGCTGCAGACTTGCAGTGTTGCTAGCTACAGCTCATCAGGCTGCCCGCAAGAGCGCGCGCTGTGACGGGTCCCCACGCCCGCACCCCCCCGCGGCCACAGCCAGTGGGTAGTGGGCCCCAGCAGCCCGCCCAGAGGGCGGGCAGTCGGGGAAGGGAGAGCGCCCGACCCCGGACGCCCCACACCCAGGCAAGAGGCGCCCCCCCCGGGCACCCTCATGCCGCCCACACAGCGCGCAAAGCCAGCTCGCAAGAGCGCGCGCTGTGGGGTTGGTGACGGGTCCCCACGCCCGCAGTCCCCCCGCACCCACAGCCAGTGGGTAGTGGGCCCTTGCAGCCCGCCCAGAGGGCGGGCGGTCGGAAGTAGGAGAGCGCCCGACCCCGGACGCCCCACACCCAGGCAAGAGGCGCCCCCCCCGGGCACCCTCATGCCGCCCCCACAGCACGCAAGAGCGCGCGCTGTGGGGTTCGGTGACGGGTTCCCACGCCCGCACCCCCCCGCACCGACAGCAAGTAGGTAGTGGGCCCCGGCAGCCCGCCCAAAGGGCCGGCAGTCGGGGCTGGGAGAGCGCCCGACCCCGGACGCCCCACACCCAGGCAGGAGGCGCCCCCCCCAGGCGCCCTCGCGCCGCCCCCACAGCGCGCAAAGCCAGCTCGCAAGAGCGCGCGCTGTGGGGTTGGTGACGGGTCCCTACGACCGCACCCCCCCGCACCCACAGCCAGTGGGTAGTGGGCCCCGGCAGCCGGCCAGGAGGGCGGGCAGTCGGGGGTGGGAGCGCGCCCGACCCCAGACGCCCCGCACCCAGGCAAGAGGCGCCCCCCCTGGGCTCCCTCATGCGGCCCCCACAGCAGGCAAGAGCGCGCGCTGTGGGGTGGGTGACGGGTCCCCACGCCTGCACCCCCCCGCACCCACAGCCAGTGGGTAGTGGGCCCCCGCAGCCCGCCCAGAGGGCGGGCAGTCGGGAGTGGGAGAGCGCCCGACCCCGGACGCCCCACACCCAGGCAAGAGGCGCCCCCCCCGGGCACCCTCATGCCGCCCACACAGCGCGCAAAGCCAGCTCGCAAGAGCGCGCGCTGTGGGGTTGGTGACGGGTCCCCACGCCCGCAGTCCCCCCGCACCCACAGCCAGTGGGTAGTGGGCCCCATCAGCCCGCCCAGAGGGCTGGCAGTTGGGGGTAGGAGAGCACCCGAACCCGGAGGCCCCACGCCCAGGCAAGAGGCGCCAACCCCGGGCATCCTCATGCCGCCCCCACAGCACGCAAGAGCGCGCGCTGTGGGGTTGGTGACGGGTCCCCACGTCCGCACCCCCCCGCACCCACAGCCACTGGGTAGTGGGCCCCGGCAGCCCGCCCAGAGGGAGGGCAGTCGGGGCTGGGAGAGCGCCCGACCCCGGACGCCCCACGTCCAGGCAGGAGGCGCCCCCCCCCGGGCGCCCTCGTGCCGCCCCGAGAGCGCACAAAGCCAGCTCGCAAGACCGCGCGCTGTGGGGGTGGTGACGGGTCCCCACGCCCGCACCCCCCCGCACCCACAGCCAGTGGGTAGTGGGCCCCGGTAGCCCGCCTAGAGGGCGGGCAACCGGGGGTGGGAGAGCGCCCGACCCCGGACGCCCCACACCCAGGCAAGAGGTGCCCCCCCCGGGCACCCTCATGCCACCCCCACAGCGTGCAAAGCCAGCTCGCAAGAGCGCGCGCTGTGGGGTTGGTGACGGGTCCCCACGCCCGCACCCCCCCGCACCCACAGCCAGTGGGTAGTGGGCCCCGGTAGCCCGCCCGGAGGGCGGGCAGTCGCGGGTGGGGGAGCGCCCGACCCTGGACGCCCCACACCCAGGCAAGAGGCGTCCCCCCCGGGTACCCTCATGCCGCCCCCCCCGCACCCACAGCCAGGTAGGGGGGAACCGGGACCGGACTGCCCCCCCCCAAGCACGCCAGACGGAGCAAGGGACCGGGGCAGGACACGCGGAGGGGCATGGACCACGTGGAACGGCTCTACCAGCGCCCAGTGCCGGGACCGCGCGAGGTGCGCACGCCACATCACGCAGGGGGGGAGGGGCGGACGCCGCAGGAGCGCGAGCGCACACACACGCAAAGGGCACGCGGGGACTACCAGAAGGGCAACCGGACCGAGCTCGCGGAACGCACAGACCGCGTGGAATGGCGTACCAGCGAGCGAGGGTAAGGGACACCCGGACGGGACGGCCCGCCACACGCAGCGCGGGACAGGCGGGGCGGGATGGGAGAAACGGGAGAGACACAACACCAGGTACCGGCCCGAGCCCCCCGAACCGGCCGCGAGCGCCGCGCACACACGGACAGGGTACTGCACCCGCCAAGGCAGTAGTGGCGCACTGCGCCACGCCCCAACCCCTAGGCTAGGCAGCCTCTGCGCCAGCCCAAGGGGGTCCCAGTGGCGACAAGCCAGTAGCACGGGCCCGGCGGCGCCGGCGCCCCGGGCGACCACGCATTAGGGGGGCGACGCGGTGGGTAAGCGCCTGCAGCCACGGCTGCGACTTGATGCACTGACCGGGGAGTGGCGGAACGGGGAAGCCGGGGAGGGACGGGGCTCCGAGCCCTGTGAACCCGGGGGACTCCGCCACCAGGCAGGAGGTGCGTCTTGGAGGGCCCCCGACTAGGACCCGGTGGGGAGGATATCACCTGGCCTCACCAGGTGGCCCCCCGGGGCCGAAAGGCGTCTAGTACCCGCAAAATCAAACCTCAAACCTCAAACCTCATCAGGCTCACCGGCAGGAGACCTTGGGCTGGGACACGCTCTGTGTCTTCCAACGTCTGTTTCTTCCAACGGGCTCTGTGTGCCTGTCCTTACGTGCTACACACTTCCACTTGCAACACACCTTGCTGCCCGCTAACCTGAGGTAGGTAGGTAGGTATCTTCGGGAGCTCGGGATGCCTCCTTTGACATTGCAGGAAGAAGGTCTTACCAAAGGGACGTCCTGTCCCTCCCACTGCCCTATGTCAGGTGCCTCTTGAGCCGCTCCCGCATGTGCTTGGGAAGGCATTGTCGCGGCCACCCGGTCCATGTGTCCCAGGTGGGAGGGTGTCCCCACATGTGTCCATGGGTAGGGCCACATGCCCCCTCCTTTGGGCGGCAGCTCTGGGGGGCTGCCCAGCCGTGTGGAGTATCTCTCACCACAAGGGGGATTGCTCCCGCTTGTCTACGGTACGACCGCCTCACCCTTGTGGGTTGAGTTGCGGGGCCACTCTGCTTGGCAGGTGACCCCCTCCTGGACTGTGTACCGGCTCGCCTGTCACCGGTTGCTTCCATGGCTCCGGGTGACGTTTGCCATGGTCCCCGATGCAGCCTGGCCGGGCTCGGACCAGTGGCCTTGGAGTACCGCTCCTGCCACTGGCCCGGTGGGTCGGCTGGGTCGCCCCAGTGCGTCCGACCCATGGGGTATTGGTTCTTTCCTGTCCCTCGGCCGCCCTATGTGTGTGCAGTGTCCTGGGCTGCTGGGCTCCTGTTCACCGGTGTGCCCGCGCGGTTTGCTGTGGTGCGTCTGTGGTGTCCTGGGCCGGCTGGCTCCTGTTCACCGGTGTGCTCGCTCGGTGTGTTGTGTTGCATGTGCGGTGTCCTGGGCCACTGGGCTCCTGTTCACCGGTGTGCGTGCTGTGTGCGGTGCGCGTGTGCCATGGGTGGTTGTGTCCCTCTTCCTCCCCCCCTAATTTTCGTTTTTTTTTACTTGTTTTTTTTTGTTTTTTGGGGAAAAAAAAAAGAAAAAACAAAAAAGAGAAGAACAGGGGCGCGCGTACACTGCAGGCACAGGCATGGGCAGCTGGTGCGGCGGTGCAATAGCGTTGTGTCCTCTGGCGTGTGTCGTCGGTGCTGTGGCGGCGGTCGCGCCCCAGGGGTGCGGCTCGCGCGTCCTGATGTACACAGGCTTGGGTCAGGGTGGGTTTGGTGAGGTGTCTCTTTGCTTCTGGAGCTGGCTGGTTAGGCGGCTGTGTGGGCTGTGGGTGTGGACTGTGGTTACGTTGTTCCCTCGGCGGGCTTGGTTAGGAGTCAAGGGTTAGCGGTTTCGGGGTGTGGCTCGGGTTTGATTTGTGCTTGGGTTCTGGCTCGGTTAGGCGGTTGCGACGTTAGCGGGCCTGGGTTCGGTGCCTTTGGGCGTAGTGGTGCTCGTTGTCGTGTGCGTTGGCTTCCTTTGGCGTCCGGTTCGTTTGGCGACTTCTGGGCGGGGCCTGGCGTGGCGCCCCGTGGTGGTGGTTTGCTGGGTAACGGGGTTAGATGGCGGCGCCGCTGGCCGGGGGGTCAGGCGCGTCGTGTTGTGTGGCGCGCAGGGCTCCTGGGGTGCTGTGGGTGTCGCCGGTGTCGGTGCGCCGACGCTTGTGGGGTGGTGAGGGGGTGTGTGTGTGCGGGGCTGGGCTTTGGGTGATGTCCCACAGGCGGATGCCGTCTCGCTGCGTTTCCTGGAGGGTCTCCTGCAGGTGCCTGAGGACATACGGGTGGTCCTGGGGCGTGGGGAGGTTGCGGGGGTGGACTCCCAGGGGGTGGAGCGCATCGGCCAGCATGGCTTCCCAAGCGGCCTGCGGCATCCACCCCCCCGCCGGCCGGAGGCGGCAGTTTGAAAGTGCTGCCCTGGGTCGTTGTGGGTGCCGGAGGGCTCGGGGCCGGCAAGACCAGTGGGGCAGGCACGCGAGGAGTCTCCCTGGATGTTGTTATTGGGTGTAGAACCGGACACTCGGACACCAACGGAGGCGAGAGCAGCGACAACAGAAGCAAGGGCCATGCTGATTGTGGTCCGGCAGAAAATCCCAGTCTATGAAGAAATTTGCGGGGAATTATTCTAAATACATCTGAGTGTCCAAAACTGTCTGAAAGAATTTAAATAATCCATTTATGTAAAATTGTCTGGCCGATCTGGCCCGCGAGCGCGCGTCAGCGGCAGATGGCGATTCCAGCTAAAATAGCGGAATGCGGCGGATTTACGGGGAATGGATCGCGGAATCAAATCCGGCATATCAGAAATATATAGGAAATATCCTGTGACTGAGCTGCGAGGCGGCAATTCCGCCGAAGCAAAGAAAATGACCAAAATGTAGCAAATCTGGGCAGAATGTCTGAAAATCTGAGCAGATGGGGCTAGCCGCACTTACACTCCCCCTCCAAAAACACACTGGGGTGTGTCGCTACGTCAACGAAGAACGTAGTGCGGGTAAGTCCCAGAAAAACATAGAAATGTAGCCTCGATGAGGCGAAATCTGCTTGATCTGACCTGATTTGGGCTGAATTGGCACTGAATCAGGCTGGATGAACCTGAAATGAGACAGAATGAGAAGTGACGAACAGTCCTCCGTGCTGTAAAACATTAGGTCAAGGGCTAGAAAGCATGTAAACATATCGAAAATCGATACCAAACCATGCATTGGTTGAGAATGAGGTAGATTATTGGTGGATTGAGTGGGGGATCAAGAATTGGAGTGACATCTCAGCGCTCTGGCACAGTTTCGCTGTCGCGGGCACGCTACGGTGTCCTCGCCGAACTCTACATCGTGTTATCCCGCTTTTCTCGTTCTGAAAAGTACAGCATGTGGCTCAGATTTGGCGCATCTGGTGGATGATCACAAGATTCAGCAAAAATGAGAATGAATTTGAGCAGAGATTGAGGGGAATAAACAATCACAGAGAGGTTAAACAAATACACATGTAGTCTACAGACCCTAAGTGAACCACCGAAGGTAGAGATGTTCTTCTGTTCACTTAGATCTAAACAGATCTTCGAGGAATGATGGGAGATGACAAGTTAATCAATCTAAATTGTCCTTACATGAGTAAATTCCCTGAGATGAAGGTGAAATGAAGCGGAATGTGTACAACTGAAACTACTAACACTTTCGTTTAGACTAAAGTAAATATATATTGTCGTTTATTCAGCTCAATTGTGCTTTCCGGCACGTTGGTTCGCGAGCATCTAACAGATTCTATCAAAATGTGGATCATGTGATGATGCATCATGATGGGACGTGCTGGCCCTGAATCCTTGGCATGTAACGCGCCGAAGGTTCACTGAAGGCGCTTTACTGACAGTATATAACTGAGAGACACCGAATTTACAGTGGCGGTGGTGTCAATCGACTTGGACAAGGCCAATCTTTCGATGGCGTCCCACAAGACACTTGGATTCACCATTCTCGACAGTTTCTGGTCAAATTGAGCTCACATTGGCGTGTGCCAAAAATACAACGAAGCTTACGGACTTCAGAGGTTGCTGTTCGCAGTCCCTAGAGCTCCTAGATGAAGATTGTCTGAACAATTGACGTCTGGGTTTCGTACAACAGTGGCAGAATGATGGACAAACCTGAGAAATTCAAGGTAAATTTGAGGATCCTGGATCTGAATCTGGACTTTGGCGTTAGCATCACAGCAAATGAAGGTAAGATCTGAGTTCCTGGCGTCGCATCTGGTGCAGCCAGTACTACAGGGGTTGCCTGTAGGGGTGAATGTCGCTGGCCAGCGTTTTGATTATGTACATTTGCTTCCATCTGCACGAGTAGCCAAATTCCAAAGATGCACAGACCAACAGAGACAAGATTACCCCGAATCTGCCTGAATTAAGCCTGAGTTTGGTTTTTTCTGAACACGGCAGCACACTCCGTCAGCGTATCTACGCCTTGTCTGCCGAACGGAGACCAAAGAAAAGTTGATTGACGTCAAATTATCAAACATTTGCAGTTCTCCACATCATGACATAAACAGAAAGAATGAACAGTGGATTGAGCAGAATGTGGTAGGATGGCCCCCTTAATTCGGCCAAGCACGAATGCATGTGACCACCAACCTGTCTGGCCTGGCCCTCGTACGGCTTGGGCGCTGCAGATCAGCGGCCGAACTTGAAGCTTGGTCCTCATTTGGCTCCTGGGCTGGCCTGACCGCAGGAGGGGGGATCGACGGATCAGCCCTGGAATGTGGCTGCTGAGGGCCGTAAAAGGCTGGATCTCGATTCACCACAGGTCGTTTTCCGTCGCTCTCCACTTGTCTGTCTGGTTTCGACAAACAATCTGTCAGGAGTACTCCAATTTCGGGGTGCTTCTTGAGGAAGTCAATGAACCCCTTGGTGTACCCATGGACAAAAGATTGGGCTGGTTCCCAGTTGTTGTGACTGGAATCAAAGCCCCTCCACTCACACAGAAATTCCCATTCGCCCTTGGCGTCACGTCTTGCTTCAACAATCCTCTTGAGTTTGTACTTCCCCCCTTCGATGACCCGATCGGACAAGTGTTTCGCAGTCCAAAAAAGGGGTTTAACTCGATCCTTGGGGGAGGGGATCTCTCTCTTGAGGCGATCGCCCGAAACGTCAATTTCCCTGCTGACGTCCACACGAATCCTCCACCTGTTCTCACCAAGACGCGCTGTAACAGCGAATGGCCCCTCCCACAAGGGAAGAAGCTTGTCATCTCCGTCCAGGGTGGTTTCGGATTTTCGAAGCCAAACTCGATCATCGACTTCAAAATTGTGGGGGTTTTTTCGACCTTGATTTTGAACCCAAAGCCAGTCAGCTTGATGCTTCTCGATTAATTTCGACACAGATTTATCTGCTCGTTGGACTTCGTCCAAAAACAGCGAAGCATCTTTACAGGGGCGAGGATTATTCAACGGCATGTTCCACCAACACTTCTTTCGTCCAAAGACAATTTCATTTGGAGAAAGGCCATGATACAAAGGCGTGTTGTGGTAACGGCGAAGCAATGCGAAGAGAACTTCCATCCAATGGAAATCCTTTTCACTCGCGAGCTCCTTACGAAGCATATTAATTATTGAGCGGCCGGCTCTTTCGCCAGGCAGCGCTCGATGCGAGTGGATTTCACATCGGAGGTGGTGGATTCCAAGGCGAGCACACAATTCTCTCCACCATTCGGAGGTGTACTCTTTGCCTGAATCCGTGACCACCTCGGATGGGACGTCCCAGCCTCCCATCCAGGTCTGCGCGCACCACTTGGCGGCAGCCTTGCCAGTCATCGACTCAATGTTGCAAGGCAACACTTGAATGTAGCCGGAATGACGGCACTGAATAAGGAGCACACCATTGACTTTTTTGTTAGTCCAATGGCACTCTTCGTCATCGAGCTCACCGAGATAGAAAAAATCACTCGTGACTCTGTTGAAGAGACGCTCCGGAATAGGATGAGGCCTCAGATGGCCGTGCTTCTTCGCGCTGGGGGGCGTCGAGACAGCACATTGGGCACATCCGGCTGCTACTTTCATGCAATGAGTGTAGAGCCTCGATCCAAACAACCTATGCTTAATCATCGACCACAGTCGACGGCCATGTGCGTGGGGGGACTCCCATTTGTGCCACCAGTTTAACACTCGGGGGGCTAGGGCGTCTGGCACACACAATTTACCCTCCATCCACAGCTTCTTCCCATCCAACGAGTACTCTGCAAAAATCCCATCCCTGTGAGCATCTTTGGATTGGAGATTTCCAAAGACCTCTTTAAACATGGGATCCTGCAGGTAATCGGAAGTCCAGTCACGGATGATCAGGGAATCCTTAGGCAGGGGTGGAGTTTTGGCCGGATCTCGACGCTTAATGCCCTCGATCAACCGAAATCGACTTACTTGTCGGGTATAGTCAAACCGTTTCACACTCCCTGAGGAGGGATCGGTGACCTTTTCCACGACTTTCAGCGTTTTGGTGCAGATCTCGTGAGCATGCGCTGGATCTGTGATGGCCGTGATGTCGTGACACGGCAATGCGTGCTGTTTAACAGCGCACTGCATGCATGCACGTCGAATGAGTTTCTTTTCTTCCTGATCCCATTCGATGATGACATGGCGGTCCTGCTCCGTACCATGGATGTTGGTACTTTGCAGCCCCTCTGAGGCGGGGTAAGCCCATCGGCTCAGAGCATCCGCTACCGTGTTGTGTTTTCCAGGCAAATACGACACATGGAGGTCAAACAGAGAGAGAAATTCGTGCCATCTGGCCCGTCGACCAGCTGGGCTCGCGACAGTATCAATGTGTTCGGTGGCCCAATACTCCAGAGATCGATGATCCGTCAGGACCTCGACTCGATTGGTGCCAACCCACGATTGGTACTTTTTTAAAGCACAGATGATGGCGTAGGTTTCTTGCTCACGCGGCGACCATTGCATTTGGCGTGGGGCTAGCTTCCGAGACCAAAATGCAAGAGGGTAATGATCGCCGGTGGCCTCATCAACCTGTTCAAGGACAGCTCCGATCGCGTACCTAGAAGCGTCGGTTCTAATGTAGAAGGGTCGGTCAAATTGGGGCACATGCAACGTGGCGACTTCGCAGAGGGCTGCCTTCAAGTGATGGAAGGCCTCCTCGCACTCGTCAGTCCACTTGACACGAACCTTTGAACCTGCCTTGCCCGCATCTCTCCCTACCTTCAATAATTCAGTGAGGGGGGCAGCAAATTTGGCATAATTCGGCACAAAAGTGTGGTAAAAATTGCAACAACCCAGGAATCCTCTCAACTCCGTGATCGTCTCAGGGCGCTTCCACTTCTGAATAGCGACGAGCTTCCCTGGACTGGGTCGTCGAGTGCCATTCTCTAGGAGAGAACCACAAAATTCGACTGATTTTAAAAATAATTTTCCCTTCTTTGGCCCACAAATCAGCTGATTGGCGTCAAGAATATCCAAAACTTGGTTCTGCTGCTTCTCATGTAGGGCCACCAGCTCGGCTTCGGTCAGTCCCTCCCCCTCCGTCGCGATGATTATGTCATCTATGTACACACTCACGAAGGCACGAAGCTCAGGATGGGTTGTGAACAGCACATCCTCCATCATTCTTTGAAAAAATGAGGGGGCGTTCTTCAGCCCCATGGGCATGACGGTCCATTGGACTGGGCCACATGGCGTGCACATACAAGTGAGAGGTCTGCTGTCCTTCCTCAACGGCATTTGGTGAAAGCCGTGACGGAGATCCAGCACAGAGAACAAACGACCTCTCGCCCTCTTGGCGATTTCCTCCTCAATGAGGGGCAGGGGGTGTGAATCCGCCTTTGTTTCGGCGTTGAGATTGCGAAAATCAACAACCATTCGCCAACCATCAATGGTGTTCTGGTCTGCAGGCGGTGGCTTCGGGACTGTGAAGGGTGAACAGCACCATTCGCTGGTCATACAACCCTCAAGCCAACCAAATTCCCTGAGATTTCTCTCGATGATTTTTCTGAGAATCTCATGTTTGTGTCCATGATTTTCATAAGGGCGCTGTTTTTTTGCCTTGTACCCTTCACGAAGCTCAATGAAGGCTTCACCGAACTGTCCACGGACAGGGGGGTCTTTGATCAACTTCCCTGAAAGGGTTGTGTCCTTCCGTTCCTCAAAAATCTTTTCTCTTGACTTGGAACACAATTCAGTGTCCACCTGATCGCCAGGAATTACTGTCGAAAAAACTTTGGCGACTTCTTCGGCTTTGGCAGGAAGAATCTTCTTACGGATGTCCCTAAACAGGTCCGTATCCACTGCCTCTTGAAGATAGGTGGGTCGTGTGTCGAAATCCCAGAGATTTTCCTCGTGATCCAGCTCCTCGAAAGGATCCATGAAAGCTTCCACAGGGGGTTTTTCATAAAAAACTCTGAATTTGCGGCGCGATTGGAGATTTTTCCTCGCCCGTCCACTGAAGGTTCTTTTCGATGTCGACCGTATTGGGGAAGAGGGAGACGAGGCGGATCCATTGGACGTTGAATTACCTTGGGTATCTGACGAACAAAAATCAGAAAAAATAGATTCATCATCAGTACCACGCTCAACCTCAGATTCAGACCCAACACAAGAATCAGTACCAGAATCAGCAGAATTAGAGTCAGAAAGCTTTCCATCCACCAGGAATGCAAGCGAACTCCAGGACCGCTGTGGCAGGGGACCTGTGTCGTCCCTGGCATACAGCTTAATCTTCCTGGGAAGTTCGATGTAATTTACACAAATGTCTTGCAATTCCTGAAACCAAGGCTTGTCGTCCCACAAGGGCACAACCAAAATTGCCTGGGTTTTATCTTGCTTGATTTTGTGGATGACCTGCTGGATTAAGTGAAACGGAGGATTAATCCACAACTTCTTGTCCCATTTGTGGGTCCAAGCGTCGCTGAAGTGCTTGTCAAAGCGCTTGTTCATACGGTTAGCAAAGGCATCATACTGGGGCCAAAAGGAATGATGTTCATGAAAGTATTCACAAATTGCATCGCGCCATTTGTCGACAACTCTGTAGGATGAAGAGTGCCAGCGCGAAGGGCGTCGTGGTTGGGAGTCCCTACGAAGACATTCTAACTCTTGGGAGTAATCGGCACTCCCATTCACCTCTGCAATGGTGACATCTTCACCAAATTTTGGTGTCACCTTTTGCTTCAAAAATTCTTCTGCACTTTTAAACCCTGCGTGCAAAAAACGAAATTCAGGACGCTCCAAGGGACCTGACTCCAGCAAAAAACAACGACGATGACCTACGGGCGCTACCCTGTTCTTGCGAAGCCAAGGATGCCCCAAATAAAGGTCATACTTTATGTCAGCACGATAAAAGTAGTCATCCTTAAGGACAACTTCTTCCACATTTTGCTCTTCCCAAAGGTCTTGAGCGACCAAATGGGTTGATATATAACAACCGCGTTGCCCACCTGCGAGAGAATGTCCAGAAACTCCCTCGAGGGTAACAGGATGAGGCGACTCAAACACGCAGTCGTCGGGTAAGAATGCATTGGATTGGAGATGTACCTCTGATCCATTATCACACAAACAAGTGGCGAGGTGGAAATTTCCCTTGCAATCAGAGACCCACAGCTTTGTGACAAACTGACGAGCCCTGTGCTTGGACTGTACACCAACCCCGTCCACTACAACAGAAGGATCCGCTGCCGGATCCAGGGGAGAGGAGACAAGCGACCCTACATCAAGTAATGGTCGATCAGGAATTTGGGGATCATGGCTGAAATCGCCTGGGGAGGGGCGATTTTCGTGGCTCCCCTAGGCGTTCTGACCTCCAGCGGCTGCGTTAACATTGTGAACACAGCCTGTTTCGTCGATCCATTCATCTTGGAACGGATCATCCGCTGGATTCAGAGCATTTTCGACGTAATCTCGATCCGCATCAGACACCTGGTCTGCACCTGAGACCTGATCCACACGATGGTTGCCCTTTCCTCGTCCACGGCCACGGCCGCCGGATGATGGGCCACCACCGTCGCCACGCCCTCTGCCCTTACCAGAGAAGGGGGTTCCTGAAGGATTTCCCTTACCCTTACCCTGTGATCCTGGAGCATTTCCTTTGTTTGTACCGGATTGAGGGGTTTGGCCTGGATTTCGATTTCCGCCTCCGGCGTTGACATTGGGACTTGTCTGGCCGTTTGGCTGTCCACCGGAGCCGGATGGAGTCCGATTTCCTTTGCCTTGGAACCCGCCAGGGCCTCCGGTAGTTTTGTTTCCACCGGAGGGGGTCGAATTACCCTTTCCCCCCTTGGCACCATGCACCTGTCTGTCATTCCTGTCTGAATTCTGTGAATTACTGACATTTTCACCAATCACCTTGTGATCGTAAGCAGACCATCGGTGATTAGCAGTAGAATGCGTCTTAGCTCGGTTCGTAGAACCTAGAAGAAGACAGATGCTACAATGATCCTGAACATTCCGGGTGTCATTCACCTTTTTGTTGCCCTTTTGGGCCCCATTTTGGGTGTTTTGCTGGGTATTTCTGTTTCCCCCAAGACCCTCATGGAAATTTTGATTGGCGGCGTCAGCGAGCCTCTCAACCTCTTCCCACAGTTCCTGTGGAGTAAACGAAAACACCCAGTTCCTGGCCTTCAGGCGATTGCCATGGAAACTTACTCCCCTGTTGAGGACTTGGACAAACAAGTCCCGATCCTCGTGTTCATTAAACTTGATTTTCCACGTGTTTTCAGTGAATTTCACCTTGGTAAACGACGTGGGGGAGCACTTTTGAAGTGCCTCCCTGACGGTAAACCGGTTGGCCGAGGCGTCAAAGCCATCGATCTCCGCCCACCAGGTCTTGACCTTTTCTTCGGACTGTCGATTCCGAAGGGTGGCGGCGGTTTCTGAGGGGATCTTGTCAAAAATCAGATTTTTCAGCTCGGCACTAGAAAATTTTTCGCCTGAATGTTCAGATTCTTCTAAGAGATTCCAGAAGCGCTGTCTCTTGTCCTGCACCTCATGCAAGATTAATCGAGAGAACGAAGGAAAATTCTTCAACATCTGGTGGTAATGGTCCTCTGGCAGTCGAGATCCACGTACCTCCAACTGTTCCCACACCTCATCAAAGGTAAGGGGGGAACTTGAATCTTCACGATCACTCCAGGTTCTGAGCCAAGTGTTGGCCGGCGCTCCCTCAAGGCAGTCCAAGAGCGCCATCAGGAACTGATCATCCTGGAGTTTTTGAGTCTTAACCCACAGTTTAAATTCCCGTTGGAACTGAGGCCAACGTCTGGGGTTCCCATTATACTTCGGTTGCTTGGCAACCTGACGAAGTCGCAATGATGTAGGATTAAGGAGTGAATCCAGCCGAACACCGGCCGTAATGGTAGACACCTTCGCGGCATCATTAGCCACACCAGCTCCGGCGAGGGTCTGGGCGAGCAACATCTGGGCAATTGCATTGGAATCAACAGCAGGAAGGGTAGTACGGGAGGCAGTTCTTTTGGCATTCTGAACCTCAGTCCTAGCCTTCGCCGATCTACTCTGAGATCGAGAGATTGTAACCCTTTCCTTGAGCTTAGTCCTGCTGATCCTTGCATCGGTGGTCTTAGAGTCCACCGAAGGAGCAATCGAAAAAATTTCTGTCGCCTCCTCCGACGGTTCTGCCGTTTGTTCCACCGATGATGCGCCCTCAGACCTCATGTGGGTTTTGAAAAGATCTTTAATTCCCAGCGTCTGAATGATGAGTTGCATTTGATCCTTGAGCAATTGGAGCTCAGTATCTCGCTGTAATCTGCAAGAGCAGTCGGCAGGACAGTACATACCGTATCCTGAAGGGCCTGAGCAGGCTGTCGGACCGCTAATCTCAGTGGTTCGCAGCCAGGAGTCCACTTGGGGAGCTCCTTCAGTCCTAATTTCCAGACTTGCCTGCCTAGCTGCCTCTAAAATTCCTTCCTCAACCGCGGCGGCTAGATCGTCGCGGATGGAAACAGAGGGATGAGGGGCGGAGGGCCCGGCAACAGGTGCCTTGGTCTTCTCCTTGGGAAAGGGACTTGCCTCCGGAAATTTGCACAAAAATGGCAAAAGATTCATCTTCTTGAGAACACCACCACATCCTGGTATTAATTTCTTCTTGAAGAAGGAAAAAATATTCAAATAAAAAATCAGAGGCGATTCTTTCTTGTCCTATCAGCTTAGACGTGGCTAATAGACACAGGGCCTCAAGACTCTGAAGGTTACGGGTCACTTCTGAAGACAAATGGTTGTCCCATTGTGCCCAATTGTCTGGTCGATTATAGGTAGGTACCTCACCTGGACCACCCATCTCAATGTCGTCAATGTCGGCATCGATGGTCTCGAAATGTGGACATTGGTAGGGAGTATTAGTACCTGCCAGGTCCGTAAGCTCCACCGGAGCGTTGCCATTAGCGTAAGCTGGGAGATTCCAGCTGCTTGATGGCCAATTTTGACTGGGATCTTGATTGTAATCTGGGCCTCCACAGCTGCTGATTTGTGTCCTTCTTGGGCAATTTGGGCTTGCGCAAGGCATTCCTCTCAAGGCCTCGTTCGCACAGCACCCCGGGAGCGTGATCGTTACGTCTCCGGAGGTGGCGGAGTCTACGGGGCCGTACTGAGGGGCTAGCTGTGGTTGGGACACCAAAGGAACAACATTCAGGTAGCCTCTGCTACCATGAAAGTGCTGCCCTGGGTCGTTGTGGGTGCCGGAGGGCTCGGGGCCGGCAAGACCAGTGGGGCAGGCACGCGAGGAGTCTCCCTGGATGTTGTTATTGGGTGTAGAACCGGACACTCGGACACCAACGGAGGCGAGAGCAGCGACAACAGAAGCAAGGTCCATGCTGATTGTGGTCCGGCAGAAAATCCCAGTCTATGAAGAAATTTGCGGGGAATTATTCTAAATACATCTGAGTGTCCAAAACTGTCTGAAAGAATTTAAATAATCCATTTATGTAAAATTGTCTGGCCGATCTGGCCCGCGAGCGCGCGTCAGCGGCAAATGGCGATTCCAGCTAAAATAGCGGAATTCGGCGGATTTACGGGAAATGGACCGCGGAATCAAATCCGGCATATCAGAAATATATAGGAAATATCCTGTGACTGAGCTGCGAGGCGGCAATTGCGCCGAAGCAAAGAAAATGACCAAAATGTAGCCAATCTGGGCAGAATGTCTGAAAATCTGAGCAGATGGGGCTAGCCGCACTTACACAGTTCTCCACCGACCCCTTGCGGGGCCGATGGACCAGGCCCTCGAGGGAGGGCTCTCCCCGGGCCCACCTTCGCAGCTCCCAGAGCTGCGTGTGGGTCCAGCGCTGCCACCACTGTTCCTGGGCGGGCCTGCGGTCTTGGGCGGAGGAGTGGGCGTGGGTGGGTCTGACGGGGTCGTGGGGACCGGTGGCGGTCTCGGGCCCGGGGGATTCCTCGTAGTCCTGTTCCGTGGGGGTGCGTGGGGAGTGGGGGCGCACGCGGATGTGGACCCGCGGGTGTGCGCGTACGGTCTCCGCCTCGGGGTTGGGCGGGGACTCGCGGCGGCGGCGGTAGTGGGGCATGCGTTGTATGTGGGCTGTCATCGAGGGTTGGTAGGGGGGCGGGGACGCTGCTGGTGGACCCTCACGTCGTTCTGGCTTGGTCGGGAGCGGTCCGTGGGCCTGGGGTGCGGGCTTTGAGAGGTGGCGGGACGAGGTGCGTCGCGCTTCGGCCGCGGCGCGCTCCGCCATGAAGGTGGTGGCGGTGGCGTCGGTGACGGTGGGGGGGCGCCGCGCTGGGCGCTGCTGCCTTCGGGCCTGGGACGGCTGGGGCCGGATGTCATAGAGGACGTCCTCGGGGGGCCGGGCTCGCGCTGCCGTCGTGGCGCCGGGTTTGGGCTTGGGTTTGGGCTTGGCTGCGGGTTGCGGTCGTGGCGTGCTGACGGGTTTGGGTGGCCGTTTGGCGGCGGTCCTGGGTTTCGGCTGGGTCGTGGGTGTGGGCTTCGTCGGGGCGTCGGCCTTGGCGGCGGCGGGGCTGCTCGTGGTGGGGGCGGGTTTGGAGGCCCGTTTGGGAGGTGTCCCCCGCGGCCTGGGGGGTGGAGTGCTGGATGAGGACGTGGTGGTGGTGGTGGATGAGGTGGTCGTGGTGGTGGAGGTTGTGGAGTCGGAGGCGGAGGAGAGGGCTGTGGGAGACGGCGGAGGGTCCTGGGCTTCGGGGGCGGGCGTATGATGCTGGGTCCTGTAAGTAGCGAGAGCGAGGGTGCAGGTTCGGGCACCGGGTGTGTGCGCGCGTTTTCCCTGGTGATCCGTGCGTGCTGGTCCACGCGTGGCGGCGTTGTCTCGGCTGCGCGGGCACGTGGGTTACCCGGGGGGTGGCCATATCTGCTCCAGGACGTGCTGGTGTGTTTGCTGGAGGTAGTCGAGGGTCTGGAAGAAGCATCGCTGGATGCCGGGCATGTCCTCCTCTGTGAGGTGGGGGTAGTTTTGGGTGGGGGTGTCTGGGCCCGGCCACAGCAGCGTCATGAGGCGGGCTGCCATCATGTACGGGCATAGTTGTAGGGTGGTGGGGCGTGGGGGGGTGGGTCCCCTGCGGTTTGGGGGGGCTTCCCTCTGCTGGGGGCGCAGCGTGACCACCCACACCCATCGGTCCGTGGGGATCCCCCAGGTCCGTTGGGTCCACTTGGCGAGGCAATACATCGCCCTACCAAGGCCCTGGTAGCTGCTGCGGATGGAGAGCAGCGTGTCCAGGGATTGGGGTTCCCACGTGCCCCAGATGTCGGGGTCGTCCGGGTCGTCCCCCCTGGCGTACGTGTCGGGGCCTGGGTTGTGTGGGGGGGGGGTGTAGTCGGCGGGGAGGAGGGAGTCGGTGCCGTGTACCACCCAGTGGTCTGTGGGTGCGTGGTAGTTGGTGGTGGAGAGGGTGTAGTGCAGATTGTACATGAGGGTCATGTACGTGGAGGGGGCTGGCTGCTGCTCGTCGGGGGTGGGGATGTCCCCCGGGACGTGGTGCCGGAAGTTGCTCAGGGAGGCCATCCGGGCTACCCATGTTTCCCGCTCCCACTCTTTGGTGCTGTCGGGGGTGGCGCCGGGTGGGGGGTGGGCCATGTCGGGCTCGTGGTAGCGGGTGCGGCCCTTGGTGTCCACCCGCCCCGGCACGGGGTGTCCGACCAGGTGTCGCCCCCAGTCGATGGGGGGCACCCAGATCCGGCTCCCCGTGGGGGGCGGGCTCTCGCCGTCTGGGGTGGCGTGTGGGGGGCGCTCGTGTCGGGCGACGTGGAGGAAGGCGTCGAAGAGGAAGTCTCTGACGCCTTCCCCCAGGGTGGCCGCCTGGACCAGGGTGGCCGCCCGGATGGGGGTGCTGGTGCCGGAGGTGCGGAGGTACAGCACGACGTCCTGTTCCCCGAGTCCCCGGAGGTGCTGCCGTACCGCTGCGGGGTTGTGTAGGGCGTAGGGTTCGGCCGGTGCGGTGGCTGGTGGTGCGGGCTGTGATGGGGGGGGTGGTGTGGGTTGGGGGGGGTGGTCGTCGTTGTCGCGCGTGGGGTCCGGTGATGGGGTCTCTTGTGGCGGTCGCGGGAGGGGGGATTCGCGGTGGCGTGTGTCGGCGGGGGTATTGACGTCAATTGGCTGGTACTGGCTGCCGCGTGTTGTGTCCGTGGCCTGGTATCGGGGGGGGGGGCGGGGGGGGGGTGGTGTGGGGGTGGCGCTGTTGGTGGTGGGGGGGGCGGGGGTGGGTGTTGTGCTGGCTCGGGGTCTGGGCGTCCCTGTGGGTCGTGTGGGTGTTGGGTGTGTGCGCCGTGCGGCCCTTGCGGTTCTTGACTGGTTGTGGTGCCAGGGTGTGGGTGGGAGGCGGCCGCATGAGCGTCCGGGTGGGGCTGTGGTCCGTATGTAATGGGTGGCTGCTGGTGGATGGTGCTCGCTGGTATGGGGTTGGGGGGGGGGGGGGCTGCTGATGGTGGTGGGGTGGGGGGGGCGGGGGTGGGTGTTGTGCTGGCTGGGGGTCCGGGCGTTCCTGTGGGTCGTGTGGGTGTTGGGTGTGTGCGCCGTGCGGCCCTTGCGGTTCTTGACTGGTTGTGGTGCCGGGGTGTGGGTGGGAGGCGGCCGCATGAGCCCCCTGGTGGGGCTGTGGTCCGTATGTAATGGGTGGCTGCTGGTGGATGGTGCTCGCTGGTATGGGGTGTGGGTGGGGGGGCTGTTGGTGGTGGTGGGGCGCTCCTACTAGGCCCTGGTGTTGCTGGTGTGCGTGCGCGGCTCCTCGCCGGTCCATGGGGGTGTACCGTGGCTCGTATGTCGTGGGCCCGTGTAGCGGGGGCGGCGGGTGGTGCTGGACCGCGTGGTGGTGGTGTGGAGGGTGTGCTGGTTGTGTGTGGTACCCCGGCGTTGGTGGGTGTGGTGGCAGGGGCTGGTGGTGGTGGAATACGTGATGGTGTGGTGCGGTGATGTGCGCTATGTGGGGTGGGTGGTTCGCGGGGCCTGGTTGTGCTGGGGTGTGGTGGGGATGTAGCTGGTGGGGGTCGCTGTAGCATGGGGGCATTAGGGGGTAGGGGTTGGGAGGGACGGGGGCGTGGTGGTTGTGTTGGTGGTGCCATGTCCCCTGGCTCTGCGCGTATGGTGGTCCTGGCATGGTGTGGATGTGTGTGGGCGGTGGTGGCTGACTGGGCTGCAGGGTTTGGGTGCTGCGGTACGGTGGTGGTGGTGGGCGCTGGCGGTGGCGGTGTTGTTGGTGTGCCCCGGGGGTCTGGGCGTGGGGTGGTGCGGTGTGGCTGGACCCGGGCCTTAGTCGGGGCGTCGCGCCCTGCTGGCGGGCGCGTTGGCGGGCCCCCTGACCTGTCTTGGTCTTCTTGGCCTGGTGGGTGTCGGGGGCGGGTGAACCCCCCTGTCCCCGTGGGGACGACGGGGAGCGGGCGTGCCAGCGGTGTGCCTCTTGGAGGCTCGTCTTGAGTCCTCTGACGTAGGTTTCCTGGTCCGTGAGGCCCATCCGCGTGGCGGTGGCCTCGTCGGGGGCGGCCAGGTGGGCGTCCCGAAAAGAAGCCCAGCCCTCCGGGGGCTTCTGTTGTGCGGGGTGGGGGTGGTGTGCCGGGTAGAGGAGTGCGCTGAGTGGGTAAGGTGTTCCCTTCCGTCGGCCGAGGGCGTTGTTGAACCGGCGGCAAGTGATTCAGAGGTAGGCTGCTATCTCCTCTGGTGCCGTGTCGGCCCACGCTTCCGGCGTCAGGGCTGTTGCTTGGGGGGCCGGGAGTTGTGGGTCTGGGAGGTGTAGGTCTCGGTAGTGGAGGTATAGGGCGAGGAGGATGTGGCGGGCCGCCACGTTCAAGCCGCCTCCGCTGTGGCGTAGGGGTGGGCTGTGGGGGGGCAGGGGTGTGCTGCCCGTGGCCACGGCTATGGTCCATGCGTGGTCCGCCGCGTCCGCCACGTAGTACCCTCCCAGGTGGTCCCGGAGGGTGTCGGTGAGGAACCCGAAGAAGCTGGGGTGGCTGGCGGGGGGGGGTGCGGCTGGGGCCGCGGGCCGCTCGCGGTGGCGGGGGTTGAGGTCCCCGCAGTGGGGGCAGTGGGTGAGGCGGTGCGCGGCTCCCAGGCAGACCCAGTGGTCTGGGTTGCAGGGCAGGGCTGTCTGTGGTAGCCGCTGGCGAACGCAGAGGGGACATGCGGTGGCTGGCGGTTGGTGGTACCTGTGGACGGACGGCGGCGTGGGGGGATGGGGGCTGGTGGCGCGCGCATGCTGGTGGGAGTCTGTGCGGTGCCTGTGGTGTCCGTGTGTGCTGTGCCAGTGCTGTGCTCGGTGGACGGTGTGTAGACGTGGTGGGGGTTCCGTGTTGGTATGTCACGGGGCAGGTTCTCATGGTTGGTAGAACAGGAGTTTGAGGAGGTGGGCTTGGTCTGTTGGGGGCAGGGTTGCCGCATGCTGCAGGTATTTGTGGGTGCGGTATGTGAGCTGCTCCGCCGTCTTGGCAACAGCCGTCCGCTGCATGTGCGCCGCCGTGGCCTGGGGGTCCTCCGCGTCGGTGCGTAGCAAGGTGTAGACGGCAGTGGGGACGAGTCCCCTGCGGACCGCCTCGAGCACCTCCGTCTGCTTGAGGACGGTGGTGAGTTGCTGGGTCGCCGGGGACTGCGTCAGCCATCCGGCGTGCTGTGCGATGGTGTGGGTTCGGTTCCAGTATGTGAGGGTGTCCAGTCCTCTGTACAGGGGGCACGCCTTGAAGTGGTCCCATGTTTCTTCTTCCGCGTGGCTGCAGATGCATTTGGTGTATCCTGCGGGGACGTGGATCGAGCGGCGCGTATACCATCGGTGGTATCGGGTGAGGAGGGGAAGTTGTTCGAGGGCGAGTTGAAGTCGGGGCTTTTGTAGGTGTGCTGGGAGGCTATCCGGGCGCAGGGCGGAGTAGTAGAGGGGGGTGTGGACGGAGTCTTTGAGGCGTCGGAGGAGTTCGGTGTTTGCTGGGTGGCCCAGTGTGGTGGCCAGTTGCTGGATGGGTGTGGGGTAGTGGTACTGCTTGTCTCGATCCGTGTACGGCGTGTCCTCGGGCATCCATTGGGGGGGCTGTGTGGCCGGCGGTATCGGGGGCAGGTGCTGCAGGTGGCTGTGGTGTGGGGTGTCCAGTCGCACGCGTTCGAGCCCTGGGGTGTGGTTGGTGTTCTGGTGTTTGGCCTGCGTGTCTGCGCGTCCATTGCCGTATGCGTAGCGGTGTGACTCCTGCTTGACAATGTGTAGGGCATCCTGGGGGTGCATGCCCTTGAAGGCCATCCATAGTCCTAACGCTTGTGTGGTGAGGCCGGACTCGAGTGCTTTGTGGAGGGGCAGGTCCGCAAGGCGCCTGGTGAGGTGGATGTCGACCGTGGCGTCCACGACTACCCAGATGTTGCGGGGCCGGATCGTCGTGGGTGGCGGTGTGGCGGTGACAGCGTCTGCCATGGTGCGCAGTTCGCCGTGGGAGGACGCCCCAAAGATGGTGGCCCCGGTGTGGTGTTCCACGTGGAGGCCGTCCGCGTGCCGGGTGATGCGCACGGAGGCGCAACCGACCGTGGGGGTGCGTTGCTGGGTGCCGGATGCGTCAGTGAAGTAGATGATGTCGGTGTTGCTGGGTATGGGTAGGCGGGCGATTGCTGTGGGGTGATAGACGTAGATGGGGTTCCCCTGGGCGGTTCTGGCGGTGATTTGCGCGGGTTGCAGTAGTGGCGCTGCATGGACGCCTATCCCCTGGGTGATGATGGCCTGGGCTCGTGGGGTGAGGCGGAGGAGGCCCCTGTCTGGGCGCCCCTGGGTGATATACGCGTACATCAGGTGGAATAGGTATCCCGTATTGGGGTGGAACTTCTGGCACGTGATGGTCTGTCGCCGCTCCTTGTCGTCTTTGTCGCCGCGGAAGCCGGGGCATTTGTGCTGTAGGGGGCGCATGGGTGCCTCCTGAGGTCCTGCGCGGTGTGGGTCGCAGCGGTCGTACTCTATGGCTACGCTGTCCGGGTCTGCGCGCTCGTTGGTGAACGTCCATGTCGCCGTGGGTGTTCGGGTCCAGGCTACGTGCGCCGGGTGGTCTGGGGGTACCGTGTGAAACCACGGGGAGAGCCATGCCTGCTGGTCGGCGGTGGCGGCGGCGGTGGGGGTGCGGTAGTGGGTGGAGATGAGGTGCAGCAGGGGCCACGGAGTGTCGAGGGCTGCCGGGCCGCAGTGCCAGCACGTGCGTGGTATGCCCTGGTCACTGTGTCTGACTGGTGGTAAATCCGTCTCCGGTGCATTGTGTTTGGGGATGGACCAGGGGGCATGGTGTCGCTGGACAGTGCGGGTAGCATGTTTGTGGCCGTTTGGTGCTAGTAGCAGGATGGTGGGTGGTGTCCAGCCTTCGGCTGACGGGCTGGGCTCCCCCTGCGTCGTGCCGCCGTCGTTGGGGGTCTCGTGCTCGCTCGGGCGGGGCCGGGGGTGCTGGCGCTGGAAGGCTGTGTACGCCGTGTCGATGTCTCTGGGCCCCGGCATGTCGCGCCCTGCCTTCGTAGCACATGCGCGGAGGTACGCTTGGAAGACGTGGCGTGCTCCCCATTGTGGGTCGGAAAGGAACGGGGCGTGGTGGGCGTCGCATTGGGCCATGATCTTCTTCTGTGTTGGGGTGATATACACTATGGTGATGGTGGCCCCCACGAGGCGCAGGGTGTCCACCCCGCCTGCCGGGTGTCGGTGGATGTCGGTGTGTGTGGCCACGAGTGGCCCCTGTTGATCGCAGTGGTGGTTTGTCAGGATGGCGTGTGTGTGGTGCGGTAGGAGGAGTTGTAGCTGGGCCCAGATGCCAGTGCCCACGGAGGTGGATACGCCGTGTTGCGCCAGTATCCACCGGGGGCAGGTGTTGCGGGATATTTGCGCTTCTTTTATGCGTATGGCTGCCGCCTCGCGAACTTCTGGTTGGTGTTGGTGTGTTACCCTGTGTAGGAGGTGTGCTGCGTGTTTGGCATAGGCCATGTCGACCAGCGCGCCTGTATTGTCTCCGTAGTAGCGCTAGTGGGCCATCATGGCCTCCTTGGGGAAACACGTGGGCTAGCCTCCGTGTTGCGCCCATGCCTTCGTCACTTGCTGTCGAGCGTGGCGTAGTGCGTCTTGGGGGCGCGGGAGGTGCAGGGCTTGGTACCCGATGGCCGCGTTGAGCACTGCTTCCATGAAGTACGCCAGGCCCTGCGTAGACAGGAGGTCCCCCCTGGCAATTTGGGGTACCCGGGAGAGGCGCTCTTCTAGCTTGCTTGGGAGTGTGATGTGGTGGTGCCGCGTGGCCTGTGTGACTCCCAGGTGGACTGTGGTGTCTTCCAGGTGTAGGGGTTCGCCTTTCCGGATGTGGGGGGTGGGGGTCTTGGCGTCGGCCAGCCCGACCGATTTGCGGGGGTGCACTAGGAGCTGGTGGGCGTCCAGGTAGGTTGTGGTGAGTTGGAGAATGGCGGACGCTTGTTCGGTGGTCGTTGGTAGCCCTGCGTTCTCAGGGTCCCGGTGGCGGGTGGCCGTAGTTAGGAGATTGTCATCCGCGAAGTTGATGAGGGGGGCCCGTAGCGGGTATGGGGCGTACCCCGGGTATACCCGTGCTAGCTCGAATGCCAGTGGCAGGGTGACGAGGAGGTAGAGGAAGGGGCCTTCGGCGCCTCCCTGGGGGACCCCGCTGTCTGTGCCGGTCCAGGGGGTGAGGCCTGCGGCTGTGATGACGGCGTAGAGTCGGGTCTGGATGTACCCGGTCATGAAGGATAGGAATGGGAGGCCAATGGCATCCCATACCTCCGTGAGGAGCCGGTGTGGGGCGTGGGGGAACGCGCCTTGGACATCGAGGGAGGCGATAATCATCTCGTAGGGGTTCATGTCCATTGCGGTGTCCTGGAGGAAGATGGCCTCGTGGGGGGACCTGCCGGCCATGGCTCCCCACATGCTGGCGGGCACGTGGGCGAAGACCCCTGGCGCGATGCGGCCTAGGATGAGCGTCCACACCAGCTTGACCTCGGTGGTGGCGCAGACTATGGGCCGCCAGTTCCCCGGCTGCGCCCAGTCCCCCTTTTTGTAGAGGGGGTGGACCAGTTTGGCCCACTCAGGGGGGATGGGCGTGGCGCCCGTGACGATGTCCCACAGGCGGGCTGCCAGGCGGCGTTTGACGGGCAGGGTGAGACGTTGGTACGCTTCGGCCGGCAAACCGTCTACGCCGGGCACGACCCCCTTCTTCGGGCGGTCTAGGGCGCGTTGCAGTTCTGAGATGCTGAAGGGGTCGTGTTCGATGGCGCGCCGCTGTTCCCGGTTGAAGACCCTGGGCACATGCTCGCGGATGGTGTTTCTGGTGTGGGGGTCGAGCTCGGGGAGGGCGTCCCCGTGTTGTGCCTGGAAGCTGTCCAGGACTGCCTGGAGGACGGCGTCGGGGTCATTGGTGAGGCATCCTTCGGGGGTCCGTACTGCGTGGATGGTACGGCGCCCCGTGTCCTCCAGGATGCGGCTGACGTACCGTAGGGACTTGTACGGCGTGTCGTTTCTGCCGTATCTTTTGCGTTCTTGGGCTGCGGCCGCTATGCGGTGGGCGTGCCATTCCTGGAGTTGGTGGCGGCGGGTGGTGAGGAGCGCACGGAGGTGGGCGTCCCGGTCTCGTGCCTCCGGTGTGCTGGGGCGTAGCAGGGTGGCGAGTTCCCCTTTCGTGGTCCAGATGTCATGGAGGAGTTGCTGGAGGGTGAGGTCTGGTGGTGCTCCCGTGTGGTTGGTGTCACGCTCCATGCCGCATGCTTGTGCCGCCCGGCGCATGGCGGTGGTGAGTGTCGGTGCACCCGGGCGGCGCAGGATGGCGTGTAGGGCCCTGTTATACCTGTACCAGGCGCCGTGGTCGTCCTCGGCCGGGAACTGCAGTGTGGGTGGGAGGGTGTCGTCTGGCAGGGTGGCCGCGGGTGGGGGTAGGTTGGGGATGATGAGGTCGATGTAGAGGGGCCGGTGGCCCGTGCCTGTGGGCGGGAGGTCCCCGTAGGCTGCTTCGTGGACGCGTACCGTGGTTGGGTCCCCGTAGCACGTGTCGATGCGGGATGGGTGGGTGCCGGCTTGGTGGGGGTAATGGGAGGGTGTGCCGGTGAGTCCTACCGTGAGGTTGGTGAGGCCCAGTTGGTGCATGGCGTCCCAGACAGCTGTGTCGGTGGCTGTGGGTGGGCCGGTGCGGTCGTCGTCGGTGGGGGCGGCGTTTAGGTCGCCTATGATGATGGTGGGTGCCAGGAGGGAGAGTCGGCGGTACGCCAGGCTCAGGGTGTCCAGGAAGTCCTTGGTCTCCCCCCCTGAATGGGACGTGCGTGAGTAGCACGTTTAGCTGCCATCCGGGCCCCACGCACTCGTACGCCCCGAGGCGACCATCCACTCCGAGGTCGGGGTGGGCATGTACCGTGACCGACGTCTTGTGGTAGAGGGGTACCCCCCGTTCCCAGTAGGCGTGATATTTGTTCCACTCCGGGTCCAGGATCGGTGCTGGTTCGGGTTGGTCCGCTCTGCGGAGGGCTAGCTCCAGGAACCCCAGGAGGTCTGCGCCTTGGGGGTGCGGCCCGGGCATGGCTTGCAGTGTGGCAGCCTTGGTGGGGTCGTAGGTGACCGCGGGCTCGTTGAGGATGTTGATGCGGGCGTGGGCTTCCGCAGGTGCTGGTTTCTGGGGACCGGTAGTTGGGGGGGCGGGCCGTGTCCGGCCCTGGCCCCGTCAGGCGTCGAGGAGGTCGATGACGCCCTGAGCTGCGCTCGCCTTGCGGTTCCGCTTCTGGGGCTGGGGTAGGGCCCATGCATTGTGGACTTCGCCCGTGTACTCGGTGCCGGTGAGGTGCTCCGTGTCGGGGGTGCACAGCTGCATAGGGACCATCTCACGACCGGTTCGGTCTCGCCAGAGTTCGATGGTGCGCCCTAGCTTCTTGTCGTTGGGGGTGGCCGCGTCCGACTTGACGTGGATCTTGAACCCCTGGTGGTCCCCGGTGACGAGGTACCGGTGCTTGACCTCCCATGCGGCCCATATCCACTTGGAGGGGCCCGCGGCCGTGGCGTACTCGAAGGGCAGCTGCACCCGGGTGCCGATGGCGTATTCGGGATACAGGGCAGCGGCCTCCTCTTTGGTCCAGCTCTTCGGCTTGGCCCTTGGCTTTGGCGCGGGTTTGGCCTGTGTGGGGGCCTTGCGCTTCTGCGCACCTTGGCGGCGCCGGGCAGCGGTTTGTCCCCGTTGGGGAGGTGCGCCTTGGGGCTGCTGTACGGGTGCGTGGCCCGGTGCAAACACGGGGTGTTCACGGGCGGCTGGGACGTCGGGCTTGGACGTGGGGACGGGGTCCTTCAGCTGGAACACTTGCTTGGTCATGAGGCCAAGCACTTCCTCGGCCTCCTGCAGGGAGTCGGGCGGGTCCGTGGGCCAGGTGAGGAGCCGGTGCCCGGTGTCTGCCCCGTGGCGGCGCATGTGGGCCGTGTAGCGGGTGGCGTGGCGTGTCCATGCTGGGGTGCGTTCCGGGGGGAGGGGGCCTTCTGGCGCCCCCTGCGCCCAGTAGAGGGCGTAGTGCAGCGCTTCCCAGGCTGCCTCTGGGGCGTGGGGGATGCGTGCGGCGAGTCGCACGCGGTCTCCCCCGCGTGGTGGGGGCGAGACTTCGTCGTCGGGGGCGTGTGCTGTTGCCCGTCTGACCTTGCCGTGGTCGTCCCATTCCACCGTCCACCAGGTGTCCCGGTGTTTGAGGATGTGGACCTCCGTGGTGGTCGGGGGGGCGTCCATGGCGTCCCAGCTGACGAGCTGGATGGGGCGGACCGCAGGGTGGGTCTTCGGGGGTGCTCGCATGTTGAGGATTTGGTGGATGTCCTCGGCGGTGGGGCCCGCGTCGGGGGCGTCCTGCGCTGCTTGGGCTAGAGGTGGGGAGGGGCGGTCCTCCCAGAGGCGGGAGGCGGACGCCGTGGCGTACATGGTTGCGATCAGGACATGTTCCGTCAGCCCTTCCACCATGAGGTGGTTTTCCCCCTCCAGGTCTCGGGGGATGGTGGCTTCCGCCTTTGGGGTGAGGAGTGCGATGGCGCGTTTGGGTCCAGGTGTGGCGTGCGTCGGCTCATCTGGCGGGCGTCCGTCGGACGGGGTGTGGGGGGGGAGCTTCTGGAAGGGGGATGGTCCCACTGCCAGGTGCTCGACTAGGTGTAGCGGTATGGCGTGGTGGCGGTCCGCTGCGGGCAGGAGGTAGGGGTGTGGGTCCCCGGGTATCGTGCCGAGGAATATGCCCCCCCTGTACGTAGGGGTGGGCAGGGGTTGCTGCAGAGCTCCTGCGCATGGTAGCGCGCACCGAGGGTTGCAGTGGGTGCATAGGGCTGTTATGGGGTGCGGTACCGCGTACACGGTGAAGGGCCCTACCGCGCGCTGGATGCGGCGGGAGATGATGGTGCGGAGGTCCGCCACCCGTGCCGTGCGGCTTTCGCCATAGTATATCCAGAGTGTGTCCTCCAGTGCCATTTTGGGGCGTAGCTTGCAAGCCAGTAGGTTCAAGGTGCTTTTGTGGGTGGCCTCGGTGACGGTGCCGGGTCCAGCGTTAATGCGTGGGAGCAGGTGGTTTTGGTGGTGTGCCGCGGCCCGTCTGCGGGCGGTGTGGAGGGCGGTGCTGTCGGCGGGAGGGGGCGCGTGGTGGGTGGGCCTTTTGCGCGGGGTCGGGGCGACGTGTAGGGGATGCTTCCATGCCGGGCGCGGCTGGTGTTGCGGTGGCCGGAGGCCAGGATAGGTGGTGAAGGTGTATATGGTGACGGGGGAGCGCTCATGCGTGGCCTGGAGGTAGTAGTGGTCGCGACCGGTGTTGTGGGTGACGATGACGTTTGGCGTTGGTATGTCGTAGTGGAGTGCGGTATTGGGGAGTTGTTTGGTGATGCGTGCCGTCGCGTCCCCCGTTTTGGGCGCGGTGTCGTGGGGCACGAGGATGTGGACTGCCCACGCATCGTGGGCGGGGAGGTCTAGGTCCGGTAGGGTGGGATGAATGGGGCGTCCCCGGAAGTGTGTGAAAGCTGGGTTGTGGCGTGCCGCCGTTTCCTTGATGATGGACGGTGCCCACTGGGGTGGCGCCCCAACTTGTTGGGCCATGGCGACGACGGCGTGGGCGATCGCCGTGAGGTCTGGGCCGATGCCAGGCTGGTCTGCCGGTGGCTGCAGGCCCCCTTCTGGTGCGGGGTGGTGCCACCATAGGGTGTAGCCCTTTTGTGTGTTATCGTGGGGGGTGTGCACGAGGCCCTGGTGGTTGGAGATGGCGGTCTTGAGGGCTTCTGCTGCCTCGCGGTGGAGGGTGCGCGTGTAGGCCCAGACTCCGGTGGGGGGGGCTGCCCCGGTGTGGGATTCGGCCGTGGTGGGGGCCGGCTCGAGGGTGTGACCGGTGAGGGAGGGTCTGTGCAGCCCTTCGTGCAGGGAGGCGCACACGTGTGCCCACCTGTCCGCCCATCCCTGTTGGGCGCTTCCTGTGTCTGCTCCTGTGGGCAGTCGCACGATGACCACGTGCCAGGGGTGTGACCCCGGTACTAGGGTGGGGGGTGTGGTGTGCTCGTGAGCGTGTAGCCATACTGCGGTGTCTGCGTTCGCCGTCACGTAGTCCTCTCCCTCCGCTGTGTGGACGTTTTTGACGGCGGCCTCTCCCTCTAGGGTGAGGAGGAGGTGTGTGCCGGGGGGCTGCGCGTGCGTCTCCGCGTCCCGGAGCCACAGGTACGTGAGCGCCACGGTGCCGGGGATGATTTCTCCCCACGTGAAGGTGCCTTCGGGTGATGCCCACTGCAGGGGCACTGTGCGGCGTCCCCGCGAGTCGTTGGTGGCATGGTAGTCGTGGGGGAGGTGACGTTTGGTGAGCCGGTGCGGCATGCGTTCGGTGGTGGCTGTCGGGGGGTCCCAATTACATTTCTCCGGGGGGGGTGCGTCTGCGTCGTCCTCCTGGGGCTGGGCCAGCGGCAGCGCCTGTGCATTGGGTGTGGCGTCGGGTAATCCGCTGTGCGTGAGGATGTAGAAGCCCTCGGGGGTGAGTTGGAGGACGATGTCCCACTTCGCCGTTTGCTCTGGGGACCACTGGTTGGGCCCGTCCTGCGTTTGGTGGAGGGTGACCTGGTGGCCCCATCCCCAGCTGTGGTAGGCGAGGAGGCTGAGGACGGTGTCTTGCTCCGGGTCCTCCACGCTTTCCACGTATGCCGTCATGTCGGTGACGTCGACGGCGTACTCGTCCTCCCATTCTTGTGTGGGGGTGCCTGGAGGGGGGGGGGGGGGTGGTGTACCCGTGGAGTCCCGGCCCCGTGACGTCGGGCAGGTCGTGCTCGAGGGACGCCCGGTACTCGGCGGGCCCGTTGCTGGCTTCGTGGGTGGGGTGGTGGCGCCGCAGGGCGTTGGACAGGTGCGTCCAGGGCGCCCGCTCGCGAGGGGGGGGGCGCGGGGGGGCATTATGCGGGCTGGGGTCAGTCGGGCCGCTTGCTGCGGGCTCGAGCTCTGGCGGGGTGAGGTCCATATGATGCTCCGTGTCCTCCATGTGTTGGAGTTCCAGCTCTAGCAGGCTGTCGATGTCCAGGGCCATGGGGTCATCGTGCGTGTTCACGTGTTGGGCCGGTGCGGGGTCGTGCGCCGGGGGAGGCGCGCCGTTTGGCGTGGTTGTGGTGTGTGGCTGCACGCTGGTGGCTGTCCTGGCCGGTGGTGTTGCCCCTGTGTGCGGTCCGGGTTGTGGCCGGTGGTGGGTGTTGAGCTGGCGCGAGGTGTGCGGGGTTTCCAGGGGTGGGGCCGGTGGGGTGGGGTGCGGAGTCGGCGGGGCGCGGCTTCGTTCCTGTGTTGGTGGGCTGTGGTGTCCCGTGCCCCCGGGTGGGGGAGGGGGGTGCGGTGCGGTATGGTGGTGTTGTGCTGTGTGGTGGCCTTCCCGTTTGGGGGGGGGGGCACCGTGTCCAGGTCTGGTGGGGTGGGTTGTCGCCCGTGGTTTGTCCTCTGGCGGTGTGGGGCAGCCCCGCGTGGTCTCTTGATCGTCCTCCTGGCGTGTTTCAGTACGTGGGCCGTGCGGGGTCGGTGTGGCGTGGGGCCCGGGGTCCCCTGGGGCGGGGTGTGCGGGACTGGAGTGTCGCAACCAGGGGGGTGTGGTCGTGTGGTGCTTGGGGGTGTCGGCCCACCGTTGAGTGGGCCCAGTTGTGCGGGGTATTGCCTTCGCGGGGTCCGCGGGTCGGTGGGTCGCGGCTTCTTGGGCGTGTTGTGGCCCCGTCGCGGTGCCCGCGGGTGGTGAGTGGCGGTGTTTTGCTGGGGTGTATCGTTTCCACGGTGGGGGGGGGGGCTATTTGCTCGGGTTTGGGGTGGGCCCGTGGTAGGCTGCCGGCGGGTAGCGGGTGTCGGGGCCTCGCTGTGGGTGGGTATTCCGCGGTGTCCCCTTGGTGCGTCCCGTGGTGGTCTCTGGTCGGCTGGCTGAAGGGAGTTTTTGGGGTGTACCGCATCCATGGGGGCACCATTGTGTGTTGGGGCGCCGCAGCGGTGGGTGCGGCGGGTTGTGGGGGTGGGGCTTGTGTCGGTGTCGACCGTGTGGTTGGCGGCGGTGTGTCGTGTGTCGTCCTCGGCGGCTCCTCATGGTGGTCTGTTGTGGTGGTGCCTGGGGGGTGGTCTTGGGCTTTGCGGTTCCTGGGAGGGTGCGGGACATGCGGGGTCGGGTTGGCTGGGGGGGGGGGTGCGCGTGTGTGGGCTTGCGTGTTTGTCTTCTGCTCCCCCCGTGGCCCCTTCCTCTGCCTGTCCCTTACTCCTCTCTTTTCGTTGGCTTGTTTGGCTTTGTTTTTTTACTTTGGGGGGGGCTGGCTGGGGTGTTGTGCGTGGGTGTGGGTGTGTGCTGGTGTCGGCCCCGGTGTGGGCGTGGCTGTCGTGTGCGCCGGCCCCCAGGCTTCCGGTTCCCAGGGCGCCGGTCCGGGGGGGGCTGACGGCGGGTGGTTGGCGGCGGTGGTGGCGTGGCGCTTGCGTGGGTGGCCGCGGCTCCTGGTTAGTGCCTGGGTGGCGTGGTCGGGCGTGGGCGCGCGTGTGGGTGTGTTCATGGTGTGGGCTGATGGGGTGGTGGGCAGTGTGGGCGTGGTTGGTTTGTGTGGGTGTCGGGTATGTGTGCGCCGAAGGCGCAATGGGTAGGGCTGGGGCACCGTGGGCGATGCAATGGGTGGAGGAGATGCTGGTGATGCCTACGGGGAGTAAGAAAAAGTGCTTTTCCATTGCTTTGAGGCATACTCTAGTTGTATTAGAGATGCACTGAGCATCCATGCATTTTAATCTTAGTATTGGTCCAACCAAAACTGGTGATAACACATTTTGACCTATGGAACCAAACACCCAATCAGGATATGGAGTGGACCCCTTAATCCCCTTTCAATGTGAAGTAAAACATCTTTTCCTGAGTTGACTGAGCACTGACATACCTAAAGTAGAGCCTATGAATTTATCTATGTTTTTCCATGAATTCTTAGCTATCCTAGTGGTATGCACCCTAGGGGGCTGGGCACCTCTTTTTGAGAGGTCCTGGGTTCAATTCCTGGTCAGCCTAGCTAGGTAGGAAGATCCCATGTGACATGGCAGTGACCTCATCGCCACATACCATGCCACCTCAGCACATATGGGACCCAAAACAAAGAGTGCACATCTCCTAAGATGGCACTATGGAGAGAGAGTGATCCTGAGGCAGTTTTCTAACTCTTTTCCCAAAACATTTTCACTATCTTTGTGAATATGCATTCATATGTGACCTGAGTTGCAGTTTCTGTGAATATCCAATCAGCTTACACTGTTTACACTGCAGCCCTTCATGCTTTGATCCTGATCTTCTCCTCTTTGCATACTATTGGCTTGGGCTGTCCTGGATTGACTTGGCTTTACTATATTTCAACAAACGAAAGCTTTTCATCTTCCAAAACAAGCAGCAGGAAGCCCAACACCTACAGCAAGCAGCAGGAGAAGCAACACACAGTGCTGAAAACACTATAAACTTTTCTGGTAGCAAGAGGCAGCCTGTCTCTGTGCACCGGCAGCAACCCCGCGCCGTACAACCAGTGCTCCGAGCAGGCAAATATAAGCAGAAGGGCGGATTAAGATGGACCCAGGAAGAGTGGACGCCGACGTGAAGACAGCGCCAGCGCCTGAGGCACCGGCAAGGCCGGCGCCTGGCGCTGTACCTTCGGTGGAGCCCTTACATGGGCCAGTGGATACGGCGGAGGACTCCCTGGATGGCCTCCAGACGGCCTTCGGGGCCCTGTCGGTCGAGGAAGTGGTCTCTCAGCCTCAGCCTGTGAAGAGGAAGAGAGAGAACGAGAGCGAAAAGGATGCTGGAGGAGAAGCAGACGAAGGAGAGGAACAAGGGCAAGACCTGACGAGTATCCCTACCTTCGAAGGCGCACCAAGCGCTTCTGGCCTCCCCGCATCACCCTCTCCCATAACCACCACACTCCCAGCCGCCGCAACATCCACTTCCACAACCAACCTACCTATGGCAGAGGGCACAGGCTTTACTGGCATGCCTCCCTACCCCGCCTATGGTATGGGCCCACCAACCACTGCGCTCCATGAGGCAACTACTGCCAGTGAGCCTGTGGCTTCCAGCGCTGCGCCGCGATGGTATGCAGCTGACTATCCCCATCCACTCCACGCCACTGGAACCTACATGGATGTTCCTGGGTATGCTCCTGGGTATGCACCTGGGTATGCACCCTTGAGTGGGTTGAGGAAAGGACCCGAATCTCTGGGCGGCAGGAGTAGAGGATCGGGAAGATCCTCCAACAGGTCCCTGACGCGGTCGGAGATCAACGAGGTGCTCCGAGGAGCCACCTCAAAAATCGTGGGCGACCTCACACAAGAAATCCGTGAGAAGCTGGAGCCCCTGATGATCCCGTCCCATGCGTCACCTACGACGGTGGGAATGTCACCCCACCGAGTACAGGCTAACCACCTGGCGGCAGGGTTGACAAATACCCTGGGGAGCCTGAGGAGCCGACCGATGCCGACTCCTGCAGCAGTACCAAGAAGTCCATTCGTCCCGAGAACGGCTCAGCCGCCCTACAGCCACGTGACGAACTCGACGAGGGCCGAGCTGGACCAGCTGGGGCTGACAGCCCTGAGGGCTATGGTGGACGTGGAGCCTTATGGCTCCAGTGATCTAGGCGGAGACCCCTCCGACGACGAGCCGCCGTCGATGGATTCTTCTTCGCCATCGGATGACGAAGACCCTGAGGACCCCGAGGACCCCAAGGGTAAGAAGAAGAAGAAGAAGAAGAAGAAGAAGACCCGACGCCCTGAAGGACGCCGAGCTCAGGAGGCGAAGGCTATTGCCACCTCCAAGATAGTGGTGAACCTGCCTGAGTTCACAGGCAAGGACCTCAGGGAGTTCGCTGAGAACTTTGGCCGGTTCCTACGACTGACCGGCCAAACCCACGCGAGTGGGCGAGTGAAGTGCGATCTGCTCCTGCAGTGCTGCAAGACCAAATACCTGGAGAAGCAGGTCAGGCAGATCGTAACTAACTCCGCCACCTTTGCCGACGTGTTGGTTGCCCTGGAGAGGCAGTACCCGACCTACGAGACCGACCTCTCCATCAGGGCCGAGATCCAGAACCTGCCCGTGCTGCCCAATAACCCCAAACCTGGCAGGGTCTCCGAGCTGTTGGCTGACCTGGATCACTGGGCTCGACGACTGACGCCTGGTTCCTACAGCAGCGACGACCTGCTGTTCTGGTTGTGCGCCAAGCTCCCCCGAGAGCTATGGGACGAGTGCCGTCTGACGGCTGAGCGCAAGGCTAGATCCCTCCGCTACGAGGATCTATGCGTGCTGCTCCTGGAGATGGCGCTGGAGAAGGAGAGCGACCAGCACCTGAACAACTACCGTCCTGGTGGTGGAGGTTCTGGAGGCAAAGGGTACCAAGGGTCCCGACCTGGGCAGGGGACTACCCCCAAACACGCCCACGCCCGTCTAATGGAGAACGTGAAGGAGCTATTCTGGTGTGATGGCAGAGATGAGCAGGGCCACCTGCAGCACGCCACCGACTGCGAGCAGCGAGACTGCTTTGTAGTCCAGGGGAAGCAGCAGGAAAATATCAGCGGCCCCAAAGTGAAGCTGCCGGATCATTACCGCTGCACCATCACGTGTGCATTCTGCGGTAAGCGGAAGCACTACGAGGATGAGTGCTACCATAAGCAACGCCTATCGGCGAAGCTTAAGGGGGAAGATCCTGGCAAAAGCTCAGGCAAAGGTGGAGGCAAGGCCAAAGGCAACGACTCCGGCAAGGGCAAGTCGAAAGGACGTGGTCAAGGTGGTCAAGACAAGGGTCAAGGTGGACGAGGAGGAGGCGCTAACCGCCAGAACGACAACAAGAACAAGGACAAGAACGGAGGCAACCCCAACCCTAATCCAGGGGGGAACTCCGAGCCCTCTGGAGGGCAATCTGGTCCTACCACACGCTCACAGACGCAGGCCCAGCAAGAACAAGGAGCCAAGCGTGAGCATGAAGGTGGTGATGACGGCAACGCTAAGAAGAGGAGCCGTTTCATGAGGATGGCCCGCAAACTGCGTAACAAGGGGTTCGAGGTGACCTGTCCCGCGGAGTTCTGACGGGGACGCTCTGGTGTCACCCAAGACCTGGTGTTTTAGGTACGTATCCGACTAGGGGGACGTGAATACCTGGGGGTACTGGATACTGGCGCCACCATATCGATAGTGGCCAAGAAAATTTTACCTTGTGGGAGCCTGAAGAACACCATGACCACCGCCGCTATACGCATGGGGGATGGACATGTGGTGCACAGCTGCGGGGACTGTGAAGTGGAGGTACCTATGGGCTCCAGGACTATCGCCCATCGGTTTTATGTGATGGACACTGATGCCTTCGACTTTGTACTGGGTACTGACTTCTTCGTACAGCACTCCCAGATACAATCCCTGACGCTGCAAGCGCCCTACCTCCTCTACGTGGACCACGGCAGTGGCAGAGAGTCTGTGCCACTGGAGCAGTCGGAACATACCTCGAGTTACCTGAGGCTATCGAAGAAGGATCCCTCTAACATGATGGCGGCCTCCAAAACTGAGGACTATCAACTATTGGGGGAAGTCCTAGACCAAGGTCTGAAGGAGTTGGGTTACTCTCGAGAAGACCTGAGTGTGGAGTTGTTCGCCAGCGACAAGCAACATGTACTGGACCTATACTGCAGCAAGGGGAAGAACTGCAGCTACAAATCTTACTGGCCCTCTTTCGGGATGGCCTACGGGAACCCCAGATTCAGTGAACTGGGGAAGGTGCTGACCAAGGTGGCCTTGGAACGTTCCCGTATGGTCCTGTGTTCCCCCGATTGGGGAGCCCATGGGGGCAACGAGTACTGGCGAAACCTCCTGGACAGGCTGACTATCAGCTCTGTTCGTTTGCCTGATGAGGCCATCTACGTGCCTCTGGGACGCAAGACACCTATTGGCAAACCCAGATGGGGGAGTATGCTCAGCGTGGTGGACGGAAGTCTTACCACCATCCCCTGGGAGGACCTGGACCCGACTCTGGTCCAGGCCATACAACGTGAAAGCGATGGACTCGCCTTGGGTGACTTGGAGGATCGCCTACGACCTCAAGATGCTGTTGAAACTACACCCGGAGGAGATGAGTACATCGTGACTGACACCAACGCCCCCAACTCTCCCTGTCATGTACCTGTACCTGATGCAGTCTCTGAGTGTGGACTATCTGAGCTACCTAGCTCTATCCACTCAGACGACGAAACTGAGCACGACGCCTTCTTCGTGCAGACCGCGGTGGAGGAAGTGGAGAACGCCGAGTACGTCGCCCCACTAAAAACCGTACTCTCCATGAGGGTGGAAGACCCCGTGGATGAGGAGCTGGACCCTCGATCCAGGCTCAGGGAGTATGTGGATTCCAAGAGGAAGTTGGTGGCGAAAAAGCTATGCTACGCGAAGCCTACCCGCAGCTCATGGCCACTGAAGCAAGGACGTATGGGAGACCTATCCCAACTGAAGGAGGACCTCCAACAGAAGATCACCACCTGGCAAAGGGAGGTAGATCTCAAGCTCATGAAGAGCGTATGGGGTGCCCATGTGAGGACCCCAGAAGAGGACGACCTCTCGGAGGAATGTGTATGTGAACCCCCTCGAGCGTGCCTATGTTGCCATCGTCCACCGGAGATGGTTGAGCAAGACCTTCTATATGCCTACCAAGGGCTGAAGGATGCGACCGCGGGCGAAGAATCGGTGGAGGACCACCTCCCGACGTCTATTCAAGGGGCAAGCAACTTACACTCCGACGAGGACTTGGAGGACAAGATCAAGATATTGGACCCGCGGGTACAGAAGCTGATAAGGACCTATCTGGAGGTGTTCGGAGAACTACCCCCTCCAGCGTCATGTGACAAGCTGGTACAGATGGACCTCAAGCTGAAGAGTTCGTGGGTCACAAGATACGGAAGAGACCCTATCCAGCTCCTAAAGAGCAGGCCGACGAGATTGAGCGACAGATACAGGAGTGTATCGACGCTGGCCTAGTCCTGGAGTACAAGGATGGGGACTACCCCCTACACTGCAGCCCCTGTTTCCTGGTGGCTAAACCTGGGTCTACAGCCAAACGGCTGGTAGTGGACTATGGAGAGCTGAACAAGAAGACGCTGAACCACTCAGGGTCCATTCCCAATATGGAGTCTACCCTGGAGAAGATAGCCTCCTGTCGCTACAAGACCAAGATGGACAAGCGAAGTGGATTCTGGCAAGTGGACCTGACGCCCAACGCGCAGGAACTACTGGCCTTCATCACCCCTCAGGGGAGGTTATTCAAGTGGAAAGTCATGCCATTTGGCGTGGCTAACGCACCCGCTCTGTTCCAAGAGCTGATGAACAAGATCTTGTCCATCCTACGAAGGAGACCTAAGGTGCAGGAGCTCATATCCCGTGGGGCCCAGATGGAGGCTTACATCGACGATGTATGCCTCGGGACCAATACCCAGGAGGATCACCTAATCCTCTTGGGTGAGTTCTTTGCGGTCTGCCAGGAGAACCATACTCGACTAAAGCTGGAGAAGTGTGAGTTCATGCAGGAGACCATGCAGTACTTGGGGTTTGACGTTGGCTATGGGTGGTGGACCCCAGCGGCCTCTAAGGCCAAACCCCTGATGGATGCCAAGGTACGACACGAAGACCCCAAGAAAGGACTTCATGATGTACGCAGTTTCATTGCGGCGTGCAACTTCTATCGCCGCCACATCAAGAACTTCACCTATACCAGCGCCGTTCTGACGGACTTGATCAAGAAGAGTACTACTTGGCGCTGGGGCCCACAAGAGCAACAAGCGTTTGAGGAGCTCAAAGACAAGGTAGCCAACGCTAAGTGCTTGGACGTGCCTAGGGCACAAGGGGAGATTATCCTGGTGACCGACGCCAGCAATGTGGGCGGTGGTGGAACGTTGTTCCAATGGCAAGCACTAGAGAAGGAGGAGTTCGACTCGGCCATTTCCGAATGGGGGACTGAAGGTCTCAACCGAGATGGAACCCTCAAGCACAGCTACCCTGACGACAAGTGGGTCCTAGTACCTCTGGGCCACTGGAACTGGAAGTGGAACCAGGCCAGGGGGAACTACTCCACCTATGAGCAGGAATTGCTCGCGGGTATGCTGGTGCTATCCTCACAAGCACGACTGTTGGGGAGTAACCCTGTGGTCTGGCTATGCGACCAAGAACCGGTCCGCAGTTTCCAGAAGGGCCCCCCACCTGAGAAGGCCAAGCTACGGCGCTGGTGGACCTACCTCAGTCAACTACGGCTGACGGTACACCATATCCAGGGAGTGAAGAACGAGTGTGCCGACTACATCAGCCGCAACAACTTCGACGCCCTGATTGGTGCCCGGTCTGAAGCGCTGGCTAAGGAGGCGTTCAGCCGTATGGACGTACATCTGGACCTGAACATGACCATGATACGCCCCCTGGATGGACTCCAACAATCGGAGTACCTACAGGAGTTTCGGGATATCTACCGGCGCCTGGAGAAACGCCTTGAACCCCTCCTGGTCAACCAAGACCAGTGGAAGCGGGACAAGAGCTACCTCTGGCACGAGGACCGCATCGTGGTACCTAGTGACCGAGTCCCAGCGCTGCTGAAGTGGACCCATGAGTCCAGTGGTCATGTGGGTGCTGACCGTACCCTGAGGCTGTTCAAGCAGTGGTTCCACACTACGTGGACTGACGACCAACTGCGGAAAACCCTCCAGCCTATCGTGGACAAGTGCCCGTGCAGGTCCTGTAAACCAGGGGATATCAGGGACAGAGGTCTCTACTCGACCCTGCCCATCCCTCACTGTGCTAACAGTGTTCTATACGTGGACTACACGGAGATGCCGAAGTTCGGGGGCTATGACTTCGCCCTCGTGGTAACCTGTGGGTTGACCAGGTTTACCAGGGTGTTCCCATGTACCAAGCACATTACCGGAGAGGAGACTATCAAGATACTCCTGGAGGAGTGGTTTTGTGTCTATGGGGCGCCCAAGGAGATCAACTCCGATGAGGACGTACGAGTACGCTCAGATACTGGCTGGTACAAGAGGGTCCTGAGATCCCTCAATGTCCAGGTGTCTACGGGGATTCCCTACTCTCACACGAGCAACCCCCTCTGTGAGCGACAGATTCATGTCCTGAAGGAGAACGTCAGGATATGGTGCAAAACTGAACGCACCAGAGACTGGGTGAGACTACTCCCCGTCATATCCTTGATGATGAACTCCCAAGAGAGTTCAGCTACTGGCTACTCGCCACATGAGCTATTCATGGGGCGCCCGGCATGGTTCCTACATGCCCCCTATCCAGAGGACACCCATTCTTCTGTGGGTGAATGGGTCCAAGAGCAACAAGCGAAGGTGGACAAGGCCAAGGCTATGCTCCAGAGAGTGAGGGAGCGTCAGTGGAACAAGAAGAACAAGCACCGTGTACCGGCCACCTACCAAGAGGGGGACTGGGTGCTGGTGCACCACAGTCGACTACCTGCCTGGCCACGCTCTACCAGCGATGACCCATACTTCGGGCCGTACAAAATCCTCTCTGTGGATGGACACCGTATCACCGTGCGGTGTTCTCCCCGTCTAGGGGGGACCCTGGTGTGCGCTGCTCAACACCTGAAGCGCTACCATGATCCTGAAGACCTCTGTGGGGAGGAGTGGGAGCTGAACGACGAGGAAATCGCCGCGCTGGACCTACAAGGGGCTGCCAGCCCTATGGAAGTTGAAGGTGAACTCCCCGACATGAACGCCGAGGAGATGGCTAAGGAGGGCTTCTACCTGGTGAAGTCTGTCCTACGCCACCGCTATCGCCAGGGTTGGCGCTTCCTCACCCTCTGGGAAGGGTTTGGAGTCGAAGAGGCCACCTGGGAGCCCTTCTCTGCATTTGTTCTACCTGAGGGACGCCTAAACTCAGTTCTGGTTGACTACTTGTCCCAGAACAACCTTGGTGAGTTGCTGAGGCTCGCTGAGACGCTTGCCTCCAAGACTAAAGCTAGGGACTGAACCTTACCCTTACCTGCCAAAGCGTATGTGTGAGTGTGCTAGTCCTAAGGTCCTGAGAGCAAGCCGCAGAAGTGGTGTCCTAATTATACCCAAGTCTGCGCCCTTGCTAAACCTGGAGGGTTGGCTTATTGATGCCACGGGGTACGCCCCGGGTCTCCCCTCCCCTATGCGCCCAATTTCTGTGCTGGCGCAAAACCTTGGGGGAATACCCAGCGTGCTAATCCAGGTATTGTTTTCCCTACCTATCTGTCTACTACAGGGAGGGGTGGCCAAAAGCTATGAAGGCATCAAAACGCCGTTTTGCTATGTGGCCAAAACACTGACCTAACCACTGCCGCAGCCCACCAACCCTGCTAAAATTGCAGAAAACGGGTGGGACAGTGACACACCCCCTACAGGTCCGACACACCCTACAGTGGCACCATCCTGGTGGGCAAGCACTGGGCAACTGGCTCTAGCCCCCACTCAGGACTACCACTCCTACACGCACACTATACTGGCCGTTGCGAAGGTGAAGGTCTCATGGGTCCTAGCGACCCCCCTGTGAAATGACAAGAGAACACAGCGCTGCTAAGCAACTGTGGCCTAACAGGGGACGCCACAACGCGTTTCCCCTGCTAGGGCTTGGAGGGAAGGAGTGCTCTCGCGTGCAAGGCGCAGATGTTGATGAAGTCGGACTCCCTGCTCTGCCACAGGCGGAGCGGAGTTACTTGTTTGTGTGATCTGCGCCCTTGTTTAGCAGGGCATAAAAAAATGCTGCTGCACCAATCACCCTACCTGCCCACCTGTAAAACAAAGGCAATGAAAGGGCGTTTGCGGTGGAGGAACCAAGCCACACTCTAGGTATTATACCCTTCTCAGTCTGACCTAAAATACGCTGTCCGCAAACACGCTGGAAGACCAGCTACCCTTGTCAAGCAAGCAAGCTTTAAGGGACTCCTCAGGTTCTCTTAAAGAACGTACCGAGGAGCCCCTGGGTAGCCTAAACAAGGTTTACCGTGCGCACTTCGCGTGGCCTACCCTTTAATGCGTGTGTGCATGCACGAGTATGCGACAAGATCGTGGGCAAACCTGCCCATCTACGCGTCAATCTTGACTCCACCAGGGGGTGGCCCCGCCTGGGCGTACCTACCTTACCTACCGCTGGGAAGTGAAGCAAGGTGAGAGGACAAAAGGGGCGCACGCGAAGAACGTTGCTATGCACTTGTGTGTATGTCTAATCACCCTGATCTGACCGCTAATCATCTGCAATCATTCTAATCAATCCCTCTAATACGTCCTATCGTTGTTATCGTTGTTGGCGCTGCTACAAGACTCGTTCACGGAGACACGACACGAGCGATGTGTATGCGGCATGCAAGACGAGCATACCTGTAGTTTATACCTGATTCATTGAAGTCTTCTCGTTCATTTTCGGATTCTTGAATTTTTGAAGCTTCTATTAGTGTGGGTGGAATCTGTATGTTTATTTATTAATGTGTGTCTCGTCATTTTCAAGACTACGTGAGACATACGTTTATAATTCCATTATTTCTCCATTTTCCGGCGCTTCGCTAGGAGCCGCTCCTGCGCGCCGCCATTTTATGCGTATGAATTTCTGGATTTAAAAAATCCAGAGATGACTATAATTTCTATAAAAATGTGCTTCTGATGCACAATTGGATTCTGCTCAGGTGTGTCGTTTCAGAAAAATTCTACGCCGTCATTTGACGGATTTTGGTGTCGTCGCTTCGTTTTTGCGTGGATTCGTCCATAAATCTCCCATTCCTGCCTCTGCAGATACCCACGCGCAGCCTCGCTGAGTAGGCCGTGTTCGGGCCGGAACGCAGGTGCCTGGAGAGACTGAGCAGAACCAAGACCCCACCAAGGGGCAAATTAATTTCTTTTTCGACTCCCCTCGCCCTAAGACAGGTCACAGGTCGCCAGCAGGTTTACGAGAACCCATGCGAGTGTGTATAATGTGTCTTGCGTTTGCGTTGTGTCGACGCTGCGTCTTGGAGGGAGGGATGCATATGCACATGTTTGGCATGCTCCCAATCTAACCCAACCAAGCCACAGGAGCTCCGGCAGCGCCATGAGCGCTGAGTTTTCTGGAGGAAATGATACAATCAGAGCAGCAAAAGGACGCCAGCCATGGTGAGCGCCCATTTTTCAGTGTGAGGGAGACTGTAGGTATTTTAAAGTAGATGTGGAAACCAAGGAAAGGCCAAGAAAAATTCCCTTTTTCCTAAAATGCGACAGTGGTGGCCACCACAGCACAAGGGGGGAGTAAGAAAAAGTGCTTTTCCATTGCTTTGAGGCATACTCTAGTTTTATTAGAGATGCACTGAGCATCCATGCATTTTAATCTTAGTATTGGTCCAACCAAAACTGGTGATAACACATTTTGACCTATGGAACCAAACACCCAATCAGGATATGGAGTGGACCCCTTAATCCCCTTTCAATGTGAAGTAAAACATCTTTTCCTGAGTTGACTGAGCACTGACATACCTAAAGTAGAGCCTATGAATTTATCTATGTTTTTCCATGAATTCTTAGCTATCCTAGTGGTATGCACCCTAGGGGGCTGGGCACCTCTTTTTGAGAGGTCCTGGGTTCAATTCCTGGTCAGCCTAGCTAAGTAGGAAGATCCCATGTGACATGGCAGTGACCTCATCGCCACATACCATGCCACCTCAGCACATATGGGACCCAAAACAAAGAGTGCACATCTCCTAAGACAGCACTATGGAGAGAGAGTGATCCTGAGGCAGTTTTCTAACTCTTTTCCCAAAACATTTTAACTATCTTTGTGAATATGCATTCATATGTGACCTGAGTTGCAGTTTCTGTGAATATCCAATCAGCTTACACTGTTTACACTGCAGCCCTTCATGCTTTGATCCTGATCTTCTCCTCTTTGCATACTCTTGGCTTGGGCTGTCCTGGATTGACTTGGCTTTACTATATTTCAACAAACAAAGGCTTTTCATCTTCCAAAACAAGCAGCAGGAAACCCAACACCTACAGCAAGCAGCAGGAGAAGCAAAACACAGTGCTGAAAAGACTATAAACTTTTCTCGGGGGGGTGCTGTAGGCGTCGAAACGGGTTTGTGTTGTTGACGTGGGTGCTTCGGGTGATGCGCCGGGCGGCGACGGGGTTGGTGACGCTGATGGTGTCATAGGTGACGGGGCGGGGGCTAGGGGGGCCTGCGGCTCCGGTGGTCGCTGTAAGTGGTGCAGTGTGTGGTGGCGCAACTGGTGATGTCGGCGGTGAGGGTGCTGCCGGTGACGTCGATGGTGAGGGCGCTGCGGGTGATGTCATGGGTGGTGGCGATGTTGATGTGGGTGTTGCAGGTGGTGTGCCGGATGGTGGCGCCGCTGGTACTGTCCCTACGTAGGGTGTTGCCGGGGCCGCTGTGGGCGGTGGTGTCGTCGGTGGTGCCGATGGCGAGGGTGACGTAGGCGATGCACTGGGTGACGGTGAGGCCGGTGTTTGCCGTAGGTGACGCGTTGGGAACGGGTGGTGGGGGGCCGGAGGGGGGTTTGCCGTTGGTGCAACGGGCGATGGTGGCGTTGGTGTCGCAGGTGGTGGCTTGGGTGTTGGTGCCGTTGGTGATGCCGACGAGGTGGTTTGTCTGCCTGTCTGCCCGTGGAGTTGGTGCCGGCGTTGGGTGGTTGCCTGTGCGCGTGGTGGTCGGTGCGCCGGGTGCTTGGTGGGCGTGGTTGGGTGCGGGTGTGCGTGTTGGTGTGTACGTGGTGCGGGGTGCGGGGGGTCTGTGGGCGTCGGGTGCGCTGTTGCCGTGCGCGTGGTGGTTTGTCTTGTCTGGTGGAGCGTGGCCGGCGTGTGCGTTGCGTGGGTGTTGTGGGGTCTGGTCGGCGTGGGTGGTGTCGGTGCGGGTGTTTTGGGGTGGGGTGCTGGTTGTGGGCGTGTCGTTCGCGCGGTGCGGTCGGGCGTGATGGTGGTGCCGCTGGCGACGTCGATGGTGACGGTGCTGCAGGTGGTAAGGGTGGGACGGCGGTGTTGGCGGTTCCCGGTGTGGGTGGTCTGGAGTGTGGGGGTGTTGCAGGTGTGGTGCGGGGCGGATGGTGGTGTGCTTGGCGACGGCGTCGTGAGTGCTGCCGGGGGGGAGGGTGTTTCTGGTGATGCTGTGGGCGGCCGGTGGCGGGTGGTGGTGGTGGTTGTGGCTGGACTGCTTGGTGGTTGTGGTGTCGGCGGGCGGCCCTGATGATGGGCCCTGGGTGTGTGGTGGCGGTTGGGCGTGCATGGTGGTGGTGATGGTGTGTCATTGCGGGTGGTGTTGGGTGTGGTACCGTTGGGCGTGTGGTTTGCGATAACTGAGCACTCACCCCTCCGGGTGGCGCGGGCCCGATGGTCCGGTAGCCCATCCGGTAGGCAGTGCGTGCCCGCCGGGTGCTCACGCGTCCCTCCGGACGGCGGCTGTTCCGTAGCCGGCAGGGGCTGGGTTCACTGCCGGGCGCACACACGTCCCTCCGGACGGCGGCTGTTTCGTAGCCGGCAGGGGCTGGGTTCACTGCCGGGCGCACACACGTCCGTCCGGACGGCGGCTGTTTCGTAGCCGGCAGGGGGTGGGTTCGCCGCTGGGCGCACACACGTCCATCCGGACGGCGGCTGGTTCGTAGCCGGCAGGGGCTGGGTCCACTGCCGGGCGCACACACGTCCATCCGGACGGCGGCTGTCGCGCTGTGGGGACTGCGGGGCTTGGACTTGTTTTTGGCGGCTCGTTCGTCGTCGGGTGTGGGTGTGTGCCGTGGTGGTGTCGTGTTTTGTGCCGTGGTGCGTGCTGGCGTGCCATGCTGCGCGTGTGCCCTGCTTGGCCTGCGTGTGGCGCGCGCTCCTTGCCCGGGCGTGCTGTTGCGCAGGCGCGGGGACACACCCTCTCTCTGGCGGGCCCGTTTGGCTCCATGGCGGGCCCTGTTGGTGCCCGGCTGTGGCCCGGCGCGCGGCAGTGGGGTGTGTGCACGTTTGGGGGGGGGGGGGTTCGGTTCCTCTCCTCTCGCTTTCCCCACCTTGTCCCTCTGTCCCTCTTCGCCGGCCTGCCCTGCCTGCCCACCCTCTTCGTACCCGCTGGGTTGGCCTTGGCCGGACGGTTGGTCTTGGTGGTCTGACATGGTGTTTCTTTCCTGCAGGGCGGTTTGGGCGGGGTTCGCTCTGGGGGCGGGTTGCTCGTGTGTTGTGCCGCGCCGCTTGGCTCCTGTTCACCGGTGTGCACGCTCTGTGTGTGGTGTTGTGTGTAAGGTGTCCTGGGCCCCCTGGCTCCTGTTCACCGGTGTGCACGCTCTGTGTGTGGTGGTGCGTGTACGGTGTCCTGGGCCTCCTGTCTCCTGTTCACCGGTGTGCACGCTCTGTGTGTGGTGCTGTGTGTACGGTGTCCTGGGCCTCCTGGCTCCTGTGCACCGGTGTGCACGCTCTGTGCGTGGTGTTGCGCGTACGGTGTCCTGGGCCTCCTGGCTCCTGTTCACCGGTGCGCACGCCCTGCGTGTGGTGCTGTGTGTACGGTGTCCTGGGCCTCCTGGCTCCTGTTCACCGGTGTGCACGCTCTGCGTGTGGTTTTGCGTGTACGGCGTCCTGGGCCTCCTGGCTCTTGTTCACCGGTGCGCACGCTCTGCGTGTGGTGTTGCGTGTACGGCGTCCTGGACCTCCTGGCTCCTGTTCACCGGCGTGCACGTTCTGTGTGTGGTGTTGCGTGTACGGTGTCCTTGGCCTCCTGGCTCCTGTTCACCGGTGTGCACGCTCTGCGTGTGGCGTTGCGCGTACGGTGTCCTGGGCTTCCTGGCTCCTGTTCACCGGTGCGCACGCCCTGCGTGTGGTGTTGTGTGTACGGTGTCCTGGGCCTCCCGGCTCCTGTTCATCGGTTTGCACGCTCTGTGCGTGGTGTTCCGCGTACGGTGTTCTGGGTCTCCTGGCTCCTGTTCACCGGTGTGCACGCCCTGCGTGTGGTGTTGTGTGTACGGTGTCCTGGGCCTCCCGGCTCCTGTTCACCGGTGCGCACGCTCTGCGTGTGGTGTCGTGTGTACGGTGTCCTGGGCCTCCTGGCGCCTGTTCACCGGTGTGCACGCTCTGTGTGTGGTGTTGCGTGTACGGCGTCCTGGGCCTCCTGGCTCCTGTTCACCGGTGTGCACGCTCTGTGTGTGGTGTTGCGTGTACGGTGTCCTGGGCTCCCTGGCTCCTGTTCACCGGTGCGCACGCCCTGCGTGTGGTGTTGTGTGTACGGTGTCCTGGGCCTCCTGGCTCCTGTTCACCGGCGTGCACGCTCTGTGTGTGGGGTTGCGTGTACGGTGTACTGGGCCCCCTGGCTCCTGTTCACCGGTGTGCACGCTCTGTGTGTGGTGGTGCGTGTACGGTGTCCTGGGCCTCCTGGCTCCTGTTCACCGGTGTGCACGCTCTGTGTGTGGTGCTGTGTGTACGGTGTCCTGGGCCTCCTGGCTCCTGTGCACCGGTGTGCACGCTCTGTGCGTGGTGTTGCGCGTACGGTGTCCTGGGCCTCCTGGCTCCTGTTCACCGGTGCGCACGCCCTGCGTGTGGTGCTGTGTGTACGGTGTCCTGGGCCTCCTGGCTCCTGTTCACCGGTGTGCACGCTCTGCATGTGGTGTTGCGTGTACGGCGTCCTGGGCCTCCTGGCTCCTGTTCACCGGTGCGCACGCTCTGCGTGTGGTGTTGCATGTACGGTGTCCTGGGCCTCCTGGCTCCTGTTCACCGGTGTGCACGTTCTGTGTGTGGTGTTGCGTGTACGGTGTCCTGGGCCTCCTGGCTCCTGTTCACCGGTGTGCACGCTCTGCGTGTGGTGTTGCGCGTACGGTGTCCTGGGCCTCCTGGCTCCTGTTCACCGGTGTGCACGCTCTGTGTGTGGTGTTGCGTGTACGGTGTCCTGGGCCTCCTGGCTCCTGTTCACCGGTGTGCACGCTCTGCGTGTGGTGCTGTGTGTACGGTGTCCTGGGCCCCCTGGATCCTGTTCACCGGTGTGCACGCCCTGCGTGTGGTGTTGCGTGTACGGTGTCCTGGGCCTCCTGGCTCCTGTTCACCGGCGTGCGCGCTCTGCGTGTGGTGTCGTGTGTACGGTGTCCTGGGCCTCCTGGCGCCTGTTCACCGGTGTGTACGCTCTGTGTGTGGTGCTGCGTGTACGGCGTCCTGGGCCTCCTGGCTCCTGTTCACCGTTGTGCACGCTCTGTGTGTGGTGTTGTGTGTACGGTGTCCTCGGCCTCCTGGCTCCTGTTCACTGGTGTGCACGCTCCGTGTGCTTGTACGGTGTCCTGGGCCTCCCGGCTCCTGTTCACCGGTGTGCACGCTCTGTGTGTCGTGGTGCGTGTACGGTGTCCTGGGCCTCCTGGCTCCCGTTCACCGGTGTGCACGCTCTGTGTGTGGTGGTGCGTGTGCGGTGTCCTCGGCCTTTTGGCTCGTGTTCACCGGTGTGCACGCTCTGTGTGTGGTGTTGTGTGTACGGTGTCCTGGGCCTCCCGGCTCCTGTTCACCGGTGTGCACGCTCTGTGCGTGGTGTTGCGTGTGCCTCTTGGCCCTTTTGCGCTGGTGCGCTCGTGTGGTGCGTGTTGTGTTGTGCGTGTGGTGTCCTGGGACACTTGGTTTGTGTTCTCCGGTGTCGCGGTGTGTTGCGGTGTGTGTGGTGTCCGGTGTGCGGTGTTGCGTGTGCGGTGTCCTGGGCCTCCCAGCCCAGTTCACTGGTGCGCGTGCTCGGTGTGTTGCGTGGTGTGTGCGGTGTGGGTGTGGGTGCGTGCTCGCGTGTGCCATACCGCGGCCGCGACGTTGCGGACTCTTTGTTTTTGTTGAAACATTTTTCTTTACACATTGCTTCCTATGGCGTCTTACTTATTCTTCCCGTCTTGGACTCTTTGATTTTGGTGACGCCCAAGAGTAAGCGTGTCTTAATGCATGCATGGCGGTGTATGCTATTTACGCGTTGGTTTGTGGACTCTTTGCATTTTGCGACGCCCAAGAGTAGGCGTGTTTGTTTAATGCATTCATGCTATGCTACTTATTCTTTATGTCTTGGACTCTTTGTTTTTTGCGACGCCCAAGAGTAAGCGTGTCTTAATGCTTGCATGGCGGCATATGCTACTTAACTGTTGGTTTGCGGACTCTTTGTATTTTGCGACGCCCAAGAGTAGGCGTGTTTGTTTAATGCATTCATGCTATGCTACTTATTCTTTATGTCTTGGACTCTTTGTTTTTTGCCCCCCCAAGAGTAAGCGTGTCTTAATGGGCACAAAGGTGGGTGGGGAGGTACATGGAGAAGGACAAAGGAAGAGGAAGTGTGCAAGTCAGAGGGGGTGGCGTGTTAGATATCCATTTTTTCGGTGTTTACGCGCCGCTCGCGTAGCGTTTTTCTTTACCTATACGGCGTGTTAGAGGGCGAGAGGCACGGTTTGTGGACTCTTTCTTTTTTGCGACGCCCAAGAGTAAGCGTGTCTTAATGCATGCATGGCGGTACAAGGTACTTACTCGTTGGTTTGTGGCCTCCTTGTATTTTGGGCCTCCCACGCTACTTATTGTTTTTGTCTTGGACTCTTTGTTTTATGCGACGCCCAAGAGTAAGCGTGTCTTAATGCATGCATGGCGGCATATGCTACTCACTCTTTGGTTAGTGTTGGGGCGCGCACAAGTCCCCTACTCCTATTGCATGCACTTTGCTAAGTGACTTCTTCTTTGTTGTTGGAGCGCGCACAAGTCCCTAGCGCCTAGGACACGCACTTTGCTAGGTGTTTTGGGGCAAGCAACGCTCAACTTCGTCGCCGTCACGACTCTGTTGTTCTGCTGTTTCTGTGTGTGTCCTAAATTTTGCGACCTCGCCAAACAGCGGCGTAAAATGTTTTTGGGGGTTTCTGAGGTCGGAAAAATCGATTTTGCGGTTTATTTTTTCTGGTTGTGCGTGTTTTTCTCGGTTTTTTCTTTTCTTCTGCTGCGATCGCGCGGTGTGCTCCTTTCTTGCGTGGACTGTGCTGTCTTCCAACGTCTGTTTCTTCCAACGGGCTCTGTGTGCCTGTCCTTACGTGCTACACACTTCCACTTGCAACACACTTTGCTGCCCGCTAACCTGACCAGTTCTTCCTTTGCTCTTACGGCCCGGTTCCTTGTGCTTGGGCGCCACTTTGTTGTTTGTGCACCACCGTCTGATGTTTCTGCGGGCTGTTTTCTTGCTTCTACGTGGGTTGCGCATAGGTGAACAGACAGCACGGCCTGCGCAACAGAGGAATACGGCCGTCCACGGCAGTTTGTTGTGCTGCACGCAGCAAACAACGCATAAGCCATAAGGCATAAAGCATTTCATCATTAAACTAACGAAAATAGTTTAAAAAAGACTGCGCTTCAATGTCATTTCTTGAACAATTTTGCCTAATTACGTAATCACCGGGCGGGAATAATAAGGTCTGGCGGCTGCGACACCGCTTTTGCGGCATTTTGTCAGCATGGCTGCAGCTGCAGCGGTAAGGTTAATAATGCATCTGGGAGTTATAATTCAAGTTCTACATCTAAATTGAGTATCTTGAACTTCAAATCTCTGTTGGCATCAATCCATGTAAAAAGGTTCAGCACCTAAAGTCGGGAGTTAACTGGTCAGCGTACCTTAACTAAATCCATTTCATCCAAAAGGGTGCACATGAAGTGCTTGGTGCTATCTTGGAGGCCTGAGTCTTGCCTGTTTTCACATAAAATCTTCTATTTTGTTTATAAACCATTGGAGCTTTGTATTTAGATCTACATTTGTCTATCTGCAGCCCTTCTTTGTTACACATGTTTTGATTGTGGAAGGACGTATCCTGATTTGATTGATCCGGTGCCCGGACTTGCTCTACATTACCTTTGTGTGGACTTCATTTTGAGTTGTGGAAAATCAGCAAGGGCTTTGAAAAACATATACAAGGAACAAGCACAAGTGTGAGCAAACCAGAAACCTTTTGTGGTAGCAGAGAAAGGCCCTAGAAGACTAAAGCAGAACACGAAGAACCCCAATAAAAACTTGTATCCCCAACTGTGAAGAGGTCTGCCTCGCTCAGTGCAAAAACAATGCCGATCACAAGCACCAGATCCAAGACTGATGTTGTGAGAGTATGGCCTTCATCTACAAGTGGTGTACCCGTTGATACTGGTCCTCTAGGAGAACTTGCAGTCACAAGAGGGGCGGAAGAAATCAAAGAGATATATACAGAAGGAGCCCGCTCGAGTGCAAGCGCTGAGGCGCCCGGCTTGACGCGGGCGAACCTCAGGCGTCTCGAAGGCAAGCATCCTGTGGCAGCCGCCTTAGCTTCCGTCGTGTCGTCAACGCCCCCGACTGAAACTTCCCCTACCCCAGGGATAGAAGTGGCTAATGCCAAGGTCAAGGCCTGGAGAAGAGCGGCAAGGAGAGGACAGGGGAAGGAGGCGCGTTTGGGAACAATGTTCGGAGCTACGTGGGCCGAGCAGACGTTCGAGATACCTCACGGCAAAATGGACTGGTCGTCGTCGGCCCAATCATCTTAGTGGGAACCCGACTGAGTATCTGGAGAACCTACGCCTATGGAGAAACCGAAGGAGTATGAGTGCCTGAAGCCCGGCCCCAGCCCCAGAGCAGTGGCACCCGAACCCACGAGTGTGGATCGAGGTTTGCCCCCACGAATGTCTGCGCCTAAGCTGAGTCTCGATGAGACCATGGAGTTGCTATCCCGGGTCCTGGGTGCAGGCGATGAAGATCAAGATCTGAGTGCATTGTCAGCAGCATTTCAACACGAAGTTGGGGCTCACCGATCTGAAGAAGCCACCACCTACTATGTCCCCAGGTGTTGAACTACTAACCAGGGATGTGAAGAGCTGCGGAGGCATCCGCAGCTCCCCAATGGACACCTGTCCTAGGCCTTTCCACCCTCGTGTGAGGACCGTGCCTGTCTGCAGTGTAGGTGACACCACAGAGGTTGAGATGAAAGGCTATGGTCTGTCAGCCCGGGCTCCATTGGCCACAGTGCACCCCTCATCCCTCTCAGGTGGTACAGGTGACATAGGTGTCCCACGCAGGGGAACAAAGGCCATCGCCACGGCGAACCTTCAGATCGAACTCCCCGAGTTCGATCCCAAAAACCTGCCTGAATGGGCTGAGGAGTTTTTTGAGTTTTTGCTTCTCACGGGTCAGCAACGCGCTGATGTCCGTACTAAATGCGCGCTCATCAAAAAGTCGTGCAAAAAGAAATTCCTTCCGCGGCAGGTTAAAACGGCTATCAGGAAGAGCTCCAACTGGGGCGACTTCCTGAAAAGACTGAAGCAAATGTATCCAGTCTACGAAACGGACCTGAGTGTCCGAACGGAGATTGAGGAGCTGCCTCCTCGCCCCGAATTTCCCACAGCTGCGCGCATCTCCGAGTTCGTTGCGCAGTTGGCAGAGCTCATGGGGCGCATGAACCACTCGTCCTATGGGCCGACTGAGCCACATCTGTGGCTAGTGGGGAAGATATCTACCTGGACATGGGATAACTGCAGAGGGACGTCCGAGAGGAAAGCTCGGACGCACTCTTACGATGACCCGGTCGATCTGTTGATCGAGTTGGCCATGGAGAGGGAGAATGACTCCCACATGGACAAGTATCTGCGCAAACATCTGCGAAGGGAGACCCCTGCTGATAAGTCTCCTGGAGGGAGGTTGCCTCAACCCCATTCTAACCCTGGGAACGGCCGCGGTGGGCAGTTGAAGCACTTGACTGAGACCCCCCCCTCCAAAGGTAAAGGGGCCCCGAATCTTTTGTACTGTCGTCATACGGACGATAAGGGTGGACCCTGCCACGCCCCCGACTGTGATGGGCAAAGTTCGTGCATGCTCCAGTTGAAGCGCACGAAGAAAACTAACGAATGTCAGGAGGTAAAGCACCAAGACCAGTTCCGCTGCATGATAACGCGCGGATTTGGCGGCAAGAGGAGGCATTATGAAGATGAATGCCACATCAAACGCCGCGAATCCGAAAAACATAAGAAAGCGGAAAAGGAACGCGGTAGACCGCCGGTACGGGCGGAGGAGCCGAAGGGTGGGCCCTAACCCTGGAGGCTTTAAGGGTAAGGGTAGCGCTGGAGGACGAAGGTCCTCAGCTCCCCCCACTGGTGGAAGAGGAGCACCGAACCCCACACCTAAGGGTGAGCCGTCGGGTGAGAAACGGCCAGCCCCCTCCACTCTCAGCGCTGGTTGTGCCGTCAAGAGCAGCGAGAACGCCAAGAAGCGCCGCCTAAATTGGCAGTCTAAGTCCCTGGAGGCCGCTGGGGTTGAGGTCAAGTTCCCTGAAGAGGGATAGGGGGGCGGCTCCGAGGATGAGTATTTGGTTTTCTGGATCACCGTGAAAATTGGTGACCAGGTCTACAAGGCTGTCTTAGACACGGGCGCTACGCTTTCAATCGTGGCCCGCAGACTGCTGAAACAGGCCAAGATCCGGAAAATGAAAACCGTCGCCATAAGGGTTTAGGATAGTTGTACCATCCATTCCCTGGGTAGGGTCGATGTGACCGTGTGTCTGGGCGACGAGCAGGTAAGTCAGCACTGCAAAGTGCTGGACACCGACGCCTTTGACATTGTCATCGGCACAGATTTTCTGCGCCGTAACCCCCAGGTAAAACTGTTGTCTTTGCAACGTCCCTATGCCCTTCACTGCGACTTTGGCAGTGGCCATTTCTCTGTCCCTCTGCAGTTGTCAGGACGAAAAGAATCGGGCCTGCGCTACGTGAACCGGTCTTATCGAATTGAAAACTATCAGTTGGTGTGGCCCGTCTTGGAAAATGGACTGGCCGCCCTGCAGGTAGACCTGAATGAAGTACAGGTGGAGATGTCCGCGAGTAAAGAGCAGCACATGATGCAGCTCTATTGCTCACGGTATCTTAATAACACCTACCGCTTCTATTGGAAGTCGATGGAGTTGTGCTATGGTAATGCTCCATTCTCTCAACTCGCTAGGGTGCTTACAAAAATCGCCCTTGAAGGAGCGAGACCGGTACTGTGCACCCCCGACTGGGGTACCACAGACGAACACGCCTATTGGAGATGACTGTTGGACCATATGACAGTGGGAAGAACTGAACTCCCCAATGGTCCGATCTACGTCCCTGAGGACTCTCAAGAGACCATGTCCGCCCCTGAATGGGGCAGTTCCCTGTCCATCGTAGATGGCCCTCTAAAGCCCGTACCTGTGAGTGACCTGGACCAGGTGGTACTCAAGGAATTGATTGCCGAGGACAGAGGCCTTACTGTAATAGACTCGGTCTAACTTGTCGCATCGGGCGCCTTCTGCAGGATTCATCTCTTCATTTTTCCAGCGTCAGAGACAGCATTGGAGTGTTGCGAGATGCCTGATGCCAGATGCCTGATGCCAGATGCCTGATGCCAGATGCCGGATGTAATACCAGATGCCTGATCATTGCTGCTGATTGTGATCCAGTATCCAGGATGCCTGAGTCAATTAAATAGATCGCTTCGAGGATGAGTCTGACAGTTCCGTAGATAGATGATATGTTATTCATCAATCATAAGGATGTCAGGATGGCAGAGAATTCAAGGGCAGCGTTCCATAATTGACAATTGACGACAGGAATGACAATGGCCTTTGGGAGGTCATCATGCTGTGTTTTAGGATAATTCATCCTTCAACCCCATGCTATTATTGTCAATTGTGTTTGTGTTTGTCACGATACATATTTGCATTGATTGCGCTGATTTGGAGTGAAATAAACTTCGGTGTAGTTCATCTTGCATTGTACATACATGCAATGTCCTTCCATAGTTAGGATAAATAATTATGGAGTTTTCGGGGATCTCATATGTTTGGAGCCATTGAAGTCATAATGTTATTGGCTCATGTTTTCGAATCCGTCCAATGCCCATCGAGTTGATTATTTAAAGGTGCCCATGTGCCTCCACGTGGCATTGGAGTTATACCCCACTCGAAGGAGAGTTTTTGAGTCTTTGCCTGGCCTATATTTAGATTGGGCCATGGTGCATGAATGTATGTGTTCACTTGTTGACATCTCTTTTCTCTATGTTCCCCACTCATGTGTTTGTCTCTCGCTCCGCTTTCAGGACGTTCCATTATGTATCAATAATTCAACAAAAGAGCATTCAAGGACCGTTCAAATTCAATTCCCAAGGCTGCTTAATATAAGCCGCTTCAAGGACTTCATACTCAAGTCGTCATCTGAGGACATCCTCAATTTCGTTCAAGGTTCCACATCTATTTGTGCTGTCTTGTGCATTGTTGTGTTTGTCGTGAAGTTGTCATTTTATCACCTTGCAAGTATTGCCCAAGTTTTTTCCAAGTGAAATTTTTATTATAGTTTGCTCAGGAAGACTAAAAACAAAGCAAGGGCAAAAAATGGATGCACGGGCAAGTCTATTTCATGGTAGCAGTACCGTTGATCCTGCCCCTCCCTTAATTACTCCACTCAAGTCACATTCTCAAGGTAAGCAAGCCTTTTCGGGCGATGATGACGATGTTGACCAGTTTTTAGCGTCTATGACCCCAACCCCCAGTAAGTCGTCTGTTTGTCAGTCCGTTCGTCAACTGGTTGAAGAAGAAGATAAACCAGTCGGGCGACGGGTAAGCTTTGGTGGTGCGGTGGTCGCCGAGTCTCAGGCTGAGAAGCACCCCAACAAGCGTCGGCGCCGAGAAGAAGGCGTGCCGGAGATGTTTTTTGCATCAGCGCGGATGGAGGGCATCATTGCTAAGACAATGAAGAAAATCATGATGCGCAAATCCAAACCCGCCGCCGCACGTCCGACGCGAGGGTCAGGAGTGGAGCCCATGGAATTGATTGAGATCAGAGAAGAATTACGAAAAATCCGAGAGGAACAAGGAAGCTTGCCGAGGTATGACGACATTGACACGCGGTTGCAAGCCATTTGGGAGAGCATTGGCAAATTGCAAGCGCAAGTCACGGAAGGTGATCGGCAGAATGAAGAGCAACAACAACGAGTAGAAGAAAGTACAAAATCGAAGGAGCAAATCCAACAATCAATAAGCACCGTGGTACAAGAAGTGGAAACAATTAAGAAGGAAGCCAAAGGTCCACGAGGTGGTGCACAAATAGGCGAGCTCTCGGATCAGGTTGAATGGATGAAACGACGAGTGGAGACAATGGATCTTGAGATCAAGATGGAGTCCGAGCGAGTAGAGAATGACCACAAATATGCCATGGAACAACGATGTGATGATCAAGACAACGTGCGAAGTGAGATCGGGAATGAAATCAATCAAGTTAAAGAACAAGTACACGCTGATCGGATAGAGCAAGGTCGATAGCGCGTGAAAGTGTCCAACAAAAATAAGGAGGCGTTGAGTATGTTACATCACAAGCTGGACATAGTGGACCGTAAAATACAATGTGCAACGAAAGCGCAAGAGGTTGAATACCGCCTACAGCGACAAGAAGAGTGGCTCAAGGACTTGGATAAGGTCATGGATGGCATCAAGGAGCAAATCGCGAAGGAGAACACCAGCATGGTGGATTGTATTATGCGGATCGAACGCCAAATTGATCTACGACCGCAAGCGGAGGCTAACGATGACGGACCACGGAGGAGTGATCAGGGCCATGACACGCGCCGAGAGGAACGGATGCAGAAATATTTAGAGCAGGCTGGCATCAGCGAGACCAATGCGGGGAGTGCGCTGAGAGATGCCAAGGGTGTGTTGCAAGAAGCCAGGACGATGGCGGAACACACGACCGCCCGATTGGAAGCGACGGAGGAGCGTATTGGACAGCAGTTGCTTCGAGTAGAGACGACCAAGGAGGACGTCGAGACCATCAGACGCGAGATTATCACCCTCAAGGCAGGGCTGCGATTGGAGCCAACAGTTCATTCGCGGCGTCTCGTCCGTGCATTTCATTAGGAACATGAGCACATGCTCCGGAACCACCACATAACATTGATAGAAATGGGTGTGACTGTGCGTGGTATACAAGGCGACATACCAGAAATGAAATCCAAGATTGACGAACAAATCTGTTCCGTGCTCACTCGGCTCGATACCTTGGAGAGAGTCAATACAAATGTGACGCACGATGTGCGGTTGTTGAAGGATGATGCCGAGAAGGACAGGGGCAGCCCCCGACGACATGATGAGCAAGCACAGGAACTGAAGTCGGATGTCACTGCCATACGACACGCCCAGACAGTGACTCAGGGCAAGCTACAGAAAACAGCTCAGGATATCCTCAACAGGGTGACCAAAGACGCCATGGATATGGCTGTGCAGGGGATCCAAAACGAAGTGACCGCTGTGCAGCAAGCACAAGCTGCAGCGGAACGACAATGCGGACAACCAAACAGCCAAACGGAGTATGCAGATGTCTGTTTGCGAGTGGAAAGAGTCCAGTCCGATATGACTGATGAACAGGTGAAGAATGCCTACCCCTAGCACCCCGGGGATTGAGGGGATGCACAGTGCAAAAAGGTGAAGAATGCCAGGCAGTGGGCTACGCGTGGAAAGTAGAATGGAGAGATTGGAAAACGGGCACGGAATGGAACGTCCGAGCACCGATGTCGTGTCCTCAAAGGGGCAGTGTGACACTCACTGCCAATCGCTCCATGACAGATTGGCAGCCCACGACCGGAAGATTGAGAGCTTGGATGACAATGAGATCCGTCGCACGGAGCTGGACCGAGGCAACATCAAGGACATCGAAGAACTGCAGGGGCGTGTGGAGGAAATATCCAGAAAAAACCAGAGGTTTGAGACCGTCATGGGACCAGCGATCCACACTGTTCCATCGACGCCGATGCCGCCGCCAACAGGGCCGCCATGGAGCAAAACATGGGGCAAGGGCACCGCCTGCTGCCACAGCCCCAGCAGCAACCACCCTCGACACTGCAACTGCAGGACCATGGACAGGGACCTTTCCTCATCCCCAGAGGTGGTCCGCAAGTGGAGTATACCCACCAGCCGTACAGGGAACAGCCACACAGGAACCGTGAAGCAGCCAGGACAAGGAGGTTGTTGCCACAGGCGCCGAGTTGGCTGATCTCAACGCCCCCGTGATGGTCACAGGATTTTTCAGCTGAGTATGGTGAGTTTGATCTGCGGTGGGCCCAGATCCAACCGTACTGTCGCGAAGGATTTTTTATCCCCAACCTTGCCAGAACAAGTTTCGTTGAGTGGAAAGCAGGGCGACATATGCCCAGGGTGATACCAATGGGGATACCTGAAGGACTTGCTTTCAAGGAGGCGCGACCGAGGGTCAAGCCCGACATCAAGGGCCCTGTGCCCCATGAGACCAATACCACTGGTATGGGCGGGGTATACGGCAGCCAAAATCAGTGGGTAGATCCCACAGCGGAACGAGTGATCCAGGAAATGACGGCAGTGCCGCGTTGGGATGGCGAGCCATCCACCCTGGACGAAAGGGAAAGAGAAACATGATTCCTGGAGTGAAGGTTATGGACGACGCTTTGACGAGAGAGAGCAGATGGACCTGCTGCTGAGTGCCATCGTTGATAAAGACACACGCGAGCGGCACGCAGAAAACGGACATCGGCAGCGCTTCACTTTTGGGGAGTTATATCAGGATATTACGGGGCGCAAAGTGAAGAGCGTGCATGAACCAGGTGCACGGTTCAAGAGGCGGCACATTCCGCCAAAGCCATTGGTTGCTGTAGTCTGGGCAGACTTCATGGCAGATCGGAGCGAAGAGGGAGCAGAAGTCACAGACAGAATGACCAACAGGCAAGCCACTGATGCTCTGGTAGTGCTGTTGCAGGTTCACTGTCAGGAATGCCCTGAGGACCACACCGCTGTGCGTGCCTACAGAAATGTATGGCAGCAACAATCTGAATATGGCATTGAATACCATTATTTAGAAGGTGGTTTACTGGTCATGAGGATGCTGTTGCAAGAGGAGTAAGCCAAGACCAGCGAGAATTTCCTGATGGAAGCCCAAGGTATTCATAAGCAGGTCAGGGCCATGCAATCGCATGCAGGCCACCAGTCTGGACGCTCTGGCTCAAACTCAGCATGGTCGGGATGGCGTTTTGGACGCTCTGGCTCCAATTCAGGACGCTTGGGATCACATTCTGGACGCTCTGGCTCCAATGCAGGACGGTCGGAGTCACATTCTGGGCGTTCAAGGCTCCATTCAGGGCGGTCGGGATCAAAATCAGGGCGACATGGAGCCCCACAGAGCCTATATGACCACCAGCGCCCTGGGTCCAGGGAGCACCGAGGCCACAGTCGTGAACGACCACCATCGGAGTCACCAAGTGGTACCAGCGCGTCGGGCTGACCAAGGTCAGGATCTCAGTCCTTGTTCCACCAGAGGGGAGAACACAAGCGCCGGCTGTTGCAGTCCGCTGGTACTTGCCATACTTGTGGGCAGCCGGGACACTTGGCCAGAGATTGCCCCATGAGCGAATGCTATCGATGTGGGCGCAAGGGGCATATTGCAAAATTTTGCCAACGCGGGTCAAGTGAACGACCACGCGAAGACCGAGGGCGTCGGTTTACGCAACAAGGGTTCAAGAGATCGGCCAGCGCGAATAATTTCCGACCAAGGAATCCAGAAGGATTTCAAAGATCTGGCCCGGACTCCTTCAGACCTAGATCCCCACGACCACACACGCCGCGGACAACAGGCGGATCACGCCAGTCTTCATCTCCGCATACGGGGCGACAGGGTTCGCATGGAAGGAAATTGCCCGGCAAGGGTACTTGCCACAAGTGCAGTAAAGAGGGTCATTGGCAAGATGCTTGTCCCAATACCACTAAGATCTAGGGACATGGCGGGCCTCGAACGGACAGACGGAAGTTGTTTTTGAAGACCCGTCGTGAAATCCGAGCCGACCAGAAGCTGAGCCATCCTAAGGCCAGCTGTCGTGGGGCGGGTAGAAGCTTGCAGGTCGATGCAACCAAGATTCTTCGCCATCAGGAAGTCTTTGCGGTTGACGTTTACCCCATTCAGCTGAAGGACATCACGGAGGAAGTCCTGAAATCGCCACGCAAGCTGCGGGCAAAAACAGCCAGTGAGGCCAGGGAGTTGACAACCCAAACACAGGTCCAATTTGCTGATGGTCTGGAATTGCCAGACCTCATTATCACCGCTCTGACGGGCACTGGCTGTGAAGTGGCGGGTGTCATTGGCATGGAGTTGCCCAAAAGGCATGTGACAGCACTCCACAATGCCAAAATTTCAGTGATTTTGCTTACTGCGGGCAAAACAGCCCTTGCAGGAGGGACACAGGGAGTTACTGTCACGTTGAGTCTGCCAGTCCTGACCCCTGAAGGATATAAAGTTTTCAAATGTCTTAATGTTTTCCTGCATGTAGCTGCAGTGGGTCCGCGGCTCATTCTACGCTACCCCTTTGTGTTGGTGTTTTGGTTCGCTGTGGTCCAAGGACAGGAGGCACTGGTTTGGATTCGAGAGTGCTTCAAAGGATTTCGGGTGCCCCAAAAACAAGCATGGTAAACCACAATCCGTACAGCACGCCACGTCTGCTTTGCAGAGTGTAGAAGCTACGTATCTCGATTCAAAGAAGAGAGAGAGCCCAAGAACCAACACAGCCCAACCAGTGGACCAGAGTTCCGACGTGCGAAATTCGGGTGTGCATTTGGTGCCGCAAGGGAACCGAGTGCAGCCCGCAACTGAGGTCTCTCACCAGTGGTGTATTGAATGTGAGGACCCTTGCAGTCGGGTTCATTTTATTTATGATGTACAACAGTCGGCCACTTGTGAGCAGTGTTGCCCTGTTTATACGCCAGTTGGGGTACTCCATGGGCGTAGGGAGGGAGTACACCGTAATGTGCTGTCTTTTGTCCTGCCGGACACATTGGATGATGAGACAGCCATGCCCCCCCCCCCTGATGCAACCACGCCCAAGGGCATACCAGGTACCAGATCGCAGCCAACGAAGTTGGCTGCAGTACGCCATGTGTACCCCTCCCCTGTGGTGTATGAGGATCATACCCGCCCCCCTTGGTAGCACAGTCGACCAATTCAGCTGTGATGCTGGCGGACATGGTCCAGCAATATGCAGTCGCATATCCACTTAAGGTCAGGTTGCTGTCCGATCAAGCAATACCGCCCACCAGAGGGACTGATGGGGCTGCGGGGTTTGATTTGTATGCGCCACGAGCTGTTTGCATCTCCCCTCAACATCTGGAAATCATCCTGACTGATTTGGCTGTACAATTACCCCCCCAACGCATGTGGTAAGATTCAGGACCGTCAGGGAAACACGGTCAAGCACCGATTGAGGGTAGGAGCGGGTCTGATTGATCAGGATTTCAGGGGAAATGTGGGAGTGGTACTAAAGAATGAAGGTTCATCTCAGTATAGGATTCAACCTGGGGACAAGATAGTCCAGATGACAGTGGATTTGTGTTTATGGCCTGAGGTCCTGGTTGTTCAGGACCTGATCACCACTGCCAGAGGTTTAAAAGACTGGGGTTCGACTGTTACCCCTGATCTTGTTGTTCCTCCTTCCCCTGCATTGCCATATACAAGCCCATGTACTGACGACGTCCACTTGATCCATTCCCATTGCCCACCAACAATACCGTGGCATAACCAGTTTATGCCTCCATTTTTCTTATATTTTCTTTATATAGTTTTGGGTGCGAGAGAGCGGCGCTTGAAGACTGCGTTACACAGTCCAACACAGCGTGAGCGAGAAGGCCCAGTGACGAGAGCACAGGCCAAACTACGACATCAGGTAGGCCTCAACAGTCAAGAGGGTTTTGTAGGTGTGTTTCAGAGTGGTAAGCTTTCTCAGGAGTACGAGACGTCACCAGGGACGCGTCTCCAGCCCGGCACTGATGATTGTGCCTGTGTCATTGCTGGCATTTGTGATGCCGGTGATGCTGTCTGTGCATTTTTCACGAGGTTCATCCCTGAAACTGGACAAGGGTTTATACCCCAGGGTTCCAGATCAACAATCCACCCCAGTGATCCCTAGTGGACATAGGGGGTCCGTTGCTCCAGACATACCTGTTGGGATAGCGGCCCTGTTGGACAGAGTGCTCCAGCGCACCTTCCCAGGAAGGTCCAGCACTGAGTGTTGTGACAGTGCTGAGATCAGGACCATAGAGGTTCCAGTGATAAGTGAGGAGAGTGACCAGTATGAAGAGTAAGAAAAAGTCACTGCCATGTCTTTCTTGGAGGGCTTGATCCAGGCCAAGCCCCCCTTAACACCCTTTTGTTGATGCTAAGACTAACTTAAGTATTTTTATCTCTCTTTTGAAGCCTACAGTACACTTTCTCAAAGTAACTAGGGTTGTAACGCTAGCCCCCAATGAAGTTCACCCCTACCACTCAACTGAGCGGAGGTACCTTCCTTCATGGAGGATATACCGAAATAAAATAGGCATTGCATGCTTTAGGCCTTGGAGGTTAAGCCTAGTGGTCTCCCACCCCAAGACCCCTATACTCAATTGTTTCTACCACGTATTGTGGTTCTACTTTTTAACTGTTTCTGAATTCAGTTACTTGGCCAAGTCATTTTCTGTGTTGGCCTGACACCTATGCCCCACATTCCTAACCAGCACCATTTCACCCAAAAGAGTGCACATGAAGTGCTTGATGCTATCTTGGAGGCTAGAGTCAGTCCAGCTTTCATATAAAATCTTTTGTATTATCCATTTGTGATTGAATCTTTGTGTTTATACCTGCCTTGTCTATCCGCAGCCCTTCTGTGTTACACTGGATTTCAAAACTATTCATTGATTCGATCCATATCCTGTTCTTGCTCTACTTGCTTATTTGGTTTGGGTTTTCAACATCAAGACCTGCAGGATTTCATCCAAATGAGTAGGGCACTAATCAAGGACATCTTTCTGGTAGCAGAGGCAACCCTTGAGAACCTTTCGAAACGACGCTGAGAAGTACACAAGCCAAAACCAGAAACAAAATGTCCACACCATCAGTACAGATGTCTGCCAGGACCTGGCCAATTCGGAGTGTACAAGTTCAACTTGGCAACAGTGGGCCCACCTCAATGAGTGAGTCCAAGCTCAGAGCCGCATCTGGGTCTCAAGAAGATCCAGTACACAGAAGGGCGGAACAAGAAGCGCCCAGATTAAGCACAGAGGCCTTAGCGAACCCGTGGTGACAGCCTTCAGCATCTCCGCAGAAGAGTTGCTGCGTCAATCTCCAGATCTGTATGCCCTGCTTCTTCTTCAACGGCTACCCCAGCTGGAGGACCTGAGGAAGAAGGCAAATTCAGAAGGAGAATCAACGAATATATTCTCCACGACGAGTACTACAAATCCGTCACAGGCGAAGATGGAGAGGAACGACTAGACGCCTTGAAATCCCCACCGTACACGGACATGGGTTCCTACCCTTACCCCGGCCCACCTACGGACCTGGCCGACACAGTGTCTCTACCCAGGCGACCTCGAGGGCCAGTATGGCGTCCGGAGCTGCCAATCACTAGCAGGAGCCCTGAAGTGTGCCCCGCATATGTGAAAGCTCCCCATCTACCAGAGCCAAGTCATGGGGCCCTGGACCGTATGGCCGAATTACTGGCCAAATTGCTGTCTGGGCCCGAAGACCCTGATGTGACAGCCCTTTCTGAGGCTGTCAAAGCTAAATTGGGTATCAGTGAACCCTTATCCCAGCCAGCGCTATTCTCACCTTCACCAGGATTGAGCACGTTGGCTGATGATCTCAAAAGATCAAGGGTGTCCAGGTTGCTACCCAAGGTCACTTGCCCCAGCCCTTTTCATCCTCGCGCCAGGACAGTCCCTATTGCTGAACTACAGGACGTGCCGGTGACGGAGACTGAGAAAAGAGGGCTGTCAGCCCTGGCACCTCTTGCCGGCGTATCACCTTCTGGCCTAACTCCCGGGGGTGGGAAGACGGGCAGACCTATTGCCCAGGCGAACATCCAGCTGGAACTGCCGGAGTTCGACCCCAAAAATCTGCCCGAATGGGCAGAAGAATTTGCTGAGTTTCTTTTACTGACTGGCGAATCCCATGTGGATGTGGCCACCAAATGCTCACTGCTGAAACGCTCATGCAAAAAGAAAATTTTGCAAAAACAGGTGAAACAGATTGTGAAAACCTGTTCCACCTGGGCAGAGGTACTCCAGAGGTTGGAGAAAACGTTCCCAGTCTATGAGACTGACCTCAGTGTGCGCACACAGATAGAGGAGCTACCTATGCTCCCTGAGTTTCCTTCCGCTGCGCGAATCTCTGAATACGTGTGCGACCTGGAGTATCTGGTTTAACGGATGAACGCGGACTTCTACGGAGCCACTGAACCCCACCTGTGGCTCATGAGTAAGATCCCCCAACGTACGTGGGATGATTGCCGCTCTACCTCTGAGAGGAAGAGTCGGACCCACTCGTACGATGAACTGGTGGACCTTCTGACTGAGCTAGCTCTTGAGAGGGAGAATGATTCCCACATGGAGAAATTCCTCAAGAAGCACTTGGGTCGAGGGGGTAACCCTACCCCCGAACGTGGCGAAGGGAAAGGGCCTAAAAATCCCACTAACACCAACCAGGGAGGTGGTAAAGGAAGGGATAACCTACGTGCCATGAATGAGGTTAAACCTGATGCAGGTACACCCCCTTTGTTCTACTGCAAACCTGTCAATAACAAGGGGGGGCCTTGTTATGCCCCTGACTGCGATCAACGCAGTAGCTGTATGCTGCAGATGAAGCGACAGCAGCATACCAAGGATTGGAGAACTGTGGCCGATCAGGATCATTTCAGGTATACCATCACCTGTGGCTATTGTGGCAAACGTCGTCACTACGAAGACGAATGTCACATAAAGAAACACGAGAGTGATAAACTCAAGCAGCAGGAGGCTGAACGCCAGAAGACCCAAACACCCACCAAAAACGCACAGAATGGGGATAAAGGTGGTAAAGGAGGTGGCAAGGGGGGTGGCAAAAGTGGACCCCCTATCCCCCAGAGGCGCTCATCAGCGCCCGTTGCTACACCCCCTCCTGCTGCTACACCCCCTCCTGCCGCAGGTGATCCCAAGAAGCGCCCCGAGGGGGATAACGCTACCCCTGAGGGGAATAACTCCAAGAAGAGGCAATTGGCCTGGATCGCCAGGTCCCTCATAGCTGCAGGGGTGGATGTCAAGTTCCCTGATGAGGAGTAGGGGGGCGGCTCCGAAGAGGAGGACTTGGTTTTCTGGATCCTCGTGAAAATTGGGGATCAGATTTTTCGAGCGGTGCTTGACACCGGTGCAACACTTTCCATAGTGGCCCGGCGCCTGCTAAAGACTTTCAAGAAAACTAAGACCGTGGCCATAACAGTAGGGGATGGGCGTACCATCCATTCCTTGGGGGGGGTCGATGTGACTTTATGCCTGGGCGACGAAACCGTGACCCAACACTGCAGAGTGCTCGACACCTACGCCTTTGACATCGTCATTGGTACAGACTTCCTACGAAGAAACCCCCAGGTAAAAATGCTGTCTCTCCAGCGCCCCTATTCTTTGCACTGCGACTTTGGCAGTGGGCTGTTCTCCGTACCTTTGGAGCTGTCAGGACGAAAAGAGTCTGGGCTGCGCTACGCATCCAAGACTAACTATTGTACTGAAAACTACCAATTGGCCCGTCACGTTCTCGAAAATGGACTGGCGGCCCTTCAGGTAAACCTGGATGAGATCCAGGTGGAATTGTTTGCGAGCCAACAACAGCACATCATGCAGTTGTACTGCTCGAAACAATTGAACAATGCTTTCTGTTTCTTCTGGAAAGTAATGGGCCTAGCGTATGCTAACCCTCCCTTCTCCCTGCTCGCGAAGGTTCTAACCAAAATCGCTTATGAGGGAGGAAGGGTTGTCATGTGCACTCCTGACTGGGGCTGCTCTGGTGAACATGCTTACTGGCGCCGTATGCTAGATCGAATGACCGTGGGAAGAGTGCAACTCCCTGACGGCTCCATCTATGTGCCTGAGGACTCAGACACAGCTATGCAGGCCCCTGAGTGGGCCAGTTTCCTGTCCATCGTTGATGGATCTCTCAATCATGTACCCCTGTGTGACCTAGACCAGGTGCTACTGAAAGAGGTCATGGCCGTAAATCGTGGCCAGACCCTTTATGATCTTAAAAATCGATCTCCTGAGCACCTATCTGCCACACTCACAGGGTGTGAGTCTCCCGATGGCTTTTTGGAACCTGCAGCTGTAAAGGAGGATGCTGACGACCAACTGTCTGAGATCGCCAGCACTATTCCTCCTGTTGATCCCAGCTGTGTTGACCTAAAACACAGTGCCTTCCTAGCCCAGCTGTTGCTGGAGGAGATAGATCTAGAGTCAACCTCTGAGCCCGCTTCCCCTGTTGGGAAGCCAGTGCTACACATGCAGCCTATGCACACAGGTGAACCGGTGGCCCGGATTGCTGATGCTGTTGCGCGGCCTGCTTCTAATAACATGCCATTGTCTGAGCATGACACTCAGGAACTCCGGCGGCTGTTGTACCTGAAGGCCGACGGTATTGAGCGCCAAGAGCGGCTGCAATACCTCAGACAGACCTGGAAATCCTCCATCTGGTCTGAGGAGGACGATGATTGCTATACGCTGCCTGATCCTGAGATACCGCTATTGTGTTCTCTGCACTATGGGCAGCAATGTCCCCCTGAGTGGGACGATGGTTCTGTGCCTGCCAAAACTGCTGATCGGCAGAAAAAGAAAGAACATGGAAAGAGAAACCTCCATGCTGAGGAGGATTTCCTGCAGAAACTTGAGAGTCTTAACCTTGACCCCCGACTGAAGAAACTGCTGATAACCTATGAGGAGGTATTCGGCGCCTTGCCGCCCCCTCTCTCTTGTAAAAAACTGGTCCAGATGGACCTGAAACTGAAACCTGAATTTGAAAAGACGCGAGTGAGGCGTCGTCCCTATCCAGCTCCACAGGAACAGGTTGAATAAATCGAGCGCCAGATCCAGGAATGTATTGATGCTCGCCTCGTTGAAGAATATAAGAAGGGGGACTACCCCCATCATTGCAGTCCCTGTTTCCTGGTTGCCAAACCAGGGTCAACTGCCCTAGGACTGGTTGTTGACTATGGTGAGGTCAACAAGAAAGACCAGAACCACTCAGGGAGTATTCCTAACATGGAAAATACCCTGGAGCGTATTGCCAAATGCAGGTACAAGACCAAAATGGACAAACACTCTGGTTTCTGGCGAGTGGACCTAACCGCCGCAGCTCAGGAGCTGCTGGCTTTTATAACCCCTAAGGGCCGTGTCTTTAAGTGGAAGGTTATGCCTTTCGGGGTGGCTAATGTTCCAGCGCTTTTCCAAGAGTTAACGAACAAAATTTTGTAGATACTGAGGCCCAGGCCTCTACTACAGGAGTTGATTTCTCGGGGTGCAGAAATGGAGGCCCACATCGACGACATGAGTTTCGGTACTAATACCCAAGAGGACCATGTCCTTCTCCTCCGTGATTTTTTCATTGTTTGTCAAGAAAACCACCTCCGAATCAAACTCGAAAAATGTGAGTTTATGAAAGAGTTGATGGAATATTTGGGTTTCGACGTGGGGTATGGTTGGTGGAAACCAGCCGCGTCTAAGATGCAGCCCCTACAGGACATGCAGATTCGCGATGACCCTAAGAAGGGTCTACACGACGTGAGGAGTTTTGTGGGCGCCTGTAATTTCTATCGGCGTCACATCCACAATTTTACTTACTCCTCTGCCCCCCTCACTGACCTAATCAAGAAACCTACTCCCTGGAGGTGGACCGCCAGAGAGGAGGAGTGTTTTCAGGAGTTGAAGAAGAAAATTGCCTCCTCCAACTGCCTGGGAGTACCCCGCCCTAAGGGCGAGATAGTCCTGATCACTGATGTCAGTGATGTAGGGGGGGATGGTACGATCTACCAATGGCAGGAACTTAACCCCGCTGAACTAACCCACTGCCATTATCGTACTAGTGGACTGAACCGTGATGGTTCGTTGAAACATGGCTATCCTACCAGTGAGTGGCAGCTGCCGCCACTGGGACACTGGAATTGGAAATGGAACCAAGCGCGTTCCAATTACAGCACCTATGACCAGGAACTCCTGGCCGGTATGTTGGTGCTTTCGTCACAATCCCGAGTCCTGGGATCTAACCCTATTGTCTGGCTGTGTGACCAGGAACCTCTGAAGTCCTTTCAGAAGGGCCCTGCACCAGAGAAAGCAAAGCTAAAGTGGTGGTGGACTTACCTGAGTCAGTTCAGGCTGACAGTTCATCATATCCCCGGAATAAAGAATGAACTGTCTGACTATATATCGCGCAACAACTTTGATGCGCTTATAGGTGAGAACTCTGAGGCGCTCGCCAGAGAGGCTTTCCAGCGTATGGATGTCCAGCTTGACCTGTCCATGCGCACTGCTGGAATCCTGGAGGGTTGGAGTCTAACCAACTATCAGTCAGAGTATAAAGAAATTCTCCCAACCCTCAGCATTGGTCTCGATCCCCGTGTCATTGACTGGCACCAGTGGTATAAAAACAATCAGTACCTCTTCTACGAGGACCGAATTGTGGTGCCTGAGGCACGACTGGATGGGTGCCTACAGTGGTCCCATCTCAGTTCTGGTCAGACTGGCGCTAATCGCTCAGTGGACTTCTTCCGTGAGTGTTTTCACTCTAGTCCAACCCTGACTGAACTGAGGTCGCGTATGCAGACCATTGTGGATGTTTGTGGCTGCCATGCCAGCAAGCAGAGCGACAGTAGGGATAGGGGCCTGATCTCCAGCTTACCCATACCCTCTTGTGCTAACTCTCTTCTCTACGTGGATTTCATCCAAGGCCTACCACGCTTCGGCGGCTATGATAGTTGCCTAGTGGTCACCTGTGGCCTATCTTGCTTCACCCGTGTGTTCCCTTGCAATAAGAAAATCACAGGTGAGCAGACTGTGAAAATGTTGGTCGAACAATGGTTCGAACCCTATGGAGCACCTAAGCAGGTGCACTTTGATGAGGATGTACCAATCTGCAGTGACACTGGGTGGTACAAACGAGTGCTAAATGCCCTCAACGTGGAGGTATCCACAGGTGTGCCCTATACCCACACGTCTAACCCTCTCTGTGAGAGACAGAACCGTGTGGTGGAGCAAAACTTAAGAATCCTGATGAAACAGGAGCGTACCAAGGACTGGGTACGCCTAGTGCCCTGGGCAGTGCTGACCATGAACTCACAGCGGAGCTCCTCTACGGGTTTCACCCCCCACGAACTGTTCCATGGAAAACGACCTGCATGGTTCTTCAAAACCCCCTTTCCTGAGGACTTCAAGAGCCCTGTGTGAGATTGGCTGGAACACAAGCAGTCTCTGGCTAACCAGGCTGGGACTAACCTGAGACACATTCGTGACCGTGAACTGAGGCGACGGAACCGCCTGCGGCGACCTGCCAGCTTCAAGGTTGGTGACCTTGTTTTGGTTCACCATTCACGCCTACCCTCCTGGCCACGTAACTGCCTACAGGACCCTTACTTTGGACCCTATCGTATCATCAGGATAGATGGATCCAGGATCCATGTCAGGTGCAGTCCACGCCTAGGTGGTGAACTGCTGTGTGCACCTAAACAGTTGAGGCACTATCACTCCCCTGACGATTTGTCCTGGGATGAGTGGCGCCTCAGCGACAGTGAGGTCGAGCGTATAGACCTAGAGAACGCTGCCAGTCCAGAGGAGGCAGACAAACTCGAAGAGATGACTGCCGAAGAGATGGCAGTCGATGGTTACTACGTGGTTGCAGGTATTGCTCGCCACGAGTATAAACAGGGCTGGAAATTCCTAACCCTGTGGGATGGCTATGGGTTATCTGAGGCGACCTGGGAACCTATGTCAGCCTTCATACAACCAGATGGGAGCATCAACCCTTCCGCTCCTACCTCGTTGAGAACAACGAGGGGCAGCTACTGACCCGTGCTGAGATTATGTCCCAGCGTAAAACGCAAAACCAATTCCCCTGTGTCGCTCTACTGACTGTGTTCTAATCTCACAGGTGCAGTGAGCACTCTTGTGCAGACGTGCCTGTCGATGGGTGTAAGAGCAGTTGTCACAGTTGCCCCGCATTGCATCGCAGGACAGGACCGTTAGCCCCCCATGACAACCACTCCCTGGCCGAAGGCCATACGTTTTTCACAGACTACTGCTTACTGAGCACTGCACTGATCCTGTCTGTGCCCTGCAGATCCATGCCTATGGTTTCCAGCGTGGAGCAGGCGGCCGCTTATCAAGTTTGCAGCCACCCAGCGAGTGTATGCCTTGTTGACCATGTGTTGCATGGGGACTGCCCTGATGTAATGACCTTGGGGAGCCAACGAAGAACGGTGGCTTACTACACCAGGGGGGAATGACAAGCAAGGTGTTATGAGGCAAGGTGTGTCTTCCCTCCTTGGGGACAAGCGAGCCCACAGTTAGGACCCCTGACTGGTCCAGATCCATGGGGTTCTACCCTTCCTTACAGGGTTTACCATACTCCTATGTGTGCTACGTATGTCTGTGTGTGTCTCACTTCTCTCCCCGGCGTGGCTCCCGGAGCCCGGGCTTCGCTGACGTCGGACCGAAGGTCCTAATCAAGACTATTACCATCCCTATGGCGCCCAATTTCTGTGCTGGCGCCTATCCTTGGGGGAAGACGGCAAAAGCCCTACCTACTAGAGGGGAGGGGTGGCCAAGTGTGCTAAGGGCATACAAAACGCCCATTTTTGCTAAGGGCCGGAAGCTAACGCACTCCCCTGCCCACGTGGAAAAGCACGCGGGACAGGAGACACCACTACACTATACTCACTAACGCCAGCACCGGCCTTCGAAGGCAGGGGGAGCACTCATCACTTGCACTCAACTCCTGCCAGGCCTGCTGACCCTAACACCTACACACGCTACTTGGTGTTGCTGTCAATGATGTCTCGGGTCCTATTGACCCCCCTGTGAAAGAGCAAGAGAACACAGCGCTAATAAGCGGCTGTGGCCTAACAAGGACGCCACTACGCGTTTCCCTGTCAGGGCTTGGAGGGAAGGAGTGCTCAGTATGCGTGCACAGCGTGTATGTCGATGAAGTCGGACTGCACTCGCCACTCCTGGCTGAGTTGCAGTTTGTTGTTTGTGTGATCTGGGCAGCATATTTTAGCGCTGCGCAAAGGGACTTCACCAATCACCCTAACCTTCCCACCTGTAAAGCAAAGGCAGATGGCCTGGGTTTGCGGCTGAGGAACCAAGATTACCTCCACGTATTATACGCTTCTCAGGTAGCCCTATAATACACTGTCCTCAAACCCATGTTCAAGAAAGCAAGCTTAAGGAACTCCACCAGTTCTCTTATAGAACGTGGGGTGGAGCCCCTGGGTAATCTAAACTAGAGTTATACCGTGCGCAACACGCGTGGCCTACCCTTTAATGCGCCATATGCATGCACAGGTATGCACAGGTTCCACCATTCCACTTGTTTTCTCCTAATCTTACCCAACATAATGTAATGGTTTTTGTCCTTGATTTTGATCATCTTTCTAACGTCTGCGAAGCACTCAAGAACAATAACCAAAACTTAATATCTTCCCGTCAATCTGTACAAATATTTTGAGTGTAAAATACATACCCAGTTTATGCTTTCTGATATGCCTACTTTATTCTGATCTGGCCTATGCTACGCATGCGCGACACACGCGATCGCACTAGCGATCTTTACTCTGTGTCCTATTACACCCCCTTCCCAAGCTATTTGCTGGGGTTTACCTCAGCAAATGGCTGACTAAGGAAAATAGACACTCAGATCTTTACACTAGTGTGGGGGGGGGGGGGGCTGAGCTGCTGTAGACAGCCCAGAGCAGGGTGTCAAACAAAAAAAACTGTCAAACACACACCCTAAAAAAAAATTTACTGTGGTGTGCTGCAGTGCAAGAGTGCACTGCAGCCCTACATGCTGGTTAGAGTGGGTGTGGGGGTAGAAATGTGGGTGGCCTAATTTGCACAGCAACCCTACAATACTAACCTGCTCACAAACAGCTAACTGCCTGCAGCAATGGCTAAGCAGGCATCGCACTGCACTAGACCTTGTGCACAGGAGGGGGGGGGGGGGGGGCTGTCAGAAAATCTGTAAGAATTTTCTGCCTGCCTGAAAAGGTTAGAATATTTAATAAAAAAAACTTTGTATCCCTGCACCTGCAACCCTGCAGACAGTAACAGCACCACATAAAAATTTTTTCTCTTCTTAAAACTTCTCAGAAGTTTTTCAAACCTGAAGTAAAATACAAAAACCCATTAACCTGATTAACCTGACTTCTGAGTTCTGTCTTCACTTGTTTTCTGTCTTCATTGGCGCTGTAGTCTGCAGAGCAAGCAAGGCAAAGAAACAGGGAGAGAAGAAAAAAAAACGAAAAGACCGAAAGCGCAGAAAAGCGATGCAAAGCAACCGCTCGCGCACAAACGACTGAACACTGCAGAGCAGCAGAAACACACCTGAAGTGCTCTGCTCCCGCGTTCTGTGTCGCTCGTTGTCTTGAACTTCTTTGCACCTGTGCAAAGCAAAAGAATACAAAGAAAACACACATGTCATATAAAAAAAACAACGTGTCAGATCGTCAGTCATACCTGATGAAAGTTCCATACTGAAACTCCTGATTCCCACCTCTGATTCCTGACCAGCCTGCAGAGCACAAACAGAGGTGAGAAAATACACACAACACGCAAACGACAACTATGCTAATGCACATGACGTGTGAAAACGCAAACGAAAATGTACCTAAACGCAGCATGCAAACTTTTTATTATTATTTTCTGTTGTCAAACGCGTAACTGTAGTTGTGCAATCTATAACAAAAACTGAGCAAGCTGGACTAAACAAACCTACGCAAACGCATTCACAGACATTGCGCACGCAAAATTGCACTCTCGAACTCGAAACAAAATGAAAACACTGAAAACACACATGATTAAATTTACCTGGACAAGGACAGAAATGAAAGACTGAAATTAAAAAGACTGAAAGTAAAAACACTGGGCAACACAGCAAAACAAAACTGAACAAGAGGAATTAAAAGACATACACACACCATCAGGGGTCATGTGGCAAAAATATTCAGAGAGCCTACACAGAAAAATAAAAACCGTCCAGCTGCCCGAGGCAGCGGTAACACTCCAGTGTACCTACGCCCCCGCAGGCAAACAGAGGCCGTGGCGAATCAACCGCCCGACCCGAGTAGGTGCCACCCCCAGAAAAAGAATCGCCCTTCAACTCAGGGTGGGGTGTCCTGCCTTACCAACCCAAGGCCAGGACTGTCAGGAAAAATGAAGGGCTTTAGAAGGCACCCAAGACCTAAAGGCTTTAAAGGCGCCTTGACGGGAGGACAATCCCTGCCTGCAGTGGGGGTTACTGTCTGACCTAAACAAGCGCTCGCTAAGCACAGGACCAACAAAACAGACACTCACCGGCCAAAAACGGAAGAAGTAGAAGTAGAGACCACTAACAACACAAACAGAAAATGAAAGAAACAAAAAGGAAGCAGAAGCACCCGAACTGGGTCGTGCGTGTTCGCCAAGGGCGAAGGGACGCAACTGCAACCAAACAAACAACTCAAAGATGCCCAAAAACACAGAAAAACACCAAAATGAGAAAAGCTGAATAAAATACAACAGGAGGAAAAAGAAGACAAACCTGTATATACATACACACATACAAACACACTGCACACTAAAAAACACACAAACTGGGCACGCAGCACATACTCAATTTTGACATTCACTCATTTGCATCCTGGGTTCCTGGCTGCTCCACCTGCAGTAGCAGGAGCAGGAACGCCAGAACCACGGAAAAAAGACAAGACAAAAAAAAACGAAGCGAACACTGCAGGCATGCAACACATAACACACCTGTAAACAGGACGTGTCCACGTGTGCTCACCCTTCGTGTCGCGTCTCGCTGCGTTGGCTGGTGCTGCGCTGCTGCACCTGCACACACACACACACACACTCAAAGGCAAAACCAAAGAATAAAGCCTTAACAACAAACGCGTAAGCGAACGAAGCAGGCGACGAAAAAGACAATACGACACGAAGCAAAAGCTAAAAGCGTCCAACGCTGAAAATTACCTACTCCTCAGGGCGGCGCTTGCAAGGCCTGGGCGCCACTCCTTCATAAATCTCTGCGCCCGCTCAAGTCTTTGCTGCCTCACAAAGTGTGGGCAGTGTTTACCCCGCTGCTGCGCTTAGCCAGCGCGTTTGCAAGCAGTGTCCACAACGCTGCATTGATATCCCAACGCGGTCTTCGCAGCGTCCACCACGCTGCTGCTCGGCCAACGCGTTTGATGCAGCGTCTACTACGCTGCGTTGACGACTCACGTGTTGTTCGTAGCGTTCACCACGCTGCATTGAGGGCAAGCAGCGTACACCACGCTGTGTTGTCCATCCTCACTGTGCTCGGCAGCGTCCACCACGCTGCTGTGATGCTCCAGCGCGGTTGTTCGCAGCATCCACCACGCTGCCTTGATAACCCAACGCGCTGCTCACAACGTGCTCCATACTGCTGCGAAGGCAAGGGGCTGTCAGATGCCCCACTGTTGACGACGGTGACCAAAGCTCTGTTGGCTGCGTAACCACGCTGCCATGATCACCCACGCTGTTCTTTGCAGCGTCCACGACGCTGCTGTGATCAGCAAAACTCTGGTTCCGGCAGCGTCCACGACGCTGCTGATCCCCAAGCGCGTCCTGTGGCAGCGGTCACGACGCTGTTGTGATTTCCGAACATCTCCTTGGCAGCGTTCACGACGCTGCTGTCCTCCCACTCGTTGATGGCAGCGTTCAGCACGCTGCTCTTCTCTGCCCACTCGTTGTTACTGACCCTCATCGCACAGCAACAAAATACCTCTTCAATCATTGGGACAGCATGGACAAGACCTCTTTTTCGACTGACGGGATTGTAATGGTTTTTGTCCTTGAGTTTGATCATCCTTCTAACGTCTGCGAAGCACTCAAGAACAATAACCAAAACTTAATATCATCCCGTCAATCTGTACAAACATTTTCAGTGTAAAATACATACCTACACCTATGATTTTAGCAGCTGTTTTTCCCCAAAATTCCAAAAGTCGACAAAAAGGGGTTTTTCGCGAGAAATGACCTATTTTTTTGGTTCCTACGGCCCCAAAATAGGGGGGGGGGGTCCTCCTACCCGAATTTTGTCCAAAAATATCAAAAACCCTGAAATTTGGCCTATTTTGGGGTATTTTTGCCTGCTCTGGGCTGGTCCTGCAGAACAGTGCTGCACACCAGTGTACCTGCCTATAGAGGATTTTCGACAGAAATTCCAATTTTCTTTGGATTCTCTGGCCCCAAAATAGGGATGGGGGGGTTCCGAGCTTTCTCCCAAACCATCAAAGACCCTGGAATTCGGCGCATTTTGGACTATTTTTGTCTGCTATGGGGTGGTGCAGCAGAACAGTGCTGCACACCAGTGTACCTGTATAGTATAGTATAGGCCAGAAAAAACCATGAAAATAGGTTTTGTACCCAAAAAGACCAAAAGTGACCTTTTGTTTTAATTATACAGCCCGCAAATAGCAGGGGGGGGGGGTTCCTCCTACCCCATTGTTCCCCAAAAATAACAACCTAAGCCTCAAACATGTGTGTGTACGGTGATAGGCACGCAAAAGCCTACCTATGAACCATATGGAAATGGACCACAAAACGGTGCCAAATAGGGCCAAAAACACCTCAAATGTTCATCGCTCATCCCATTCTTATGCACATACTATCATGTTTTATGTAGTTCTTTGGCGTATTTCGCTTTTTTGCAACGAGCACCCTCCAATCGGGAGGGAGGGGTGGTTCAGCTGCTTGTTTCAGGCTAAAAAAAACAAACAATTTTTGATAAAAAAAATGGCTATTTTTCGCCGATTTTGTTGAAAAATGGCAGATTTTGGGGCATAAGAATGCTGTAAATTGTGTTTGGGCAATCGGTGTGTCCACACAGCATGCTTTTTTGCATCCAGCACCCTCAGAATGGGGGGGGGGGGGCCTCTGCAACTGCCTGTCTGAGGCCAACCTACTCAATTTCTGACCAAGAAACGGCCATTTTTGGCAGTTTTTCCATGAAAAATAGCAAATTTTGGTGCATACAGATGCTGTAGATTGTGCTTTCGTAGTCCGTGCGTGCATACAACTTGCTTTTTTGCATCCAGCACCCTCAAAATTGGGGGGGGGGGTCCTTCAACTGCTTGTACGAAGCCAAAAAAAATCGATATGTGACCAGAAAAGGGCCATTTGTGGCCGTTTTTTTCGTGAAAAACGGCAAATTTTGGTGCGTACGGATGCTGTAAATTGTGTTTGCGTGATCTGTGTGTCCCTACAATCTGCTTTTTCGTATCCAGCACCCTCAAAATAGGGGGGCAGTCTTCAACCGCTTGTCTGAGGCCAAAAAAACATTTTTTGACCAAAAAATGGCCATTTTTAGCCGTTTTTTCCATGAGAAATGGCAAATTGTGGTGCATACGGATGCTACAAAATGTGTTGTCATGATGTTTGTGTGACCACAACTTGCTTTTTTGCATCCAGCACCCTCAAATTAGGGGGGGGGGGTCCTTCAACTGCTTGGACAAAGCCAAAAAATCAATATTTGACAAAAAAGCGGCCATTTTTGGCCGGTTTTCATGAAAAATGGCATATTTTGGTGCGTACGGATGCTGTAAATTGTGTTTGCGTGATCTGTGTGTCCCTACAATCTGCTTTTTCGCATCCAGCGCCCTCAAAATAGGGGGGAACCCAAAAATCCCAACTTTTGACCAAAAAATGGCCATTGTTGGCCGTTTTTTCATGAAAAATGTCAAATTTTGGTGCATACGGATGCTGTAAATTGTGTTTGCGTGACCTGTGTGTGACTACAACTTGCTTTTTCACATCCAGCACCCTCAAAATAGGGGGGGGGTCTTCAACCGCTTGTCTGAGGCCAAAAAAAATCATTTTTTGACCAAGAAATGGCCATTTTTGGCCGTTTTTTCCATGAGAAACGGCAAATTGTGGTGCATACGGATGCTACAAAATGTGTTGTCATGATGTTTGTGTGACCACAACTTGCTTTTTTGCATCCCTCAAAATAGGGGGGGGGGGTCCTTCAACTGCTTGTACAAAGCCAAAAAATCAATATTTGACAAAAAAAGCGCCATTTTTGGCCGGTTTTCATGAAAAATGGCATATTTTGGTGCGCACGGATGCTGTAAATTGTGTTTGCGTGATCTGTGTGTCCCTACAATCTGCTTTTTCGCATCCAGCGCCCTCAAAATAGGGGGGAACCCAAAAATCCCAACTTTTGACCAAAAAATGGCCATTGTTGGCCGTTTTTTTCATGAAAAATGGCTAATTTTGGTGCATACGGATGCTGTAAATTGTGTTTGCGTGACCTGTGTGTGACTACAACTTGCTTTTTCACATCCAGCACCCTCAAAATAGGGGGGGGGGGGTCTTCAACTGCTTGTCTGAGGCCAACAAACTCAATTTTTGACCGAAAAACGGCCAATTTTTGGCCGTTTTTTCATGGAAAAACGGCAGATTTTGGTGCATACGGATGTTGCAAATTGTGTGAGTCACGATCTGTGTGTCCCTACAATCTCTTTTTTCGCATCCAGCACCCTCAAAATAGGGGAGGGGGGTCCCTGACCTGTTGTTCAGGGGGCAAAGGCAACATTTTGGTACAGCCTGAAATATGGGGGGGGGGGGGGGGCTTGGGATAATCTTTTTTTCAAACGCAACAAATGATGCCCAAGACGTCTTCCTTGTGGAGAAGGGGACCACCTTGAGAAATACAGAACCTGCATCCATCCCTGTGTGCACCATGGTCCGCACATGGTGACTGATCATTTGAGGACATTTGGAAAGAGCAACAACTTGAGCATGAAATTCTGGGCCAAATTGTGCACTGAGCAGTGCCTGCACTGAGTAATGCATTTGCCCCATGGGGTCCCTCCCTCCTCCAAGGAGCACAGCATTCCTGCACCCAAGGCCAATACTCATACTGCATTGGACTGTATGCACTGGCTAGCAGAGGTTTGCTCGACGGCTTGCCAAACAAGATGATCTGAAACACCAGAATTAAATTAAAGACCACGGTCTCCATGCTCCCCAATAGGAGTGGGATTTGTTTTCAGATCCAGGAGGCCTCCATGGAGTAGGCCAGAACGGATGCCCCATAGAGAATGTTCCCAGGTATGGCCAACAAAAATCAGTAAATACAGAGGTCCTGCCAAAAGACAGTGCAGTGTGCACAGTGCATGCGTACGGTGTGCACAGTGCGCATGTTCACAGTGCGTGTGTGAAGTGTGCGGAATGCGTGCATGCGCACAGTGCAAATGTTCACAGTGTGTGCGTGCAGTGTGCACAATGCGGGCGACGATGAGTGCGTGCAGTGTGTACAATGCGTGCGTGCAGCGTGCACAGTGCGTGCGTGCAGCGTGCACAGTGCATGCGTGCAGTTTGCACAATGCGTGCGTGCCGTGTGCACAGTGCGTGCGTGCAGTGTGCACAGTGCGTGCGTCCAGTTTGCACAATGCGGGCGTGCAGCGTGCACAGTGCGTGCGTGCAGTTTGCACAATGCGGGCGTGCAGCGTGCACAGTGCGTGCGTGCACACTACAAACATTTTCATCAAGCCCCCATCCCCCATTTGGTTGCGTTAACGCCACCCTGCAATCGACGCTGCCGTAACCATTTGCCCAAATATCAAAAAAGCTGTCATAATGGTTGCCATGATAGCAACCACTGCCGCCATCGCTTTTCCTAGGGATGAAAAGTTGGAATGTGTTGTGAGAGGCGTTGAGGGATTCACTTACCGCCATGCCAGCGACCGCGCATCACAGGGGGTAGGTACCGAGGGTGGCAGAAACTGGATTCCTGCTTGCACAAAACAAAATTCAAAAAACAGTGAGACCCACAGACTGATCACTGTATTCTGTCATGTGTTGCGGCCATGCAACTTTTTCGCATGAAATGGAATCCCTGCATGCGGTGGCATTACGTATTCCTACTGCCTTGATAACCAATGCACAATGCAACAATGTACCGCTTCAATGATCGTAACCACAACATTTCCAATCCACTCAATGAGCCCAAGCTTTTCGAGACGTGCATGAGATGTGCATGAGCACAAAGAGTGCTGCAAAGAACAAGAGGGTGCCCCACTCAAGGTGCTCCAGCAGGGGCTCCCTCTCTGTGTCTGCCAGCAGCACCAGTGTCATGAATCCAAGGATTGCAATCCAGAGAGCGTCAAATGCAGCGTGCACAGTGCGTGCGTGCAGCGTGCACAGTGCGTGCGTGCAGTGTCCACAATGCGTGCGTGCAGCGTGCACAATGCGGGCGTGCAGCGTGCACAATGCGTGCGTGCAGTGTGCACAATGCGTGCGTGCAGTGTGCACAATGCGGGCGTGCAGCGTGCACAATGCGGGCGTGCAGCGTGCACAGTGCGTGCGTGCAGTGTGCACAGTGCGTGCGTGCAGTTTGCACAATGCGGGCGTGCAGCGTGCACAATGCGTGCGTGCACACTACAAACATTTTCATCAAGCCCCCATCCCCCATTTGGTTGCGTTAACGCCACCCTGCAATCGACGCTGCCGTAACCATTTGCCCAAATATCAAAAAAGCTGTCATAATGGTTGCCATGATAGCAACCACTGCCGCCATCGCTTTTCCTAGGGATGAAAAGTTGGAATGTGTTGTGAGAGGCGGTGAGGGATTCACTTACCGCCATGCCAGCGACCGCGCATCACAGGGGGTAGGTACCGAGGGTGGCAGAAACTGGATTCCTGCTTGCACAAAACAAAATTCAAAAAACAGTGAGACCCACAGACTGATCACTGTATTCTGTCATGTGTTGCGGCCATGCAACTTTTTCGCATGAAATGGAATCCCTGCATGCGGTGGCATTACGTATTCCTACTGCCTTGATAACCAATGCGCAATGCAACAACGTACCGCTTCAATGATCGTAACCACAACATTTCCAATCCACTCAATGAGCCCAAGCTTTTCGAGACCGTGCATGAGCACAAAGAGTGCTGCAAAGAACAAGAGGGTGCCCCACTCAACGTGCTCCAGCAGGGGCTCCCTCTCTGTGTCTGCCAGCAGCACCAGTGTCATGAATCCAAGGATTGCAATCCAGAGCGTCAAATGCAGCTTCAGCACATTCTTGATGTTACTGATTCCCATGAAACAGTACCCTTGTAGCCAGGTCCCAAAATAATGCGGTACATGCACATGTTGTATCTTGGACACGCGGCACCTTGAACAGGAGGGGGAGGAACGCCGCCAAGGCCTCTTGCATCCTCAATACCAAGGCGTCATCCGGCCTCAACGCCTCAACGGCGGCATATGAACCGACGGCAACATGTATCGGCGACTGGCCCTGTGTGATGCACAGAAGGGGACGCAAAGCTCATCAGCGTGTCTGTCACAATGCCGCCTTTCGCAATGAACAGACTTCAACTTTCCTTTTGCGCCAGCGCTCATTCGGGCAGGAGTGCTCACAGTGGGTCAGTTTTTGGAGGATGACTTGAACGAGTGTCTTCGCCCCCATGTGGCACCCTATTTATCGCAAAGCGATCGCAGAATTTGCTGCATCTGCAGTCCGGAACGCGCCGTTCCAGCATGCCTTGCATCGAGTCCACCCCACAAAAAAAAATGGGTTAAGAGGCGATGGCCAAGAGAATAAGATGCGCGCAGTGTGCACAATGCGTGCGTGCAGTGTGCACCGTGCGTGCGTGCATACTTCGTGTACTCGAGGAAAGTTTTGGCTTCCTTAACCCATCCCTAAAACCCTTTCCCATCTCTCTCCATTTCAAGGTCGTGCAGGGCCACTTGGCTGGCGTCGTTCATGGCATCATTTCGGAATGCTTGGATACACACCCGCCCTGTGCCCCGAAGCCCCCCCAACATCACAAAGCATGCACAGGGCACGCACAACGCATGCATGCCCCACCTCTGCCGCGTGCGTGCAGCGTGCACAATGTGTGCGTGCAGTGTGCACAGTGCAAAACGCAATGCCAAAGGCACGAGCAAAAGCTCCACAGTGTCAAAAAGACATAATCTGAGTCGGGAACGGACAAACAGCGAAGGTGTTCTGTCACCCAGACCCAGAGATTTTCGCTGAAACTCTTAGCAGACAGAAGGCACTAATATTGTGACACACTGATGTTGTGCATGCGTACGTGCATGCAGTGTGCACAATGCGTGCGCGCAGTGTGCACAGTTGGTGCGTGCGTGCAACATGGGATGTGCACGGGGCACACAGTGCATACCATCAAGAGCCGAGGCGTGATACGTTGCTACTTCTTGTTTTCTCTTGATGCGTTGGCCGCAAGCGCCAACATCTCATTGCTTAGGAACTCCAACACAGCAGCCACATGCACAGTTGCTCCCTTGCCAACACTGGAAGAGTACCGCCAATTTGCGGGATAGACAACATTGCTTTGAGAAGAGAAGTGGAGCATCATGCATCATGCATCATGGATTGCAACCGCAGCAGAATTATCAACCACCACAACGGCAAGCCAAACCACCACTTGAATGGAGAGATGGGACAGGCGGGCAAAAAATGACCGACACAACTGTGATATTTCCTCTGCGATATTTCAACTATGATATTTCAAGCACGGACCCACAAGCTCCCTAACGGTTGCTTCTATCCTCCACCACTGGGTCGAATTTAAGCATTCCCATACAATTCACCCAACATACCATCAATATGCAAATGCAAATGTGTGTGCATGCATGGAGTTATCTTGTTGGGTTCCACAAATCACTCAGGTTGGTAATCACGACGAAATCACAACGAAATCACTCTAATCCACATTTGTGGCTTCAAAAGTGCAAATATGGCTATTCAGGGGCACTTTTTGCACCCTCCGGAAGATTATCTTGAGTAAAAGGCATGTAGGGTCACAATTTGTTGCTTGGCAAGCCTAACCGAGCTCTAGGGAAAAATTTCATCAATGCCAAATCACACGAAAGCACAGCGACAGCAATGAAATCAACCATTGTGGGTTCAAAAGTGCAAATACAGCTGTTTGGGAGATTGTTGCCACCAAGTGTTTCTAGGACATTGCCTAAGCCGGCTCTTTGGGTTGCCATGCAACGCGCGTTGCAATGCACATTGGTACATTCCACTGAGTGCGTGTGGTGTGTGTTGTGTGTGTGATATTTCATCTGCCCATAACGAGACACATGACATGGGCAACCATCCAATTTGAAACCGGATGAAATTTCCCCCATACCTCGTTAGGTCACAAACATGATATGAGTGCGATGTGGGCAATGAAGCAATGGCAGCGCAAACACAAAGCCAGGCAATGTTCTCAAACTGCCTCATCTACGTCAGCATAGGAGCCATTGCTTAGCCCTGTGGGTTGTACCAAAGGGAAATCACATTTGGTTGCCATGCATGCTCGCAATTCACTATTCCCTCACTGTCTTTTGACCATTCGTTCACCCTTAGTTCACTGTCTTTTCACCCTTTGCTCACCCTACCTAGGAAGGCGTAATACACAGGACAAGCCTCCTCTCGGCACAAAAAGCACGCAACAAGGGCATGAAGGCAGTGAGACAATCTTTGTATATTAGAATATGTGGTGTGGAGCAATGTCATGTTCGATCACCGTCTTTTCACCCTTCGCTCACCCTACCTCGGAAGGCGTAATACACAGGAAATACCTCCTCTTGGCACACAAAGCACGCAACAATGGCATGAAGGCAGTGAGACAATCTTTGTATATGATTATATGTGGTGTGGAACAACGTCAGGTATGACAAGAAATTTGCAATACTTGTCCACCGTGGATATGGACCACAAAAGGTGCAAAAATGGGCCGAAAACACCTCAAATCTACATTGTTCAACCCACTCCTGTGCACATAGTATCATATTTCATTTATTACCTAGCATTCAAATACTTATAATACCATCTTATGCCCCAAACATGTGTGTGGACGGTGATAGGTGATCAAAACCCTACCTATGAACCATATGGATATGGAGCACAAATGGTGCAAAAACGAGCCAAAAACACCTCAAAACTACATTGTTCATCCCATGCTTGTGCCCGTAGTATCATATTTTATTTCTTACCCAGCATTCAAATGCTTACAATACCATCCTATGCCCCAAACATGTGTGTGGACGGTGATAGGTGATCAAAACCCTACCTATGAACCATATGGATATGGAGCGCAAAAGGTGCAAAAACGGGCCAAAAACACCTCAAATCTACATCGTTCATCACATTCTTATGCCCGTAGTATCATAGTTTATGTAGTTCTTATCATTCAAATGCATACAATACCAACCCAAGCCCCAAACATGTGTGTGGACGGTGATAGGTGATCAAAACCCTACCTATGAACCATATGGATATGGAGCACAAATGGTGCAAAAACGGGCCAAAAACACCTCAAAACTACATTGTTCATCCCATGCTTGTGCCCGTAGTATCATATTTTATTTCTTACCCAGCATTCAAATGCTTACAATACCATCCTATGCCCCAAACATGTGTGTGGACGGTGATAGGTGATCAAAACCCTACCTATGAACCATATGGATATGGAGCGCAAAAGGTGCAAAAACGGGCCAAAAACACCTCAAATCTACATCGTTCATCCCATTCTTATGCCCGTAGTATCATAGTTCATGTAGTTCTTATCATTCAAATGCATACAATACCAACCCAAGCCCCAAACATGTGTGTGGACGGTGATAGGTGATCAAAACCCTACCTATGAACCATATGGATATTGGACCACAAACGGTGCAAAATAGGGCCAAAAACACCTCAAATCTTCATCGTTCATCCCATTCTTATGCACATACTATCATATTATATGTAGCACCTATCATACAAATGCATACAATAACAACCTAAGCCCCAAACATGTGTGTGTACGGTGATAGGCACGCAAAACCCCACCTATGAACCATATGGAAATGGACTACAAAACGGTGCAAAATAGGGCCAAAAACACCTCAAATGTTCATCGTTCATCCCATTCTTATGCCCGTAGTATCATATTTTATGTAGTTCTTATCATTCAAATGCATACAATACCAACCCAAGCCCCAAACATGTGTGTGGACGGTGATAGGTGATCAAAACCCTACCTATGAACCATATGGATATTGGACCACAAACGGTGCAAAATAGGGCCAAAAACACCTCAAATGTTCATCGTTCATCCCATTCTTATGCACATACTATCATATTATATGTAGCACCTACCATACGAATGCTTACAATAACAACCTGAGCCCCAAACATGTGTGTGTACGGTGATAGGCACGCAAAAGCCTACCTATGAACCATATGGAAATGGACCACAAAACGGTGCAAAATAGGGCCAAAAACACCTCAAATGTTCATTGTTCATCCCATTCTTATGCACATAGTATCATATTTTATGTAGTTCTTATCATTCAAATGCATACAATACCAACCCAAGCCCCAAACATGTGTGTGGACGGTGATAGGTGATCAAAACCCTACCTATGAACCATATGGATATTGGGCCCCATGGTGCATGAGAAAGGGATGAATAGCCTAGAATAAAGGCAAAACATCGCTTGTCATGTAGGCTTCTACCAATGGTGATGACAATTTGTTCATATATCACCTCTATACCACCTCTTCCAGCCCTGTAAGGCCCTCTACATGGCCTCCATAGACCCTAAAACCATGAAAAAGAGTGGTTTTTGGCTAGAAAAGTGTGCATTTCTCAAAATCTGTGCCTGCCAATCTGGATTTTTTTAGGTCAGCAGCAAGGTATTGATCTCGGGGACATGCTCATGCCTTTACTTTGCTTCCAACTGCGAAAAAAAGTGGACTTTTTGGCGATTTTCTATTGCGCACGGCGGTCGGGAATCTGAAACTCGCGTACGCGGCAGTTGTTGACAGTTGATCTGCGGCTCCAGCTCCAGCGACAGCATAATTTTGTTAAATTTTGAGAAAACACAAAAACAACAGTACTACTGTGTACAGTTTGGAATCTCCGTTCTGAAAATGCATGACTTTGAATTTTGGGAAAAAACAGCTGCTAAAATCATAGGTGAATTTATGCTTTCTGATATGCCTACTTGTTTCTGATCTGGCCTATGCTACGCATGCGCGACACACGCGATCGCAATAGCGATCTTTACTCTCTGTCCTATTACAATAACCAATCACAGCGTGACTCAACCAGGAGGTGAGCTCCTCCTGGGCTTACCTACCTTACTCACCACGCATCATGTGAATGCCGAGGGAAATACGAGTGCAAAACAACCCTACGCGCTTAAACAAACCTACGGCGAATTATAAACCACCCTAAGCGATTAATGCACTGTGTGTCACGCACGCTTCCCTTGTCCTGTTTCCTGCAGAAAGAGGGAGAAAGTGGCGCACTGCACAGCGCAAAACAAGCCTAAGCGTTTTAAGCAACCCTACTTTAGCGCTACGGCTACACACGAGCAAACAAACACGAGCAAGCACTTTCTTTTCTTACCTGTGAAGAGAGAACAAGGGTGAATTGGGGTACAGGGAAAGCGCCACAGCGTGTGAATGCCTCAATCAGGCACATGCATCGCAAGCACAGCGCATATTCTAACCCTACGTGCCCGCTGCGCGCTCCATTCGCATCGCATACCTTTCATTCTTGTTTTGACCTGTGCAGAGCAAGAGAGAGGAGCACCCGAACCCCCAACGAACACAGCGTTGACAACTCTAACGTTTTAACGAAGCAACCAAGTACCAGGTACCAGATCACAGCCAACGAAGTTGGCTGCAGTACTCCATGTGTACCCCTCCCCTGTGGTGTATGAGGATCACACCCGCCCCCCCGGGTAGCACAGTCCACCAATTCAGCTGTGATGCTGCCGGACATGGTCCAGCAACATGCAGTCGTATATCCACTTAAGGTCAGGTTGCTGTCCGATCAAGCAATACCGCCCACCAGAGGGACTGATGGGGCTGCGGGGTTTGATTTGTATGCGCCACGAGCTGTTTGCATCTCCCCTCAACATCAGGAAATCATCCTAACTGATTTGGCTGTACAATTACCCCCCCAACGCATGTGGTAAGATTCAGGACCGTTCGGGAAACACGGTCAAGCACCGATTGAGGGTAGGAGCGGGTCTGATTGATCAGGATTTCAGGGGAAATGTGGGAGTGGTACTAAAGAATGAAGGTTCATCTCAGTATAGGATTCAACCTGGGGACAAGATAGCCCGGATGACAGTGGATTTGTGTTTTTGGCCTGAGGTCCTGGTTGTTCAGGACCTGATCACCACTGCCAGAGGTTCGAAAGGGTGGGGTTCGACTGATACCCCTGATCTTGTTGTTCCTCCTTCCCCTGCATTGCCATATACAAGCCCATGTACTGACGACGTCCACTTGATCCATTCCCATTGCCCACCAACAATACCGTGGCATAACCAGTTTATGCCTCGGATTGTTCTTATATTTTCTTTATATATTTTTGGGTGCTGTATTCAGTGCGAGAGAGCGGCGCTTGAAGACTGCGTTACACAGTCCGACACAGCGTGAGCGAGAAGGCCCTGTGACGAGAGCACAGGCCAAACTACGACATCAGGTAGGCCAAAACTGTGGTGAGGGTGTTGTAGGTGTGTTTCAGAGTGGTAAGCTTTCTCAGGAGTACGAGACGTCACCAGGGACGCGTCTCCAGCCCGGCACTGATGATGTGGCTGTGCCATTGCTGGCATTTGTGATGCCGGTGATGCTGTCTGTGCATTTTTCACGAGGTTCATCCCTGAAACTGGACAAGGGTTTATACCCCAGGGTTCCGGATCAACAATCCACCCCAGTGATCCCTAGTGGACATAGAGGGTCCGTTGCTCCAGACATACCTGTTGAGATAGCGGCCCTGTTGCACAGAGTGCTCCAGCGCACCTTCCCAGGAAGGTCCAGCACTGAGTGTTGTGACAGTGCTGAGATCAAGACGATAGAGGTTCCAGTGATAGGTGAGGAGAGTGACCAGTACGGAGAGTAAGAAAAAGTCACTGCCATGTCTTTCTTGGCGGGCTTCATCCAGGCCAAGCCCCCCTTAACACCCTTTTGTTGATGCTGAGACTAACTTAATTATTGTTCTCTCTTTTGAAGCCTAAAGTACACTTTCTCAAAGTAACTGGGGTTGTGACCCTAGCCCCCCATGAAGTTCACCCCTACCACTCAACTGAGCGGAGGTACCTTCCTTCATGGAGGATATACCGAAATAAAATAGGCATTTCATGCTTTAGGCCTTGGAGGTCTCCTACCCCAAGACCCCTATACTCAATTGTTTCTACCACTTATTGTGGTTCTACTTTTTAACTGTTCAGTTGCTTGGCCAAGTCATTTTCTTTGTCGGCCTGACACCTATGCCCCACATTCCTAACCAGCACCATTTCACCCAAAAGAGTGCACAAGAAGTGCTTGATGCTATCTTGGAGGCTAGAGTCAGTCCAGTTTTCATATAAAATCTTTTGTATTATCCATTTGTGATTGAATCTTTGTGTATAAACCTGCTTTGTCTATCTGCAGCCCTTCTGTGTTACACTCGATTTCAAAACTATTCATTGATTCGATCCATATCCTGTTCTTGCTCTACTTGCTGCTTTGGTTTGGGTTTTCAACATCAAAACCTGCAGGATTTCATCAAAATCATTAGGGCACTAATCAAGGACATCTTTCTTGGAGTAACGTCAGGCGCTGAGTCGGATAGCGCGTCTGCTCAGGCTCTAGGGCGCCGCGTGTGGGGTGAGCCCCGCATGTCGCCTGGCAACACGTCGTGCCAGGCGATACAGGTGGAACGGGATAGTTGTGACCTGCAACAGTTGGAACTATGGGCGGACTTGACAGAGGACACAGCGGGGGACGCCACTGATCTGAATCTCATGCAAATTCGAGAGAGAGGAAGGCGAGAGGAGTCATCTCCACGGCTCAATGGGGACCTCTTTTTCAAAGCACAGGCACGGAGAAAGAAGTACAGGAGTGTGAAGTATAAAGGTGAGGTGGCAGTTAGACAATGTGTGGCTAATGGCATCGTTAGGTGGATTCAATCTACCACAGTATGGGGTAACTGTCCCTCCTTCACGGATGCATTCTCTAGTAAATATTTCAAGCAATTCTCCAATTTCTGGACCCAGCAGCACAATGCCTTGTTTCAACCATGGAATGAAGCATATTTGTGAACGCACCCCCCGAATGCGTTGTGGGAACAGTGTGTTCCTAAAGAGAAAATTCAATGGAGTGCGAGGGGTTGCGATCCAGCCAGTGCGGAATAACGCTGACTGGTGGTGGGAGTTTGGAGAAGTGGTCCTGGAATGGATCGACATCGCCGAGGGATCCCCCCTATTAGATTCGGGCCACGCGAGGCAGGCGACGGTGAAATGCGACAGGGAGCGACAGGAAGGCGACAGGGTGGCGACAGGAAGACGACAGGGTGGCGACAGGAAGACGACAGGCCAGCGGCAGGAAAGCGGCAGGGAAGGGACAAGAAGCGACAGGCAGGCGACAGGAAGGCGACAGGGAAGGTGCGACAGGAGGGCGACAGGAGGGCGACAGGGCAGCGACAGGGTGGCGACAGGGAGACGACAGGGAAGCGACAGGAAACAAGACATAGCGACAGGATAAGCGACAGGAAAGCGACAGAAAGACGACAGGAGGGCAACAGGGCTAGCGGCGACAGGGAAGTGACAGGGAAGCGACAGGAGAAAGCGACAAGAGAGCGACAGGAGAGCGACAGGAGAGCGACAGGAGAGCGGCAGGGTGTTTTTTTGCGACAGGAAGGCGACAGGAAGGCGACAGGAAGGCGACAGGGGTGCGACAGGAGAGGGACAGGCCTGTGGAAGACAACAAGTGGGACAAAATAGTACCTGGATTTTTATACAGGTGGATATATGTAAAGAAAATGAGAACAAATGTTTTACATTTATTTGGATTCTTATGAAGGTGTCATTTCATTGTTAGATGGATAAACCTTTAGCGTTTGGTGAAATTTCATCTTTTATCGATTCATTCCGCAGGTAGATTTCGCCTGAAAGTGAGAACTAAATGATAAAGATAAGTGTCAACTGCAAACCTTCCCGATCAGAAATGACCCCGACAGGTGCCGACAGCAAGAACTCGTCCCGACAGCAAGAACTTTTATTTATGCAAGCATTTCATTGAGTTAATCCAAAAATTGTTTCTGATTGCGTTTTTGTCCTCTTCGTTTCACATTTTCTGTTTATAGTTTCTGTTATGAACATGCTCTCCGTTATCTCAGACAAGGCCGCAAGAAGAAGAAACAAGAAAGAAAAGGTACTTGTGTGTGTGTGTGTGTGTGTGTGTACAACGCCCGCACAGCAGAGCGCAGCACCATTCAGCACCGTACGGCACAGCACAGCACAATTCAGCACCGCACGGCACAGCACAGCACAACTCAGCACCCCACTAATCTTCAACCTGCAGCGACACGCTGAAGCAAATGACGGAGCAGTTTGAGAACACACAAACACAACTGGTTGATCAAGTCCAGGTAATTCACTTTGCCAAAGTGCACTGCTTTTTCAGTTTGCCGCTTCCTCTCTTTCAAACAATGAACCACTATCTCAGACTGTTATGAACAGTCTGTTGACGCAGTTTGACGATCTGAAGACTTTAACGGCTGATGCTGTCGACGCTGCTTGCGCAGAACTGAATGTATGTCGCAGAGGGTAGTAGCGTGGAGGGCTTACACGTGCTTCGCACTTGTGCATTTTCAGGATTTGCACAAGGAAAACGTTGAGAACGATTTGCAAGTTTGCCGCACACGAGAGGACACACGGGGCCTGCTCGACGCCATCGCCAACGGTTGAGACTCTTGCGCATCACTGTGATCTTGCACTGCTGACTGCACCTATGCTGCCTGAAAGCTTGATGAGGGTCAGGGAGTGCGGGCACGTAGCTCCAGTGCACCACCACCTGGGCCTTTGCATGGTACTGAGGCAACTGCCCGACGAAACCGAGAAGGGACGGTTGCAACCCTCCTACACAGGGAGTTGGCGGCACCGAACGCCCACGAGGATGGCAATAACCTGACCACCAATGCCTACCGCAACAAAGTGTGTACCAATCCTTGGAGGTTGTGCAACTCGCGAGTGCCGGTTGACTGCTCCAAGAATTTGTGTGCCACTTGTTGCCGTGGGCTTGGGGTGGCACTGTTGGTAGTTTCCAACGCGCTGGGTGTTGGTCATGCAATGCCAGAGTGCTTGAGCAATCCAATGGTATGCCATTCCGTTGCAAGTGCACGGCGACCTGGGCACATCCCTACTCCTTCGCATTCTTGGACGAGTACGTGCATTCTCCAACATCAAGAAGTTTGGCTTTTTTCATCGAGTTAAGAGCCGAGGTGGATCATACGAATATAATGAGTTGACCTACTTTTTCTTGTCGGCGTGTGTACTACATAAATGTGAGATTCAGTTTGATTTGCAAAATGGTTGCGAGCCTACAGCTGAGCGGCCATGCAAATGTGCATAGTAGATCACAAAGAGTGTTAGGAATTTATGATTGTCAAACAATGCAAATGATTGGACCATCGATCTGCGATTTGCATCATTGCTTTGCACGCCTTGGGGGAGGTCTGCTAAGGCGAGATTTGACAATTTGGCATGAACAAAGAACATTTTTGTTACTATCGAACTGCCTGCCTGAGGTGTTTGTGGCTTTCCATCGATAGGGTAACACATTGGGCGACAAGGATGCGACGAGGAGGCAACAGGGAGGCGACAGGAAGGCGACAGGCAAGCGACAGGCAAGCTACAGGCTAGCGACAGGAGAGCGACAGGTTACCACGTTGGGCGACAGGGAGGCGACAGGGAGGCGACAGGGAGGCGGCAGGAAGACGACAGGAAAGCGACAGGCAAGCGACAGACAAGCAACAGGAGAGCGACAAGTTACCACATTGGGCGACAGGGAGGCGACAGGGAGGCGACAGAGAGGCGACAGGTAGGCGGCAGGAAGACGACAGGCAAGCGACAGGAGGGCGACAGGGAGGCAACAGGAAATAGCGACAGGAGAGCGACAGGAGGGAACAACGGGAGAGCGACAGGAGAGCGACAGGAAGGCGCCAGGCAAAAATTAGCATGGCGACAGGAAACAACAGGACGCGACAGGAAGCGACAGGATAGCGACAGGAGGGCGGCAGGAAAGCGACAGGGAAGCGACAGGGGAGCGACGGGGGAGCGACAGGACAGCGACAGGAGAGCGACAGGCAAGCAACAGGGGAGCGACAGGGGGCTAAAAGTGCCAAAACAGCGACAGGGAGGCGACAGGGAGGCGACAGGATGGCGACAGGAGAGCGAGGTGGCCCGAATCTATTGGAGGATGCGCAGTGTAATGTACATACGACAAAGACGCCATACAGGATTGCCCTGTTTGATGCTTTTTGCAGCGATGCTGAGGGTGAGGGCTGGGGTGATCCTGATGACATCATGGATCGCTCCCATAGTGTTCCAGCATATCGTACCAACAAGAATACGGATGATTGGGATCCCTCTCCACAGAGGCGGACCAGCCTTCATTCCCAGGTACCCTCAGGTTATGAACGTGCAAACTGCAGTGCCACACAGCCCACATCAGACGAATGACTGCGGTCTGATTCGGAATCCGAGTCGGATTGCGACGGGGTCGCTGACACAACACCTGATACTTCGAATTCATCTCTCTCTAAGGAATGCCGAGCAATGAAGCGTAAGAAGAAACGAGATGAGGTCAAACGTGACAGATGTCAAACCCCAGCTCGATCTTCTGGTATGCATTGTGATTCTGCATTTGATTCTACTCAGGGTTCTGTACCATATCAAGTAATTCAATTCACTTAAACAGATGTTAATCAAGCCAAATGAGCATGCTGGTGTGACGTTTAGTCATCGAATGAAGCCCAGAGGGCGTACCCAGTTACATTCAGGTTGGGAATCTCAGCCAGAACGGAACATACAGTCTGTCATATCTGCAGATGAGGACTGGACTGGGTGTGAGGATCTCAAGGACATGATAATGAGTCGTTGTCAAACAAGAATTTTCGAATCAATCAACACAGACAACGTCACACCAGAGGTACAGGCGGCTAGAGGACCGCATGCAAAGGTCAGACTGACCTTGAAACAGCGTCATGCGGGCCCGCGGGCTGATAAGCCCATCAGAGCAGTTGGACCTAAGGAGTCAGCCCTTTATGATAAGGTAATTGGATTCAAGAAGAAGGGCATGCTCCGAAAGGCAGAGGGAGACCAACAATGGGTCGCCAGGGAGTTTTTCCTGCCTAAGCCGGGTGGTAAATGGCGATTAGTCATTGACTATCATCATTTGAATTCATGTCTGGAGGGGAAACATTTTCCCCTCTCAGTCATTGAGGACCAGCTGGCCAATGAGCAAAGAAATTGTTTATTTATTTTTATTGACTTGGAGGATGGATTCCGACAAAAGCACCTGGAGGAGGACAGCAAACACCTCACGGCGTTTTGCACTCCATTCGGGTTATTTGAGTGGAACGTCCTGCCCATGGGGGTAAAACTGGGCCCAGCTGCGTACCGGGAGATGGTGCAACACGTAACCCGTAATTGCCCATCTTCAGAGCCATACATTGACGACATTATGTCGTCCAATGGAAAAGAAATTTTAAACCCCCCGAAAACCACCCTGGCTGAAAAACAGGAGCCACAAACGCTTTGCAAATATTTTGAGGCACACACTGAGAAACGTTGCGCTTTGTTTGATGCGTTGGCCGCAGCCCAGCTTACCGCTCATAGCTGAGGGAGGAAGTGTAATAGACTCGGTCTAAGCTGTTGCATCGGGCGCCGTCTGCAGGATTCATCTCTTCATTTTTCCAGCGTCAGAGACAGCATTGGAGTTTGGCCAGATGCCTGATGCCAGACGCCTGATGCCAGATGCCTGATGCCAGATGCCGGATGTAATGCCAGATGCCTGATCATTGCTGCTGATCGAGATCCAGTATCCAGGATGCCTGGGTCAATTAAATAGATCGCTTCGAGGACGAGTCTGACAGTTCCGTGGATAGATGACACGTTATTCAAGAGTCATAAGGATGTCAGGATGGCACAGAATTCAAGGGCAGCGCTCCATAATTGACAATTGACGACAGGAATGACAATTGCCTTTGGGAGCTCATCATGTTGTGTTTTAGGATAGTTCATCCTTCAACCCCATGCAATTATTATCAATTGTGTTTGTGTTTGTCACGATACATATTCGCATTGATTGCGTTGATTTTGGAGTGGAATAAACTTCGGTGTAGTTCATCTTGCATTGTACATATATGCAAAGTCCTTCCATAGTTAGGATGAATAATTATGGAGTTTTCGGGGCTCTCATATGTTTGGAGCCATTGAAGTCATAATGTTATTGGCTCATGTTTTTGAATCTGTCCAATGCCCATGGAGTTCATTATTTAAAGGTGCCCATGTGCCTCCACGTGGCATTGGAGTTATACCCTACTCGAAGGATAGTTTTTGAGTCTTTGCCTTGCGTATATTTAGATTGGGTCATGGTGCATGAATGTATTGAAGCGGTACCCAGAACCTATGGCCCATGGCCCGGAGGCCTGTGAGCCGGCACACCCGTGCGGAAGCCGCTGACACCGGCTGTCAGCGGGATATCCCTGTTCTCTAATCCGCGGGATCTGGAATCCGATCCCTAACCATTGAATCAATGTAGATTTACCATAACCTTATTGTCTTAGGCGATCTTCGGTCGGAAATCGGTGAAATACCCGATTTCTACCGCGATTTCTGATTGTCGGAAAGACGCCGCAGTCGCGCCGCCTGTCGTCGCCTGTTCCGTGGAAGTGCATTAGATTATTCTGTAATACGATTTCTCTTGAAGTTGAGACTGAAACAGTCTTCGAGTGATCCGCAATTTTTTCCTTCATATAACGGATCGCGTCCCAGATTTTTCCCAGAAAATCTGGGCAGCCGAAGGCGCTTCGAACCCCCAAGTGATATAACAAGGGTTACGAGCGTTCAAGCGCCCAAGGACGAACTAACGTGCCTCATAGGCACTGTGTATGAGGTTTTGCCCCCCATAGGCATAGGATGAGGCCAAAGGATCCCAACTCAATAGGCCCAAAGGGTTATTTATTTTGAGTGTTCTCCAAGAAGTGCACTTTTTCACGTACTTGGCGTCCAAGTACGTGTAGAGGTATGTTAAGTTGGCGTTTGTCCCACCCTTGCTTGCCTCTACATCCGGGGCATATCACTTGTCTTCCCCGGATAGTGCATATATGATCTCCATATATATATAGGCAACATATTTTGCGCGCATGCTAAAATTCGGCTTTCCGAAAGGAGGTCGATTTTCGACCAAAGCACTTGCATGCGTGTTAAGGGACCAAAGTTACATTAGAATATAGGCATACTTTGATTCTAGGCAACTAGGTTGGGTGTAGAAGGCGTGGGTAGGGTTGCATTCCATATTTGGTGTCATATCGTGTGCCCATTTGGCGGGTGCACCATTCCGAGACTAACCTGCCAATGAACCCCATATCGCACGAGGCCCTTCATTGTACTCCCAACCAACACTCGCAAGCCTTATCTTCGTGAAGTGACGCTTGTGGAGCGCTCCCGAAGCGTTGCGTTGCGAGCAAGGTGTGTTTTTTGCAATATTCCATTTTTGCATGTGCCTACCTGGGAGGCAGCGCGCGCGACCTTCCAAGGCGCCCCAAGTGGAGCACATATGTGGAATCCAAGGTCATTGGTGTCAAGTCATTGTGTTTAGAAGGATTGGTCGATTACTCAATCCAAGCCGAAGTTATTATAATATATTTGTGCGCCTTTCAAGGCACTTTTGGGTGTTTTTTCGCCAACATTGCTGTTTTTTGCCCGTCATGATGTCAAGTGGCGACCGTGTATCTCAACACTGCGCTCAATTGACATCATGACCCAAGTATGTTTTAAGGGTACATACTTCGGTGCCCAACATATCTTGGACCCGGCGAATAACTCCTCTTGGGCTTGGCATACCGTGGCCGCCATGTTGGCGATTTGGGAATATCCCAAATCATGGGCTCACTTGGCGACCCTGCCATTCCCAAAACTGGGGGAGTTGGGCCAGGCCCAAAAGATATGTTGGACACATATGACTTGATACCAATCCTATGGCACACTCCGGTCCAAGTCGGGCATGTGCCTCATTTGCCCCAACCATGAGTGTGCGCATTTTCGGCCATTTTGAGCAATTTTCCACATTTTCTGCCCGTCGTGCACTATGTTCAGCGCACCCGTGCACGCCAGACGCATGGACCAATGGACCATATATGACATGGGTGTTATGCATTTTGGTCCCCATGGTTCACACACCACGTGGGCGAAGCGGAGCAACCTTCGTTAAGGTGCTAGCCCAAAGTGAGTGTGGGCAATTTTGCCATTTTGGCATTTATGGACCCAATTGGGATTGTCACCACGCCGTGTGGCATGGAGATCTTTGAGAGCCAAGGGCATGGGAGTCTCGGTTGGACTCCTGGTGGATCGAGTACAAAATGGGGAATCCGATCTCCAAGCCGGCCTGGAGATATACTATCAGGAGCACACCCAAATTTTGGCTCATTTCGAGCAGCCAAAATGACCCCCTTTTGGGACCCCAATTTCACCCCCCGTGTGGTCAATTGGCGGCCCCATATCTCTCTGCCCATGAGGAGCCCGGACCCAATTTCAAGTTGTACACTCAGAAAGAAGTCTTGGGTCCTGCCTCCTATCCTGTGAGTCATTGGCCTTGCCCTGGCCGGGCAAGCCACGCGTGAGAATGATGCCAATTTTGGTGATTTTGGCATCATGACCCCACTTGACGAACCCGTGGTGCCCTGATGCCAGGACCTCAGAGGGAACCAGGTTGGGTGAGGGCTCCAGTGAGTTGGTACTCGAAGGGCATAGGGTCAGTTGCTTCGTCCCTACCTCTGGCGGGTCTGGACCAGGGGTCAATTTTGGAGAATTTTGAGCTAGTATCAGCTTGGGCTGAAACAGCCCATTTTCAGCTACCAACTCCTAGGGGATAATGGCGGGGCCATATCTCTGGCTCAGAGAGGAGTTGGGACCTGCCGTTAGGGGAGCATGTGGAGCCACTGTTGGTTGGCCGTGGAGTGTCTTGGTTCCTAGGAACTCGCCTGTGGCTGGGCGCTACACCCCCCCCTATTGGCAGGGTTTCAGGGTCCGGACTGAGCAGGGCATGGGTTGTGTTTGAGCCCCCGCCCCCACCAGCCACTGAGAGGGTCGGACCTGGGATTGGGATATGTGTTGGGACTAAGTGTCTATTGTCCTGTGATGCCCTTACCCCAGTCCAGTCTTAACCCCATGTGTACATATCCTGATGTGTTGCTGTACATACTTTTGTTCCCTTGTTTCAGAGTGGCAAGGATCCTGAAACGCTTTGTCTCATGACACAAGCGTAATTGATGCCCCTGTGAGCGCAGTGCTTTGCCTGCCTGCTTGCTTGTGCGTGTCACCGCAGCGTCCCGTGGCCAGGCCCCCCACGGGAACGCGTCAAAAGCGTTTCACCGCCGCGGGGTTACCCATCCCTCGCGTGCGACTCGGGGCCACCAACCCCGAGCAGCGTGGCGCAGCAGCTCGCAGCTCGCAGCTCGCAGCGCAGCGCAGCGGCTCGCAGCGCCGCCCAGCGACAGCGCCGAGACCGTGAAGGAAGTGCAGGGACCGGAACTCCGTCATCAACGAGTTCCCTCGGCCGACCAGCAAGGCCGCACTCCCGGCCCAGTGCTTCTTCAACCGCTCCAACAACCACCACCAGGACCAGTCCGTTGAGCGGAACGAGAGACCACAAAGGACCTCAAGACCAAGTACACCCCCCGCTGCCATGGTAAACTGGCAAGAAGCGGGTAAGAACTGGCCGCGGCCCCACCCCCATGCGGTACGCCTACTGCGTGGGTTGGTGTGGGACCAGCAATATCGCCACAGCCACCCCCAGTGCGAAGGCGGCATGCCCGGGAGCTTCGAGCTCCACACGGACATGAGCCCCGACCGCCTGCAGGCAGTCGAAGACTGGCTGCGGGTGGAAGGGTTTTCCTTCCGCTTCCAGCAGAGGCGCTGGAGGGTCTGGACCCGGCCGGACAGGCCCGGCGAAGGGCTGCGCCCCGACGGGATTGAGGAGGACGAGAAGCCAAACGAGTACCCGTCGGGCGCCTCGATCAACGTCTCCATGTGGGACATGATCGAGAAGAACTTCCTGGAACCGGGGAGCGAGCGCAGGCTGCAGGGCAGCAGCAGCAGCGCCTCTCCGGGGAAGGAGAAGCGGTCCGCCGGGGACAGGAAGCGCGACCGGAAGTGGCGGGAGTACCAGGAGTCCCTGGCCGCCGAAGCCGCCCAAGGCGCCAAGGGCGGAACCCCAGCCCCCAGTCCCCAACGGGCCAATGGCGGTCACCACCCCGGCCACACCACCCTTGGTGACTTCCTGGAAGTCGCCAAGCAGACCAAGGCCAAGCCCCGTCCGCTGCTCCTGAGGAAGTCAGGCCCCAGCAGCGACGTGGAGTCGGCCCACCGCGGGAGGATGCCGGCTGACCAGGCCAGCTCCAGCAGCAGCGTCGCTCCCGATCAAAGGGACGTGGCGCGCGCCTGTGAGCGCGCCTGTGGGGTGCCCTGCAACCTTCGGGTTGCCCGGCAACGGGCCAAGCAGCACAGCTCTGCCATGGAGGGCGCCGTCGGCATCGCCCAGCAGGAGGCTGCGGAGTGGGCGCATGGCATGGCCATCCACGCCTCGACCGTGGTGGCCATTGCGGCCGGACTCACGGCCGTAGCCGCCCATGGGGCAGCGACTGCCCGGGTCAACGGTGAGGTGGCGGCAGACGACGAGGAAGCCCGCCTGACGCAGGAGGCCATTGCCTGCAAGGAGGCCGAGGTGAAGGCGCTGGAAGAGGCGCTGGCCCAAGAGAGGGCAAAGAAGGAGGCGGAGGAAAGGGCCCACGTCGAAGCGACGGCTAAGGCCCAGGCGGACGCCGCCAAGAAGGACGCCATCGAGGCCGCGCGACGGAAGGTCGCTGAGGAGAGGGCCAAGACGGAGGCGGAGCTGGCGGCGTTGGAAGCGGAGAAGGCGCGGCTGCAGCTGGCCTGGGAGGCCGAAGCGGCTCGTGCTCGGGAGGAAGCCGAAGGGCGAGCTGCCGCAGCCACCGCCGCCGCAATGGAGGAGGCAGAGGCCAAACTCCGCCGCGAGACTCCCCCGGGAGGATCACGAGTGGAGACCCTTCGAAAGCTTTTCGAAGGGGACGCCTCCTCCAAGATGATGCTGGACGAAGCCGACACGGGCAGCAGTAGGAGCAGTGGCCCCACTGCCTACCGACGGAGGAAGGGTAAGGGGAAGACCCCCGAGAGGCCACGGAGGCCAGCGGGCGGACACCCCCACGACAGCGACCCCTTCTTCACCACCAGCGACGGGGATGAACGGGGCCGCCGACATCGCCAAGGAGTGGCTGGCGGAGGAGGCGGAGACGTCCCCATGGAGCCGGAAGGTGAGGATGAGGATCCCCCTCCTCCCTACCGGAGCTCGGAGTCTTCCGAGACCGAGACGCCCAGGTGGGGTGGCATGGACGAGGATGACGACATGGACTTCGACATCACGAAGAAGCGCCCATCCTCGGACCCACCGAGGCGACCCGGCGGAGACCCACCGGGACCCCCTGGCGGAGGACCATCAGGACCCCCTGGAGGACGCCCACCAAGTGGACCCCCTGGAGGCGGACCACCGGGCGGGGGAGGACCCCCTGGACCGGGCGGACCCGGCGGAGGACCTCCTGGAGGACCCCCTGGGGACCCCGACGACCCACCAGGGGACGGCGACCCGGATGCCACCCGGCGGTGGATTGTCTACCTCCGCAGGAGGGTCCAGTACCTCGAGCGCGAGGTAGACACGGGCAAGGGCGAGATGACTCGCATCGCCAGGGTCGCCGCGCGCGCGCAGAGAGAGCTGGACATCGCCAAGATCGAGATGGTCAAGAGCGCCAGCGTCGCCACCGCCACCCAGAAGCTGCTGGACATCGCCAGGGGAGAGACCAGGTCGCTGAACAAGGTCATCAGCGGCCTGCAGCAGAGGCTGGACGCGCTGGAAGCCTGTGGGAGCGTCGGCAGCGACCACCCACCCCTGAAGTCTGGCTCGTCGGACGACGGCTGGGGACCCGGACCATTCCAGGCAGACCCCACGCCCCCGGCGGAGCCCCCAGGAGTCGCCCCAGCGCCAGTGCCCCCTCTCTCACCGCCCCCTCTCACCACAGCGCGGGCCGCCGCAACGAGCGCGTGCCGCCCGGCAGTGGCAGTGAGAATTGGCGTGATGAGTGGCTCAGCGCGGAGTACCACAACCGCCGTGCTCCACTGCGGACACCGGTACGCCCCCGACGCCCCGCACCTGCCCCGGAGCCAATCCCCATGGCTGGTGGACGTTATGGTGCACTCAGGGACGAGGTCCCCAGAGGAGACGTGGAGTGGGATGTCGCTGAAGGTGAGGACCTGGACCTGGAGGAGTTCCACATCTCCCCGCCGCGTGGTGTACAACGGGAGGCCGCTGAGCGCAGCCGCCCGCGCCGTGATGAGGAGGCATACATGGAAGGTGTACGGCGTGAACATCTAGGCTCAGCGTACATGGAGGAACCGCGGCGTAGCCACAGGGATTCCATTGAGGAGATGGACGTGGCGTCCGTGGGAGTCCGTGGGTGAGGCCGATGGAAACCTCGGTCGACCTCGCGGCCGGCGTTCATGGTCTCTAAGGCCGCGGATGCCGCCGTGTGGGAAGACTTGAAGGACATCAAGCCCCCCATGTACGATGGCAACCCCCTCAACCTTGACCGCTTCTTGGAGAAGCTGAACGATTGGGGGGTAACGGTCACTGAAGACATGGATCCCGCAGATGCAGAGAAATATGTCTTCAGACGGTTCAGGTACCGCCTGCCGGAAGTGCTCCAAGAGCTATACTTCGTGGCGACCAAGGAGGGAAAAATCAAGACCCTCAAGGAAGCCAAGAAGTGGCTCAACGAGCAGGAGCGGGTGGACGCTCCGCAGGTGGCTGCCAAGCGGTGGAAGTCCATCAAGCTTCAGCATGATGGACGGGAGATCCGCCTGCAGGACTGGCGAGACTTCTGAGGGCAATACACCCTTTTCCGCCGCAACGTGGAGGACTGGAACGAGGGTGACGAGCAGGCTCGCCTGCTCTCCATGCTGCCGGAAGCAAGGATCAAGAGAGTCACCAAGGAGGAAGCCAAGAGGGCCAAGTCCAACCACACGGTCAAGATGATGCTCCCCAAAGAGTATCATACGAACGTGGTGGCTTGGACGAGGAAGAACGTGGCCCGGGATGTCAAACGGCACTCCCTGCGGAACGCTCTCCTCATCACCGTCTCGGGCGATCGCGAGAAGACCGCGATGTGGCGCCTTGACGAGTGTGACGTGAGCGGCCAGACCATCCCTCTGCAGGCCATCCCGGCGCGGATGAGCTGCGACGAGATCCCGGAGTGGGTTGGAGAGGAAGTACTCAAGGAGTACCGGAACCTCCACCACACCCGCCGGTTGAGGCCCGGCGACCGCGACGTCGACTACGTTGGCGAGGGCCCTGGCGGCGATGCTGCCATGGACCCAGCGGGAGCCGATGGCGATGAAGCTCTTGTCGACGATGACGACAACGATGAGCCCGCCGAGATGGCCGTTTGTGCCTTCGTGGCCCACAACGGCGCGGGGAGCAACCGGGGAAACTGGAAGCCCCTGCAGCCGGGTTGGAAGAAGAAGGAGAAGAGGGACCCTCGCCGCATTGGCGACTCTCCGCTGTCCTTTGGGGAGTTCATACCGGCTCACCCTCAGGGCTGTTTCGTGTGTTATGGGAGGAAGAAAGGCTTCAACCATGACCACCGAACATGCCCCACCCACCAGGCCAACACGGAAGCCTACAAGAAGGCGCACGGGTCGAAGAAGCGTGCACCCGCGGGTATCCAGGAGGCCAAAGTGGAGGTGGACAAGGACGAGCTCTCCAAGCTGATGTCGCAGGGGACCGAGTTGGCCAAGGAGATCCAGGAGATCAAGAGGAACTGGGTCCCCAGGTCGGACAACAAGAACAAGGAGAACAACCAGAATGATCAGAACAAGGACAAGGACAAGAAGACTAGAAGGGGAAGGAAGAAGGGCGTCAACGAGGTTGATGCGGAGGAGAACACCCCTACTTCCACAACCGACGCCCCCTAGCGGAGCCCCTGCAGCCAAGGGCCCCAGCTGGGGCGGTCGCAGGATGGTGTCGTGGGAAGCGCCACAAAATCCCAATCGGGAGTTGGTAAGCACAAAGGGATTGCCGCGGGCGGAAGGCCCGGTCCGGCACCCAGTCGCGGTGGCGGGGTGAGGGCAAGTGAAGGCACGAACCCTTGCACCCGTCCATCTTTCGCGACCAAAAATGTGTTTGATGTACTCCAAGATCTATCCGACAGTATCGGAGGATCACCCGGACCGCAGCTGGATGCTGCAGATGGGCAGCCTGAGCCCATTGTCCACGACCTGCACCATTTGCTTGTTGAGGTTCTGGAACGGCCGGAGATCCTGAGCTTGCACGCCGTGCGCCGAGTTGGGCGTGAGCGGCAGTTGCATCTTAAGGTCCGTGCTTTATGCGGGGAAGTGGAGAAGGTCTTCGACGTGTTGGTCGACACGGGCGCTCAGGTCAGCTTGGTCAAGGCTGGCCTACTTCCGCCAGAGTGTTTGACCGACAGTCGGAAGCCTGTCAGGCTGAAGGTGGCGAACGGCCAGTACATGGTGGGAGGCACGAAGGAAGCGGCCATTCCTGCAGTTCGCGAACCATCGTGAGCTGAGCCGCCCAGACCTCGGCAAGGAAATCCTCCTGCACGGTCGCTTCTACGAGGCCGAGATGGAGTGGGACATGATCGTTGGGTACGACTTCATGGTGGAGACGGACTCCGGCGTTCTCCCGGCCCAGGCCTCGATCACCCTGTACCAGGACGACCAGCTCTCGTGGCTTTCGTCACCTGAGCACCATGTGGAATGCCAATGGATCCACCCCGAACGCAATCAGCTCGAAGTAGCCGCGCTGGACACTGAGTCAACTGGGCCAGCAAACCAGGAGTACGGCGTAATGCCGGAAGTGGCGAGCCGAGTGGTCGCGGACCTGGGAGCTTCGGATCCCGCCCTGGATGCGTTCTCTTCAGGAACCTCCGCCCATCTGCGGGTTTGTGAGAAGTACTGGAGCGCACAGGACTCCGCGTGGAAGAAGCACTGGGGTCCGCATCAGGGCTTGATGTGGATCCATTGCCCCCGATGGGACATTCCAAGAGCGGTAGCGAAGATCCGCAAGGACCGCTCCAAGGCAGTGCTGGTTGTTCCTATGGGATGCTTCGAGGAGGAAAGTACCCGACATTGGGTAGTCTCATTGACCAACATGACCTTAAACAAGGTCGTCCTACCGGCTGGAGAGAGTGTCTATCAGGACGCTAAGGGACAGCCCATGCCACCCCAGTGATGGCCAACGGAATTCCACTATGTGGATGGGGGCCTTGATCAGGCCGACACCACGGATTTCGTGTTTGTCAACTGCATCGTAGCAGAGCCATGGAGGCAATGCTTTGCGGTTCCCCCCGTTGACATCGGAGAATCGGAAGACCCCCTCACTGAGGAGGAGTTGGATCTGGTTCAGGGGTATATGGATCAGCCCTTTCACGACTGGGGAGCCCAGCGTGAGGGCAAAGGCCAGGACAAAGCCTGGTGGGAAGTGGACTCGATCGTCTCTGGTTCCTATGATGGGAACACCTTCGTTCAGAGGGTGCTGGACCACCTGTCCAGCCAGGACGAGCCAATCGGGGGTAACCCACCCACCTACGGGGATCTATTCCGAGGCAAGACCAGAGATGGCCCTTTGGGCCACCGGGGAAGACCGCCCGAGCCGAGGCCGAGCAGGGTCGCTACCCCTCAAGTAAGCTCAGTGGTCCAGGTGCCCGGAAAAGCCAAGGCGGAGTCCGATGACTGCCCCAAGATCCAGGCATTGAGGGCCAGGCTGAAGCAGAAGTATGGTGAAACCTTCTTCAGCGGAAAGCCTGTGTTTCCCCAACCGGTGCGTGGACCGTATGGCGAGGCCAAGATACTACTGAAGCAGGACCCCCGTGTGTATCGTCACCGGGAGTTTGCCCTGCGGGGCGAGAGGAAGGAGGCCATGGAGAAGATCCTCCGTGACTTCATCGAGAGAGGTTGGCTTGAGCCGTGCCACTCCGAATGGGCCTCTCCGTGCTTCGTCATCCCCAAGAAGGTGGCCGGTGAGTGGCGGCTCGTGGTCGACTGCCGCGGCCTAAACGCCCAAACGCAGCATGATAGCTATACGCTTCCCCTCATTGACGACATGCTGCAAAAACAACACCGGCGGAGGACCTTCACGGTGTTTGACCTGAAACATGGTTATCATCAGATGCCTCTCGCCGAGAAGTCCCGTGCCTGCACAGCCATGAGCACCCCACTTGGACCTCTCCAGTGGAAGGTGATGCCCATGGGCGTTACCAACGGCAATGCGGCTTTTCAGCGGATGCTGGAGAACCTGCTTGACCCGGTGCGTGACTGTGCGGACCCCTTCGTGGACGACGTGATCATCGCATCCGGGGACCCCAGTATGAACTACGAGGAGCTCCTGGAGGCACATGAGAGGGACATCACTCAAGTGCTGGACCTTCTGGTTCGGCACAAACTCACGGGCAGCAGTGACAAGGCCACCGTTGCGGTAAGGGAGGTGGTCTTCGCTGGCCACGTAGTTGGGAACGGGCAGCGAAAGCCCATACCTGGCAAGGTGGCTGCGATCGAGCACTGGGAGAAGCCAAAAACTATCTCTGAGCTACGGGCGTATCTGGGGTTCTGCAACTACTACTCGGGGTATATCAAAATGTATGCCGAGTATGCAGCCCCCATGACGACCATGCTCAAGGGCAACCGAGAGGAGACCAAGAAGGGGTCCAAGAAGGCTCTGGTCTGGGATGCTGATTCCGACCGTGCCTTTGAGGGGATGAAGCAGGCGCTGCCATCCGCAGTGGGTCTGCACCTCGTGGATCCCGACCGAGGGTTCGTCCTGCGCACCGACGCTTCCGACTACGCCGTTGGCGCTGTGTTGGAGCAAGTGCTTGACGATGGGAGGCACGTGTCCGTGGCCTTCTGGAGCCGAGTCCTGGCGGAAGGCCAGAGACGGACGTGGACGCCCCGAGAAAAGGAGGCGTATGCCATCGTCATGGCTCTCAGGAAATGGGCTGGGTACATAGCCCTCCATCCCGTCACTGTCTGCACCGACCATCAGAGTCTGCAGTCGTGGCACAAGGAGCACGTGGACACCCCCTCTGGTCCCGCCTCCCTACGGGCAAGATGGCATGAGACCTTGGCCAAGTTCGACCTTACGGTTGTGTATATTCCTGGAAAGGACAACACCGTGGCGGACTGTCTCAGCAGGTGGGCCTATCCCGCCAGCAAGGGCATGACGGATATCTCTGCCCATGGCGATGAGGCTGAGACCGCTGAAGCCAAGAAGATCATTGAAATGGAGCGCCTGATGGAGGAGGAGGGTGTCAAATGCTTCGTCGTTATGGCTGCGGATGCCCCCCTCGGAACGAGGATGGGCAGAGCGGTCAGAGTACTGGTCACTCGCCCCTGATGGAGCTGAGTCCGGCAAGCACCTCTTCCCTGAGTCTTGCCTCCAGGACGACTGGACCGACGACTACGCCAAGTCCGAGGCCTTTGCGGCCGAGTATAGGGCTGTGACCGGCCCTGACGACAGGCAGAAGTGGCCAAAGGGGCTGACTGAGGAAGATGGCAAGCTCTACCGGAACGGTAAGCTGCTAGTACCGGAGTCCCGAGTGCTCGAGCTGTGTGAAGCTTGGCACCACCACATGCTGCACCCAGGGGTCAAGAAGCAAGCCCTTGACATGCAGCGCCGGTTGGAGATCGACCATATCAATCTCTACACCGCCATCAAGAAGGTCAGGAAGGGTTGCTCGGTCTGTCAGGCCTGCAATCCTGATAACCGGAACGTCAAGGGGGAAGCCCAATGGACCCCGGTTCCTGACCAGCCCATGGAGAGCGTGGCCATGGACGTCTTCTCCATGCCCGAAGTGCACATTGGCAAGGAGACCTTTGACTGTGTGGTTCTTTGTGTGGATCGCCACAGTGGCTACGTAGTAGCCGTTCTGGCACGCAAAAAGGGGTTGCTTGCCAAGGAAGTGGCAGTCATGATGACTCGTCATTGGCTGACCGTCTTTGACATCCCCCGCACCATTTGCAGTGACCGAGGGCCCCAGTTTACTGGTGGCTGGTTCAAGGCTATGTGTTCCCTTATGGGAATACGTCATGCCAAGAGCGTCGCCTATGTCAGCCGGTCTAACGGCCGAGCTGAAGTGGCTGGACGGCAGCTGTTCGAGAAGCTGCGCAAGATTCACATCACCAATCCACGTTGGAACTGGTTTGAGGAGATGTGGCCCGCTCTGAAGGCCCATCATGACACCCCCACTCCTGGTGGTTTTTCCCCTCACCAGATTCTGTTCGGCAGGGACCCCCTGGGTCGGGGACTTCCCTTGTCTGGTGATCGAATGGCTATGGACGCCAAGGAATTCTTCGCGCGGCAAGAGCAAACGGCGCGGGACATCCGCCAGCAGCTCGAGAAGGAGCATGCTGAGCGTCAGAAGTCCGCCCCGAGCTGGACAGCGCAGAAGTTCAGGGTGGGAGACCCGGTGTGGGTGATCAGACCCCGCCCTATGGGCACCCACCGCACAAAAACCTGGTTCACACCCGGAGAGGTGGTCCGCAGGATTGGTGAGGACACCTACCGCATCAAGGTGGGTCACGGACAGTTCCGGGAGCGCCAAGAGAGTCAACTCCGTGTGCGGGAACCCGACCTCCGTGGCCAACATGTGTCCCTGAGCTATGCCGCACATGAGGCCGATTCGGACGACGACTATGCTGAGCAGGACGACTATACCGTCGAGAAGATCCTGGCCCAGCGTCCGAACGCCTCGGCGCCCAGAGGCCTGGAGTTCAAGGTTCGTTGGCGAGGCTATGGGCTGTCCCACGACACCTGGGAACCCGTCTCCTTGTTCGTGCCGCGGGTCAATACTCCCTTCATGGAGTACATCCGCAAGCACAAGACCAAGATCCATGTTTCGGACTTGGCAGCACTCACCCGGGCGATTGCAGCCAGGGGTGCCTGATCAGCGCCCTGAGCTCTCCCCTGATGCATTTTGAGCCCCTGTGAGGTCGACGGATCGTCCCTTACTTGCTTGCTCTCTTCCATCTTTCGGTGACCTGCCATCAGAGTGGCCATATACCCTCCCCTGCTGAATCCAGAGGAGGATGACCCCTGTCTTCAACCTCTATTTGTCACTCCCCCCCCTGCTGAATCCTTGGGAAACCAGGTAGGGCGACTGACCTGTTTTCTGAGCTCTTAGGGCCTTGAAGCCCATACGTCGTTGCGCAACGGATGCCGCTGTCATCGGCATTGCGATTTTTGAGTGTGTGGTCTGGTCCCATGGCACTTGCGGGGTCCAGACCAGTCGACGTGTGTCTGCAGACTATATATGGCCTGAACTCAGGCGTTTTCCTGTCCACCCTCCTGCATATGCCTTATCCTAACCAGGGCGTGGTTTGGCGCTCTGTCAAGAGTGTGTTTACACGCCTATTACCCCGTTTATTGCTTACTTTTCTGCCCCCCCAGGATATGTGCATTTGTATGTCAGCCCATCACCGAAGTATGGACTGTTTTTCCCCCTCGATGGGATGCGAATCGACTACGAAGGCGCCCTGAGTCGCCGTATACATGCTTTTACATAAAGTCCAGCCTGGACCGGTACCTAAGTACAGTTTCTTCTGTTTGAGTGCCCGTGATACCGTGTGCCCTATTCGCTGTGATGTGGAGATCCTGATGGCGCCAGGCGGGAAGCCCAGTTGCCTGACTACACTCCCAGCGGTCCGCCACTGTCAGTCCCAGTGTGAGCCTGCCGACTCGCAGACACACTTGCAGTCGGATGGGGAAGGTTTGCCTGGGAAACTGGTGGTTTGAGGAGTCGACGCCTCCGCCCACACTGCATGAGGACTCCCTGAGGTATGGCCTTCGTGGTAATAGGGCGAGGGAAAAGACGGCCTTGATGCCCGATCCCTTAAGGAGGAGCTCGTTCGGCTGTACCACTCTGGACTTGCGTCGTGGATATGGACATGGTGCGCCCGAGGAAGGACCCGTGGGGACTCTCCGCCAGCCGGCGGGCCTTGGGAAGCTTGGGGTAGCCTGATGGATCTTTGTGGTCGCTTTCGACCTGTGGGACCACCTCTGTCGTCGTGTGACGCCTATGTTGGCCGTGTATGCCACTGCCACTGTTGTAGTGACCGTAGCAGCCGGCACCCGGTGCGCCTGGTATTGGTTAACGGGTCCTTTGGATGCCGAACAATCGCCGCCAGGACCCGAACTTGATACTTGATACTATACTTGCAGTTACTAACAGCTACAGCACCGTACCTGTCTTACTGTGGGATTTGGGCAGCCTAACCTGCGAATCAGCCTGAAGTGAGGATGTGACACCCCCCCCCCCTTCAGGGGATGGTCCTGGGTACCCGGTGCCATGCTTGGGTATTATCGAGCCCCCCCCAGGGTTTGCTCTAAGGAGGGGGGTGAAGCGGTACCCAGAACCTATGGCCCATGGCCCGGAGGCCTGTGAGCCGTCACACCCGTGCGGAAGCCGCTGACACCGGCTGTCAGCGGGATATCCCTGTTCTCTAATCCGTGGGATCTGGAATCCGATCCCTAACCATTGAATCAATGTAGATTTACCATAACTTTATTGTCTTAGGCGATCTTCGGTCGGAAATCGGTGAAATACCCGATTTCTACCGCGATTTCTGATTGTCGGAAAGACGCCGCAGTCGCGCCGCCTGTCGTCGCCTGTTCCGTGGAAGTGCATTAGATTATTCTGTAATACGATTTCTCTTGAAGTTAAGACTGAAACAGTCTTCGAGTGATCCGCAATTTTTTCCTTGATATAACGGATCGCGTCCCAGATTTTTCCCAGAAAATCTGGGCAGCCGAAGGCGCTTCGAACCCCCAAGTGATATAACAAGGGTTACGAGCGTTCAAGCGCCCAAGGACGAACTAACGTGCCTCATAGGCACTGTGTATGAGGTTTTGCCCCCCATAGGCATAGGATGATAGCCAAAGGATCCCAACTCAATAGGCCCAAAGGGTTATTTATTTTGAGTGTTCTCGCAGAAGTGCACTTTTTCACGTACTTGGCGTCCAAGTACGTGTAGAGGTATGTTAAGTTGGCGTTTGTCCCACCCTTGCTTGCCTCTACATCCGGGGCATATCACTTGTCTTCCCCGGATAGTGCATATATGATCTCCATATATATATAGGCAACATATTTTGCGCGCATGCTAAAATTCGGCTTTCCGAAAGGAGGTCGATTTTCGACCAAAGCACTTGCATGCGTGTTAAGGGACCAAAGTTACATTAGAATATAGGCATACTTTGATTCTAGGCCACTAGGTTGGGTGTAGAAGGCGTTGGTAGGGTTGCATGCCATATTTGGTGTCATATCGTGTGCCCATTTGGCGGGTGCACCGTTCCGAGACTAACCTGCCAATGAACCCCATATCGCACGAGGCCCTTCATTGTACTCCCAACCAACACTCGCAAGCCTTATCTTCGTGAAGGGACGCTTGTGGAGCGCTCCCGAAGCGATGCGTTGCGAGCAAGGTGTTTTTTTTTTTTGCAATATTCCATTTTTGCATGTGCCTACTTGGGAGGCAGCGCGCGCGACCCTCCAAGCCGCCCCAAGTGGAGCACATATGTGGAATCGAAGGTCATTGGTGTCAAGTCATTGTGTTTAGAAGGATTGGTCGATTACTCAATCCAAGCCGAAGTTATTATAATATATTTGTGCGCCTTTCAAGGCACTTTTCGGTGTTTTTTCGCCAACATTGCTGTTTTTTGCCCGTCATGATGTCACGTGGCGACCGTGTATCTCAACACTGCGCTCAATTGACATCATGACCCAAGTATGTTTTGGGGGTACATACTTCAGTGCCCAACATATCTTGGACCCGGCGAATAACTCCTCTTGGGCTTGGCATACCGTGGCCGCCATGTTGGCGATTTGGGACTATCCCAAATCATGGGTTCACTTGGCGACCCTGCCATTCCGGAAACCGGGAGAGTTGGGCCAGGCCCAAAAGATATGTTGGACACATATGACTTGATACCAATCCTATGGCACACTCCGGTCCAAGTCGGGCATGTGCCTCATTTGCCCCAACCATGAGTGTGCGCATTTTCGGCCATTTTGAGCAATTTTCCACATTTTCTGCCCGTCGTGCACTATGTTCAGCGCACCCGTGCACGCCAGACGCATGGACCAATAAACCATATATGACATGGGTGTTATGCATTTTGGTCCCCATGGTTCACACACCACGTGGGCGAAGCAGAGCAACCTTCGTTAAGGTGCTAGCCCAAAGTGAGTGTGGGCAATTTTGCCATTTTGGCATTTATGGACCCAATTGGGATTGTCACCACGCCGAGTGGCATGGAGATCTTTGAGAGCCAAGGGCATGGGAGTCTCGGTTCGACTCCTGGTGGATTGCATATGGAATGGGGAATCCGATCTCCAAGCCGGCCTGGAGATATACTATCAGGAGCACACCCAAATTTTGGCTCATTTCGAGCAGCCAAAATGACCCCCTTTTGGGACCCCAATTTCAACCCCCCCGTGTGGTCAATTGGCGGCCCCATATCTCTCTGCCCATGTGGAGCCCGGACCTAATTTCAAGTTGTACACTCAGATAGAAGTCGTGGGTCCTGCCTCCTATCCTGTGAGCCATTGGCCTCGCCCTGGCCGGGCAAGCCACGCGTGAGAATGATGCCAATTTTGGTGATTTTGGCATCATGACCCCACTTGACAAACCCGTGGTGCCCTGATGCCGGGACCTCAGAGGGAACCAGGTTGCATGAGGGCTCCAGTGAGTTGGTACTCAAAGGGCAGAGGGTCAGTTGCCTCGTTCCTACCTCTGGCTGGTCTGGACCAGGGGTCAATTTTGGAGAATTTTGAGCTAGTATCAGCTTGGGCTGAGACAGCCCATTTTCAGCTACCAACTCCTAGGGGAGAATGGCGGGGCCATATCTCTGGCTCAGAGAGGAGTTGGCACCAGCTGTTAGGGGAGCATGTGGAGCCACTGTTGGTTGGCTGTGGAGTGTCTTGGTTTCCAGGAACTCGCCTGTGGCTGGGCGCTACACCCCCCCCTATTGGCAGGGTTTCAGGGTCCGGTCTGAGCAGGGCATGGGTTGTGTTTGAGCCCCCGCCCCCACCAGCCACTGAGAGGGTCGGACCTGCGATTGGGATATGTGTTGGGACTAAGTGTCTATTGTCCTGTGATGCCCTTACCCAGTCCAGTCTTAACCCCATGTGTACATATCCTGATGTGTTGCTGTACATACTTTTGTTCCCTTGTTTCAGAGTGGCAAGGATCCTGAAACGCTTTGTCTCATGACACGAGCGTAATTGATGCCCCTGTGAGCGCAGTGCTTTGCCTGCCTGCTTGCTTGTGCGTGTCACCGCAGCGTCCCGTGGCCAAGCCCCCCACGGGAACGCGTCAGTATGTGTTCACTCGTTGACATCTCTTATCTCTATGTGCCCCACTCATGTGTTTGTCTCTCGCTCCCCTTTCAGGACGTTCCATTATGTATCAATAATTCAACAAAAGAGCATTCAAGGACCGTTCAAATTCAATTCCCAAGGCTGCTGAATATAAGCCGCTTCAAGGAGTTCATACTCAAGTCGTCATCCGAGGAGATCCTCGATTTCGTTCAAGGTTCCACATTTATCTGTGTTGTCTTGTGCATTGTTGTGCTTGTCTTGAAGTTGTCATTTTATCACCTTGCAAGGATTGCCCGAATTTTTTCCAAGTGAAATATTTATTATAGTTTTGCTTAGGAAGACTAAAAACAAAGCAAGGGTAAAAAATGGATACACGGGCAAGTCTATTTCACTCACCCTCCTGGATCTCAAGAGAAGATCCGAGTACTCTTCGGTCACTACTACGAGTGGTGAGTGCTCCGATGAGCAGGAGACGCCAGCAGTCTCCACGCCCTTGGCTGATGCTGACGACCGCCTCAGCGATATCGCCACTGCTATACCCCCGGTTGACCCGGAGATGGTGACACTGAAGCACAGCGCTTTCCTAGCGCAGCTGCTTATGGATGAGGTGAACCTTGGTGACTCTACTCATGGCGGGTCCCATGACCACGCCGTTTTGTCCATGCAGGCCTAACATGGCCCTACAGGTCAGGTATCTGGCGCTAAACCCTCACCTAACAATATGCCCTGGCACGAAGTACAGGATCTCCAACAGGTTCTATGGGCTAAGGCTGAGGGTATCCAGCGACGGACCCGCTTGGACCTCCTCAAGAGGACGTCGAAAATGTCTATGTGCTCCGAGGAGGATGATGAAGAGATGACTTTTCCCGATCCTGAGGTACCTCTTGTATACTCCCTCCACTGTGCCCAGCAGCGTCGCCAGGACTGGGATGATGAACTACCCCCTGAAATTATTGGGCGTATAAAGAAACAGGAAAAAGGGAAGAGCAATCTCCATGCTGAGGAGGATTTTGTTGGGAAACTGGAGAGCATGAACCTAGACCCCCGTCTCAGTAAGCCCATCCAGAAATATCAGGAGGCTTTTGGAGCGTTGCCCCCAGCCCTGTCTTGCAAAAAACTAGTCCAGATGGACCTCAAACTCAAACCAGAGTTTGAAGGGTCTGTGGTAAGACGGCGTCCATACCCCGCCCCACAAGACCAGATCGAGGAGATCGAACGCCAGATCTAGGAATGTATAGATGCTAGCCTGGTCCAGGAATATAAACACGGGGACTACCCCCGCCATTGTAGCCCTTGTGTTCTAGTGGCTAAACCTGGCTCCACTGCCATGCGCTTGGTCGTTGACTACGGTGAGGTCAACAAGAAGACCCAGAACCACTCAGAGAGTATCCCCAACATGGAGAACACCCTGGAGAGAATCGCTACGTGCCGATTCAAAACTAAGATGGACAAGGGCAGTGCTTCTGGCAGGTAGACGTAACCCGAGCAGCCCAGGAACTGCTCGCCTTTGTAACCCCTAAGGGCCGTGTCTTCCGCTGGAAGGGCCTGCCCTTCGGTGTCGCGAATGCCCCGGCTCTCTTTCACCTAGGATTTTATGAGGTCCAATTATCCCCTAACTCATTGAGACACAAGTTGAGGGTCTCAATGTGTGTCTCAACTTAACCACAACCTCAGTTTGACAATTTGAGGAGCACCTTGACTATAAGAAACTGGGTTGATGTGCAGTAACGCTGCCATAGACTGTCAAAATCAATTCAAAACTCAAATTCCAATTTTTCGCGTGTCATCTGGGCCCAATCAGCATTGTTTGTGTTTCATTTCACGTTAATTTGGGACAGTAACCAACCGCCGGCACTGGTAGCGTGGCCAGATTTTGCTGCGGGCACCTGGAGAAATGAAGATTGAGACTCCAATGGAGTCTTTTTACGCCTTTTGAAACATGTCAAAAAGAAGAGTATGTTTGTAATAATTTTTCCTTCGCAACTGGCATTTTCCGTACCGTCATTTTCGCTGCGTTCCCCTCATCTCAGCGACCTGACAGTGACAATGACAGTTAGCTGGACGATTCCGAGCGTGAACAGAGTCAGAGTCTAGGCCAGGTCATGGCCGAAGGTGTGTGAGTGAACGGACATGCGCTCTGTTGTGAGCGGCGGCAGTCACAAATATATTGGATGTAGGTTGGTCTCCATGCAAGTCAAGCGCATCACAGTCATCAGGGCATCAGCGTGACACATCAATGAAACAAGCCAGCCGCAAGCAAGGAAGCAAGCGAGCGCCATGCGGCAAGACGTCGGATGACAACGACAGCGACAGCGACAGCAATGACAGCGAAGTTGCTGTTGGCGAAGCTAGAAAGATGTCCTTGATTTATGCCCTAGATATTTTGATGAAATCCTGCAGGTTTTGTAGTTGAAAATCCAAACCAAAGCAGCAAGTAGAGCAAGAACAGGATGTGGATCGAGTCAATGATTGGTTTTTGGAATCCAGTGTAACACAGAAGGGCTGCAGATAGACAAAGCAGGTTTATACACAAAGATTCAATCACAAATGGATAATACAAAAGATTTTATATGAAAATTGGTCTGACTCTTGCCTCGGAGATAGCATTAGGCCCTTCATGTGCACTCTTTCGGGTGAAATGGTGCTGGTTAGGAATGTGGGGCATAGATGTCAGGACCACACAGAAAATGACTTGGCCAAGCAACTGAATTCAGACACAGTTACAAAGTAGGACCACAATAAGTGGTAGAAACAATTGAGTATAGGGGTCTTGGGGTGGGAGACCACTAGGCTTAAACTCCAAGGCCTAAAGCATGCAATGCCTATTTTTTTTCGGTATATCCTCCATGAAGGAAGTTACTCCCGCTCAGTTGAGTGGTAGGGGTGAACTTCATGGGGGGCTAGGGTCACAACCCTAGTTACTTTGAGAAAGTGTACTTTAGGCAACAAAAGAGAGATCAAAACACTTAAGTTTGTTTTAGCATCAACAAAAGGATTTTAAGGGGGGCTTGGCCTGGATCAAGCCCTCCAAGAAAGACGTGGCAGTGACTTTTTCTTACTCCCCCCTGGAGTACTAGTTAGCTAAGCTAGTAGGACCAAGGAAAAAGGCTCAAATATTCCCAAAATTACCTCAAAAAATGTATTCAAATCACCAACAACATTCTCATCACTTCAAAGAAGCCTATCACACTGTAGGTACCCTCGAAAAACAGTGTAATGTACCGTGAATGATGTCCCTTTGATGGGGCATTCCTCAAAAGTCGCCGGCGTGCGACGAAAACTTTTGGAAAAAGTTTGGGGGTAGTGGGGTTTGAACCCAGGACTCCCTCCCTAGAGCACATATGCTTGCCCACTAGGGTACAGTCGAACGCTCTAATGCGGAAGACCATCGCTGTATGAAGTGCGTTTTAGTAAATGTCCTGACCAAGGACCAGGGCGGAGCAATACTCCCAATGGAGGACACAAATCTCCAGGAGCTGGAAAAAAAAGAAAATGTAACCAGAAGGGAGTGATTCCTGCGGTTTAGCGGAAGGGGTTGCGATTTAGCAAGTGAAATCGTTAAAAATCAACGAAACCACGCGGGAAATCGTCATTTTTACACATAACTCAGAGTCGCAGACAAGCGCAAAGGAAGCGGACTTCAAAAACAGGGTTGCGCAAGCGTAAACAGCTTTTGAAAAAGAAGGTATGAGCCGTAGTTTTTAAAGTTCAAATTGGAATTTTTGCACAGTTGCATCAAAATTTTATAAACTTCAGAGAAAAGTATTCAAATTCAACCCACACCACAGAGCAGGTCAACAACCCAGCTCTCAGGTATGTCAGTGTCATCTCACACGCACGCATTGCGTTCGTGTTGGTTGTTTCGTCAAAACGTTAGGGTAGTCAACGCTGTGAACGGTGGGGGGTCGGGTGTTCCTCTCTCGTGCTCTGCACAGGTCAAAACAGGAATGAAAGGTATGCGATGCGAATGGAGCGCGCAGCGCGCACGGAAGGGTTGGAATATGCGCAGTGCTCGCGATGCATGTGCCTAATCGAGGCATTCACACGCAGTGACGCTTTCCCTGTACCCCAATTCACCCTTGTTTTTTCTTCACAGGTAAGTAAAGAAAATGTTTGTTCGTGTGTGGACGTGGCGTTAAAGTAGGGTTGCTTAAAACGCTTAGGCTTGTTTTGTGTTCGTTTCACTTCGGCATTCACACGATGCATGGTGAGTAAGGTAGGTTAGCCCAGGAGGAGCTCACCTCCTGGTTGAGTCAGTGTGGATACGGTTTCGCCTCCCTTCCCTGCGTGCACATGATGCATTAAAGGGTAGGCCACGCGAATTGCGCACGGTAAACCTTGTTTAGGTTACCCGGGGGCTCCTCGGTACGTTCTTTAAGAGAACCTGAGGAGTCTCTTAACGCTTGCTTGCTTGACAGGGGAGCTGATCACAAATCAGCGTGTTTGCGGACAGTGTATTATAGGTCACACTAAGAAGCGTAAAATACGTGGAGTGTGGCTTGGTTCCTCCGCCGCAAACACCCCTTCATTTGCCTCTGTTGTACAGGTGGGAGAGGTTCAGGGTGATTGGTGCACGCAGCAGCTGCCTTCGGCGGCTATCCCATTTTTCTGCCGCTGCAAAACAGCAGCGCTGATCACAAATCAATTGACTGTGCCTCAGTCAGGAGTGGCGAGGGCAGTTCGACCTCATCGACATCCGCGCTGTGCACACAACAAGAGCACCCCTTCCCTCCAAGCCCTAGCAGGGGAAACACGTTGTGGCGTCCCCTGTTAGGCCACAGTTGCTTAGCAGCGCTGTGTTCTCTTGTCTTCTTCACACGAGGGTCATTAGGGCCTGAGACATCTTCGACAGCAGCCCCAAGTAGCGTGTGTAGGGGTTAGGGTCAGCAGGCCTGGCAGGAGTGGAGTGCAAGTGATGAGTGCTCACCCTGCCTTCGAAGGCCGGTGCTGGCGTTAGTGAGTGTAGTGTAGTGGTGTCTCCTGTCCCGCGTGCTTTTCCTCGTGGGCAGGGGAGTGCGTTAGCTTTTGGCCTGTAGCAAAAATGGTCTTTTTGTATGCCCTTAGCACACTTGGCCACCCCTCCCCTCTAGTAGGTAGGGCTTTTGCCGTCTTCCCCCAAGGATAGGCGCCAGCACAGAAATTGGGCGCCATAGGAGTGGTAATAGTACCTGATTAGGACCTTCGGTCCGACGTCAGCGAAGCCCGGTCTCCGGGAGCCACGCTGGGGAGAGAAGTGAGACACACACAGACATACGTAGCACACATAGGGGTATGGTAAACCCTGTTAGGAAGGGTAGAACCCGGTGGGTCTGGACCAGTCAGGGGTCCTAACTGTGGGCTTGCTTGTCCCCAAGGAGGGAAGACACGCTGGAAACCATAGGCATGGGTCTGCAGGGCACAGACAGGGTCAGTGCAGTGCTCAGTAAGCAGTAGTCTTTGAAAAAACCAATGGCCTTCGGCCAGAGAGTGGTTGTCACGGGGGGCTAACGGTCCTGTCCTGCGATGCAATGCGGGGCAACTGTGACAACTGCTGAAGTCACTGCTCTTACACCCATACACAGGCACATCTGCAGAAGAGTGCTCATCGCACCTGTCAGTAGACTGACACAGGGAAATTAGTTTCGCTTCTTACGCTGGGACATAGTCTCAGCACGGGTTAGGAGCTGTTCCTCGTTGTTCTCAACGAGGTAAGTGCGGAAGATGGGGTTGATACTCCCATCTGGTTGTATGAAGGCTGACATAGGTTCCCAGGTCGCCTCAGATAACCCATAGCCATCCCACAGGGTTACGAACTTCCAGCCCTGTTTATACTCGTGGCGAGCAATACCTGCAACCACGTAGTAACCATCGACTGCCATCTCATCGGCAGTCATCCCTTCGAGTTCGTCTGCCTCCTCTGGACTGGCAGCGTTCTCTAGGTCTATACGCTCAACCTCACTGTCGCTGAGGCGCCACTCATCCCAAGACAAGTCGTCTGGGGAGTGATAGTGCCTGAACTGCTTAGGTGCACACAGCAGTTCACCACCTAGACGTGGACTGCACCTGACATGGATCCTGGATCCATCTATCCTGATGATACGATAGGGTCCAAAGTAAGGGTGCTGTAGGCAGTTACGTGGCCAGGAGGGTAGGCGTGAATGGTGTACCAAAACAAGGTCACCAACCTTGAAGCTGGCAGGTCGCCGCAGGCGGTTCCGTCGGCTCTGTTCACGGTCACGAATGTGTCTCAGGTTAGTACCAGCCTGGTTAGCCAGAGACTGCTTGTGTTCCAGCCAATCTGCCACAGGGCTCTTGAAGTCCCCAGGAAAGGGGGTTTTGAAGAACCAAGCAGGTCGTCCTCCATGGAACAGTTCGTGGGGGGTGAAACCCGTAGAAGAGCTCTGCTGTGAGTTCATGGTCAGCACTGCCCAGGGCACTAGGCGTACCCAGTCCTTGGTGCGCTCCTGTTTCATCAGGATTCTTAAGTTTTGCTCCACCACACGGTTCTGTCTCTCACAGAGAGGGTTAGACGTGTGGGTATAGGGCACACCTGTGGTTACCTCCACATTGAGGGCATTTAGCACTCGTTTGTACCACCCAGTGTCACTGCGGATGCGTACATCCTCATCAGAGTGCACCTGCTTAGGTGCTCCATAGGGTTCGAATCATTGTTCAACCAACATTTTCACAGTCTGCTCACCTGTGATTTTCTTACTGCAAGGGAACACACGGGTGAAGCGAGATAGACCACAGGTGACCACGAGGCAACTATCATAGCCGCCGAAGCGTGGTAGGCCGTGGATGAAATCCACGTAGAGAAGAGAGTTAGCACAATAGGGTATGGGTAAGCTGGAGATCAGGCCCCTATCCCTACTGTCCCTCTGCTTGCTGGCATGACAGCCACAAGCATCCACAATGGTCTGCATACGCGACCTCAGTTCAGTCAGGGTTAGACTAGAGTAGAAACATTCACGGAAGAAGTCCACTGAGCGATTAGCGCCAGTGTGACCAGAACTGAGATGGGACCACTGTAGGCACCCATCCAGTCGTGCCTCAGGCACCACAATTCGGTCCTCGTAGAAGAGGTACTGATTGTTTTTATACCACTGGTGCCCGTCAATGACACGGGGTTCGAGACCAGTGCTGAGGGTTTGGAGAATTTCTTCATACTCTGACTGATAGTCGGTTAGACTCCAACCCTCCAGGATTCCAGCAGTGCGCATGGACAGGTCAAGCTGGACATCCATACGCTGGAAAGCCTCTCTGGCGAGCGCCTCAGAGCTCTCACCAATAAGCGCATCGAAGTTGTTGCGCGATATATAGTCAGACAGTTCATTCTTTATCCCGGGGATATGATGCACTGTCGGCCTGAACTGGCTCAGGTAAGTCCACCACCGTTTTAGCTTTGCTTTCTCTGGTGCAGGGCCCTTCTGAAAAGACTTCACAGGCTCCTGGTCACACAGCCAGACAATAGGGTTAGATCCCAGGAGTGGGGATTGTGACGATAGCACCAACATACCGGCCAGAAGTTCCTGGTCATAGGTGCTGTAATTGGAACGCGCTTGGTTCCATTTCCAATTCCAGTGTCCCAGTGGCACCAGTTGCCACTCACTAGTAGGATAGTCATGTTCCAACGAACCATCACGGTTCAGTCCAGTAGTACGATAATGGCAGTGGGTTAGTTCAGCGGGGTTAAGCTCCTGCCATTGGTAGATCGTACCACCCCCCCCTACATCACTGGCATCAGTGATCAGGACTATCTCGCCCTCAGGGCGGGGTACTCCCAGGCATTTGGAGGAGGCAATCTTCTTCTTCAACTCCTGGAAACACTCTTCCTCCCTGGCGGTCCACCTCCAGGGAGTAGTTTTCTTGATTAGGTCAGTGAGGGGGGCAGAAGAGTACGTAAAATTGTGGATGTGACGCTGATAGAAATTACAGGCGCCCACAAAACTCCTCACATCGTGTAGACCCTTCTTAGGGTCATCGCGAATCTGCATGTCCTGTAGGGGCTGCATCTTAGACGCGGCTGGTTTCCACCAGCCATACCCCACGTCGAAACCCAAATACTCCATCTCCTCTTTCATAAACTCACATTTTTCGAGTTTGATTCGGAGATGGTTTTCTTGATAGACAATGAAAAATTCACGGAGGAGAAGGACATGGTCCTCTTTGGTATTAGTACCCAAACTCACGTCGTCGATGTGGGCCTCCATTTCTGCACCCCGAGAGATCAACTCTTGTACTACAGGCCTGCGCCTCAGTATGTACAAAATTTTCTTCATAAGCTCCTGGAAGAGCGCTGGGGCATTAGCCACCCCGAAAGGCATAACCTTCCACTTGAAGACACGACCCTTAGGGGTTATAAAGGCCAACAGCTCCTGAGCTGCGGCGGTTAGGTCCACCTGCCAGAAACCAGAGCGTTTGTTCATTTTTGTCTTGTACCTGCATTTGGCAATACGCTCCAGGGTGTTTTTCATGTTAGGAATACTCCCTGAGTGGTACTGGGTTTTCTTGTTGACCTCACCATAGTCTACAACCAGACGTAGGGCAGTTGACCCTGGTTTGGCAACAAGGAAACAGGGACTGCAGTGATGCGGATAGTCCCCGTGCTTATACTCTTCAACGAGGCCAGCATCAATGCATTCCTGGATCTGGCGCTCGATTTCTTCAACCTGTTCCTGTGGAGCGGGATAGGGACGACGCCTCACTCGCGTCTTTTCAAACTCTGGTTCCAATTTCAGGTCCATCTGGACCAGTTTTTAACAAGAAAGGGGAGGCGGCAAGGCGCCGAACACCTCCTCATAGGATATCAGCAGTTTCTTCACGCGGGGGTCAAGTTAAGACTCTCGAGTTTCTGAAGGAAATCCTCCTCAGCATGGAGGTTGCTTTTTCCATGTTCTTTCTTTTTCTGCCGATCAGCAGTTTCGGCAGGCACAGAACCATCGTCCCACTCAGGGGGACTTTGCTGCCCATAGTGCAGAGAATACACTAGCGGTATCTCGGGATCAGGCAGCGTATAGGACTCATCGTCCTCCTCAGACCAGATGGACGATTTCCAGGTCTGTCTGAGGTATTGCAGCCGCTCTTGGCGCTCAATACCTTCGGCCTTCAGGTACAACAGCCGCCGGAGTTCTTGAGTGTCATGCTCAGACAATGGCATGTTATTAGCAGCAGGCCGCGCCAGAGCATCAGCACTCCGGGCCACGGGTTCACCTTTGTGCATAGGCTGCATGTGTAGCACTGGCTTCCCAACAGGGGAAGCGGGTTCAGAGGTTGACTCTAGATCTACCTCCTCTAGCAACAGCTGGGCTAGGAAGGCACTATGTTTTAGGTCAACACAGCTGGGATCAACAGAAGGAATAGTGCTGGCGATCTCAGACAGTTGGTCGTCAGCATCCTCTTCTACAGCTGCAGGTTCCAGATAGTCATCGGGAGAATCACACCCTGTAAGTGTGGCAGATAGGTGCTCAGGAGATCGATTTTTGAGATAATAAAGGGTCAGGCCACGATTTTTGGCCATGACCTCTTTCAGTAGCACCTGGTCTAGGTCACACAGGGTTACAGGATTGAGAGATCCATTGACGATGGACAGGAAACTGGCCCACTCAGGGGCCTGCATAGCTGTGTCTGAGTCCTCAGGCACATAGATGGGGCCGTCGGGGAGTTACACTCTTCCCACGGTCATTCGATCTAGCATACGGCGCCGATAAGCATGTTCACCAGAGCAGCCCCAGTCAGGGGTGCACATAACAACCCTTCCTCCCTCATAAGCGATTTTGGTTAGAACCTTCGCGAGCAGGGAGAAGGGAGGGTTAGCATACGCTAGGCCCGTTGCTTTCCAGAAGAAAAAGGAAAGCATTGTTCAGTTGTTTCGAGCAGTACAACTGCATGATGTGCTGTTGTTGGCTCGCAAACAATTCAACCTGGATCTGATCCAGGTTTACCTGAAGGGCCGCCAGTCCATTTTCAAGAACGTGACGGGCCGATTGGTAGTTTTCAGTACGATAGTTAGTCTTGGATGCGTAGCGCAGCCCAGACTCTTTTCGTCCTGACAGCTCCAAAGGTACGGAGAATGGTCCACTGCCAAAGTCGCAGTGCAAAGAATAGGGGCGCTGGAGGGACAGCATTTTTACCTGGGGGTTTCTTCGTAGGAAGTCGATGCCAATGACGATGTGAAAGGCGTCGGTGTCCAGCACTCTGCAGTGTTGGGTCACGGTTTTGTCGCCCAGACATATAGTCACATCGACCCCCCCCAGGGAATGGATGGTACGCCCATCCCCTACTGTTATGGCCACGGTCTTAGTCTTCTTGAAAGTCTTTAGCAGGCGCAAGGCGGCTATGGAAAGTGTTGCACCGGTTTCAAACACCGCTGGAAAAACCTGATCCCCGATTTTCACGAGGATCCAGAAAACCAAGTCCTCCTCTTCGGAGCCGCCCCCCTACTCCTCATCAGGGAACTTGACATCCACCCCTGCAGCAATGAGGGACTTGGCCATCCAGGCCAAGCGCCTCTTCTTGGAATTCTTCCCCTCAGGGGTAGCGTTATCCCCTTGGGGGCACTTCTTGGGGTCACCTGCGGCAGGAGCGGGTGTAGCAGCAGGAGTGGGTGTAGCAACGGGCGCTGATGAGCGACTCTGGGGGTTAGAAGGTCCATTTTTGCCACCCCCCTTGCCACCTCCTTTACCACCTTTATCCCCATTCGGGGGATTTCTGGCGGGCGTTTGGGTCTTCTGGCGTTCCGCCTCCTGACGCTTGAGTTTGTCACTCTCGCGTTTCTTGATGCGGCATTCGTCCTCGTAGTGACGACATTTGCCACAGTAACCACAGGTGATGGTACACCTGAAATGGTCCTGATGGGTCACAGGTTTCCCATCTTTGGTATGCTGCTGACGTTTCATCTGCAGCATACAGCCACTGCGGAGATCGCAGTCAGAGGCATGACAAGGTCCCCCCTTGTCATTGACAGGTTTGCAGTAGAACAGGGGGGGTGTACCTGCATCTGGTTTAGCCTCATTCATGGCACGTAGGTTACCCCTCCCTTTACCACCTCCCTGGTTGGTGTTAGTGGGATTTTTAGGCCCTTTCCCTTCGCCACGTTCGGGGGTAGGAGAAAGATGTCCTTGATTTATGCCCTAGATATGTTGATGATATCCTGCAGGTTTTGTAGTTGAAAACCCAAACCAAAGCAGCAAGTAGAGCAAGAACAGGATGTGGATCGAATCAATGATTGGTTTTGGAATCCAGTGTAACACAGAAGGGCTGCAGATAGACAAAGCAGGTTTATACACAAAGATTCAATCACAAATGGATAATACAAAAGATTTTATATGAAAATTGGTCTGACTCTTGCCTCGGAGATAGCATTAGGCACTTCATGTGCACTCTTTTGGGTGAAATGGTGCTTGTTAGGAATGTGGGGCATAGATGTCAGGACCACACAGAAAATGACTTGGCCAAGCAACTGAATTCAGAAACAGTTACAAAGTAGGACCACAATAAGTGGTAGAAACAATTGAGTATAGGGGTCTTGGGGTGGGAGACCACTAGGCTTAGCCTCCAAGGCTTAAAGCATGAAATGCCTGTTCCATTTCGGTATATGCTCCATGAAGGAAGGTACCTCCGCTCAGTTGAGTGGTAGGGGTGAACTTCATGGGGGGCTAGGGTCACAACCCTAGTTACTTTGAGAAAGTGTACTTTAGGCAACAAAAGAGAGATCAAAACACTTAAGTTTGTTATAGCATCAACAAAAGGGTTTTAAGGGGGGCTTGGCCTGGATCAAGCCCTCCAAGAAAGACATGGCAGTGACGCTTTCTTACTCCCCCCTGGAGTACTAGTTAGCTAAGCTAGTAGGACCAAGGAAAAAGGCTCAAATATTCCCAAAGTTACCTCAGAAAATGCATTCAAATCACCAAAAACATTCTCATCAGTTCAAAGAAGCCTATCACACTGTAGGTACCCTCGAAAAACAGTGTAATGTACCGTGAATGATGTCCCTTCGATGGGGCATTCCTCAAACGTTGCCGGCGTGCGACGAAACTTTTGGAAAAAGTTTGGGGGTAGTGGGGTTTGAACCCAGGACTCCCTCCCTAGGGCACATATGCTCGCCCACTAGGGTACAGTGGAACGCTCTAATGCCGACGGCTATTGCTGTATAAACAGCATTTTAGTAAACGTCCCGACCAAGGGCCAGGGCGGAGCAATACTCCCAATGGAGGACACAAACCTCCAGGAGCTGAAAAAAACAGAAAATGTAACGGACAGGGAGTGATTCCTGCGGTTTAGCGGAAAGGGTTGCGATTTAGCAAGTCAAATCGTTAAAAATTGACGAAACCACGCGGGTAATCGTCATTTTTACACATAACTCCAAGTCGCAGACAAGCGCAAAGGAAGCGGACTCCAAGAAAAGGGTTGCGCAAGCGTAAACGGCTTTTGAAAAAGAAGGTATGAGCCGTAGTTTTTAAAGTTCTAAAGGAAATTTTTGCACAGGTGCATCAAAATTTTATAAAAATCAGAGAAAAGTATTCAAATTCAACCCTCACCACAGAGCAGGTCAACAACCCACCTCTCAGGTATGTCAGTGTCATCTCACACTCACGCGTTGCAGTCGTGTTGGTTGTTTCCCCAAAACGTTAGGGTTGTCAACACTGTGCTCGTTGGGGGGTCGGGTGTTCCTCTCTCGTGCTCTGCACAGGTCAAAACAGGAATGAAAGGTATGCGATGCGAATGGAGCGCGCAGCGCGCACGTAGGGTTAGAATATGCGCTGTGCTCGCGATGCATGTGCCTAACCGCGGCATTCACACGCTGTGACGCTTTCCCTGTACCCCAATTCACCCTTGGTTTCTTCTTCATAGGTAAGTAAAGAAAGTGTTTGTTCGTGTGTGGCCGTGGCGTTAAAGTAGGGTTGCTTAAAACGCTTAGGCTTGTTTTGTGTTCGCTTCATTCGGCATTCACACGATGCATGGTGAGTAAGGTAGGTTAGCCCAGGAGGAGCTCACCTCCTGGTTGAGTCAGTGTGGATACGGTTTCGCCTCCCTCCCCTGCGTGCACATGATGCATTAAAGGGTAGGCCACGCGAATTGCGCATGGTAAACCTTGTTTAGGTTACCCAGGGGCTCCTCGGTACGTACTTTAAGAGAACCTGAGGAGTCTCTTAACGCTTGCTTGCTTGACAGGAGAGCTGATCCTTCAGCGTGTTTGCGGACAGTGTATTATAGGTCACACTGGGAAGCGTATAATATGTGGAGTGTGGCTTGGTTCCTCCGCCGCAAACACCCCGTCATTTGCCTCTGTTGTACAGGTGGGAGAGGTTCAGGGTGATTGGTGCACGCAGCAGCTGCCTTCGGCGGCTATCAATTTTTCTGCCCCAGCAAAACAGCAGCGCTGATCACAAATCAAATGACTGTGCCTCAGCCAGGACTGGCGAGGACAGTTCGACTTCAACGACATCTGCGCTATGCACGCAACGAGAGCTCTTCTTCCCTCCAAGCCCTAGCAGGGGAAACGCGTTGTGGCGTCCCCTGTTAGACCACAGTTGCTTAGCAGCGCTGTGTTCTCTTGTCTTCTTCACAAGAGGGCCATTAGGGCCCGAGACATCTTCGACAGCAGCCCCAAGTAGCGTGTGTGGGGGTTAGGGTCAGCAGGCCTGGCAGGAGTGGAGTGCAAGTGATGAGTGCTCACCCTGCCTTCGAAGGCCGGTGCTGGCGTTAGTGAGTGTAGTGTAGTGGTGTCTCCTGTCCCGCGTGCTTTTCCTCGTGGGCAGGGGAGTGCGTTAGTTTTTGGCCTGTAGCAAAAATGGGCGTTTTGTATGCCCTTAGCACACTTGGCCACCCCTCCCCTCTAGTAGGTAGGGCTTTTGCCGTCTTCCCCGAAGGATAGGCGCCAGCACAGAAATTGGGCACCATAGGAGTGGTAATAGTACCTGATTAGGACCTTCGGTCCGACGTCAGCGAAGCTCGGTCTCCGGGAGCCACGCCGGGGAGAGAAGTGAGACACACACAGACATACGTAGCACACATAGGGGTATGGTAAACCCTGAAAGGAAGGTCAGAATCCCATGGGTCTGGACCAGTCAGGGGTCCTAACTGTGGGCTCGCTTGTCCCCAAGGAGGGAAGACACACCTTGCCTCATAACACCTTGCTTGTCATTCCCCCCTGGTGTAGTAAGCCACCGTTCTTCGTTGGCTCCCCAAGGTCATTACATCAGGGCAGTTCCCATGCAACACATGGTCAACAAGGCATACACTCGCTGGGTGGCTGCAATCCTGATAAGCGGCCACCTGGCCCACGCTGGAAACCATAGGCATGGGTCTGCAGGGCACAGACAGGGTCAGTGCAGTGCTCAGTAAGCAGTAGTCTGTGAAAAAAACCAATGGCCTTCGGCCAGGGAGTGGTTGTCACGGGGGGCTAACGGTCCTGTCCTGCGATGCAATGCGGGGCAACTGTGACAACTGCTCTTACACCCATACACAGGCACGTCTGCAGAAGAGTGCTCATCGCACCTGTCAGTAGACTGACACAGGGTAATTAGTTTCGCTTCTTACGCTGGGACATAGTCTCAGCACGGGTTAGGAGCTGCCTCTCGTTGTTCTCAACGAGGTAAGTGCGGAAGATGGGGTTGATACTCCCATCTAGTTGTATGAAGGCTGACATAGGTTCCCAGGTCGCCTCAGATAACCCATAGCCATCCCACAGGGTTAGGAATTTTCAGCCCTGTTTATACTCGTGGCGAGCAATACCTGCAACCACGTAGTAACCATCGACTGCCATCTCATCGGCAGTCATCTCTTCGAGTTCGTCTGCCTCCTCTGGACTGGCAGCGTTTTCTAGGTCTATACGCTCAACCTCACTGTCGCTGAGGCGCCACTCATCCCAAGACAAGTCGTCTGGGGAGTGATAGTGCCTGAACTGCTTAGGTGCACACAGCAGTTCACCACCTAGACGTGGACTGCACCTGACATGGATCCTGGATCCATCTATCCTGATGATACGATAGGGTCCAAAGCAAGGGTCCTGTAGGCAGTTACGTGGCCAGGAGGGTAGGCGTGAATGGTGTACCAAAACAAGGTCACCAACCTTGAAGGGTTAGGGTTAGGGTTAGGGTTGAAGCTGGCAGGTCGCCGTAGGCGGTTCCGTCAGCTCTGTTCACGGTCACGAATGTGTCTCAGGTTAGTACCAGCCTGGTTAGCCAGAGACTGCTTGTGTTCCAGCCAATCTGCCACAGGGCTCTTGAAGTCCTCAGGAAAGGGGGTTTTGAAGAACCAAGCAGGTCGTCCTCCATGGAATAGTTCTTGGGGGGTGAAACCCGTAGAAGAGCTCTGCTGTGAGTTCATGGTCAGCACTGCCTAGGGCACAAGGCGTACCCAGTCCTTGGTGCGCTCCTGTTTCATCAGGATTCTTAAGTTTTGCTCCACCACACGGTTCTGTCTCTCACAGAGAGGGTTAGACGTGTGGGTATAGGGCACACCTGTGGTTACCTCCACGTTGAGGGCATTTAGCACTCGTTTGCACCACCCAGTGTCACTGCGGATGCGTACATCCTCATCAGAGTGCACCTGCTTAGGTGCTCCATAGGGTTCGAACCATTGTTCGACCAACATTTTCACAGTCTGCTCACCTGTGATTTTCTTACTGCAAGGGAACACACGGCTGAAGCGAGATAGACAACAGGTGACCACTAGGCAACTATCATAGCCGCCAAAGCGTGGTAGGCCGTGGATGAAATCCACGTAGAGAAGAGAGTTAGCACAATAGGGTATGGGTAAGCTGGAGATCAGGCCCCTATCCCTACTGTCGCTCTGCTTGCTGGCATGACAGCCACAAGCATCCACAATGGTCTGCATACGCGACCCCAGTTCAGTAAGGGTTAGACTAGAGTAGAAGCACTCACGGAAGAAGTCCACTGAGCGATTAGCGCCAGTGTGACCAGAACTGAGATGGGACCACTGTAGGCACCCATCCAGTCGTTCCTCAGGCACCACAATTTGGTCCTCGTAGAAGAGGTACTGATTGTTTTTATACCACTGGTGCCCGTCAATGACACGGGGTTCGAGACCAGTGTTGAGGGTTTGGAGAATTTATTCATACTCTGACTGATAGTCGGTTAGACTCCAACCCTCCAGGATTCCAGCAGTGCGCATGGACAAGTCAAGCTGGACATCCATACGTTGGAAAGCCTCTCTGGCGAGCGCCTCAGAGCTCTCACCAATAAGCGCATCGAAGTTGTTGCGCGATATATAGTCAGACAGTTCATTCTTTATCCCGGGGATATGATGCACTGTCGGCCTGAACTGGCTCAGGTAAGTCCACCACCTTTTTAGCTTTGCTTTCTCTGGTGCAGGGCCCTTCTGAAAAGACTTCACAGGCTCCTGGTCACACAGCCAGACAATAGGGTTAGATCCCAGGAGTCGGGATTGTGACGATAGCACCAACATACCGGCCAGGAGTTCCTGGTCATAGGTGCTGTAGTTGGAACGCGCTTGGTTCCATTTCCAATTCCAGTGTCCCAGTGGCACCAGTCGCCACTCACTGGTAGGATAGTCATGTTTCAACGAACCATCACGGTTCAGTCCAGTAGTACGATAATGGCAGTGGGTTAGTTCAGCGGGGTTAAGCTCCTGCCATTGGTAGATCGTACCACCCCCCCCTACATCACTGGCATCAGTGATCAGGACTATCTCGCCCTCAGGGCGGGGTACCCCCAGGCAGTTGGAGGAGGCAATTTTCTTCTTCAACTCCTGGACACACTCTTCTTCTCTGGAGGTCCACCTCCAGGGAGTAGTTTTCTTGATTAGGTCAGTGAGGGGTGCAGAGGAGTAAGTAAAATTGTGGATGTGAGGCTGATAGAAATTACAGGCGCCCACAAAACTCCTCACATCGTGTAGGCCCTTCTTAGGGTCATCGCGAATCTGCATGTCCTGTAGGGGCTGCATCTTAGACGCGGCTGGTTTCCACCAGCCATACCCCACGTCGAAACCCAAATACTCCATCTCCTGTTTCATAAACTCACATTTTTCGAGTTTGATTCGGAGATGGTTTTCTGGACAGACAATGAAAAATTCACGGAGGAGAAGGACATGGTCCTCTTTGGTATTAGTACCCAAACTCACGTCGTCGATGTGAGCCTCCATTTCTGCACCCCGAGAAATCAACTCTTGTACTAGAGGCCTGCGCCTCAGTATGTACAAAATTTTGTTCATAAGCTCCTGGAAGAGCGCTGGGGCATTAGCCACCCCGAAAGGCATAACCTTCCACTTGAAGACACGACCCTTAGGGGTTATAAAGGCCAACAGCTCCTGAGCTGCGGCGGTTAGGTCCACCTGCCAGACACCAGAGCGTTTGTCCATTTTGGTCTTGTACCTGCATTTGGCAATACGCTCCAGGGTGTTTTCCATGTTAGGAATACTCCCTGAGTGGTTCTTGGTTTTCTTGTTGACCTCACCATAGTCTACAACCAGACGTAGGGCAGTCGACCCTGGTTTGGCAACAAGGAAACAGGGACTGCAGTGATGGGGATAGTCCCCGTGCTTATACTCTTCAACGAGGCCAGCATCAATGCATTCCTGGATCTGGCGCTCGTTTTTTTCAACCTGTTCCTGTGGAGCGGGATAGGGACGACGCCTCACTCGCGTCTTTTCAAATTCTGGTTTCAATTTCAGGTCCATCTGGACCAGGTTTTACAAGAAAGGGGAGGCGGCAAGGCGCCGAACACCTCCTCATAGGTTCTCAGCAGTTTCTTCACGCGGGGGTCAAGGTTAAGACTCTCGAGTTTCTGAAGGAAATCGTCCTCAGCATGGAGGTTGCTTTTTCCATGTTCTTTCTTTTTCTGCCGATCAGCAGTTTCGGCAGGCACAGAACCATCGTCCAACTCAGGGGAACATTGCTGCCCATAGTGCAGAGAATACACTAGAGGTATCTCAGGATCAGGCAGCGTATAGGACTCATCGTCCTCCTAAGACCAGATGGAGGATTTCCACGTCTGTCTGAGGTATTGCAGCCGCTCTTGGCGCTCAATACCTTCGGTCTCCAGGTACAACAGCCGCCGGAGTTCCTGAGTGTCATGCTCAGACAATGGCATGTTATTAGCAGCAGGCCGCGCCAAAGCATCAGCACTCCGGGCCACGGGTTCACCTGTGTGCATAGGCTGCATGTGTAGCACTGGCTTCCGAACAGGGGAAGTGGGTTCAGAGGTTGACTCCAGATCTCCCTCCTCTAGCAACAGCTGGGCTAGGAAGGCACTATGTTTTAGGTCAACACAGCTGGGATCAACAGAGGGAATAGTGCTGGCGATCTCAGACAGTTGGTCGTCAGCATCCTCTTTTACAGCTGCAGGCTCCAGATAGTCATCGGGAGACTCACACCCTGTAAGTGTGGCAGATAGGTGCTCAGGAGATCGATTTTTGAGATAATAAAGGGTCAGGCCACGATTTTCGGCCATGACCTCTTTCAGTAGCACCTGGTCTAGGTCACACAGCGGTACAGGATTGAGAGATCCATCGACGATGGACAGGAAACTGGCCCACTCAGGGGCCTGCATAGCTGTGTCTGAGTCCTCAGGCACATAGATGGGGCCATCGGGGAGTTGTACTCTTCCCACGGTCATTCGATCTAGCATACGGCGCCAGTAAGCATGTTCACCAGAGCAGCCCCAGTCAGGGGTGCACATAACAACCCTTCCTCCCTCATAAGCGATTTTGGTTAGAACCTTCGCGAGCAGGGAGAAGGGAGGGTTAGCATACGCTAGGCCCATTGCTTTCCAGAAGAAACGGAAAGCATTGTTCAGTTGTTTCGAGCAGTACAACTGCATGGTGTGCTGTTGTTGGCTCGCAAACAATTCCACCTGGATCTCATCCAGGTTTACCTGAAGGGCCGCCAGTCCATTTTCAAGAACGTGACGGGCCAATTGGTAGTTTTCAGTACGATAGTTCGTCTTGGATGCGTAGGGCAGCCCAGACTCTTTTCGTCCTGACAGCTCCGAAAGGTACGGAGAATAGCCCACTGCCAAAGTTGCAGTGCAAAGAATAGGGGCGCTGTAGGGACAGCATTTTTACCTGGGGGTTTCTTCGTAGGAAGTCGGTGCCAATGACGATGTCAAAGGCGTCAGTGTCCAACACTCTGCAGTGTTGAGTCACGGTTTCGTCGCCCAGACATATAGTCACATCGACCCCCCCCAAGGAATGGATGGTACGCCCATCCCCTACTCTTATGGCCACAGTGTTAGTTTTCTTGAAAGTCTTTAGCAGGCGCCGGGCCACTATGGAAAGTGTTGCACCGGTATCAAGCACCGCTCGAAAAACCTGATCCCCGAGTTTCACGAGGATCCAGAAAACCAAGTCCTCCTCTTTGGAGCCGCCCCCCTACTCCTCATCAGGGAACTTAACATCCACCCCTGCAGCAATGAGAGACTTGGCCATCCAGGCCAAGCGCCTCTTCTTAGAATTATTCCCCTCAGGGGTAGCGTTATCCCCTTGGGAACGCTTCTTGGGGTCACCTGCGGCAGGAGCGGGTGTAGCAGCAGGAGTGGGTGTAGCAACGGGCGCTAATGAGCGCCTCTGGGGGTTAGGGGGTCCATTTTTGCCACCCCCCTGGGCTCCTCCTTTACCACCTTTATCCCCATTCGGGGGATTTCTGGCGGGCGTTTCGGTCTTCTGGCGTTCCGCCTCTTGACGCTTGAGTTTGTCACTCTCGCGTTTCTTGATGTGGCATTCGTCCTCGTAGTGACGACGTTTGCCACAGTAACCACAGGTGATGGTACACCTGAAATGGTCCTGATGGGTCACAGTTTTCCCATCTTTGGTATGCTGCTGACGTTTCATCTGCAGCATACAGCCACTGCGGAGATCGCAGTCAGAGGCATGACAAGGTCCCCCCTTGTCATTGACAGGTCTGCAGTAGAACAGGGGGGGTGTACCTGCATCAGGTTTAACCTCATTCATGGCACGTAGGTTACCCCTCCCTTTACCACCTCCCTGGTTGGTGTTAGTGGGATTTTGATGTCCTTTCCCTTCGCCACGTTCGGGGGTAGGGGTACCACCTCGACCCAAATGCTTCTTGAGGAATTTCTCCATGTGGGAGTCATTCTCTCTCTCAAGAGCTAGCTCAATCAAGAGGTCCACCAGTTCATCGTACGAGTGGGTCCTGCTCTTCCTCTCAGAGGTGGAGCGGCAATCATCCCACGTACGTTGGGGGATCTTACTCATGAGCCACAGGTGGGGCTCAGTGGCTCCGTAGGAACCCACGTTCATCCTCGAAAACAAGTACGCCAAGTCGCACACGTATTCAGAAATTCGCGCAGCCGATGGAAACTCAGGGAGCATAGGTAGCTCCTCGATCTGTGTGCGTACGCTGAGGTCAGTCTCATAGACTGGGAATGTTTTCTCCAACCTCAGGAGTACCTCTGCCCAGGTAGAAGTGGTTTTCACAATCTGTTTCACCTGTTTCTGCAAAAATTTCTTTTTGCATGAGCGTTTCAGCAGTGAACATTTGGTGGCCACATCCACATGGGATTGGCCAGTCAACAAAAGGAACTCTGCAAATTCTTCTGCCCATTCGGGCAGATTTTTGGGGTCGAACTCCGGCAGTTCCAGCTGGATGTTCGCCTGAGCAATTGGTCTGCCCGTCTTCCCAGCCCCAGGAGTTAGGCCTGAAGGCGACACGCCGGCAAGAGGTGCCAGGGCTGACAGCCCTCTTCTCTCAATCTCTGTGACAGGCACGTCCTGTAGATCAGCCATAGGCACTGTCCTGGCACGGGGGTGAAAGGGGCTGGGGCAGGTGACCTTAGGCAACAGCCTTGAGACCCTTGATCTCTTGATATCTTCGGCCAGGAAACTCAGTCCTGGAGAGAGAGAGGGCAACTCTGGCTTTGGTAAGGGTTCTGCAATACCCAGTTTAGCCTTAATGGCCTCCGATGGGGCCGTCACATCTGGATCTTCTGATCCAGACAGGAGTTTGGCCAACAGTTCGGCCGTATGATCCAGGGCACCGTAGGTTGGCCTTGGATGATGTTGTTCTTCGACTCGAGTCGGGCCCACTTCGGGAGCCCTTGGGGTTGGACAACATGCTCTTGGATACTCAGGTCTTGGTCGTCTTGGCAGGGATGCAGTCTCGGCTCTGTCGGACGGCAGGCCAGAGTGCGCGTAGGACCCTAGGTCTGTACGTGGTCTGGATCCATGTACTGCCAATGGCTCCTCTCCATCTTTCCCACGAATGGATTTGTAGTACTCCTCATGTAGGATGTACTCATCCATCTTCTTCCTCAGTTTCTCATACTCCTCAGGGCCTTCAATCGCTGTTGAGGATGAAGCCGGACAGTTGGATCTGGATACTGAGGATGCTACACATCTGTGGGGATGACTGAAGCTGTCTCCACCGTGGGCTGCTAAGGCCTCGGTGGTAAGGCCTTTATTTTCTTCCGCCCTTCTGCGTTCTGGATCTCCTTGGGACCCAGATGCGCCACTGAGATGTTGTGGTGCTCGGTAAGGTGGTTCACTCATTGGGTGGGCCATGCTGCCCATTTGCACTTGGACAGTTCTGATGGGCCAGGTCCTGACGCTTGTCGTGGACATGATGAACTTGTTGTTGAGCTTTTTTGTGCTGCACTTGTTCTCAGGGTCGGTTCAAAAGGTCACAAGGGACTGTCTCTTGTACCGGAAAGATGTCCTTGATTTATACCCTAGATATGTTGATGATATCCTGCAGGTTTTATAGTTGAAAACCCAAACCAAAGCAGCAAGTAGAGCAGGAACAGGATGTGGATCGAATCAATGATTCGTTTTGGAATCCAGTGTAACACAGAAGGGCTGCAGATAGACAAAGCAGGTTTATACACAAAGATTCAATCACAAATGGATAATACAAAAGATTTTAGGTGAAAATTGGTCTGACTCTTGCCTCAGAGATAGCATTAGGCACTTCATGTGCACTCTTTTGGGTGAAATGGTGCTGGTTAGGGATGTGGGGCATAGATGTCAGGACCACACAGAAAATGACTTGGCCAAGCAACTGAATTCAGAAACAGTTACAAAGTAGGACCACAATAAGTGGTAGAAACAATTGAGTATAGGGGTCTTGGGGTGGGAGACCACTAGGCTTAGCCTCCAAGGCCTAAAGCATGAAATGCCTGTTCCATTTCGGTATATCCTCCATGAAGGAAGGTACCTCCGCTCAGTTGAGTGGTAGGGGTGAACTTCATGGGGAGCTAGGGTCACAACCCTAGTTACTTTGAGAAAGTGTACTTTAGGCAACAAAAGAGAGATAAAAACACTTAAGTTTGTCTTAGCATCAACAAAAGGGTTTTAAGGGGGGCTTGGCCTGGATCAAGCCCTCCAAGAAAGACATGGCAGTGACTTTTTCTTACTGTAGGGGTACCACCTCGACCCAAATGCTTCTTGAGGAATTTCTCCATGTGGGAGTCATTCTCTCTCTCAAGAGCTAGCTCAATCAAGAGGTCCACCAGTACATCGTACGAGTGGGTCCTGCTCTTCCTCTCAGAGGTGGAGCGGCAATCATCCCACGTACGTTGAGGGATCTTACTCATGAGCCACAGGTGCGGCTCAGTGGCTCCGTAGGAGCCCACGTTCATCCTCGAAAACAAGTACTCCAAGTCGCACACATATTCAGAAATTCGCGCAGCGGATGGAAACTCAGGGAGCATAGGTAGCTCCTCAATCTGTGTGCGTACGCTGAGGTCAGTCTCATAGACTTGGAATGTTTTCTCCAACCTCAGGAGTACCTCTGCCCAGGTCGAACAGGTTTTCACAATCTGTTTCACCTGTTTTTGCAAAATTTTCTTTTTGCATGAGCGTTTCAGCAGTGAACATTTGGTGGCCACATCCACATGGAATTGGCCAGTCAGCAAAAGGAACTCTGCAAGTTCTTCTGCCCATTCGGGCAGATTTTTGGGGTCGAACTCCGGCAGTTCCAGCTGGATGTTCGCCTGGGCAATAGGTCTGCCCGTTTTCCCACCCCCCGGAGTTAGGCCTGAAGGCGACACGCCGGCAAGAGGTGCCAGGGCTGACAGCCCTCCTTTCTCAATCTCTGTGACAGGCACGTCCTGTAGTTCAGGCATAGGCACTGTCCTGGCACGGGGGTGAAAGGGGCTGGGGCAGGTGACCTTAGGCAACAGCCTTGAGACCCTTGATCTCTTAAGATCTTCGGCCAGGGTACTCAGTCCTGGAGAGAGAGAGGGTAACTCTGGCTTGGGTAAGGGTGCTGCAATACCCAGTTTAGCCCTAATGGCCTCCGATAGGGCCGTCACATCTGGATCTTCTGATCCAGACAGGAGTTTGGCCAACAGTTCGGCCGTATGATCCAGGGCACCGTAGGTTGGCCTTGGATGATGTCTTTCCTCAACTCGAGTCGGGCCCACTTCGGGAGCCCTTGGGGTTGGACAACATGCTCTTGGATACTCAGGTCTTGGTCGTTTTGGCAGGGATGCAGTCTCGGCTCTGTCGGACGGCGGGCCAGAGTGCGCGTAGGACCCTAGGTCTGTATGTGGTCTGGATCCAGGTACTGCCAATGGCTCCTCTCCATCTTCTCCACGAATGGATTTGTAGTACTCCTCATGGAGGACGTATTCATCCATTTTCTTCCTCAGTTTCTCATACCCCTCAGGGCCTTCAATCGCTGTTGAGGATGAAGCCGGACAGTTGGATCTGGATACTGAGGATGCTACACATCTGTGGAGATGACTGAAGCTGTCTCCACCGTGGGCCGCTAAGGCCTCGGTGGTAAGGCCTTTATTTTCTTCCGCCCTTCTGCGTTCTGGATCTCCTTGGGACCCAGATGCGCCACTGAGATGTTGTGGAGCTCGGTAAGGTGGTTCACTCATTGGGTGGGCCATGCTGCCCATTTGCACTTGGACAGTTCTGATGGGCCAGGTCCTGACGCTTGGCGTGGACATGATGAACTTGTTGTTGAGCTTTGTGTGCTGCACTTGTTCTCAGGGTCGGTTCAAAAGGTCACAAGGGACTGTCTCTGCTACCGGAAAGATGTCCTTGATTTATACCCTAGATATGTTGATGAAATCCTGCAGGTTTTGTAGTTGAAAACCCAAACCAAAGCAGCAAGTAGAGCAAGAACAGGATGTGGATCGAATCAATGATTGGTTTTGGAATCCAGTGTAACACAGAAGGGCTGCAGATAGACAAAGCAGGTTTATACACAAAGATTCAATCACAAATGGATAATACAAAAGATTTTATATGAAAATTGGTCTGACTCTTGCCTCAGAGATAGCATTAGGCACTTCATGTGCACTCTTTTGGGTGAAATGGTGCTGGTTAGGAATGTGGGGCATAGATGTCAGGACCACACAGAAAATGACTTGGCCAAGCAACTGAATTCAGAAACAGTTACAAAGTAGGACCACAATAAGTGGTAGAAACAATTGAGTATAGGGGTCTTGGGGTGGGAGACCACTAGGCTTAACCTCCAAGGCCTAAAGCATGAATTGCCTGTTTTATTTCGGTATATCCTCCATGAAGGAAGGTACCTCCGCTCAGTTGAGTGGTAGGGGTGAACTTCATGGGGGGCTAGGGTCACAACCCTAGTTACTTTGAGAAAGTGTACTTTAGGCAACAAAAGAGAGATAAAAACACTTAAGTTTGTCTTAGCATCAACAAAAGGGTTTTAAGGGGGGCTTGGCCTGGATCAAGCCCTCCAAGAAAGACATGGCAGTGACTTTTTCTTACTAAGCTCCAGTACAAGCTGAAAGTGTGTTGAAAGTGTATTCAAAGTGTGTTCAAAATTGACGCGCACGTTGTGCCTCTCAATTTGCGTCCCAATGCCGACAGTGATTATTACTGTGACAGACAGCGATCAGCGAACAGTGCGCAGTTAACGGGGAACAATGAATGGACAGTGTATCAAAGGAAAGGGCAACAGCGTTCGACAAGACCAGCGAGCGAACCGAAAGTGAGTTGAAAGTGTGTTGAAAGTTGACGTGCAATTTGTGCCTCTCAATTTGCGTCTCAATCTCCACTGTGATTGTTACTGTGAATCTCTGTCACTTACTCCTGCAGGTCCAACGTTTGCGAACAGTAATGGGGAGGTGTCATCAGAGGATGAAGATTCAACGCAGAAGAAGCGAGTGCAGTTCACTGTAACACGAGAGCGGGCAGAAGAACTAGTCTCCTCCCTCTGCGGGGTAATTTGGAAACAAAAAAGTCACTCCTGGTCAGAAATGTACACTGGTGTTGCTGCATTGACAAAAACAGATGGCAAAAAAATCCGTGAGGCAATGGAGGCGCTGGCGGCCGTGACAAAAGTACACTCGCAACTTCCAACGAACGGAAAGTACATCTATCGCATTGAAGAGGGGGGTGCTCGCCTTGGCTTTCAGATTGAGGCAGACACCTCCCACCTGCTTGCAATGATTGCAGTAGGCCCGAAAAAACCACTGACCTTTCACTCTTATGCCACTGGTACCAAGGGTACGAACGTTCCTGAGGGCCAATACCTCTTCCAAACCATGCGCCCGTTTGATACATTCCAGTGCATCCCGAATGCCAGAGGGCACATATACATGTTCTTCTTTGACTGTGAAGAGAAAATGAAGCTTGTATGCCACACAAACACTTTCAGGGACTCTTTGAACCCAAGTGACCGCGGTCCAACGTTGGATGCGCTCAGGCGAGTAGAGCGCAAGCTGGACGCTATAATGGAGTACTTGGGTATTGAACAGTGAAGTGAACAGTGAGCAGAGTGGTGCCCGCGTGCATTTGCTTTGAGGATACATTTTGGAAACGCATCTTTTTCTGAGGTTAAGTTGAGACACACGTTGAGACACTCAACTTGTGGCTCAATGTTTGGGCAAGATTCACTGCAAAACATTCGAATTTTAGCTCGAAATTGATTTTGACAGTATATGGCAGGGTTACTGCACATCACCCCATTTTTTTTTCAATACTTATAGTCAAGGAGTAAGAAAAAGTGCTTTTCCAATGCTTTGAGGCATACTCTAGTTGTATTAGAGATGCACTGAGCACACAGGCATTTCTATCTTAGTATTGGTCCTACCAAAAGTGGTGATAACACATTTTGACCTATGGAACCAAACACTAAATCAGGATATGGAGTGGACCCCTTAATCCCCTATCAATGTGAGGCAATTCATCTTTTCCTGAGTCGACTGAGAACTGACATATCCAGGGCAGAGCCTATGAATTTATCTATGTTTTCTCATGAATTCTTAGCTGTTCTAGTGGTATGCACCCTAGGGGGCTGGGCACCTCTTTTTGAGAGGTGCTGGGTTCAATTCCCGGTCAGCCTAGCTAAGTAGGAAGATCCCATGTGACATGGCAGTGACCTCATCGCCACATGCCCTGCCACCTCAGCACATATGGGACCCAAAACAAAGAGTGCACATCTCCTGAGATGGCACTATGGAGATTGAGTGACCATGGGGCAGTTTTCCAACTCTTTTCCAAAGCATTTCAGCTATCTTTGTGAATATGCAATCCGATTTGACCTGAGTTGCAGTTTGTGTGAATATTCTAACATCTTTCACTGTTTACACTGCAGCCCTTCATGCTTTGATCCTAATTTTCTTCTACTTGCTTATCTCTGGCTTGGGCTATCCTGGATTGGTGGTATTTCAGCAAATAAAACATTTTACTCATCAAAAACAAGCAGCAGAAAACCCTACACCAGCAGCAAGCAGCAGGAGCGGCACAAAAACAGTGTTGAAATCACTATAAAACTTTCTGGTAGCAGAGGCAGACTGTCTCTGCGTACCGGCAGCAACCCCGTGCCGTACAACCAGTGCGCCGAGATCAGTCATATATAAGCAGAAGGGCGAACAAAGATGGACACAAAGAAAGAGGACACCGACGTGAAGACAGCGCCTGAGGCACCAGCAATGCCAGCACCTGGTGAACCTGGACCTGGACCTAGCGCTGTACCTTCGGAGCCCTTACATGGGCCAGTGGACGTGGCGGAGGATTCCTTGGAAGGACTCCAGTCGGCCTTCCGGGCCCTCTCAGTCGAGGAGGTGTTCCTTCATCCTGTGAAGAGGAAGACAGAGAGCGAGAAGGATGCTGGAGGAAGCATAGCAGACGAAGGAGAAGACCAAGGGCAAGACCTGGAGAATGATCCTACCTTCGAAGGCGCACCAAGCGCTTCTGGCCTCCACGCATCACCCTCTCCTATAACCACCACACTCCCAATTCCAGACCCAGCCGCTGCAACATCCACACCCATAACCAACCCACCTATGGCAGAGGGCACAGGCTTTACTGGTATGCCTACCTACCCTGCCTATGGTTTGGGCCCACCTACCACTGCGTTTCCCGAGGCAACTACTGCCAGTGAGCCCGTGACCTCCAGTTCTGCGCCGCGATGGTATGCGGCTGACTATCACCATCCTCTACCCGCTACGGGAACCTATGTGGATGTTCCTGGGTATGCAACCTTGAGTGGGTTGAGGAGAGGACCTGAGTCTCTTGGAGGCAGGAGTAGAGGATCGGGGAGATCCTCCAACAGGTCCCTGACGCGGTCGGAGATCAACGAGGTGCTCCGAAGAGACACCTCTAAAATTGTTGGCGACCTCACTCAAGAGATTCGAGAGAAACTGGAGCCCCTGATGATACCGCCCCAAGCGTCAGGTACCACGGTGGGAGTGTTACCCCATCGAGTACAGGCCAACCACCTGGTGGCAGGGCTGACAAACACCCTGGGGAGCCTGAGGAGCCGACGGATGCCGACCCCTGCAGCGATACTGAGAAGTCCTTTCGTACCGAGAACGGCCCAGCCGCCCTACAGCCGCGTGACGAATTCTACGAGAGCCGAGCTGGACCGGCTGGGGCTGACAGCCTTGAGGGCAATGGTGGACGTGGGGCCTTATGGCTCTAGTGATCTAGGCGGAGACCCCTCCGATGATGAGCCGCCGCCTACGACTTCTGCTTCGCCCTCCGAGGACGACGACCCGGAGGACCCCGAGAACCCAAGTGGGAAGAAGAAGAAGAAGAAGAGGAAGACCCGACGCCCTGGATACGCAGGTCTCAGGAGGCTAAGGCCCTTGCCACCTCCAAGATCGTGGTGAACCTGCCTGAGTTCACAGGCAAGGACCTCTGCGAGTTCGCTGAGAATTTTGGCCGGTTTCTCCGATTGACCGGCCAAACCCACGCTAGTGGACGGGTGAAGTGTGATCTGCTCCTGCAGTGCTGCAAGACCAAGTACTTGGAGAAGCAGGTCAGACAGATCGTGACTAATTCCACCACCTTTGCCGATGTGTTGGTTGCCTTGGAGAGGCAGTAACCAACCTATGAAACCGAGCTCTCCATCAGGGCCGAGATTCAGAACCTGCCCGTGCTGCCCAACAACCCCAAACCTGGCAGGGTCTCTGAGCTGTTGGCTGAGCTGGATCACTTGGCTGGACGATTGACGCCCGGTTCCTACAGCAGCGACGACCTGCTCTTCTGCTTGGTGGCTAAGCTCCCTTGAGAGCTGTGGGACGAGTGCCGTTCGACGGCAGAGCACAAGGCTAGATCCCTCCGCTACGAGGATCTATGCGTGCTACTCCTGGAGCTGGCGCTGGAGAAAGAAAGCGACCAGGACCTGAACAACTACCGTCCTGGAGGTGGAGGCTCTGGAAGCCAAGGCAAAGGGTACCAAGGATCCAGACCTGGGCAGGGGACTACCCCCAAACACGCCCACGCCCGTATCATGGAAAACGTCAAGGAGCTCTTCTGGTGTGATGCCAGAGACGAGCAGGGACACCTGCAGCACGCCCCTGACTGCGAGCAGCGAGACTGCTTCGTAGTCCAAGGGAAGCAGCAGGAGAAACACACCGGCGCCAAAGCGAAGCTGCCGGATCATTACAGGTGCACCATCACGTGTGCCTTCTGTGGGAAGAGGAAGCACTACGAGGATGAGTGCTACCATAACCAGCGCCTATCAGCGAAGCTGAAGGGTGAAGATCCTGGCAAAGGCTCAGGCAAAGGTGGAGGCAAAGGCAAAGGCAACGACTCCGGCAAGGGCAAGTCGAAAGGACGTGGACAAGGACAAGACAAGAGTCAAGGTGGACAAGGAGGAGGCGCTAACCGCCAGCCAGACAAGGACAACAAGAACGCGGACAAGAACGGAGGCAACCCCAACCCTAATCCAGGGGAGAACTCCGAGCCCTCTGCAGGGCGGTCTGGTCCTACCACACGCTCACAGACGCAGGCCCAGAAAGAACAAGGGGCCAAGCGGGAGCACGAAGGTGGTGATGACGGCAACGCTAAGAAGAGAAGCCGTTTCATGAGGATGGCCCGCAAGCTGCGGAACAAGGGGTTCGAGGTGACCTGTCCCGCGGAGTTCTGACAGGGACGCTCCGGTGGCACCCAAGACCTGGTGTTTTGGGTACGTATCCGACTAGGGGGACGTGAATACCTGGGGGTATTGGATACTGGCGCCACCATATCTATAGTGGCCAAGAAAATTTTACCTTGTGGGAGCCTGAAGAACACCATGACCACTGCGGCTATACGAATGGGGGATGAATATGTGGTGCACAGCTGCGGGGACTGTGAAGTGGAGGTACCTATGGGCTCCCGGACTATCGCCTATCGGTTCTATGCAATGGACACTGAGGCCTTCGACTTTGTATTGGGGACTGACATCTTCGTGCAGCACTCCCAGATACAATCCCTGACGCTGCAAGCGCCCTACTTCCTCTACGTGGACCACGGCAGTGGCAGAGAGTCTGTGCTACTGGAGCAGTCGGAACATACCTGGAGTTACCTGAGGCTATCGAAGGAGGAGCCCTCGAACATGATGGCGGCCTCCAAAACTGAGGACTATCAACTATTGGGGGAAGTCCTAGACCAAGGTCTGAAGGAGTTGGGTTACTCTAGAGAAGACCTGAGTGTGGAGTTGTTCGCCGGCGACAAGCAGCATGTACTGGACCTTTACTGCAGCAGGCGGAGGAACTGCAGCTACAAATTTTACTGGCCCTCTTTCGGGATGGCCTACGGGAACCCCAGGTTCAGTGAATTGGGGAAGGTCCTGACCAAGGTGGCCTTGGAACGTTCCCGTATGGTCCTGTGTTCCCCCGATTGGGGAGCCCATGGGGGCAACGAGTACTGGCGAAACCTCCTGGACAGGCTGACTATCAGCTCTGTTCGGTTACCTGATGAGGCCTTCTACGTGCCTCTGGGGCGTAAGACGCCTATTGGGAAACCCGGATGGGGGAGTATGCTCAGCGTAGTGGACGGAGGTCTTACCTCCATCCCCTGGGAGGATCTGGACCCAAATCTGGTCCAGGCTATACAACGAGAAAGCGATGGACTCGCCTTGGGTGACTTGAAGGATCAACTACGACCTCAAGATGCTATTGAGACTATACCCGGGGGAGATGAGTACGTCGTGACTGACACCAACGCCCCCAACTCTCCCTGTCATGTACCTGTTCCTGATGGAGTCTCTGAGTGTGGACTATCCGAGCTACCCAGCTCTATCCACTCAAATGACGAAACTGAGCACGACGCCTTCTTCGTGCAGACCTGTGTGGAGGAAGTGGAGAACGCCGAGTACGTCGCCCCACTGAAACCCCGACTCTCCATGAGGGTGGAAGACCCCATGGACTAAGAGCTGGACCATCGATCCAGGCTAAGGGAGTATGTGGACTCCAAGAGGAAGTTGGTGGCGAAAAAGCTATGCTACACTAAGCCTACCAGCAGCTCATGGCCACTGAAGCAAGGACGTATGGGAGATCTATCCCATTTGAAGGAGGACCTCGAACAGAAGATCACCACCTGGCAAAGGGAGGTAGATCTTAAGCTCATGAAGAGCGTGTGGGGCGCCCATGTGAGGATCCCAGAGGAGGACAACCTCTCGGAGGAATGTGTATGTGAACCCCCTCGAGCGTGCCTATGTTGCCATCGTCCATCGAAGATGGTTGAACAAGACCTCCTATATGCCTACCAAGGGTTGAAGGACACTACCAAGGGCGAAGAGTTGGTGGAGGATCACCTCCCGACGTCTATTACTCAGGGGGCAAGCAACTTACACTCTGACGAGGACATGGAGGACAAGATCAAGCTATTGGACCCGCGGGTGCAGAAGCTTATAAGGACCTATCTGGAGGTGTTCAGAGAACTACCCCCTTCCAGCTTCATGTGACAAGCTGGTACAGATGGACCTCAAGCTGAAACCCGAGTTCGTGGGTCACAAGATCCGGAGGAGACCCTATCCAGCTCCTAAAGAGCAGGCTGACGAGATTGAGCGACAGATACAAGAATGTATCGACGCTGGCCTAGTCCTGGAGTACAAGGACGGGGACTACCACCTACACTGCAGCCCCTGTTTCCTGGTGGCTAAACCTCGGTCTACAGCCAAACGGCTGGTAGTGGACTACGAAGAGCTGAACAAGAAAACGTTGAACCACTCAGGGTCCATTCCCAATATGGAGTCTACCCTGGAGAAGATAGCCTCCTGTCGCTACAAGACCAAGATGGACAAGAGGAGCGGATTCTGGCAAGTGGACCTGACGCCCAACGCTCAGGAGCTACTGGCCTTCATCACCCCTCAGGGGAGGGTGTTCAAGTGGAAGGTCGTGCCATTTGGCGTGGCCAACGCACCCACTCTATTCCAAGAGCTGATGAACAAGATCTTGTCCATCCTACGGAGGAGACCTAAGGTGCAGGAGCTTATATCCCGTGGGGCCCAGATGGAGGCTCACATCGACGATGTATGCCTCGGGACCAATACCCAGGAGGATCACCTAATCCTCTTGGGTGAGTTCTTCGCGGTCTGCCAGGAGAACCACACACGACTCAGGCTGGAGAAGTGTGAGTTCATGCAGGAGACCATGCAGTACCTGGGGTTTGACGTTGGCTATGGGTGGTGGACCCCAGCGGCCTCTAAGGCCAAACCCCTGATGGATGCCAAGGTACGACACGAAGACCCCAGGAATGGATTTCATGATGTACGCAGTTTCATTGGGGCGTGCAACTTCTATCGCCGCCATATCAAAAACTTCACCTACACCAGCGCCATTCTGACGGACTTGATCAAGAAGAGTACTACTTGGCGCTGGGGCCCACAGGAGCAGCAAGCGTTTGACGAGCTCCAAGACAAGGTGGCCAACGCTAAGTGCTTGGGCCTGCCTAGGGCACAGAGGGAGATTATCCTGGTGAATGACGCCAGCAATGTGGGCGGTGGTGGAACGTTGTTCCAATGGCAAGCACTAGAGAAGGAGGAGTTCGACTCGGCCATTTGCCAATGGGGGACGGAAGGTCTTAACTGAGATGGAACCCTCAAGCACAGCTACCCTGACGACAAGTGGGTCCTAGTACCTCCGGGCCACTGCAACTGGAAATGGAACCAGGGCAGGGAGAACTACTCCACTTATGAGCAGGAATTGCTTGCGGGTATGCTAGTGCTATCCTCACAAGCACGACTGTTGGGGAGTAACCCTGTGGTCTGGGTGTGCGACCAAGAACCGGTCCGCAGTTTCCAGAAGGGCCCCCCACCTGAGAAGGCCACGCTACGGCACTGGTGGACCTACCTCAGTCAGCTACGGCTGACGGTACACCATATCTAGGGAGTGAAGAACGAGTGTGCAGACTCCATCAGCCGCAACAACTTCGACGCCATGATGGGTGCCTGGTCTGAAGCGCTGGCAAGGGAGGCGTTCAGCTGTATGGACGTCCACTTGGACCTCAACATGACGATGATACGCCCCCTGGATGGACTCCAACAATCGGAGTACCTGAAGGAGTTTGGGGATATCTACAAGCGCCTGGAGAAACACCTTGAACCCCTCCTGGTCAACCAAGATCAGTGGAAGAGGGACAAGAGCTACCTCTGGCACGATGACCGCATCGTGATGCCTAGTGACAGAGTCCCAGCGCTGCTGAAGTGCACCCATGAGTCCAGCGGTCATGTGGGTGCTGACCGTACCCTGAGGTTATTCAAGCAGTGCTTCCACACTACGTGGACTGACGACCAACTGCGGAAAACCCTCCAGCCCATTGTGGGCAAGTGCCCGTGCAGGTCCTGCAAACCAGGGGATATCAGGGACAGAGGTCTCTACTCGACCCTGTCCATCCCTCACTGTGCTAACAGTGTTCTATACGTGGACTACACGGAGATGGCGAAGTTCGGGGGCTATGACTTCGCTGTCGTGGTAACCTGTGGGTTGACGGGGGTTTACCTGGGTGTTCCCATGTACCAAGCACATTACCGGGGTGGAGACTATCAAGATACTCCTGGAGAAGTGGGTCTGTGTCTATGGGGCGCCCAAAGAGATCAACTCCGATGAGGACGTACGAGTACGCTCAGATACTGGCTGGTACAAGAGGGTCCTGAGATCCCTCAATGTCCAGGTGTCTACGGGGATTCCCTACTCGCACACGAGCAACCCCCTATGTGAGCGACAGATCCGTGTCCTCAAGGAGAATGTAAGGATATGGTGCAAAACTGAACGCACCAGAGACTGGGTGAGACTACTCCCCGTCATATCCTTGATGATGAACTCCCAAGAGAGTTCAGCTACTGGCTACTCGCCCCATGAGCTATTCCTAGGGCGCCTGGCATGATTCCTACATGCCCCCTATCCAGAGGACACCCATTCTTCTGTGGGTGAATGGGTCCAAGAGCAACAAGCGAAGGTGGGTAAGGCCAAGGCTATGCTCCAGAGAGTGAGGGAGTGTCAGTGGAACAAGAAGAACAAGCACCGAGTACCGGCCACCTACCAAGAGGGGGACTGGGTGCTGGTGCACCACAGTCAACTACCCGCCTGGCCACGCTCTACCAGCGATGACCCATACTTCGGGCCGTACAAGATTCTATCAGTGGATGGACACCCTATCACCGTGCGGTGTTCGCCCCGACTAGGGGGGACCCTGGTGTGCGCTGCTCAACACCTGAAGCGCTACTATGATCCTGAAGACCTCTGTGGGGAGGAGTGGGAGCTGAACAACGAGGAAATCGCCGCCCTAGACTACAAGGGGCTGCCAGCCCTATGGAAGTTGAAGGGGAACTCCCCGACATCAACGCCGAGGAGATGGCTAAGGAGGGCTTCTACCTGGTGAAGTCTGTCCTACACCACCGCTATCGCCAGGGTTGGCGCTTCCTCACCCTCTGGGAAGGGTTTGGAGTCCAAGAGGCCACCTGGGAGCCCTTCTCTGCGTTTGTTCTACCTGAGGGACGCCTAAACTCAGTTCTGGTTGACTACTTGTCCCAGAACAACCTTGGTGAGTTGCTGAGGCTCGCTGGGACGCTTGCCTCCAAGACTAAAGCTAGGGACTGAACCTTACCCCTAAGTGTGCTACGTATGTCTGTGTGTGTCTCACTTCTCTCCCGGGCGTGGCTCCCGGAGACCGGGCTTCGCTGATGTCGGACCGAAGGTCCTAGTCAGGTACTGGTACCACTCCTATGGCGCCCAATTTCTGTGCTTGCGCCTATCCTTGTGGGAAGACGGCAAAAGCCCTACCTACTAGAGGGGAAGGGTGGCCAAGTGTGCTAAGGGCATACAAAACGCCCATTTTTGCTAAAGGCCAAAAGCTAACGCACTCCCCTGCCCACGAGGAAAAGCACGCGGGACAGGAGACACCACTACACTACACACCCTACCTACAGTGGCACCATCCTGGTGGGCGAGCACCTCTGCAACTGGCTCAAGCCCCCACTCAGGATTACCACTCCTACACTCACGCTCTACTGGGTGTTGTTGGAGGTCAAGTTGTGAGTCCTAATGACCCTCCTGTGAAGAAGACAAGAGAACACAGCGCTGCTAAGCAACTGTGGCCTAACAGAGGACGCCACAACGCGTTTCCCGTGCTAGGGCTTGGAGGGAAGAGGTGCTCTTGATGTGTGCACAGCGTGGATGTCGAGGGAGTCGAACTGCCCTCGCCACTCCTGGCGGAGGTGCAGTCAATTGTTTGTGTGATCAGCGCCCTTGTTTAGCAGGGCAAGAAAAAAATGGTATGTTGCTGCACCAATCGCCCTACCTGCCCACCTGTAAAGCAAAGGCCAATGAAGGGGTGTTTGCGGCTGAGGAACCAAGCCACACTCCACGTATTATACGCTTCTCAGTGTGACCTATAATACACTGTCCTCAAACACGCCCTGTCAAGCAAGCAAGCGTTAAGAGACTCCTCAGGTTCTCTTAAAGAACGTACCGAGGAGCCCCTGGGTAACCTAAACAAGGTTTACCGTCCGCATTTCGCGTGGCCTACCCTTTAATGCGTGTGTGAATGCACGAGCATGCACGAGTTTGTGAACAACCTGTGCCAATCGCTGCCTAATCTTACCCACAATCACGAACTCCACCAGGGGGTGGCCCCACCTGGGCTTACCTACCTTACCTACCGCTGGAGAGAGAGAGCAAGTGGGAACGTGAAACGAGGCGCAAGCGAAGAACGTCGCTCTGCACTTGTGTGTATGTCTAATCACCCTGATCTGACCTCTAATCATCTGCAATCTTTCTAATCTAGCCGTCTATCGTTTGTTAGCGCTGCTACAAGACTCGTTCACGGAGACACGAGACGAGCAATGTGCATGCTGCATACGAGACGAGCACACCTGAGGTTTATACCTGATTCATTGAAGTCTTTTCGTTGATTTTCGAATTCTTGAATTTTGACTCTTACTGTCAGTGTGGGTGGAATCTGTATGTTTCTTTATTAATGTGTGTCTCGTCATTTTCCAGTCTACGTGAGACATACGTTTATAATCTCATTATTTCTGTATCTTCCGGCGCTTCACTAGGAGCCGCTCCTGCGCGCCGCCTTTTTATGCGTAGGAATTACTTGATTTCAAAAATCGGGAGATGACTACAATTTTGATAAAAATTTGCTTCTGATGCACCATTGGATTCTGCTCAGCTGTGTTGTCTTAGAAAAATTCTAGGCCGTCATTTGACGGATTTTGGTGTTGTCGCTTCGCATTTGCGTGGATTCGTCCATAATTCTCCCATTCCTGCCTCTGCAGATATCCTCGCGAAAGCGTCGCTGAGTAGGCCGCTTTCTGGGCCGAAAAGCAGCAGCCAGGAGACTGAGCAGAACCCAAGACCCCACCAAGGGGCAATTTAATTTCTTGACGACTCCCTTCGCCCTAAGATCAGGACAGCAGGTCGCCAGCAGGTTTTAACAACCGGAGCGGATGTCCATACAGAGTCTGGCGTTGGGTTAGTGTCGCGCTGCGTCTTGGAGGGAGGGATGCACATGCACATGGTTTTGGCATGCTCCCAACCTAACCCAACCAAGCCACAGGAACCTCGGCAGCGCCATGAGCGCTGAGCTTTCTGTAGGAAATGTTACGAACAAAGCAGCAAAAAGGCGCCAGCCATGGTGAGCGCCCATTTTTCTGTGTGAGGGAAACTATAGGTATTTTAAAGTAGATGTGGAAACCAAGGAAAGGCCAAGAAGAAAATCTCTTTTTCCTGAACATGCGACAGTGGTGGCCACCACAGCACAAGGTGGGAGTAAGAAAAAGTGCTTTTCCAATGCTTTGAGGCATACTCTAGTTGTATTAGAGATGCACTGAGCACACAGGCATTTCTATCTTAGTATTGGCCCAACCAAAAGTGGTGATAACACATTTTGACCTATGGAACCAAACACTAAATCAGGATATGGAGTGGACCCTTAATCCCCTATCAATGTGAGGCAATTCATCTTTTCCTGAGTCGACTGAGAACTGACATATCCAGGGCAGAGCCTATGAATTTATCTATGTTTTCTCATGAATTCTTAGCTGTCCTAGTCGTATACACCCTAGGGGGCTGGGCACCTCTTTTTGAGAGGTGCTGGGTTCAATTCCCGGTCAGCCTAGCTAAGTAGGAGGATCCCATGTGACATGGCAGTGACCTCATCGCCACATGCCCTGCCACCTCAGCACATATGGGACCCAAAACAAAGAGTGCACATCTCCTGAGATGGCACTATGGAGATTGAGTGACCATGGGGCAGTTTTCCAACTCTTTTCCAAAACATTTCAGCTATCTTTGTGAATATGCAATCCGATTTGACCTGAGTTGCAGTTTGTGTGAATATTCTAACATCTTTCACTGTTTACACTGCAGCCCTTCATGCTTTGATCCTAATTTTCTTCTACTTGTTTATCTCTGGCTTGGGCTATCCTGGATTGGTGGTATTTCAGCAAAAAAAACATTTTACTCATCAAAAACAAGCAGCAAGAAACCCTACACCAGCAGCAAGCAGCAGGAGAGGCACAAACACAGTGTTGAAATCACTATAAAACCTTCTCAAGGTGCACCACAAATTGTCAAAACTCAAGTTGTGGTTAAGTTGAGACACACGTTGAGACACTCAACTTGTGTCTCAATGTTTGGGGAAGATTAACTGCAAAACATTGGAATTTGAGCTCGAAATTGATTTTGACAGTCTATGGCAGGGTTTCTGCACATCACCCCTTTTTTTTTTAATACTTATAGTCAAGGTGCACCACAAATTGTCAAAACTCAAGTTGTGGTTAAGTTGAGACACACGTTGAGGCACTCAACTTGTGTCTCAATGAGTTTCGGGATAATTGAACCCCAAAAAATCCTAGGTGTCAGGAGCTGATGAATAAAATCCTATATATCCTGAGATGCAGACCCCTTGTACAGGAACTGGTTTCCCGCGGGGCTGAGATGGAGGCACACATCGATGACGTGAGCCTGGGTACCAATATGCAGGAGGATCATATCCTCCTCCGACAAGAGTTTTTCACTGTCCGTGAGGAAAACCATCTCCACATCAGACTCGAGAAATGTGAGTTCATGCGTGAGGAGATGGAATATCCACGTTTTGATGTTGGGTATGGCTGGTGGAAACTAGCCGCATCTAAGATGCAAGGCCTGCAAGACATGCAGATATGTGACGACCATAAGAAGGGTCTGCACGATGTGCGGACTTTCATTGGTGCCTGCAATTTATACCGGCGCCATATCCACAATTTTACGTATTCATCAGCCCCCCTGACTGACCTTACAAAAAAGACCAATCCTTGGCGATGGACCGACAAGGAAGAGGCCTGTTTCTAGGCGTTGAAGAAGAAGATCTCCTCTACCAACTGCCTGGGGGTAGCCCGCCCTAAGGGCGAGATAATACTCCTCACAGATGCCTGTGATGTAGGGGAGGGTGGTACCCTATACCAGTGGCAGGAGCTTAACCCGGCTGAGTTGTCTCACTGCCAGTTTCAAACTTCAGGTCTGAACCGCGATGGAACCCTGAAGCATCACTACCCTACCAATGAATGGCGTCCGGTACGTCTTGGTCACTGGAACTGGAAGTGGAATCAAGCACGATCAAACTACAGTACCTACGACCAGGAACTTTTGGCTGGGATGCTCCTGCTTTCTTCTCAGTCCCTTCTACTTGGTACTAACCCTATCGTCTGGCTTTCTGACCAAGAGCCAGTGAAAACGTTTCAGAATGGTCCCCCTCCTGAAAAAGCGAAACTAAAACGATGGTGGACCTACCTCAGTCAGTTCAGGCTGACTGTCCACCATATCCAGGGTATAAAGAACGTGATGGCTGACTATATATCTCGTAACAACTTCGACGCCCTCCTAGGTGAGAGCTCGGAAGCGTTGGCCAAAGAGGCGTTTCAAAGCATGGACGTCCAGCTGGACCAGTAGTGGAATGCCCAAAGAACGAATTTACCTTTGGTGATGGGAATACACTCAAATCGGTGGAAACGGGGCAATTGCATGTGGTTTTGAAGGGGATTCCATTGAAATTTCAAATTGATGTGGTGACTTCGCCCGTGCCTTTGTTGTTGGCAACAGCTACATTATCAAAGCTTTGTATGGTGCTTCATGTCTTCAACGGTGTGGTGAGCATCCAAATTCCGGGAACTACCAAGAAGTTGTGGATCAAATGTTTGGAGAGAAGGTCGGGTCATCTTTTGTTGCCTTTGGGTCAAAAATGACGGTGTAACCCCATGGATACCATGGGGAATGAATTATTGGATGGTGATCTCAATCTTGATTTGGCCTTGGGTGTAGTGGTGAAAGACATTGCAACCAAAGAGGATATGGCATGATGGTTGATGAAGCTCCACAAGAATATGAGGCATGGAAATATGCAAAAAATCAAGTCCTTGGTGGTAGAAGCACATCCATGGGTTTATTGGAATAAGCAAACAAAGACTTCCATTGTCATTCATGTGAGGAGCTCAAGAGTTCCTATCTCTCTCTAATTGTAGCTTTTCCAAGTGAGGCAAGACCAAATGCCAATTTGGGAATGGATCTCTTCTTTGTGAATTCGATACCAATCCTGCATGTGCTTGATCTCTTTTCCAAGTTTGTGGTGATAAATAGAGTGAAAAGCAAGGAACCATGGGATGTACTCACGATGTTCATTGCTTCATGGGTGCGTTACTTTGGGGTGCCACAAAGGATCATCACCGACATGGGAAAGGAGTTTGACAACAAGGTATTTCGTTTTGTGGGTGAGAGATTGGGAATCAAGTTGGATGTGACACCAAGTGGAGCACATTGGTGTCTTGGGCAAGTAGAGGCCAAGCATGAGAATTTGAGAAGAATGATTGAGCAAGCACTCAAGGAGAATCCAAGCAGGCAATCGGAGGAGGCCATTGATTCCACCATGATGGCACACAATGCTACACCGGGTTCCACGGGTATATCCCCCTCCCAAATTCAATATGGGAAAACAATCAATTTGCCAAATGCATTGGATGATTCCCCGACTCGAATGGGTTCAATGTGTCCGGATGATCTACCGGAGCAGCATCTAAGGTTTGTGGAGAGGTTGCAACATGAGATGGTGGATTCACAGAGAAGGTATTGGCAACAAGATGCATTGGTGAGATTGCAACGGGCGGAGAACTTGGATACACGCAGGGGTGATCATGTGCAGCCTGGAGATGAGGTGTTGGTGTGGAGAGAACCATCGCGCAAAGGGCAATTCGGGTGGAGAGGGCCTTGCAAGCTGATGGCAAGTGATGATGACTTGATTGTGGTCAAGTGGGCGGCGTCCGTGTTGCGACTACATCCATTTCGGGTGAAGAAGATCAAATATTCGACGGGTCATGCGAAGGTTGACTCAATGGAGGGGGGACACATGACATTGAGAAGTGAGAACATGGCACCGATCGAGGAAGTGGTGATTGATGAGGCCCGAAATGAAGAAGTGACAACACCCAATCTACCACGAGATTTGAGGTATTTGTATGATGATGACGGAGAAGAGGAGGCACATCTGTCTTTGTTGTCCTATTCCATCACACAACTCAAAGGGTTGAGGGATCAATTGGTGTGTTTGCAATTGTCCCATGAGAAACAAGTGAATGTAAGGTATGAGGCAAAGCATCAAGAGCTCAAACAATGGGACACGTTGGGCGTGTGTGACGTTGTGAAGGGGGAACCACACCATCATGTGATCAAGGGACGATAGGTCCTCACAACAAAGGTCAACAAAGAGACGCCGGAATGTCCAAGATACAAGGCAAGGTATGTGGCCAAGGGATTCCAAGAAGTGCAATGTGATATGGATGAATCATCCGCACCCACAATTGCAAAGGAGTCATGGAGGTTGATGCTTGTGATATGTGTCAACAATGATTGGGTACCAAGCTCCCTTGACATCAAGACGGCATTTCTTCAAGGAAGAGGCTTTGATAAAGAGGTACTTTTGGAACCCCCAATGGAAGCAAATGTGCCAACGGGTCATGTATGGAGGTTGAAGAAGCCGGTGTATGGTTTGAAGGAGGCAAGTCTCAAGTGGTATGAGTCGCTCATGGACTTTTTGGAGCCACATGGTGGTATGAGAACAACCATTGATCCATGTTTGGTCATGTTCACATCAATGGGCAAACTATGTGGCATGATGGCAATCCATGTGGATGATATTTGTTATGCGGGTACAAGAAAGTGGAAGGAGGGGTTTATTCCCGAATTAGGCAAGAGGTTCCCTTTAGGAAGTGAAAAGCATGGATCGTTCACATACATTGGTTTGGAAGTGAGCACACTACTCTCGGAAGATGGACACATTGTGGGGATTTATGTGAGTCAAAAAGAATACATTGAATCTTTGGAGGTGGTGCCCGTGGATGGAAAGCCGCATGATTCATTGGACCCTAACGAGATCACTTTGTTTCGCTCTTTGCTTGGTAAGCTCATGTGGATTGCCGGTCAAACGAGGCCGGATATTGCTTTTAAAGTTTGCAATCTTTCTTTGGGTTTGGCGCATCCTGGGAAGAAGCATCTCACTTTGGCACATAGAATTGTCAAGTACCTCAAAGGCTTGCATGTGCCCTTGATATATAGACCTTTTGTTGGGGATTGGACATTCATTGTGTATTCCGGTGCCTCTTTTGGTACGGCCGAGGGATGTGCATCCATTGAGGGGAATTTGATATTTTTTTGGGGGGGGTCGTGGACCAATGAATCTCATTTGTTGGTACTCAAAAAAAATTCGACGAGTGGTGAGGAGTACTGTTGCCGGGGAGTTGTTGGGTGTCAATGATGTGATTGATAAGGTGGTGCCACTCAATGAATTGTCCGAGACCCTATTGGGACATGCGCTTGAGGTGAGAGTGAGGACCGATTGCAAGAGTGTGTATGACACGGTGTACCATCACAAGGGAGCAACAGAAAAAAGGTTGCTCATTGACATTGCCATTCTTAAGAATGTTTTATCGACTAAGGAGGTTGAATCCCTAAGTTGGGTGCCTTCTCATTTGCAATATGCAAAATGTGTGACCAAGGACTTCTCATCTAAGTCTTTGGTGCAAGTGATCACATCCGGCTTTTTGTCTTGTGGTGATGGATCACAATGAGTGGTGCAATGTCAAAGGTGAGTATATATATATCCGTGTGATAGGGATGCAGGTTCGAATTCGCACGAATTCGCTCGAATTCGAATTCGCCCCGAATTCGCACGAATTCGTGGACCGCTCTGAACTCGAATTCGCAACTTCCAATTCGAATCCTCCCTGATTCGCTTGATTGAATCCATAGGCACGTACAATTTACCTTCTAGGTTGCAATTCACCTGTTTACATATGGGTATGCCACTACCCAGTACCATATCGCATAAAAGATTTCCCAAAAGCTTCCGTAACCTTGCAATTTTTGTTGTTTGTTGTTGCTTGCATTTACCATGCTCAAACGATTTGACGATTGGACAAAAAAAAAGAAAATCAAAACCAAGAATTCCAAAGTTCCTTGATTCTTTCAAATGCGTTTCGGAAAAGAAGCAGCAACGAAGCATGCAAGATCACCAATCCACACACAAACCATCACATGTGAACCACTTGTTGCCCTTATTGGGCCTTCATTCATTGCATTCTTGAATTGAATCGTTGGACTTGAAGTCATCTAAGAGAGAGCATACACGGCACCGGGAAGGGTAAGGAGGGTACCGCTGTCAAGGATATGCAAGGGCTACAAGGGGCTATGTACATAGCTTAAAGGAAGGTTGGAGCAGTTGTGGGTGCCCAGGGCCTCACTGCGGCTGCGTCGGGCTGCTCTCGGCTGCTTCTCCTTCCACACACGCCCGACAGTGCGTGGTTGCCAAGGGGCAACACGTTTTGACTGTCAAAAACTAGAAAAAAAAAGTCGAAAATCAAAAGTTCGGGACGGGTTTTCCTCCAAACTGGTGGACTTCTGGGGAGAATGGAGGGTATCGCCGTGTTCGGTGGAGCTAGGCGGACACAGCGGTGTGTTCAAAACGCAAAAGTAAATTTTGTTTTCGAAAACGAGTACGCAGGCACCGGACAAGAAAATCAACGGCTCATTCGAAGCAGAATCATCATAGTTTTCATTGTATCAAGTCCAAAAAAATATTGCATCGCACAGTTCAAAGTTAGTTTTTCATCTGGAGTAAAGACGGCGCATGCGTGATCATTTTGCCGTCGCCTGCGAATTCGCAGCGCGAATTCGCCCCGAATTCGCAGTACTAAGAATTTCAGGCCGAATTCGCAGCGAATTCGCGCTGCGAACGAATTCGCAGCGAATTCGGCGAATTCAAATTGAATTCGCTGCGAATCTGCATCCCTACCGTGTGATGTTGGCAAGGCCAACATAGAGAGAGACGAATGTTGATGTGAGAGATATATGGCTAATGTGGAGCAATGTTGCTCATGCCAATAGTGAGTGGAGGGCATGCATAGTAATGGATGCATATATGGGAATGGAATGGCAACACATACATGACATGACAATATCATACAAGCATGCACATGATATGATAGGTCATAGATGGACAGGCCCTAGTGGAGCACATGTGCACTCCTATAGGTGGCAACTATTGCCAAGCAATCATGGGTAATTCCTACCCATGTCAACCGACACATCAAGATGTATAAAAGGATGAAATCATGGTGCATGTGGTGTGAGGTCGATTCATTTGTTGTTATGTCATTATTATTATTATTATTATTATTCCATATTATTAAAACTATGCAGCCCTTTGTTGATGATTCTGGACCTATTTGAGTTTCGAGATCGTGTTCTGGCCTTGCTTGTCGCCACCGCCGCTCCTGCATCTTTTTCTTGATTGCTTTTGGAGATTTAATAGCATGGATAACGTTGAATATAACTCCCCAACGATCCAAGTCTTCAACGGTTTGCTTTAGTATTGCCTCAGCAGTGTGCCTCTCCTCTGTGAAGCCTATACAGTTGAGTAGGACTTCATGAATTTGTGTCCAATTTTCATCCATGAAATACAGCATTGAGGCCATTAGACTAATGGCGGAATCACACTAAATATCAGCAGCCATTGATGGTTTGACCTTTGCTTTCACCAATAGAGCAAAGTGTCTTCTAACCTCATGGAAACCGATGGCAGACATTTCTAGGATATGCTTGGTGATCGTTTGCAGGCAGCAAGACTCGAGCTTCCGACAAGAGATCTAAGAGTAGAATTCTTTGAAAGACTGGCCATTCACAAAGGATGGAGGCCGCTTCGCTTTAATAACCCACCATGTAAGACGTCTACGAGCCTTGTGCCACTTGTGCTTCGTCCATTTGATTGTTGTGTGTTGCATTTCAAGAACTCCGTCACATGCTGCTTCCTATGTGTGTCGCGTTGGTACCTTATTTGCTTTTTGTTGCACTACCGAATCTTTATGGGATGCATTCAAGAGGGACCATAGGTTGTTTGTCCCACCACTCCTGCATATGGCTTGCCCACACCATGTGCCATCCAACCGCTTTACTTGACAGATAGCAAACTCTTTGCCACCTTCTTGAAGAGTTGCTTCACGAAATGCTTTCCACACAAGGGAGGTTGGCTTCCGCTGGGGACCAAGTTGAGGGGTTTGTAAAGTATCTGCATTGGATGAGGATGACCCATCTTGCGCTTTTGGTTTCTTCTTTTGTCCCTCTAGTTCAGCCTGAGCATCACGTTTCTTTTTCTCTTCATTCCAACGTGCCAAATTCTCGAGGGCATCAGCAAGATGTGCTAGAGGTTACCAAGTGCCATTAGCCTCGCTGTACCTTTGCCAATGCACCAAATATTGAATTTGCCCATGATGTCAGCGCTCTCCAATGATGTCCTAGGCATTGTACATGTCTTTGCCACCAGCGGGATCTGCAATGTGCTTAGGTGTCCTAAGGTTGCCATCTTTTTTGCCATGAAGGGGTAGACCTGTAGGTGCCTGTGGTTTGGCACTCTTTGGCTGTGGACCACACTTTCCCAATGAAAATGCTAAGAATAAGCGCATGGCACAACGAAGCATCGCCAAAATTTGAAAATTTTTGCATGGTCAAAAATTTCAAAATCTGTCTGAAGTCTTTGGAAATTGGAATGATTTTGATGCTTTGGCAAGTGACATCCCGATGACTATGCATGACGGATTATGATGACATCATCAAGGGAAGTCTTACTCACATATTAATAAGTACATTTGCTTATTGGGTGTACTAGTAGTCATGGTTCACAATACATTATGCACCAAAAAAATAGGTGCATCGATCTAATATTAGGTCCATTGAATACCGGTACATACCGGTTGTTAAAAAACTTACCACCTCCACGTACCGGTGAAAATTTAAAAAAAACCTCCAACACCCGGTTGTTTTCAAAACTACCATGTTGCAAACCATATTTTGATGTCCCAAAAATTCGGCTGGTTGTGAGAAATTGTTTTTGATACTCCTCACAATACCGCTCTGCACACTTCCGACTGGTGAGCGACGGCGGGCTAGAATGAAGAAAGTGTGTCTCCGCTTGAAGAACAAACACTTGTTCTTGCTTATGACATTCGCTTAAACACTGCCAAATAGCCTCCAAAGACTTCGCAATCCGTCAAGCTGTTGAGGATTGCTACCACCGTGACCCTCGGCCGGCGCACGAGCATTTGCCGCAATGCATACCGTACCACCCTTGCGCTTTCGGTCACTCTAAGAAAAGAAAATAGGAAGCAAGAAGTGCACGGTGCAGAATTCAACACCATGGTACCCGTGGCAAGCATCATACAAAAAAAAAGATCGTTCTGTACCAGCAGGGGCTGCACGGTGCAAAATTCAGGACCATGGGACCCATTGCAAACATCAAACTAAAAAAACAACTTGTCTATATGCCAATGCGTGCTGCAACATGCAAAATTCTGGGCCATGGGACCCTTGGCAAGCATCAAATTCAACAAAAAATCCCTTGCGTACGAGCAAAGTCTGCCGTATGCAAAATTCAAGACCCTGGAACCCAGGCAAGCATCACACTAAAAAAAATTGAAAAGGTAGCACTAGGGGCTGCAGGGTCCATCAAGCCACGTACCGGTATTGATTTGTCGCTTGTTTTTGAAACAAACGGCGCCAAGCAGCCCAATCTAGGTCATTGTGGTCAACAAATCCCACTTCATCGTGCCGGTCTTCTCCTTCGGTTTTAACAGCCATTCAATGACTTCCTTCCAATCTTCAGAGTTGACGGAAATCAATCCACTCTTCAAACTCTTGACCTTCGCAACTAGCTGCTTTCTAGCCTCGCGAAACCTTTGTATGGTTTTGGGAGCGCGTCGCTTTGTACGGAGCGATGGTGTTGCAGATCTGGATAGACTTCTTCGACACTCTTAAAGCGGTGGCGGCGGTGAACGACTGCGTTGGGGTGGTGAATCGGCACTTGGGATGGCAAAAGAAATGGAGTCGATTTTGAACTGCGAATTCACCACCTTGATTGCATCTTGAAATGCTCCAAATGGATGAATCCTTTTGGTGAAAACCGCACCACTAGGGCAGGAACACGCACCCCATTGGAGCCGGTGTAGAACACCTCATTGAGGTCCATGGTGAATGCAATCGAGGGTCTAAAAGTATGAAAAACAAAATATGATATCCCGCAGTAAACACCCGAAAAATGCATCACTACAAACCCGGCTCAGGGTGCCCGTTTGCAAAAGAACACACAAATAGGGGAAAGGAAGCGCTGCTACGATTATGTGCAATGCCAACGGCACACTATGACAATGCTGTGTGCGTGCCCATGCCCATCATACACCCCAAAAGCTAGCTACCAGTATGGGAGAACAGCCCCTAGAGGCCAATCGAGATCCAAACGCGAAAAATTGGCGCGCCTCACCCAAACACCACTTAAAAATGGAAAACAAAAACGAGCTGGAACACCAAAACCACTCGAAATCCAAACACAAGCGTTCGTCCGCACTGAAATGGCAAAAGCCAACAGCAACATACAACAGAAAGCGCAACAAAGAGCACATGTATCATGTATCGCATGTGCCCGAAATGATCCAAACCACTTGTATGCACTCACCTTGCATGCAAACATGAACGTTACTACAATATCAAGCAAAGTTCATCTATGTTGCGCTTCACCCACTCTGCACGTGTATTGGGTGCTGCAGGTTGTGATTTCCCTTTGAACTTCTGGATCCACGGAAATTTTCGGCTACAGATTACGATTTCTGCAACGGCTGAAGAAAACAAACACTGTGATGTGCATCTCAGGACGAAATGCTTCCAAACACATACCATATTGTATACCTTGGGCGCCAGGAAAAAGAGGCAATCACATTTTTCCACGGTTGCGGGTACCCCAAGGGGAGGAGAGATGCTGTCACGCTGGAGCCGCCAGGGGCCCCTAGCCCTGCGCGGGGAGACCTTGAGCAAGAGTGCATGAATATCATTGCAAACAGGAGCAAACTAATCAATGATTGCAATGGGAGTAGCACTTTAAACTGTTTGCTTGCAAACAGTGAATTTGCAATACCAGCATCTTATTGATGGTTTGCAATGTAAGCTCTTTTTGTGCAACACTTTTCCCCAGGGGCCTTTCCGAGCAGCAGATTAATGCAGCAGCCCACAGTGGTCGACGCTGTGTTGATTGCAAGATTCAGGCCCAGCGAATAATACAACCTCACCCAAATCTTCCCCTCAATCTACTGGGTACCAGTGCATCAGCCTCTTCATCATTCAGTTTGGTGGGCAACCCTTGTGCCCCTGGTCTGCCTCCACGACTGCTGGCCAACAAACACTCCTTGTGCTTCTGTGGTGACCAAAGTTGGTCATGGCCACTAGTCTTGCTGAGTGTTCAATTGCAGCTTGCATCACGATAGCACAACAGGGAATGCCACCACAAACCAATTGCCCAGGCACTCACATCAAGAACAACAAAAGAAAAGATCATGAAGAATCAAGATACATACATCAAGAATGTACAAAGTGAACACAAAATTGAAATATATCCAATTGACTTCACAAACCAGTGATGCATCCTGCATTGGCGCACTTTGCCTTTCAAACCCAAACAAAGTGAAAGAGAGGGATATGGGTCGGAGGACGGAAAAATAAACAGCAAAAAGAAGAAGACAAAAAAAGAGACAAAGGGAATAATTCATAATATCACACCAACTTTGCATTGATAGAGGCTGAAATCCTATCTCTACTGCATGCAGATACTTCCAGTGAAACAAAAATTTGAAATCATCCTTGCTCAGTTTGCCAACACTTCCAACCTCTGTTGACAGACAACTGTGACAAAGAGGGCCATAATGGGTTAAAAAAAACAGAGAGAGAGAGAGAGAGAGAGAACCCAAAGGTAGTCACCCAGGGGTAAGGGGGCAACATATTAAAAGAAACCGTACTACTGACGGTGTTGCACTGGTTGATGATGGGATAATACAGGGACTTAGCAGTAGGTCAGTGCTGTGAAGATCAGTGCAGTTAAAATCAATAATTTGCCAATCCCCATATCAAATAATTGAGGCACAGAGCATGCAAAAAATTTTCCTTAATACACAAACAAGACAATAACAAAAACAACACAACGACACCAACGATACCAACAACAGCAACGACAGCAACAACAAGCGCAACACTACACTACACCGCACCAACCTGAACTACACACACAACATACACATTCCATTGGTACCGATTAATTATTGGGCAATGTCTGACACAATCCCCATTCATAATCTCCGCTTTCGCCGGTGTATGTCACCCGCTGTGTGGTCCCTCGGCAACAACCCTGGTTCGCCACCACGCCTTGGTACTGCAGCATCAGTGCCCGACTTGTGGATGAAGCTGCTTCGACGCTTAAACCATACCCTTTGCTGGTGCCATTTATGAAGCAGCCGCAAAACTCAGGGTGTGCGTCCACAAGGGCCTGGCACGAGGGCATCCCAAAATACAATGACCCTTGGGCAGCCTTGTCAGCAGGCTCGCAAGTGAAAGAAGCATTGCCAAATTCAGGCATGGAGGCAATGCGCTTGCCATCAAGGGTTAATGTGTAGCTGGTGGTCCCAGATGTGGTATCCACCAAGCCATCCGTGATACTGAGGGTGTATGAGCCACTTGGGATGGTGAACCGAGAGCTACTGAATCCCCCTGTCGCCAACAGGGACTGGTTGCTAGCATCCCTCAAGAACCAAGCAACCGACAGGGGGGACATTTTAGAATACAAGGCTACAGACAGTAGGCATTTGAACAACTCCTGGACTTGCATGACTACCTGTGTTGGCTCCCAGTCCTGATCATACTTCACACACACTAAATATACACCAGCTGCGGTGACGGGGGGGACCTCGACTTGCCCATCAAGACCAACTTCGTAGCCTCCTGCTGCGAGCCCTGGTGCGACCCCTGCGCAATCCACCTGCCCTTCCGCGAACTTCAAACGCAGGTGGCGGTTCCCCAGAAAGCCCGTGAGGGTCATAGCAGTGGTGCTGCCCTTGAGCGTCTTCGTGGGTGTAACACGCATCCAGCGCTCCGAGAGCAGGATCTCAGGGGCCAGGATACCCCGAGGGCTGTATCCAACGACATCAACGACCAGCCCCATGCCAAACCGACACCACATGTTGTTGTTCACCGTGGACGTAAAATAATAGGTCCCGGGCGTCGTGGCCGTCCAATAGACTGGCACATCGCCATCGAAATTCGAGCTCGGGGCCACGGGGGTCATGCTCAGGTTGTTGCAGGCCGCGAACACGGAGGGAGATGTGGTGTACACCAGATCGAAGGCACCGTTGCTGATGAACGTGAGGCGGTCCATCTTGCTCAGCGTCATGCGGGCGTACTGGAACCCGGCCGTCCAGACGGGCCGTGCGGAGGCCGTCACCACGTGGGTGGGCGATGTGCCATCCGCTGTGGTCGCCGTCATGGTGAACTTCATGCCCCGGGAACAGAAATCGTAGATGCTGGTCCCAATGTAGTAGTTGCCTGGCCCAGTCCACGTCAGCAGAGTGAAATTCGTTGGCACGGTGACCACCGCTTGCAGCTGGAGGCCGGTGGTGGCATCGCAGCTTGCATAAGCGGCCCCGTCGGCAAACTGGTAGAGGTCCATGCCGGGCATAACGGTGAAGAGCAGCTTGCCTCCGTCTACGATCACCACATCGGGATACTTTGCCATGGTCCACACGGCCATGGACGCAGGCAGGGGGGTGACAACCTTCGTGAATGTCCCGGACGCCAGCTGCGGGGGGGCGAAGCGGGCTCGGTGCAGCGTCCCGGCGGTGTAGCAGGGGGCATCCACCTCGACGAGCAGGACGGTGCGGAGCCGGGCGTCGTAGCCCAGGGCACCGCCCCCGCGATGTACCGCGGGGATGAACTCCTCGACCTGGTTCACCATCCAAACTTGAGATGCAGTGCTCACCAAGTACCTGCCATCGGCCCCCAGAACAGCGATGCCCGTGAACTTGGCCACAGGCCCCTCAACGGTCTTGTACACCTCGCCGCTGATAATCTTGACGTAATAGATGCTGTTACCCCCCTTCTCCGCCACGAGCAGTGTGCCCTGGTGCAACGCCAGCGGACCGGGCTGCGCGAGCACGTTGTGAGTGTACGTCAGCGGGGCGACCGCCCGGGTGCTGACGTTCATGGCCAGGACCTGGCCGGAGGCGTCGGACATGTACAGGCGCGTGGCGTCCGCCGCGATCCCGGCGATCCCCGTGGCGCCCGGGACCGGCAGCTTGCCGGCGTACCCCAACTGCGTGCACTCATACACCTCCGTCATGCCCGACACGTACACGACGGGCCCGTACCCCGTGATGCCGGTCAGGACGGTGGCCTCGGGGGGCAGCTGGCACCAGGTCTCAGTGAGGGACCCATTCAGCGTGTTCCACAGCGACACCGCGGCAGACCCCGTGCGGTTGCTGCGGGCGATGTAGTAGTGGTCGTTGCTGTACCAGACTGCGCTGGCCCCGAGGAACGTCATCGTGGCCGCGGGGGACGTGAAGGGCACCACCATCAGACCCAGGCCCACGGGCACCAGCAGCCGACCCCGCTCGGAGTCGTAGCCGATGTTGGACGCCGTCACGGATGGAGTGTCGACGAGGGTGTACTGGTCGAACGGGTCCAGGAGGTAGGCGCCGGCAGGCGTCTGGACCAGGTACGTGGAAGGGGCCAGCCGGGCGATGCCGCTCAGCTGCGTCTGGGGGGCAGTGATGGCCTTGACAAGGGTACCAGTCGAGGCGTCCACCTTACTGACCATTCCGGCGCCCACCATCACCAGGTAGCCCTCGTCCAGCACGGCAGCCTCGGGGGTTGTCACAGAGGCGCGCGCGACAAGCCCGGTGACCTGCTCGGTGGCGAGATTTACGCTGAACACGCTGTACGTCCCGCCCGGAAAGCTGTCGTCAGTAGCGTACAGCTTGGCTGCCTTCCGATCGATGACCACGTCCGCCAGGGACGCGGCCCCGGAAATCGCAATGAAATTCAGGTATTGGCCGCTGAAGAGGTCGCACTTGTAGATGGCGACGGGGCTCTTTCCAGCAATGTACAGCACTCCGTTGTAGACTCCAACACCCCGGGCGGTCGTGACAGTAGAGGGAAGCTTGCACCACGGCTGCACGACCGTGTTGGTGCGCGGGTCATACCGCGACACATTCGCTCCGTAGGGGTCGCTACCAGGGATGTAGTACTTGTCTGTGCCGAAATCCCAGAACGCGCTGAGCTGCCCCGCGAAAGCGGAGTAGTTGACCGCGGTGGTGGCCTCGTACGCAGCGGCCGGCATTGTGAACGAGGGGCCGCTGGGGGCCGGCACGGTCCAGGACGAGATGACGGCGACGCCGCTCGCGCCGAGGGGAACAAGGATCCGACCCAAGGTCGCGTCATACGCCAACTGCCCCGAGTGTCCCGCCGTGAAGTAGTCTTGCACTTCCACAAAATTCTTCTGGGGACCCAGTAGCCATAGCTTGCCTGAAGTCGCGGAGCTGACAAGATACTGCCTCTCGGCCACTTTAATGACACTCGCCATGGCGGACAGGGCGGACAGCTTGTCCAGCTTCTCTCCGGTCTTCCGATCCACCCATTGCAAAGCCGCGTACACTGCGTTGACGATGCCGGTGTCCGCCACCACCAACATGTCCCCTTCCACGACGACGGCCACGAGGGTCGTGCCGTTGAACGCCAACAGCTGTGCGCCGTCCTCCGTGACCTTCCACAGGCCGTTGCCGGCGATGTACAGAGTGCCGTCCTCGGGGTCGATCGCCATCGCGGTGCCGGCCACCGACGCCGGCAACGACATGTTGCCGACGTACGCCCCATCGTAGATGCGGCACCGGTGGACGAAGCTCCCCGCCAGAACCTGCAGCACGCCGTCATGGGCCACGACCGCCTTGACTGTGGAGCCCACGTCGCAGACACTCGCTACCACTGCCTGCGACAGCACGTCGAAGCTGGCGATAGCGGTCCCCACTCCGAAGAAATAAAACCGGTCCACTGCGAGGGCGGCCGTGGGGTTGAAGAACGAGAGAGCCGAGAGCGACTGGGGGGTCACGCTCATGATGAGCGACGGGTCCAGCGGCAGCACGGTCCCGTTGACAGAGGCCGCAAGGATCAGGCGCCGGTCGGGGTCGTAGCCGCCCAGTGGGGAGCTGATGTTCGCGAGGGTCAGGAAGGTGTCGGCCTGGGTTTTCAACATCATGGCCCCGGCCCCGTTGGCAAGGAGGTATGTGCCGGCCTGGACGAGGGCCATGCCGCTCAGGCCCATCGTCGTCGGGGCTTCGACTTGCCTCACAGGAATCCCGGTGTCGGGGTCGAGGGAGACCACGTAGGGGCTGGTCGTCTGGACGACGACCAACATCCCCTGGTCCACCACAATGTTGGCGGTCCCTGTCACGTTGAACAGGCGGGAGGTGTCTAAGGGTTCAACCTCTGGCTCGGGCCCCAGCTCAACCTTGAAGATGCCTTGGGAGGATGTGACGAACAGGTCGGCGGGGAAACTGGTCTTCGAAAGGGCCAGGGAAGTGATGTGGCTCAACGGCTTTCCAAAATCTACCCAGCCTAAAAACCGACCATCCGGGACGCTGCACTTAAACACTGTCCAATTCCCAGCAGCATACAAGACACCATCATAGGCCACGATCGTTCCCACGACTGCCGACCCAGGCGGCAGAGGGCACCACTGCGTGTTCCAGGCGCCTTTCACGGGGTGGTATGCAGCGATAGCGGCAGGAGCGGGGGACTTGGCGGCGGCATAGTACATTGCTGTGCCCATGTCCCAGTAGAGGCCGAAGTCGGTGAAATTGGCGGCATTCAAGGGAGGCAAAGTTGGGGCGGCAGGGAGGGTTATCATGGGGGCGGTCTCCACGCGGCCTTCGGTCGGCATCAGCACCAAGTTACGCGTGGCGTCGTAACCGATATCCATGGGCAGAGTCAAAGCAGTGGCAACCACATGGTAGTTCCCCATGGGATCTAAGGCATAGACGTCCATGGTCATACGGTGGGACAGCAGGTACGTTCGCGGGGCGAGGGTCACAATGCCGTCCAGGTCATACAATGGGCTTTGCACCCGGTTCAAGAATGACCCATCCTCGGCATCCAACCACGTGATGCTTCTCCCCAAACTCTCCACGACGACCACCGCACCACCATCTACAGCAATGCCGCTTGGGCGCGTCACGTGCCGCGTCGCCCCAGGAAGGGGGGAGACCTTGTCCGTGGTGAGGTCCACGGAATACACCATATTGGTAATCTTGTCCGTAACGTACAGCCGACCAGCGGTGGAGGCAGCGGAGACGGCAAGCCCTGTGAGGGCGGCCACAGGGTTGCCGCAGAAGTCGATGGAACCCAGGTACATGCCATTGGAGGCGCTGCACTTGTGCACGGTTGTCCTGGCAGTAGCGTAGACCACGTTGTTGTAGACCACCACCCCATCCACAGCGGAAGCTGAGGCTGGCAGTTGGCACCACTTGGCCACAAAGGAGCGGGTTGAGGGGTTGTACGAGCTGAGATAGGCCGCCGAGGGTTGCGAATTAGTGATGTAGTAAACGTCAGCAGCTTGGTCGTGATGGACGGAGCTGGAGACGTTGAGGCCCTGCACCAACAGACAGTTCGAAGTCTCCAGGTCCGCCAGCCCAGGCACTGTCGGATGGGGACACGTGTAGTGGTTCGTCCCAAACAAGGCGATGGTGGACAAATTTACTGGCAAAGAGGGGAAGGTGAGGGCCCCAGAGAAACTGTTGTCGTTGAGCCGGAGCTCCAATAGGCCCGGGGGAAGCTGGGCTAGGTTGAGAATCCCCGATAGGTTGTTGTTGGCTAGACTCAGGTTGAGGAGGGCGAGGGGCAGGGCTTGCAATTGAGCTGGCCCGGTAAGGTTATTGGAGGTGAGGTCGAGAACCGTCAAGCTAGCGGGAAGTAGTGCGAGATTGACAGGCCCGGCCCAGATGTTGTCCACGATCCGGAGGGCCTGCACCGTGGCGGGTAACTGGTGAAGCCCCAGGGTTCCATTGATGTTGTTCCCCGACACATATACTTGGGTAATAGTCGACGGAATGTCCGCAAGGTTGGGATTGATGGTCCCTCGGTTGACGATACGTAGTTCAATAGGAATCGTGCCGTTCACGCAATTCACGATAGTCCAATTGCACACGGATGCGTTGGCGAGCCAAGGACCGGTTCCCTGCTCCCAACTATCCTGCATTGCCCCATTGGTTAGGAATGGAAGCAAGAGCAGCCATCCCAAAGCCAAGGCCCAGGAGCCCCGCATCATCTTCGGGTTCAAAGAAATACCAAGTGGAAGTAGTTGTAGAAAGTAGTATCTCTGAAGAAAGATGAAACAGCCTTGTCGGTTGCAAAACAGGTACTGCATCTTTGACCTTTGCAACAGAATTCTCCAACCCTGACACCTGAAAATGTGCATCCCTCCACGTACCACCAACATTTCTCATTTCATCCCATTCTGCGGGCCCTATATTGCATGGGACCCTGTTGACCACTACCACGTCCTAAGCTTTGTCATGTCGGCTAGTTCGGCCTCCCACCTTATCCAACAAACCCGAATAGGTAAGGTGCAAGGTAACTTGCATGTTAGTGGTCCAATGCAAGCGGTCATCGTCGGGGTTGTACCCAAGCCCCGTGCATAGCAATAATTGTTTACGAATGTCGTCGTCGTCGTCGTCGTCGTCGGTGTGGTTCGCTTGTTGGCATTGGTTTCGTCATGATGTCATGATGTAATGTATGATAATGAATGAAAGATGTCATGATTTCAGAGTGTTGTCTACAAAAACAAGAATCAACAATTGTGTGTTGATTGGAACTAACACCCTTCATTTGGCATTCATTTCACAGCAAGATCCGGGAATGAGAGAGCCTCTCTGGCAAGTGGTGATGGGGATGTATTTGCGCTTCCATTTCGACGTCGACACAACCGCCTTGTTGTTGATTGCCAACGGACACACTTCGTAAGCCCTTTTTGTCGAGTTATACCCCGCCTCGGCAAGTCCACGTGTACAAAGAAATGGTAGTTCGCCAAAGTTGCGTTGAGTTGCACCGAGGGCACAAGCCACAACCCTCTCTCGCTACGACCGGTCGTGTAGTCACGACGTTTTAGGTCATTTTGGAACACCGTAAAAACCTAAATTCACCAGTTAAATTAAACATGTCATTTTCTGGATAATTTAAATGTCGCACCATATATCAACGACCCACCACTTACCATCGTGACAAATGGAAATGTTTGCAAGGTGCCCTTATTTTGACGACTTCTGAATCGTAGTTGGGTGCACGAAAACAAGAGGCGTTATGAATGAGAGCTAAATTGCGGAATTGCTAAATGTCACACGAACATTGCATGTACCACTCAATGCAAAACCACGGCATGAGCAAAAGCTCAACAGCGTGAGAAAGGTGGTCTACGATAGATGATTCGACGCAACCAAAGGCGAAATTAAGGCACTGACCGACCGTTCAAGTGGCTATCAAAGTGGAAGCCATTTTTACGATTGAAAATGTCGTTATTTCTCGCGGAAGGTCAAGGTCCACGCGGATATTGGACCCGCCGTTGAATTTACACCACTTGCACAACTCCATTGGTGAGCCCTTCCCTTACATAAACTCATACGAACAAGAAGGAAAAGTGGTTCGAGCGCCCAAAGGGACAAAGAGACCAAGTCGAACGGCCAAAGGGAACAACCTTAGCCAAAGTGAAATCAAACAACACAATCCATGACCATCCGACACGTCCGCGCAACTTCACACAAGTGAACCCAGCAGCAAGAAGATGAGCATGCTTCATAAATTACTTAAACACCCTTGTGCAGGGGTAGGAAAACCCTAGCTCGGCTTGGGCTAACGATGAACCTAGGTGAGACCGGACATCGAGTAAGCACAGAGCGGTGAAGAGGATTGTTGACGTCCCATGCAACCTTCTTACACGCAAAGGCTCCAAGAATATTGTTCGACCTTCCAACCCTTCGTCACAGATTTTAGGGAGAACGCAATTTCCTAAGAGCAGCCATTGTTTGTTTGTGTGGATAAGACAACGCAAGGTATGAGGGAGTTGGTATTGACATTTTGAGCGTCCTTCTTAAACTCTTTAGAACTATTTGACTATTAGACTATTTGAAAGGTGCGAACATATGTTTCCTTTGTGAGCGAATATTCAAGCCTACACACCACCTATTCATACCACCTTCCAAAACGATGCGGACGGCAGTCGTGCGAAGTAGTGCACTATTTACGTCGTAGTGTGACGAGCCTAGAAATGCAATTGTGAAAGCAACCTCATGGGACCTGAACTTGACCAATTAGAGGGTCCTCGGACGGGAGGGACGTCACATTCGGATTGGGAAGAAGTAGACAAGTAAACAAACAAGTACAGCAAGTAAACATGCAAGGTTGAAACCCTCATGCCCATTCGGTTACTACCTACCTTTCCAGTAGGCTGATATTCCCCCAGCTTTTTGAAACCCTTGCTCAAAAAGATACGTAGGCCATGTGCTTCAAAACATAACAGATCGAAAACCCGAGCATGCAAGCGTGCTCAACTCAGGTTTGCCGTGTTCACATATCGTGAATCGCCAATCCATAAGGTGTGCCTTAAATAGCAATACACTATCCGCGACCCTGAACTTTCCTTTCGCGCTCAGTGTGGAAGGCTCCTTTGAAGCTTGGGAACAAGATTTATCAGACTTCAGGGACGGTATGCGCGATCCGTGCTTACTGTCAGCAGGGGTCAGGTGTTTGCAAGGCATGTTGTTTGTGCCTCTTCCAATCCAAGCTACGCATAACATTACAAAGCGCATCAATTCAACACTGGCTCCAAAACCAAATGATTATTGATGATTATGGTTGTTTTTCTTCGAGCCTTGAGCCTTCACCGATGACGCACAAAGCAAACGCAACGAGGCATCGAAGCACATGGCAACGACCCACAGGGCCCAAAAGCGCTCGAGAGTTTTCTCAGTCACAAAAGGATACAAATGCCTGTCTCACGTTTTGTTCGAGTGCGCTACATTTTCGCCTCCAAACATGATGTGTAAAGGTTGCTTTGCCCCTAAGAGCCGCCGTGCGCAAGTCACGAGGGAGGTGGGGAGCGCGACATCCACGTTGTTTTCCAACGCTGATTTTGAATGAAGAAAAGTGCTCCCACTCAGGTTGTAGGTTGGGGTACTCGACTCCATGGTGCTTAGTGTCCCCTACAAAATGCAATTTGCGCAGACATAGCAAACTCCGTGTTATGCGGGACCCGTTCAAAAGGCATCCCTTGTGTGCGAGCTTTGCCACTGTGTGCACTGAAGATGCAGTGCCCGTGGGCTGTGTCCAAGGAAAAAGACAGAAAATACCCACCCAAAATTGAATAAATGGGCAGAAGCGCCGCGAGAAAATAGCGCAGAGGGCGGTGGCTACAACAACCACAGAGCACGGCAAGCAAACAGCGTCTTCAAAAGGCCATGACCTGCATTAGACAGTACATTATTCTGCTTGGAAGATCAATCACTGCGCACGGAAATGTTGTGTACTCTCCGCTGTTTGTAGCATGTTAGACAATTTGTATTCACTCAGTGCTTTGCGTGTAACCGCAAAAGGAAAATATGGCAAATATCCCATCACCCCCCGGACCAGTGCACGAAATAAGAAAAGGAAGGCTCTTTTAATGAGGGTGGTTGGCACGGCATGAGGATGTTGTTCTCCAAGATGGACGACTCTATTCAGCACGAAGGAGTCTTCAGTGGCACGGCGAGGCAACAAAACATATGGCCATAGCTGTCACAATGATGGTGCACGACAATGCGATGGGGTGGCCCACATAGTGGCCCACATGGTGGTCGGGCACTCTGGGGTACTCCCTTCCTCAGTAGATAAGCAGCGTTGCTTGTTTTGATCCGGACCTGCCTCCTGGCCAGGCGTTGCTTATAAAATGCACGTGCGCAGGCGAACATGCAGCGTCGCCTTTTTTGTGGATGACTGAGGGAATGGCTATGCAGGACTCTCTCTCTCTCTCTCTCTCTCTCTCTCTCTCTCTCTCTCTTATTATATTTAATTGTGCTATGGACGTTCGTTGTTCGTTGTTCGTCGTCGTCGTCGTCGTCGTTCGTCATACCCAAAAAATCCTCCCAATTGTGCTCGCTGCTGCTGGCGCGCGCGCGTGCCCGTCAAATGGCATCTGGCGGATTTGCGATTTCGATTTCTGGCACGAGAAATCGATCTGAAATCACGGAATCACGTGTTTTGAAAACCTGTATGTACTGTACAATCGATTATCCGGGTATCCGCACGAATCATCCCGCCTGTTGACTTTTGGCGATTTTAGCCAATAGGCAGCAGTGGCGACAGTTCTTTCGCTTATAGAGTACGGGATATGAGGTTTGAGACATGACTCATGAGGTACGGGATACGAGGTACGGGATATGCGGTATGTTGTACAGAGTGTGAGGTATGGGTGATGTGTTTGGAAATATGGATTATGCAAATCGCGGTGTGAAATGTGGTGTCAGAGTACAGCTTAGGAGGGGTAAATTTCACTCATAGAGTATGGGATATGATGTTTGAGTGAGGTACGGGATACGAGGTACGGGATATGCGGTATGTTGTACACAGTGTGAGGTATGGGTGATGTGTTTGGAAATATGGATTATGCGAATCGCGGTGTCAAATGTGCTGTCAGAGTACAGTTTAGGAGGGGTGAGTTTCACTCATAGAGTACGGGATATGATGTTTGAGACATGAGTCAGGTGGCACGGGATATGAGGTACGGGACATGAGGTGTGTTGTATTGGGTTTGCGAAATGCGGTGCGGTGTGAGATATGGTGCTATGGTGCTATGGTGATATGGCCCGCGCTTCAAGCGCGGGCATTCGCACTAGTTATTATATTTAATTGTACTATGGACGTTCGTTCGTCGTCGTCGTCGTAGTTCGTCATACCCAAAAAATCCTCCCAATTGTGCACGCTGCTGCTGGCGCGCGCGCGTGCCTGTCAAATGGCATCTGGCGGATTTGCGATTTCGATTTCTGGCACGAGAAATCGATCTGAAATCATGGAATCACGTGTTTTAAAAATCTGTAGGTACTGTACAATCGATTATCCGGGTATCCGCACGAATCATCCCGCCTGTTGACTTTTGGCGATTTTAGGCAACAGGCAGCAGTGGCGACAGTTCTGTTGCTTATATAGTACGGGATATGAGGTTTGAGACATGAGTCATGAGGTACGGGATACGAGGTACGGGATATGCGGTATGTTGTACACAGTGTGAGGTATGGGTGATGTGTTTGGAAATATGGATTATGCGAATCGCGGTGTCAAATGTGGTGTCAGAGTACAGTTTAGGAGGGGTATATTTCACTCATAGAGTACGGGATATGATGTTTGAGTGAGGTACGGGATACGAGGTACGGGATATGCGGTATGTTGTACACAGTGTGAGGTATGGGTGATGTGTTTGGAAATATGGATTATGCGAATTGCGGTGTCAAATGTGGTGTCAGAGTACAGTTTAGGAGGGGTAAGTTTAACTCATAGAGTACGGGATATGATGTTGGAGACATGAGTCATGTGGCACGGGATATGAGGTACGGGACATGAGTTGTGTTGTATTGGGTATGTGAAATGCGCTGCAGTGTGAGATATGGTGCTATAGTGATACGGTGATATGGCCCGCGCTTCAAGCGCGGGCATTCGCACTAGTTATCTCTTAATATATTTAATCGTTCGTCGTCGTCGTCGTTCGTCATACCGAAAAAATCCGCCCAATTGTGCACGCTGCTGCTGGCGCGCGCGCGTGCCTGTCAAATGGCATCTGTCAAATGGCATCTGGCGGATTTGCGATTTCGATTTCTGGCACGAGAAATCGATCTGAAATCATGATTTCATGTAATTTGAATGTACTGTACAATCAGTTATCCGGGTATCTGCACGAAAAATCCCGCCTGTTGACTTTTGGCGATTTTAGCCAACAGGCAGCAGTGGCGACAGTTCTCTCGCTGATACAGTACGGGATATGAGGTTTGAGACATGAGCCATGAGGTACGGGATACGAGGTACGGGATGTGCGGTATGTTGTACACAGTGTGAGCCATGGGTGATGTCTTTGGAAAAAAGGATTATGCGAATCGCGGTGTCAAATGTGGTGTCAGAGTACAGTTTAGGAGGGGTAAATTTGGCTCCTAGAGTACGGGATATGATGTTTGAGTGTGGTACGGGATACGAGGTACGGGATATGCGGTATGTTGTACACAGTGTGAGGTATGGGTGATGTGTTTGAAAATATGGATTATGCGAATCGCGGTGTCAAATGTGGTGTCAGAGTACAGTTTAGGAGGGGTAGGTTTCACTCATAGAGTACGGGATATGATGTTTGAGACATGAGTCAGGTGGCACGGGATATGAGGTACGGGACATGAGGTGTGTTGTATTGGGTATGCGAAATGCGGTGCAGTGTGAGATATGGTGCTATGGTGATATGGTGATATGGCCCGCGTATGCGAAATGCGGTGCAGTGTGAGATATGGTTCTATGGTGATATGGTGATATGGCCCGCGCTTCAAGCGCGGGCATTCGCACGGTAAAGACAGTTTAGCAGGAGTAAATTTCACTCATAGAGTACGGGATATGATGTTTGAGACATGAGTCAGGTGGCACGGGATATGAGGTACGGGACATGAGGTGTGTTGTATTGGGTATGCGAAATGCGGTGCGGTGTGAGATATGGTGCTATGGCGATATGGTGATATGGCCCGCGCTTCAAGCGCGGGCATTCGCACTAGTTATATTTAATTGTGCTATGGTTCGTTCGTCGTCGTTTGTCGTCGTCGTTTGTCGTCGTCGTTCGTCATACCCAAAAAATCCTCCCAATTGTGCACGCTGCTGCTGGCGCGCGTGCGTGCCCGTCAAATGGCATCTGGCGGATTTGCGATTTCGATTTCTGGCACGAGAAATCGATCTGAAATCATGGAATCATGTGTTTTGAAAACCTGTATGTACTGTACAATCGATTATCCGGGTATCAGCACGAAGAATCCCGCCTGTTGACTTTTGGCGATTTTAGCCAACAGGCAGCAGTGGCCCTCTCGCTTATGGAGTACGGGATATGAGGTTTGAGACATGAGTCATGAGGTACGGGATACGAGGTACGGGATATGCGGTATGTTGTACACAATGTGAGGCATGGGTGATGTGTTTGGAAATATGGATTATGCGAATCGCGGTGTCAAATGTGGTGTCAGGGTACAGCTTAGGAGGGGTATATTTCACTCATAGAGTACGGGATATGATGTTTGATAGAGTCCGGGATATGAGGTTTGAGACATGAGTCATGAGGTACGGGATACGAGGTACGGGATCTGCGGTATGTTGTACACAGTGTGAGGTATGGGTGATGTGTTTGGAAATATGGATTATGCGAATCGCGGTGTCAAATGTGGTGTCAAGGTGCAGTTTAGGAGGGGTAAATTTCACACATAGAGTACGGGATATGATGTTTGAGACATGAGTCATGTGGCACGGGATATGAGGTACGGGACATGAGGTGTGTTGTATTGGGTATGTGAAATGCGGTGCAGTGTGAGATATGGTGCTATGGTGATACGGTGATATGGCCCGCGCTTCAAGCGCGGGCATTCGCGCTAGTTATTATATTTAATTGTGGTATGGACGTTCGTTCGTGCGTTCGTGCGTTCGTTCGTTCGTTCCTTCGTCGTCGTTCGTCATACCCAAAACATCCACCCAATTGTGCACGCTGCTGCTGGCGCGCGCGCGTGCCCGTCAAATGGCATCTGGCGGATTTGCGATTTCGATTTCTGGCACGACAAATCGATCTGAAATCATGGAATCATGTGTTTTGAAAACCATTATGTACTGCACAATCGATTGTCCGGGTAACTGCACGAATAATCCCGCCTGTTGACTTTTGGCGATTTTAGCCAATAGGCAGGCAGCAGTGGCCCTCTCGCTTATAGAGTACGGGATATGAGGTTTGAGACATGAGTCATGAGGTACGGGATACGAGGTACGGGATATGCGGTATGTTGTACACAGTGTGAGGCATGGGTGATGTGTTTGGAAATATGGATTATGCGAATCGCGGTGTCAAATGTGGTGTCAGAGTACAGCTTAGGAGGGGTATATTTCACTCATAGAGTACGGGATATGATGTTTGATAGAGTCCGGGATATGAGGTTTGAGACATGAGTCATGAGGTACGGGATACGAGGTACGGGATATGCGGTATGTTGTACACAGTGTGAGGTATGGGTGATGTGTTTGGAAATATGGATTATGCGAATCGCGGTGTCAAATGTGGTGTCAGAGTACAGTTTAGGAGGGGTAGGTTTCACTCATAGAGTACGGGATATGAGGTTTGAGACATGAGTCATGTGGCACGGGATATGAGGTACGGGACATGAGGTGTGTTGTATTGGGTATGCGAATTGCGGTGCAGTGTGAGATATGGTGCTATGGTGATACAGTGATATGGCCCGCGCTTCAAGCGCGGGCATTCACACTAGTTATTATATTTAATTGTGGTAAGGTTCGTTCGTTCGTTCGTTCGTTCGTTCGTTCGTCGTCGTTCGTCATACCCAAAAAATCCTCCCAATTGTGCACGCTGCTGCTGGCGCGCGCGCGTGCCCGTCAAATGGCATCTGGCGGATTTGCGATTTCGATTTCTGGCACGACAAATCGATCTGAAATCATGGATTCATGTAATTTGAATGTACTGTACAATCGATTATCCGGGTATCTGCACGAATAATCCCGCCTGTTGACTTTTGGCGATTTTAGGCAACAGGCAGCAGTGGCGACAGTTCTCTCGCTTATACAGTACGGGATTTGAGGTTGGAGACATGAGTCATGAGGTACGGGATATGAGGTACGGGATATGCGGTATGTTGTACACAGTGTGAGGTATGGGTGATGTGTTTGGAAATATGGATTATGCGAATCGCGGTGTCAAATGTGGTGTCAGAGTACAGTTTAGGAGGGGTAAATTTGACTCATAGAGTACGGGATATGATGTTTGAGTGTGGTACGGGATACGAGGTACGGGATATGCGGTATGTTGTACACAGTGTGAGGTATGGGTGATGTGTTTGGAAATATGGATTATGCGAATCGCGGTGTCAAATGTGGTGTCAGAGTACAGTTTAGGAGGGGTAGGTTTCACTCATAGAGTACGGGATATGATGTTGGAGACATGAGTCAGGTGGCACGGGAGATGAGGTACGGGACATGAGGTGTGTGGTATTGGGTATGCGAAATGCGGTGCGGTGTGAGATATGGTGCTTTGGTGATATGGTGATATGGCCCGCGCTTCAAGCACGGGGATTCCCACGGTAAAGACAGTTTAGGAGGGGTAAATTTCACTCATAGACTACGGGATATGATGTTTGAGACATGAGTCAGGTGGCACGGGATATGAGGTACGGGACATGAGGTGTGTTGTATTGGGTCTGCGAAATGCGGTGCGGTGTGAGATATGGTGCTATGGTGATATGGTGATATGGCCCGCGCTTCAAGCGCGGGCATTCGCACTAGTTATTATATTTAATTGTGCTATGGTTCGTTCGTTCGTCGTCGTCGTCGTCGTCGTCGTTCGTCATACCCAAAAAATCCTCCCAATTGTGCACGCTGCTGCTGGCGCGCGCGCGTGCCCGTCAAATGGCATCTGGCGGATTTGCGATTTCGATTTGTGGCACGAGAAATCGATCTGAAATCATTAAATCATGTTTTTTGAAAACCTGTATGTACTGCACAATCGATTATCCGGGTATCTGCACGAATAATCCCGCCTGTTGACTTTTGGCGACTTTAGCCAACAGGCAGCAGTGGCGCTCTCGCTTATAGAGTACGGGATATGAGGTTTGAGACATGAGTCATGAGGTACGGGATACGAGGTACGGGATATGCGGTAAGTTGTACACAGTGTGAGGTATGGGTGATGTGTTTGGAAATATGGATTATGCGAATTGCGGTGTCAAATGTGGTGTCAGAGTACAGTTTAGAAGGGGTAAATTTCACTCATAGAGTACGGGATATGATGTTTGAGACATGAGTCATGTGGCACGGGATATGAGGTACGGGACATGAGGTGTGTTGTATTGGGTATGTGAAATGCGGTGCAGTGTGAGATATGGTGCTACGGTGATACGGTGATATGGCCCGCGCTTCAAGCGCGGGCATTCGCACTAGTTAATATATTTAATTGTGGTAAGGTTCGTTCGTTCGTTCGTTCGTTCGTTCGTTCGTTCGTCGTCGTTCGTCATGGCCAAAAAATCCTCCCAATTGTGCACGCTGCTGCTGGCGCGCGCGCGTGCCCGTCGAATGGCATGTGGCGGATTTGCGATTTCGATTTCTAGCACGACAAATCGATCTGAAATCATGAGATCACGTTTTTTTTAAAATCTGTATGTACTGTACAATCGATTATCCGGATATCTGCACGAACAATCCCGCCTGTTCACTTTTGGCGATTTTAGCCAACAGGCAGCAGTGGTGACAGTTCTCTCGCTTATAGAGTACGGGATATGAGGTTTGAGACATGAGTCATGAGGTACGGGATACGAGGTACGGGATATGCGGTATGTTGTACACAGTGTGAGGTATGGGTGATGTGTTTGGAAATATGGATTATGAGAATCGCGGTGTCAAATGTGCTGTCAGAGTACAGTTTAGGAGGGGTAAATTTCACTCATAGAGTACGGGATATGATGTTTGAGACATGAGTCAAGTGGCACGGGATATGAGGTACGGGACATGAGGTGTGTTGTATTGGGTATGTGAAATGCGGTGCGGTGTGAGATATGGTGCTATGGTGATATGGTGATATGGCCCGCGCTTCAAGCGCGGGCATTCGCACTAGTTATATTTAATTGTGGTATGGTCGTCGCTGTCGTCGTCGTTCGTCATACCCAAAAAATCCTCCCAATTGTGCTCGCTGCTGCTGGCGCGCGCGCGTGCTGCCTGTGGAAATTTTGGATTTGCAAATGCGTTTTTAGATTTGCAAATGCGATGTCTGGGAATGTTAGATTTGCAAATGTACTTTTGTTTTTCGAATACTGATACTGTGCGCAGCATTTAGGGTTTTGCTGCAGGCGGTAACGGATCCGGCCGGTCCGCAAACCGCCCGGTCAAACGTTCTGATGCACTTGATGGGTAGTGATGCAGTCCAGTGATGACAATGACTGATGATGCATGCTTTAGCGGGCAACACGTCACTCAGTGAAGATTTTTAGATTTAGATTTTGATTTGGTTAGAATGAACATGATTAGAAAAAACAAACATGTAACACATGTTGAAAACCATTCTTTCTACCTCCTTTGTAACAGTGATCGTAATCGAAATGTTGAGCTTCTTGAATGCGAGAAAGGTTGAAGAGGAGCAAAAGGCCAAGGAAGAGGAAAAGAAGCAGTTGGAGGAGGAAGAAAAGGACATGGATGAAGAGGAGATGAAGAAGAGAACAGAGGTGCCTCAAAACCAACGACGAACTATTGGCCGCGCTGAAAGAAACGTCGGACGTGTTGAAAAACTCGAAGACTACTGTGCATGACAGATGATCAGGTGTTGTTTCGAGTTGTGTTGTTCGCAGTTTGAGCTTTGGACTTGCCGTCGTTTTGAAGTCGAAAGCGATCATGAGCATAACGCAGTTCTCGTTATTATATTTAATTGTGCTATGGTTCGTCGTCGTTTGTCGTCGTCGTTCGTCATACCCAAAAAATCCGCCCAATTGTGCACGCTCCTGCTGGCGCGCGCGCGTGCTGCCTGTGGAAATTTTTGATTTGCAAATGCAATTTGGATTTGCGTTTTGGAATTGCAAATGCGATGTCTGGGAGGTACGGGATATGCGGTATGTTGTACACAGTGTGAGGCATGGGTGATGTGTTTGGAAATATGGAATATGCGAATTGCGGTTTCAAATGTGGTGTCAGAGTACAATTTAGGAGGGGTAAATTTCACTCATAGAGTACGGGATATGATGTTTGAGACATGAGTCATGTGGCACGGGATATGAGGTACGGGACATGAGGTGTGTTGTATTGGGTATGTGAAATGCGGTGCAGTGTGAGATATGGTGCTATGGTGATACGGTGATATGGCCCGCGCTTCAAGCGCGGGCATTCGCACTAGTTAATATATTTAATTGTGGTATGGACGTTCGTTCGTTCGTTCGTTCGTTCGTTCGTTCGTTCGTCGTCGTTCGTCATACCCAAAAAGTCCTCCCAATTGTGCACGCTGCTGCTAGCGCGCGTGCGTGCCCATCAAATGGCATCCGGCGGATTTGCGATTTCGATTTCTGGTACGAGAAATCAACCTGAAATCATGGAATCATGTGTTTGAAAACCTGTATGTACTGCACAATCGATTATCCGGGTATCTGCACGAATAATCCCGCCTGTTGACTTTTGGCGATTTTAGCCAACAGGCAGCAGTGGCCCTCCTGCTTATAGAGTACGGGATATGAGGTTTGAGACATGAGTCATGAGGTACGGGATATGAGGTACGGGATATGCGGTATGTTGTACACAGTGTGAGGCATGGGTGATGTGTTTGGAAATATGGATTATGCGAATCGCGGTGTCAAATGTGGTGTCAGAGTACAGCTTAGGAGGGGTATATTTCACTCATAGAGTACGGGATATGATGTTTGATAGAGTCCGGGATATGAGGTTTGAGACATGAGTCATGAGGTACGGGATACGAGGTACGGGATATGCGGTATGTTGTACACAGTGTGAGGTATGGGTGATGTGTTTGGAAATATGGATTATGCGAATTGCGGTGTCAAATGTGGTGTCAGAGTACAGCTTAGGAGGGGTATATTTCACTCATAGAGTACGGGATGTGATGTTTGATAGAGTCCGGGATATGAGGTTTGAGACATGAGTCATGAGGTACGGGATACGAGGTACGGGATATGCGGTATGTTGTACACAGTGTGAGGTATGGGTGATGTGTTTGGAAATATGGATTATGCGAATTGCGGTGTCAAATGTGGTGTCAGAGTACAGTTTAGGAGGGGTAAATTTCACTCATAGAGTAGGGGATATGATGTTTGAGACATGAGTCATGTGGCACGGGATATGAGGTACGGGACATGAGGTGTGTTGTATTGGGTATGTGAAATGCGGTGCAGTGTGAGATATGGTGCTATGGTGATACGGTGATATGGCCCGCGCTTCAAGCGCGGGCATTCGCGCTAGTTATTATATTTAATTGTGGTATGGTTCGTTCGTTCGTTCGTCGTCGTCGTCGTCGTTCGTCATACCCAAAAAATCCTCCCAATTGTGCACGCTGCTGCTGGCGCGCGCGTGCCCGTCCAATGGCATCTGGCGGATTTGCGATTTCGATTTCTGGCACGAGAAATCGATCTGAAATCATGGAATCATGTGTTTTGAAAACCTGTATGTACTGCACAATCGATCATCAGGGTATCTGCACGAATAATCCCGCCTGTTGACTTTTGGCGATTTTAGCCAACAGGCAGCAGTGGCGCTCTCGCTTATAGAGTACGGGATATGAGGTTTGAGACATGAGTCATGAGGTACGGGATAGGAGGTACGGGATATGCGGTATGTTGTACACAGTGTGAGGCACGGGTGATTTGTTTGGAAATATGGAATATGTGAATCGCGGTGTCAAATGTGGTGTCAGGGTACAGTTTAGGAGGGGTATATCTCACTCATAGAGTACGGGATATGATGTTTGATAGAGTCCGGGATATGAGGTTTAAGACATGAGTCATGAGGTACGGGATACGAGGTACGGGATATGCGGTATGTTGTACACAGTGTGAGGTATGGGTGATGTGTTTGGAAATATGGAATATGCGAATTGCGGTGTCAAATGTGGTGTCAGAGTACAATTTAGGAGGGGTATATTTCACTCATAGAGTACGGGATATGATATTTGAGACATGAGTCATGTGGCACGGGGTATGAGGTACGGGACATGAGGTGTGTTGTATTGGGTATGTGAAATGCGGTGCGGTGTGAGATATGGTGCTATGGTGATACGGTGATATGGCCCGCGCTTCAAGCGCGGGCATTGGCACTAGTTAATATATTTAATTGTGGTATGGATGTCGTCATCGTTGTCGTCGTTGTCGTCGTTCGTCATACCCAAAAAATCCTCCCAATTGTGCACGCTGCTGCTGGCGCGCGCGCGTGCCCGTCAAATGGCATCTGGCGGATTTGCGATTTCGATTTCTGGCACGAGAAATCGATCTGAAATCATGGAATCATGTGTTCTAAAAATCTGTATGTACTGCACAATCGATTATCCGGGTATCTGCACGAATGATCCCGCCTGTTGACTTTCGGCGATTTTAGCCAATAGGCAGCAGTGGCGCTCTCGCTTATAGAGTACGGGATATGAGGTTGGATACATGAGTCATGAGGTACGGGATACGAGGTACGGGATATGCGGTATGTTGTACACAGTGTGAGGCATGGGTGATGTGTTAGGAAATATGGAATATGCGAATCGCGGTGTCAAATGTGGTGTCAGAGTACAGTTTAGGAGGGGTATATTTCACTCATAGAGTACGGGATATGATGTTTGATGGAGTACGGGATATGAGGTTTGAGACATGAGTCATGAGGTACGGGATACGAGGTACGGGATATGCGGTATGTTGTACACAGTGTGAGGTATGGGTGATGTGTTTGGAAATATGGATTATGCGAATTGCGGTGTCAAACGTGGTGTCAGAGTACAGTTTAGGAGGGGTAAATTTTACTCATAGAGTACGGGATATGATGTTTGAGACATGAGTCATGTGGCACGGGATATGAGGTATGGGACATGAGGTGTGTTGTATTGGGTTTGCGAAGTGCGGTGCATTGTGAGATATGGTGCTATGGTGATATGGTGATATGGCCCGCGCTTCAAGCGCGGGCATTCGCACTAGTTAATATATTTAATTGTGGTAAGGTTCGTTCGTTCGTTCGTTCGTTCGTCGTAGTTCGTGATACCCAAAAAATCCGCCCAATTGTGCACGCTGCTGCTGGCGCGCGCGCGTGCCCGTCAAATGGCATCTGGCGGATTTGCGATTTCGATTGCTGGCACGACAAATCGATCTGAAATCATGGATTCATGTAATTTGAATGTACTGTACAATCGATTTTCCCGGTATCTGCACGAATAATCCCGCCTGTTCAATTTTGGCGATTTTAGCCAACAGGCAGCAGTGGCGACAGTTCTCTCGCTTATAGAGTACGGGATATAAGGTTTGAGACATGAGTCATGAGGTACGGGATACCCGGTACGGGATGTGCGGTATGTTGTACACAGTGTGAGGTATGGGTGATGTGTTTGGAAATATGGATTATGGGAATCGCGGTGTCAAATGTGGTGTCAGAGTACAGTTTAGGAGGGGTATATCTTACTCATGGAGTACGAGATATGAGGTTTGAGACATGAGTCATGAGGTACGGGATACGAGGTACGGGATATGCGGTATGTAGTACACAGTGTGAGGCATGGGTGATGTGTTTGGAAATATGGATTATGCGAATCGCGGTGTCAAATGTGGTGTCAGAGTACAGTTTAGGAGGGGTAAATTTCACTCATAGAGTACGGGATATGAAGTTTGATAGAGTACGGGATATGAGGTTTGAGACATGAGCCATGAGGTACGGGATACGAGGTAGGGGATATGCGGTATGTTGTACACAGTGTGAGGTATGGGTGATGTGTTTGGAAATATGGATTATGCGAATTGCGGTGTCAAACGTGGTGTCAGAGTACAGTTTAGGAGGGGTAAATTTCACTCATAGAGTACGGGATATGATGTTTGAGACATGAGTCATGTGGCACGGGATATGAGGTACAGGACATGAGGTGTGTTGTATTGGGTTTGCGAAATGCGGTGCAGTGTGAGATATGGTGCTATGGTGATATGGTGATATGGCCCGCGCTTCAAGCGCGGGCATTCGCACTAGCTAATATATTTAATTGTGGTATGGATGTCGTCGTCGTTCTCGTCGTTGTCGTCGTTCGTCATACCCAAAAAATCCTCTTAAATGTGCACGCTGCTGCTGGCGCGCGCGCGTGCCCGTCAAATGGCATCTGGCGGATTTGCGATTTCGATTTCTGGCACGACAAATCGATCTGAAATCATGGTATCACGTGTTTTAAAAATCTGTATGTACTTCAAAATCGATTATCCGGGTATCTGTTCACTTTTGGCGATTTTAGCCAACAGGCAGCAGTGGCGACAGTTCTCTCGCTTACAGAGTACGGGATATGAGGTTTGAGACATGAGTCATGAGGTACGGGATACGAGGTACGGGATATGCGGTATGTTGTACACAGTGTGAGGTATGGGTGATGTGTTTGGAAATATGGATTATGCGAATCGCGGTGTCAAATGTGCTTTCAGAGTGCAGTTTAGGAGGGGTAAGTTTCACTCATAGAGTATGGGATATGATGTTTGAGACATGAGTAAGGTGGCACGGGATATGAGGTACGGGACATGAGGTGTGTTGTATTGGGTATGTGAAATGCGGTGCAGTGTGAGATATGGTGCTATGGTGATATGGTGATATGGCCCGCGCTTCAAGCGCGGGCATTCGCACTAGCTAATATATTTAATTGTGGTATGGATGTCGTCGTCGTTGTCGTCGTTGTCGTCGTTCGTCATACCCAAAAAATCCTCCCAAATGTGCACGCTGCTGCTGGCGCGCGCGCGTGCCCGTCAAATGGCATCTGGCGGATTTGCGATTTCGATTTCTGGCACGACAAATCGATCTGAAATCATGGTATCACGTGTTTCAAAAATCTGTATGTACTCCACAATCGATTATCCGGGTATCTGTTCACTTTTGGCGATTCTAGCCAACAGGCAGCAGTGGCGACAGTTCTCTCGCTTACAGAGTACGGGATATCAGGTTTGAGACATGAGTCATGAGGTACGGGATACGAGGTACGGGATATGCGGTATGTTGTACACAGTGTGAGGTATGGGTGATGTGTTTGGAAATATGGATTATGCGAATCGCGGTGTCAAATGTGCTATCAGAGTGCAGTTTAGGAGGGGTAAGTTTCACTCATAGAGTATGGGATATGATGTTTGAGACATGAGTAAGGTGGCACGGGATATGAGGTACGGGACATGAGGTGTGTTGTATTGGGTATGTGAAATGCGGTGCGGTGTGAGATATGGTGCTATGGTGATATGGTGATATGGCCCGCGCTTCAAGCGCGGGCATTCGCACTAGTTAATATATTTAATTGTGATATGGTCGTCGTCGTCGTCGTCGTCGTTCGTCATACCCAAAAAATCCTCCCAATTGTGCACGCTGCTGCTGGCGCGCGCGCGTGCCCGTCAAATGGCATCTGGCGGATTTGCGATTTCGATTTCTGGCACGACAAATCGATCTGAAATCATGGATTCATGTAATTTGTATGTACTGTACTATCGATTATCCGGGTATCTGCACGAATAATCCCGCCTGTTGACTTTTGGCGATTTTAGCCAACAGGCAGGAGTGGCGACAGTTCTCTCCCTTATACAGTACGGGATATGAGGTTTGAGACATGAGTCATGAGGTACGGGATACCAGGTACGGGATATGCGGTATGTTGTACACAGTGTGAGGTATGGGTGATGTGTTTTGAAATATGGATTATGCGAATCGCGGTGTCAAATGTGCTGTCAGAGTACAGTTTAGGAGGGGTAAGTTTCACTCATAGAGTACGGGATATGATGTTTGAGACATGAGTCAGGTGGCACGGGATATGAGGTACGGGACATGAGGTGTGTTGTATTGAATATGTGGAATGCGGTGCGGTGTCAGATATGGTGCTATGGTGATTTGGTGATATGGCCCGCGCTTCAAGCGCGGGCATTCGCACTAGTTAATATATTTAATTGTGATATGGTCGTCGTCGTCGTCGTCGTCGTTCGTCATACCCAAAAAATCCTCCCAATTGTGCACGCTGCTGCTGGCGCGCGCGCGTGCCTGTCAAATGGCATCTGGCGGATTTGCGATTTCGATTTCTTGCACGACAAATCGATCTGAAATCATGGATTCATGTAATTTGTATGTACTGTACTATCGATTATCCGGGTATCTGCACGAATAATCCCGCCTGTTGACTTTTGGCGATTTTAGCCAACAGGCAGCAGTGGCGACAGTTCTCTCCCTTATACAGTACGGGATATGAGGTTTGAGACATGAGTCATGAGGTACGGGATACCAGGTACGGGATATGCGGTATGTTGTACACAGTGTGAGGTATGGGTGATGTGTTTGGAAATATGGATTATGCGAATCGCGGTGTTAAATGTGCTGTCAGAGTACAGTTTAGGAGGGGTAAGTTTCACTCATAGAGTACGGGATATGATGTTTGAGACATGAGTCAGGTGGCACGGGATATGAGGTACGGGACATGAGGTGTGTTGTATTGAATATGTGGAATGCGGTGCGGTGTCAGATATGGTGCTATGGTGATTTGGTGATATGGCCCGCGCTTCAAGCGCGGGCATTCGCACTAGTTAATATATTTAATTGTGATATGGTCGTCGTCGTCGTCGTCGTCGTTCGTCATACCCAAAAAATCCTCCCAATTGTGCACGCTGCTGCTGGCGCGCGCGCGTGCCTGTCAAATGGCATCTGGCGGATTTGCGATTTCGATTTCTGGCACGACAAATCGATCTGAAATCATGGATTCATGTAATTTGAATGTACTGTACAATCGATTATCCGGGTATCTGCACGAATAATCCCGCCTGTTGACTTTTGGCGATTTTAGCCAACAGGCAGCAGTGGCGACAGTTCTCTCGCTTATAGAGTACGGGATATGAGGTTTGAGACATGAGTCATGAGGTACAGGATACGAGGTACGGGATATGCGGTATGTTGTACACAGTGTGAGGCATGGGTGATGTGTTTGGAATTATGGAATATGCGAATCGCGGTGTCAAATGTGGTGTCAGGGTACAGTTTAGGAGGGGTATATTTCACTCATAGAGTACGGGATATGATGTTTGATAGAGTACGGGATATGAGGTTTGAGACATGAGTCATGAGGTACGGGATACGAGGTACGGGATATGCGGTATGTTGTACACAGTGTGAGGTATGGGTGATGTGCTTGGAAATATGGATTATGCGAATCGAGGTGTCAAATGTGCTGTCAGGGTTCAGTTTTGGAGGGGTAAGTTTCACTCATAGAGTACGGGATATGATGTTTGAGACATGAGTCAGGTGGCACGGGATATGAGGTACGGGACATGAGGTGTGTTGTATTGGGTATGTGAAATGCGGTGCGGTGTTAGATATGGTGCTATGGTGCTATGGTGATATGGCCCGCGCTTCAAGCGCGGGCATTCGCACTAGCTAATATATTTAATTGTGGTATGGACGTCGTCGTCGTTGTCGTCGTTGTCGTCGTCGTTCCTCATACCCAAAAAATCCTCCCAATTGTGCTCGCTGCTGCTGGCGCGCGCGCGTGCCCGTCAAATGGCATCTGGCGGATTTGCGATTTCGATTTCTGGCACGAGAAATCGATCTGAAATCATGGATTCATGTAATTTGTATGTACTGTACTATCGATTATCCAGGTATGTGCACGAATAATCCCGCCTGTTCACTTTTGGCGATTTTAGCCAACAGGCAGCAGTGGCGACAGTTCTCTCGCTTATGGAGTACGGGATATGAGGTTTGAGACATGAGTCATGAGGTACGGGATACGAGGTAAGGGATATGCGGTATGTTGTACACAGTGTGAGGTATGGGTGATGTGTTTGGAAATATGGATTATGCGAATCGCGGTGTCAAATGTGCTATCAGAGTACAGTTTAGGAGGGGTAAGTTTCACTCATAGAGTACGGGATATGATGTTTGAGACATGAGTCAGGTGGCACGGGATATGAGGTACGGGACATGAGGTGTGTTGTATTGGGTATGTGAAATGCGGTGCGGTGTGAGATATGGTGCTATGGTGATATGGTGATATGGCCCGCGCTTCAAGCGCGGGCATTCACACTAGTTTCAATTATTTTCGGACTGGTCGTCGTGTCCAGGCGCGGGCGTGCCGGCGGCGCGCGTGTGCGCATCGCAGAAAAGAATTTATGCTACAAGGCGGCATTTTTTTTCCTAATTACACAGATGTATGCGCATTTCTGAGGCGCATTGATCGGTGTGAAGTACGGTTGCATCTTCGCCGATTCTGGCTGTTCAGTTGGCCGAGCGGGCGCTAACCGCCTGTAACTACTCCCAGAACCACCTGTTAGCGCTATCCGTCGATGTTATCGGAAGCGCCAGCGCAGGCGCTGCACAGCACGGCACATGGCAGTTGGCTTGTACAAGTTGGTGATGGCAGAAAAGTTTATAGTGGTTTCAACACTGTGTTTTTGTCTCTCCTGCTGCTTGCTGCTGGTGTAGGGTTTCCTGCTGCTTGTTTTTGGAGATGAAAACCTTTTGTTTGCTGAAATACAGTCAATCCAGGATAACCCAAGCCAGAGGTCTGCAAGGAGAAGAGAATCAGGATCAAAGCATGAAGGGCTGCAGTGTAAACAGTGAAAGATGATAGGATATTCACAGAAACTGCAACTCAGGTCAAATCGGAATGCATATTCACAAAGATAGCTGAAATGTTTTGGAAAAGAGTTGGAAAACTGCCCCATGGTCACTCTCTCTCCATAGTGCCATCTCAGGAGATGTGCACTCTTTGTTTTGGGTCCCATATGTGCTGAGGTGGCAGGACATGTGGCGATGAGGTCACTGCCATGTCACATGGGATCTTCCTACTTAGCTAGGCTGACCAGGAATTGAACCCAGGACCTCTCAAAAAGAGGTGCCCAGCCTCCTAGGGTGCATACCACTAGGATAGCTAAGAATTCATGGAAAAACATAGATGAATTCATAGGCTCTGCCCTGGATATGTCAGTACTCAGTCAACTCAGGAAAAGATGATTTGCCTCACATTGAAAGGGGATTAAGGGGTCCACTCCATATCCTGATTGGGTGTTTGGTTCCATAGGTCAAAATGTGTTATCACCACTTTTGGTAGGACCAATACTAAGATAGAAATGCCTGGATGCTCAGTGCATCTCTAATACAACTAGAGTATGCCTCAAAGCATTGGAAAAGCACTTTTTCTTACTCCCCCCTTGTGCTGTGGTGGCCACCACTGTCGCATTTGAGGAAAAAGGGATTTTTTCTTGGCCTTTCCTTCGTTTCCACATCTACTTTAAAATACCTATAGTTTCCCTCACACAGAAAAATGGGCGCTCACCATGGCTGGCGCTCTTTTGCTGCTCTGTTTGTAACATTTCCTACAGAAGACTCAGCGCTCATGGCGCTGCCGGGGCTCCTGTGGCTTGGTTGGGTTAGTTTGGGAGCATGCCAAAACATGTGCATGTGCATCCCTCCCTCCAAGACGCAGCGCGACACAAACCCAATGCAAGACACAATATACACACTCGCATGGGTTCTCGTAAACCTGCTGGCGACCTGTGACCTGTCTTAGGGCGAAGGGAGTCGTGAAAAAAATTAATTTGCCCCTTGGTGGGGTCTTGGGTTCTGCTCAGTCTCTCCAGGCTGCTGCGTTTCGGCCCGAACACGGCCTACTCAGCGAGGCTGCGCGTGGGTATCTGCAGAGGCAGGAATGGGAGAATTATGGACGAATCCACGCAAAAACGAAGCGACGACATCAAAATCCGTCAAATGACGGCCTAGAATTTTTCTAAGACAACACACCTGAGCAGAATCCAATAGTGCATCTGGAGCACATTTTTATAAAAATTATAGTCATCTCTAGATTTTTTAAATCAAGAAATTCCTACGCATAAAAAGGCGGCGCGCAGGAGCGGCTCCTAGCGAAGCGCCGGAAAATGCCGAAATAGTGGCATTATAAACGTACGTCTCACGTAGTCTTGAAAATGACGAGACACACATTAATAAATAAACATACAGATTCCACCTACACTAATAGAAGTATCAAAAATTCAAGAATTCGAAAATCAACGAAAAAGACTTCAATGAATCAGGTATAAACTACAGGTATGCTCGTCTCGTATGCCGCATACACATTGCTCGTCTCGTGTCTCCGTGAACGAGTCTTGTAGAAGCGCTAACAACGATACAACGCGATAGAGGGATTGATTAGAAAGATTGCAGATGATTAGAGGTCAGATCAGGGTGATTAGACATACACACAAGTGCATAGTGACGTTTCTCGCTTGCGCCCCTCACGTGCCCACTTGCTCTCTCTCTCCAGCGGTAGGTAAGGTGAGTAAGCCCAGGCGGGGCCACCCCCTGGTGGAGTTCGTGATTGAGGTTGAGATGGGCAGGTTTGCCCAACGCGGTCGTGCATGCTCGCGCATTCACACACGCATTAAAGGGTAGGCCACGCGAAGTGCGCACGGTAAACCTTGTTTAGGCTACCCAGGGGCTCCTCGGTACGTTCTTTAAGAGAACCTGAGGAGTCCCTTAACGCTTGCTTGCTTGACAGGGGAGCTGATTCTTCAGCGCGTTTGCGGACAGTGTATTATAGGTCACACTGAGAAGGGTATAATACCTGGACCGTGGCTTGGTTCCTCCGCCGCAAACACCCCTTCATTTGCCTTTGCTTTACAGGTGGGCAGGTAGGGTGATTGGTGCAGCAGCATACCATTTTTTTCATGCCCTGCTAAACAAGGGCGCAGATCACACAAACAAGTAACTCCCATCTGCCTGTGGCAGAGCAGGGAGTCCGACTCCAACGACATCTGCGCCCTGCACGCGAGAGCACCTCTTCCCTCCAAGCCCTAGCAGGGGAAACGCGTTGTGGCGTCCCCTGTTAGGCCACAGTTGCTTAGCAGCGCTGTGTTCTCTTGTCTTCTTCACAGGAGGGTCGCTAGGACCCACGATATGTTCTTCAACAACACCCAGTAGAGTGTGCGTGTAGGAGTGGTAGTCCTGAGTGGGGGCTTGAGCCGGTTGCAGCAGTGCTCGCCCACCAGGATGGTGCCACTGTAGGGTGTGTAGGACCTGTAGTGCGTGTATCACTGTCCCACCCGTTTCCTGCAATTTTAGCAGGGTTGGTGGGCTGTGGCAGTGGTTAGGTCAGTGTTTTGGCCACTTAGCAGAACGGCGTTTTCAAGCCTTCATAGCTTTTGGCCACCCCTCCCTGTAGTAGACAGATAGGTAGGGAAAACAATACCTGGACTAGTACGCTGGGTATTCCCCAAAGGTTTTGCGCCAGCACAGAAATTGGGCGCTTAGGGGAGGGGAGACCCGGGGCGTACCCCGTGGCATCAATAAATCAACCCTCCAGGTTTAGCAAGCGTGCAGACTTGGGTATAATTAGGACACCACTTCTGCGGCTTGCTCTCAGGACCTTAGGACTAGCACACTCACTAATACGCTTTGGCAGGTAAGGGTAAGGTTCAGTCCCTAGCTTTAGTCTTGGAGGCAAGCGTCTCAGCGAGCCTCAGCAACTCACCAAGGTTGTTCTGGGACAAGTAGTCAACCAGAACTGAGTTTAGGCGTCCCTCAGGTAGAACAAATGCAGAGAAGGGCTCCCAGGTGGCCTCTTTGACTCCAAACCCTTCCCAGAGGGTGAGGAAGCGCCAACCCTGGCGATAGCGGTGGCGTAGGACAGACTTCACCAGGTAGAAGCCCTCCTTAGCCATTTCGTCGGCGTTCATGTCGGGGAGTTCACCCTCAACTTCCATAGGGCTCGCAGCCCCTTGTAGGTCCAGAGCGGCGATTTCCTCGTAGTTCAGCTCCCACTCCTCCCCACAGAGGTCTTCAGGATCATAGTAGCGCTTCAGGTGTTGAGCAGCGCACACCAGGGTCCCCCCTAGACGGGGAGAACACCGCACGGTGATACGGTGTCCATCCACTGATAGAATCTTGTACGGCCCGAAGTATGGGTCATCGCTGGTAGAGCGTGGCCAGGCGGGTAGTCGACTGTGGTGCACCAGCACCCAGTCCCCCTCTTGGTAGGTGGCCGGTACTCGGTGCTTGTTCTTCTTGTTCCACTCACGCTCCCTCACTCTCTGGAGCATAGCCTTGGCCTTGTCCACCTTCGCTTGTTGCTCTTGGACCCATTCACCCACAGAAGAATGGGTGTCCTCTGGATAGGGGGCATGTAGGAACCATGCCGGGCGCCCCAGGAAAAGCTCATGGGGCGAGTAGCCAGTAGCTGAACTCTCTTGGGAGTTCATCATCAAGGATATGACGGGGAGTAGTCTCACCCAGTCCCTGGTGCGTTCAGTTTTGCACCATATCCTTACGTTCTCCTTGAGGACCCGGATCTGTCGCTGACATAGGGGGTTGCTCGTGTGAGAGTAGGGAATCCCCGTAGACAACTGGACATTGAGGGATCTCAGGACCCTCTTGTACCAGCCAGTATCTGAGCGTACTCGTACGTCCTCATCGGAGTTGATCTCCTTGGGCGCCCCATAGACACAAAACCACTCCTCCAGGAGTATCTTGATAGTCTCCTCCCCGGTAATGTGCTTGGTACATGGGAACACCCTGGTAAACCTGGTCAACCCACAGGTTACCACGAGGGCGAAGTCATAACCCCCGAACTTCGGCATCTCCGTGTAGTCCACGTATAGAACACTGTTAGCACAGTGAGGGATGGGCAGGGTCGAGTAGAGACCTCTGTCCCTGATATCCCCTGGTTTACAGGACCTGCACGGGCACTTGTCCACAATGGGCTGGAGGGTTTTCCGCAGTTGGTCGTCAGTCCACGTAGTGTGGAACCACTGCTTGAACAGCCTCAGGGTACGGTCAGCACCCACATGACCGCTGAACTCATGGGTCCACTTCAGCAGCGCTGGGACTCGGTCACTAGGCACCACGATGCGGTCCTCGTGCCAGAGGTAGCTCTTGTCCCTCTTCCACTGGTCTTGGTTGACCAGGAGGGGTTCAAGGCGTTTCTCCAGGCGCTTGTAGATATCCCCAAACTCCTTCAGGTACTCCGATTGTTGGAGTCCATCCAGGGGGCGTATCATCGTCATGTTCAGGTCCAAGTGGACGTCCATACGGCTGAACTCCTCCTTAGCCAGCGCTTCAGACCGGGCACCAATCAGGGCGTCGAAGTTTTTGCGGCTGATGTAGTCGGCACACTCGTTCTTCACTCCCTGAATATGGTGTACCGTCAGCCGTAGTTGACTGAGGTAGGTCCACCAGCGCCGTAGCTTGGCCCTCTCAGGTGGGGGACCCTTCTGGAAACTGCGGACCGGTTCTTGGTCGCACAGCCAGACCACAGGGTTACTCCCCAACAGTCGTGCTTGTGAGGATAGCACCAGCATACCCGCGAGCAATTCCTGCTCATAGGTGGAGTAGTTCCCCCTGGCCTGGTTCCACTTCCAGTTCCAGTGGCCCAGAGGTACTAGGACCCACTTGTCGTCACGGTAGCTGTGCTTGAGGGTTCCATCTCGGTTGAGACCTTCCGTCCCCCATTGGGAAATGGCCGAGTCGAACTCCTCCTTCTCTAGTGCTTGCCATTGGAACAAGGTTCCACCACCGCCCACATTGCTGGCGTCGGTCACCAGGATAATCTCCCCTTGTGCCCTAGGCACGCCCAAGCACTTAGCGTTGGCCACCTTGTCTTTGAGCTCGTCAAACGCTTGCTGCTCTTGTGGGCCCCAGCGCCAAGTAGTACTCTTCTTGATCAAGTCCGTCAGAATGGCGCTGGTGTAGGTGAAGTTTTTGATATGGCGGCGATAGAAGTTGCACGCCCCAATGAAACTGCGTACATCATGAAATCCTTTCTTGGGGTCTTCGTGTCGTACCTTGGCATCCATCAGGGGTTTGGCCTTAGAGGCCGCTGGGGTCCACCACCCATAGCCAACGTCAAACCCCAGGTACTGCATGGTCTCCTGCATGAACTCACACTTCTCCAGCTTGAGTGGTGTGTGGTTCTCCTGGCAGACCGCAAAGAACTCACCCAAGAGGATTAGGTGATCCTCCTGGGTATTGGTCCCGAGGCATACATCGTCGATGTGAGCCTCCATCTGGGCACCACGGGATATGAGCTCCTGCACCTTAGGTCTCCTTCGTAGGATGGACAAGGTCTTGTTCATCAGCTCTTGGAATAGAGCGGGTGCGTTAGCCACGCCAAACGGCATGACCTTCCACTTGAACACCCTCCCCTGAGGGGTGATGAAGGCCAGTAGTTCCTGTGCATTGGGCGTCAGGTCCACTTGCCAGAATCCGCTCCTCTTGTCCATTTTGGTCTTGTAGCGACAGGAGGCTATCTTCTCCAGGGTAGACTCCATATTGGGAATGGACCCTGAGTGGTTCAACGTTTTCTTGTCCAGCTCTCCGTAGTCCACTACCAGCCATTTGGCTGTAGACCCGGGTTTAGCCACCAGGAAACAGGGGCTGCAGTGTAGGGGGTAGTCCCCGTCCTTGTACTCCAGGACTAGGCCAGCGTCGATACATTCTTGTATCTGTCGCTCAATCTCGTCGGCCTGCTCTTTAGGAGCTGGATAGGGTCTCCTCCGGATCTTGTGACCCACGAACTCGGGTTTCAGCTTGAGGTCCATCTGTACCAGCTTGTCACATGAGGCTGGAGGGGGTAGTTCTCCGAACACCTCCAGATAGGTCCTTATAAGCTTCTGTACCCGCGGGTCCAATATCTTGATCTTGTCCTCCATGTCCTCGTCAGAGTGTAAGTTGCTTGCCCACTGAGTAATAGACGTCGGGAGGTGGTCCTCCACCGACTCTTCGCCCGTGGTAGTGTCCTTCAGCCCTTGGTAGGCATATAGAAGGTCTTGTTCAACCATCTCCAATGGACGATGGCAACATAGGCACGCTCGAGGGGGTTCACATACACATTCCTCCGAGAGGTCGTCCTCCTCTGGGATCCTCACATGGGCGCCCCACACGCTCTTCATGAGCTTAAGATCTACCTCCCTTTGCCAGGTGGTGATCTTCTGTTCGAGGTCCTCCTTCAATTGGGATAGGTCTCCCATACGTCCTTGCTTCAGTGGCCATGAGCTGCGGGTAGGCTTCGCGTAGCATAGCTTTTTCGCCACCAACTTCCTCTTGGAATCCACATACTCCCTGAGCCTGGATCGAGGGTTCAGCTCCTCGTCCACGGGGTCTTCCACCCTCATGGAGAGTAGGGGTTTCAGTGGGGCGACGTACTCGGCGTTCTCCACTTCCTCCACACAGGTCTGCACGAAGAAGGCGTCCTGCTCGGTTTCGTCATCTGAGTGGATAGAGCTAGGTAGCTCAGATAGTCCACACTCAGAGACTCCATCAGGAACAGGTACATGGCAGGGAGAGTTGGGGGCGTTGGTGTCAGTCACGACGTACTCATCTCCTCCGGGTGTAGTCTCAATAGCATCTTGAGGTCGTAGGCGATCCTTCAAGTCACCCAAGGCGAGTCCGTCGCTTTCTCGTTGTATAGCCTGGACCAGGGTCGGGTCCAGATCCTCCCAGCGGATGGAGGTAAGACCTCCGTCCACCACGCTGAGCATACTCCCCCATCCGGGTTTCCCAATAGGCGTCTTGCGTCCCAGAGGCACGCAGATGGCCTCATCAGGCAAACGAACAGAGCTGATAGTCAGCCTGTCCAGGAGGTTTCGCCAGTACTTGTTGCCCCCATGGGCTCCCCAATCGGGGGAACACAGGACCATACGGGAACGTTCCAAGGCCACCTTGGTCAGGACCTTCCCCAGTTCACTGAACCTGGGGTTCCCGTAGGCCATCCCGAAAGAGGGCCAGTAAAATTTGTAGCTGCAGTTCTTCCCCTTGCTGCAGTAAAGGTCCAGTACATGCTGCTTGTCGCTGGCGAACAACTCAACACTCAGGTCCTCTCGAGAGTAACCCAACTCCTTCAGACCTTGGTCTAGGACTTCCCCCAATAGTTGATAGTCCTCAGTTTTGGAGGCCGCCATCATGTTTGAGGGCTCCTCCTTCGATAGCCTCAGGTAACTCGAGGTAGGTAGGTAGGTATCTTCGGTTGCTCGGGATGCCTCCTTTGACGGTGCAGGAAGAAGGTCTTACCAAGGGGAGGTCCTGTCCCTCCCACTGCCCTATGTCAGGTGCCTCTTGAGCCGCTCCCGCATGTGCTTGGGAAGGCATTGTCGCGGCCACCCGGTCCATGTGTCCCAGGTGGGAGGGTGTCCCCACATGTGTCCATGAGTAGGGCCACATGCCCCCTCCTTCGGGCGGCAGCTCTGGGGGCTGCCCAGCCGTGTGGAGTATCTCTCACCACAAGGGGTCTTGCTCCCGCTTGTCTACGGTACGACCGCCTCACCCTTGTGGCTTGAGTTGCGGGGCCGCTCCGCTTGGCAGGCGACCCCCTCCTGGACTGTGTACCGGCTCGCCTGTCACCGGTTGCATCCATGGGTCCGGGTGACGTTTGCCATGGTCCCCGATGCAGCCTGGCCTGGCTCGGACCAGCAGCCTTGGAGTACCGCTCCTGCCACTGGCCCGGTGGGTCGGCTGGGTCGCGCCAGTGTGTCCGACCCATGGGGTGTTGGTTCTTTCCTGTCCCCCGGCCGCCCTACGTGTGTGCGGTGTCCTGGGCCTCCCGGCTCCTGTTCACCGATGTGCCCGCTTGCCGTGTTGTGTTGGGTGTGCGGTGTCCTGGGCCCCCCGGCTCCTGTGCACCGGTGTGCCCGCTCGGTGTGGTGTGTTGCGTGTGCGGTGTCCTGGGCCTCCGGCTCCTGTTCACCGGTGTGCCCGCTCGGTGTGTTGTGTTGCGTGTGCGGTGTCCTGGGCCCCCCGGCTCCTGTTCACCGGTGTGCCCGCTCGGTGTGGTGTGTTGCGTGTGCGGTGTCCTGGGCCTCCGGCTCCTGTTCACCGGTGTGCCTGCTCGGTGTGTTGTGTTGCGTGTGCGGTGTCCTGGGCCTCCAGGCTCCTGTTCACCGGTGTGCCCGCTCGGTGTGTTGTGTTGCGTGTGCGGTGTCCTGGGCCTCCCGGCTCCTGTTCACCGGTGTGCCTGCTCGGTGTGTTGTGTTGCGTGTGCGGTGTCCTGGGCCTCCGGCTCCTGTTCACCGGTGTGCCCGCTCGGTGTGTTGTGTTGCATGTGCGGTGTCCTGGGCCCCCCGGCTCCTGTTCACCGGTGTGCCCGCTCGGTGTGGTGTGTTGCGTGTGCGGTGTCCTGGGCCTCCGGCTCCTGTTCACCGGTGTGCCCGCTCGGTGTGTTGTGTTGCGTGTGCGGTGTCCTGGGCCCCCCGGCTCCTGTTCACCGGTGTGCCCGCTCGGTGTGTTGTGTTGCGTGTGCGGTGTCCTGGGCCTCCCGGCTCCTGTTCACCGGTGTGCCCGCTCGGTGTGGTGTGTTGCGTGTGCGGTGTCCTGGGCCTCCAGGCTCCTGTTCACCGGTGTGCCCGCTCGGTGTGTTGTGTTGCGTGTGCGGTGTCCTGGGCCTCCCGGCTCCTGTTCACCGGTGTGCCTGCTCGGTGTGTTGTGTTGCGTGTGCGGTGTCCTGGGCCTCCGGCTCCTGTTCACCGGTGTGCCCGCTCGGTGTGTTGTGTTGCATGTGCGGTGTCCTGGGCCCCCCGGCTCCTGTTCACCGGTGTGCCCGCTCGGTGTGGTGTGTTGCGTGTGCGGTGTCCTGGGCCTCCGGCTCCTGTTCACCGGTGTGCCTGCTCGGTGTGTTGTGTTGCGTGTGCGGTGTCCTGGGCCCCCCGGCTCCTGTTCACCGGTGTGCCCGCTCGGTGTGTTGTGTTGCGTGTGCGGTGTCCTGGGCCTCCCGGCTCCTGTTCACCGGTGTGCCCGCTCGGTGTGTTGTGTTGCGTGTGCGGTGTCCTGGGCCTCCGGCTCCTGTTCACCGGTGTGCCCGCTCGGTGTGTTGTGTTGCATGTGCGGTGTCCTGGGCCCCCCGGCTCCTGTTCACCGGTGTGCCCGCTCGGTGTGTTGTGTTGCGTGTGCGGTGTCCTGGGCCTCCGGCTCCTGTTCACCGGTGTGCCCGCTCGGTGTGTTGTGTTGCGTGTGCGGTGTCCTGGGCCTCCCGGCTCCTGTTCACCGGTGTGCCCGCTCGGTGTGTTGTGTTGCGTGTGCGGTGTCCTGGGCCCCCCGGCTCCTGTTCACCGGTGTGCCCGCTCGGTGTGGTGTGTTGCGTGTGCGGTGTCCTGGGCCTCCGGCTCCTGTTCAGCGGTGTGCCCGCTCGGTGTGTTGTGTTGCGTGTGCGGTGTCCAGGGCCTCCCGGCTCCTGTTCACCGGTGTGCCCGCTCGGTGTGTTGTGTTGCGTGTGCAGTGTCCGGGGCCTCCGGCTCCTGTTCACCGGTGTGCCTGCTCGGTGTGTTGTGTTGCGTGTGCGGTGTCCTGGGCCCCCCGGCTCCTGTTCACCGGTGTGCCCGCTCGGTGTGTTTTGTTGCGTGTGCGGTGTCCTTGGCCTCCGGCTCCTGTTCACCGGTGTGCCCGCTCGGTGTGTTGTGTTGCGTGTGCGGTGTCCTGGGCCTCCCGGCTCCTGTTCACCGGTGTGCCCGCTCGGTGTGTTGTGTTGCGTGTGCGGTGTCCTGAGCCTCCAGGCTCCTGTTCACCGGTGTGCACGCTCGGTGTGTTGTGTTGCGTGTGCGGTGTCCTGGGCCTCCCGGCTCCTGTTCACCGGTGTGCCCGCTCGGTGTGTTGTGTTGCGTGTGCGGTGTCTTGGGCCTCCCGGCTCCTGTTCACCGGTGTGCCCGCTCGGTGTGTTGTGTTGCGTGTGCGGTGTCCTGGGCCCCCCGGCTCCTGTTCACCGGTGTGCCCGCTCGGTGTGGTGTGTTGCGTGTGCGGTGTCCTGGGCCTCCGGCTCCTGTTCACCGGTGTGCCCGCTCGGTGTGTTGTGTTGCGTGTGCGGTGTCCTGGGCCTCCGGCTCCTGTTCACCGGTGTGCCCGCTCGGTGTGTTGTTTTGCGTGTGCGGTGTCCTGGGCCCCCCGGCTCCTGTTCACCGGTGTGCCCGCTCGGTGTGGTGCGTTGCGTGTGCGGTGTCCTGGGCCTCCGGCTCCTGTTCACCGGTGTGCCCGCTCGGTGTGGTGTGTTGCGTGTGCGGTGTCCTGGGCCCCCCGGCTCCTGTTCACCGGTGTGCCCGCTCGGTGTGGTGCGTTGCGTGTGCGGTGTCCTGAGCCTCCGGCTCCTGTTCACCGGTGTGCCCGCTCGGTGTGGTGTGTTGCGTGTGCGGTGTCCTGGGCCCCCCGGCTCCTGTTCACCGGTGTGCCCGCTCGGTGTGGTGCGTTGCGTGTGCGGTGTCCTGGGCCTCCGGCTCCTGTTCACCGGTGTGCCCGCTCGGTGTGTTGTGTTGCGTGTGCGGTGTCCTGGGCCCCCCGGCTCCTGTTCACCGGTGTGCCCGCTCGGTGTGGTGTGTTGCATGTGCGGTGTCCTGGGCCTCCGGCTCCTGTTCACCGGTGTGCCCGCTCGGTGTGTTGTGTTGCGTGTGCGGTGTCCTGGGCCTCCAGGCTCCTGTTCACCGGTGTGCCCGCTCGGTGTGTTGTGTTGCGTGTGCGGTGTCCTGGGCCTCCCGGCTCCTGTTCACCGGTGTGCCTGCTCGGTGTGTTGTGTTGCGTGTGCGGTGTCCTGGGCCTCCGGCTCCTGTTCACCGGTGTGCCCGCTCGGTGTGTTGTGTTGCATGTGCGGTGTCCTGGGCCCCCCGGCTCCTGTTCACCGGTGTGCCCGCTCGGTGTGGTGTGTTGCGTGTGCGGTGTCCTGGGCCTCCGGCTCCTGTTCACCGGTGTGCCCGCTCGGTGTGTTGTGTTGCGTGTGCGGTGTCCTGGGCCCCCCGGCTCCTGTTCACCGGTGTGCCCGCTCGGTGTGTTGTGTTGCGTGTGCGGTGTCCTGGGCCTCCCGGCTCCTGTTCACCGGTGTGCCCGCTCGGTGTGTTGTGTTGCGTGTGCGGTGTCCTGGGCCTCCAGGCTCCTGTTCACCGGTGTGCCCGCTCGGTGTGTTGTGTTGCGTGTGCGGTGTCCTGGGCCTCCCGGCTCCTGTTCACCCGTGTGCCTGCTCGGTGTGTTGTGTTGCGTGTGCGGTGTCCTGGGCCTCCGGCTCCTGTTCACCGGTGTGCCCGCTCGGTGTGTTGTGTTGCATGTTCGGTGTCCTGGGCCCCCCGGCTCCTGTTCACCGGTGTGCCCGCTCGGTGTGGTGTGTTGCGTGTGCGGTGTCCTGGGCCTCCGGCTCCTGTTCACCGGTGTGCCCGCTCGGTGTGTTGTGTTGCGTGTGCGGTGTCCTGGGCCCCCCGGCTCCTGTTCACCGGTGTGCCCGCTCGGTGTGTTGTGTTGCGTGTGCGGTGTCCTGGGCCTCCCGGCTCCTGTTCACCGGTGTGCCCGCTCGGTGTGTTGTGTTGCGTGTGCGGTGTCCTGGGCCTCCGGCTCCTGTTCACCGGTGTGCCCGCTCGGTGTGTTGTGTTGCATGTGCGGTGTCCTGGGCCCCCCGGCTCCTGTTCACCGGTGTGCCCGCTCGGTGTGGTGTGTTGCGTGTGCGGTGTCCTGGGCCTCCGGCTCCTGTTCACCGGTGTGCCCGCTCGGTGTGTTGTGTTGCGTGTGCGGTGTCCTGGGCCTCCCGGCTCCTGTTCACCGTTGTGCCCGCTCGGTGTGTTGTGTTGCGTGTGCGGTGTCCTGGGCCCCCCGGCTCCTGTTCACCGGTGTGCCCGCTCGGTGTGGTGTGTTGCGTGTGCGGTGTCCTGGGCCTCCGGCTCCTGTTCAGCGGTGTGCCCGCTCGGTGTGTTGTGTTGCGTGTGCGGTGTCCAGGGCCTCCCGGCTCCTGTTCACCGGTGTGCCCGCTCGGTGTGTTGTGTTGCGTGTGCAGTGTCCTGGGCCTCCGGCTCCTGTTCATCGGTGTGCCTGCTCGGTGTGTTGTGTTGCGTGTGCGGTGTCCTGGGCCCCCCGGCTCCTGTTCACCGGTGTGCCCGCTCGGTGTGTTTTGTTGCGTGTGCGGTGTCCTGGGCCTCCGGCTCCTGTTCACCGGTGTGCCCGCTCGGTGTGTTGTGTTGCGTGTGCGGTGTCCTGGGCCTCCCGGCTCCTGTTCACCGGTGTGCCCGCTCGGTGTGTTGTGTTGCGTGTGCGGTGTCCTGGGCCTCCAGGCTCCTGTTCACCGGTGTGCACGCTCGGTGTGTTGTGTTGCGTGTGCGGTGTCCTGGGCCTCCCGGCTCCTGTTCACCGGTGTGCCCGCTCGGTGTGTTGTGTTGCGTGTGCGGTGTCTTGGGCCTCCCGGCTCCTGTTCACCGGTGTGGCCGCTCGGTGTGTTGTGTTGCGTGTGCGGTGTCCTGGGCCCCCCGGCTCCTGTTCACCGGTGTGCCCGCTCGGTGTGGTGTGTTGCGTGTGCGGTGTCCTGGGCCTCCGGCTCCTGTTCACCGGTGTGCCCGCTCGGTGTGTTGTGTTGCGTGTGCGGTGTCCTGGGCCTCCGGCTCCTGTTCACCGGTGTGCCCGCTCGGTGTGTTGTTTTGCGTGTGCGGTGTCCTGGGCCCCCCGGCTCCTGTTCACCGGTGTGCCCGCTCGGTGTGTTGTGTGGCGTGTGCGGTGTCCTGGGCCTCCGGCTCCTGTTCACCGGTGTGCCCGCTCGGTGTGGTGCGTTGCGTGTGCGGTGTCCTGGGCCTCCGGCTCCTGTTCACCGGTGTGCCCGCTCGGTGTGTTGTGTTGCGTGTGCGGTGTCCTGGGCCTCCCGGCTCCTGTTCTCCGGTGTGCCCGCTCGCTGTGTTGTGTTGCGTGTGCGGTGTCCTGGGCCTCCGGCTCCTGTTCACCGGTGTGCCCGCTCGGTGTGTTGTGTTGCGTGTGCGGTGTCCTGGGCCCCCCGGCTCCTGTTCACCGGTGTGCCCGCTCGGTGTGTTGTGTTGCGTGTGCGGTGTCCTGGGCCTCCCGGCTCCTGTTCACCGGTGTGCCCGCTCGGTGTGTTGTGTTGCGTGTGCGGTGTCCTGGGCCTCCCGGCTCCTGTTCACCGGTGTGCCGGCTCGCTGTGTTGTGTTGCGTGTGCGGTGTCCTGGGCCCCCCGGCTCCTGTTCACCGGTGTGCCTGCTCGGTGTGTTGTTTTGCGTGTGCGGTGTCCTGGGCCTCCCGGCTCCTGTTCACCGGTGTGCCCGCTCGGTGTGTTGTGTTGCGTGTGCGGTGTCCTGGGCCTCCCGGCTCCTGTTCACCGGTGTACCCGCTCGGTGTGTTGTGTTGCGTGTGCGGTGTCCTGGGCCTCCGGCTCCTGTTCACCGGTGTGCCTGCTCGGTGTGTTGTGTTGCGTGTGCGGTGTCCTGGGCCTCCCGGCTCCTGTTCACCGGTGCGCCCGCTCGGTGTGTTGTGTTGCGTGTGCGGTGTCCTGGGCCTCCCGGCTCCTGTTCACCGGTGTGCCCGCTCGCTGTGTTGTGTTGCTGTGCGGGGCGTCGCTGCGAGCGCTCACTCGTCCATCCGGAGGGCGGCTATCGTAGCCGGCAGGGGCTGGGTAGCCGCCGGGCGCACACACGTCCATCCGGACGGCGGCTGTTCCTAGCCGGCAGGGGCTGGGTACCCTCCGGGCGCGCACTCGTCCATCCGGACGGCGGCTGATCGTAGCCGGCAGGGGCTGGGTACCCTCCGGGCGCGCACTCGTCCATCCGGACGGCGGCTGGCGTGCGTGTGCTTGCTCTTTGTGGCCGGGTCGGGCGGGCCGGCCTCCCGGGCGCGTTGTGGTGCGCCACACCTTTTCCTTCGGCCGCTTTGTCTTTCTGCTTTGCTTGGCCCCCTCCGGGCTGGGGTTGCCCCCCGCTCTCTCGCTGCCCTTGCTGTTCCTCGTTGCCTTGGCGCCGTGCTTTGGTTGTTTTTCTCGGCCTCCCGCTGCCTGGCTCTTCGTGCGCTCGCGCGTCGTTTGTGTCTCCTGCTTGGCCGTTGGCTGCTCTTTGGTGGTTTCTCCCCCCACCCCCTCCCTTTTTGTGTCTCGGTGTTTTTGTCGCTCCTGCTTGGTGCCTTGGTGTTTTTTTTCTTTTTTTTTTTTTTGTTTTTTTTTCTTTTTTTTTTCTTCCCCTTCTTCCCCTGTGCGCCCCCGTTGTCTCCGGCTTTCTCTGGTCTCCGGCCCCGGGTGCCCTGGGCCTCGGCGCTGTGCGTTGTTTGCTTTGTTGGCCTTCCGCCTCTCGGCTCTCCGTGCGCTTGTCCCTCTTTCGTGCTTTCCGCCTGACTGGTGCTTGCTCCCCGTCGGTTGCTGCCCCCCCCCCCCCCTTTTTGTCTCGCGGTTTTCGTCGCTGCCGCTCGGTGCTGTGTGCCGTGTGCTGCGTTGTGCTGTGCCTCCCTGGGTGCGGTGCTGTGCCGTGTTGTGCTCGTTGGGTGCCGCTGCTTGTTGCGCCGTGCCCTCTGGCGCTGCCGGTTGCCCTGGGGCCCTGTGCTCTGCGGCGCTGCGTTTTGCGGTGTTCCCCCGTGCTGTGTGTGTTTTGTCGAGGCGCGGTGGTGCGTGCTGTTGTTGGCCGCTCTGCTTTGTGCTGTGTGTGTCTCGGGGTGCTGTGCTGTGCGTTCCCTGTCCTCTCCGCTCCGTGCGGTGTGTGCTTCGCCGTGCTGGTGCGCTTGCGTTGTGCTGTTCGTGTGGTGCTCGCTGTTGCTGGCGCCTGGTGCTGTGGTGTGCCGTGGTGCGGTGCTGGGTCTGGTGGCCCGTGGTTGTCTGCTGGTGGCGTGTTTCGGTGTCGGTGTCCCTGTCTGGCCGCGTGGTCTGTTTCCCTGTGGTTGGTGTGGTTTGCTGTGGTGCCCTGCTTTCCTGTATCGTGTTCTGTGGTGCTGTGCTGTCGCGTGGTGCTGTGCTGTTGTGCTCTGCTGTCGTGTTGCGGTGCTGTTGGGGCTTGCCTTGCCCTCCTGTGGGCTGTCGTGCTGTGCTGCGTTGTGCTGTTGGTTGGCTGTGCTGTTTTTTGCCCGGTGGTGGTGTCTGCGTGCTGTGGTGCTCTTTTCCTCGTGCTGTGTGTTCCCTGTCTTCTCCGCTCTGTGCGCTGCGGTGCCTTGTTGTGCTGGCTGTGGTGCCTTGCTTCCCTGTGTCGTGTGCTGTGGCGCTGTGCTGTCGTGTGGTGCTGTGCTGTTGTGCTCTGCTGTCGTTTTGCGGTGCTGTTTGTGTTTGCTTTGCCCTCCTGCGGCCCGTCGTGCGGCGCCAGTGTCGTCTGCGCTGTTGTTGGTGCCTCGTGCTGTGGCGTGTCCCTGTGCGTTGTGGTGTCTCCCTGGGCGTTCTGCGGTGTGGTGGTGCTGCTCTGGTGTGTCGTGGTGTCTTGCTGTGCTGTGCGTTGTCCTGTGGTGTCCTGCGCCCTGTGCCGTGTCCTGCGGTGCCGTGCTGCCCTGCGGTGCTGTGCTGGTTTGTTTCTTGCGTGGGTGTGGTTGTACCTACTTGAAAAACCGCCGCAAAATTTCGTAAAATATTTTTTTTTCCTCTTTTTTTTTTTTTTTTTTGCTTTTGAAAAAAAAAGAAATTATACACGACCCAACACACTCGCATGCAGCAAGACCATGTTCGTTGCTGTGCCTTACGTGCTACCCGTCGTTCTTGATGTTCTCGGCCTTGTGCTTGTGCGTGGCGTCGTGGAGCGTGTTGGTGTCCATTGCTAAGGGTTAACCGCGTTCCCCCAGGGCCGCCGCCTGAGCTGCAGGGCAAGGGGAGTGATGGGCACGAGGGTGGGGAGGGAGGTGCATGGAGAAGAAGAAGAAAAAGGCGGCAGGGCGCGACATGAGGGGTCGTGGCGAGTTATGAAAAATTTTCGAGTTTTACGCGCTGCTCGCGACGCGTTTTTCTTTGCACCTATAGCGAGTTAGACGACGGCAAGGACGGCGTTGGGGTCCTACGAGCGTTACGGTGCTTACGGCGTTAACTATTCACCTATTTGACGTCGAAAAAGTTTTCGTCGCGTTTTTACGCGTTTCGCAGCGCGCTTTTTGGCCTAAGCGTTTTTTATGCTCATTAGCTTTATTTTCAGCTATTCAGAAAATGTTTTCGTCGTATTTTACCTATCTTTTTATTCCGTTCCTGTGCATTGGGCGTCAGGTCCACTTGCCAGAATCCGCTCCTCTTGTCCATTTTGGTCTTGTAGCGACAGGAGGCTATCTTCTCCAGGGTAGACTCCATATTGGGAATGGACCCTGAGTGGTTCAACGTTTTCTTGTTCAGCTCTCCGTAGTCCACTACCAGCCATTTGGCTGTAGACCCGGGTTTAGCCACCAGGAAACAGGGGCTGCAGTGTAGGGGGTAGTCCCCGTCCTTGTAGTCCAGGACTAGGCCAGCGTCGATACATTCTTGTATCTGTCGCTCAATCTCGTCGGCCTGCTCTTTAGGAGCTGGATAGGGTCTCCTCCGGATCTTGTGACCCACGAACTCGGGTTTCAGCTTGAGGGCCATCTGTACCAGCTTGTCACATGAGGCTGGAGGGGGTAGTTCTCCGAACACCTCCAGATAGGTCCTTATAAGCTTCTGTACCCGCGGGTCCAATATCTTGATCTTGTCCTCCATGTCCTCGTCAGAGTGTAAGTTGCTTGCCCACTGAGTAATAGACGTCGGGAGCCGGTCCTCCACCGACTCTTCGCCCGTGGTAGTGTCCTTCAGCCCTTGGTAGGCATATAGAAGGTCTTGTTCAACCATCTCTGATGGACGATGGCAACATAGGCACGCTCGAGGGGGTTCACATACACATTCCTCCGAGAGGTCGTCCTCCTCTGGGATCCTCACATGGGCGCCCCACACGCTCTTCATGAGCTTAAGATCTACCTCCCTTTGCCAGGTGGTGATCTTCTGTTCGAGGTCCTCCTTCAATTGGGATAGGTCTCCCATACGTCCTTGCTTCAGTGGCCATGAGCTGCGGGTAGGCTTCGCGTAGCATAGCTTTTTCGCCACCAACTTCCTCTTGGAATCCACATACTCCCTGAGCCTGGATCGAGGGTCCAGCTCCTCGTCCACGGGGTCTGCCACCCTCATGGAGAGTAGGGGTTTCAGTGGGGCGACGTACTCGGCGTTCTCCACTTCCTCCACACAGGTCTGCACGAAGAAGGCGTCGTGCTCAGTTTCGTCATCTGAGTGGATAGAGCTAGGTAGCTCAGATAGTCCACACTCAGAGACTCCATCAGGAACAGGTACATGGCAGGGAGAGTTGGGGGCGTTGGTGTCAGTCACGACGTACTCATCTCCTCCGGGTGTAGTCTCAATAGCATCTTGAGGTCGTAGGCGATCCTTCAAGTCACCCAAGGCGAGTCCGTCGCTTTCTCGTTGTATAGCCTGGACCAGGGTCGGGTCCAGATCCTCCCAGCGGATGGAGGTAAGACCTCCGTCCACCACGCTGAGCATACTCCCCCATCCGGGTTTCCCAATAGGCGTCTTGCGTCCCAGAGGCACGCAGATGGCCTCATCAGGCAAACGAACAGAGCTGATAGTCAGCCTGTCCAGGAGGTTTCGCCAGTACTTGTTGCCCCCATGGGCTCCCCAATCGGGGGAACAAAGGACCATACGGGAACGTTCCAAGGCCACCTTGGTCAGGACCTTCCCCAGTTCACTGAACCTGGGGTTCCCGTAGGCCATCCCGAAAGAGGGCCAGTAAAATTTGTAGCTGCAGTTCTTCCCCTTGCTGCAGTAAAGGTCCAGTACATGCTGCTTGTCGCTGGCGAACAACTCAACACTCAGGTCTTCTCGAGAGTAACCCAACTCCTTCAGACCTTGGTCTAGGACTTCCCCCAATAGTTGATAGTCCTCAGTTTTGGAGGCCGCCATCATGTTTGAGGGCTCCTTCTTCGATAGCCTCAGGTAACTCGAGGTATGTTCCGACTGCTCCAGTGGCACCGACTCTCTGCCACTGCCGTGGTCCACGTAGAGGAGGTAGGGCGCTTGCAGCGTCAGGGATTGTATCTGGGAGTGCTGTACGAAGAAGTCAGTACCCAGTACAAAGTCGAAGGCCTCAGTGTCCATCACATAGAACCGATGGGCGATAGTCCGGGAGCCCATAGGTACCTCCACTTCACAGTCCCCGCAGCTGTGCACCACATGTCCATCCCCCATACGTATAGCAGCGGTGGTCATGGTGTTCTTCAGGCTCCCACAAGGTAAAATATTCTTGGCCACTATAGATATGGTGGCGCCAGTGTCCAATACCCCCAGGTATTCGCGCCCCCCTAGTCGGATACGTACCCAAAACACCAGGTCTTGGGTGCCACCAGAGCGTCCCCGTCAGAACTCCGCGTGACAGGTTACCTCGAACCCCTTGTTCCGCAATTTGCGGGCCATCCTCATGAAACGGCTCCTCTTCCTAGCGTTGCCGTCATCACCACCTTCATGCTCACGCTTGGCTCCTTGTTCTTGCTGGGCCTGCGTTTGTGAGCGTGTGGCAGGACCAGACTGCCCTCCAGAGGGCTCGGAGTTCCCCCCTGGATTAGGGTTGGGGTTGCCTCCGTTCTTGTCCTTGTTCTTGTTGTCGGGCTGGCGGTTAGCGCCTCCTCCTCGTCCACCTTGACCCTTGTCTTGCCCTTGACCACGTCCTTTCGACTTGCCCTTGCCGGAGTCGTTGCCTTTGGCTTTGCCTCCACCTTTGCCTGAGCCTTTGCCAGGATCCTCACCCTTAAGCTTCGCCGATAGGCGTTTCTTATGGTAGCACTCATCCTCGTAGTGCTTCCGCTTCCCGCAGAATGCACACATGATGGTGCACCTGTAATGATCCGGCAGCTTTGCTTTGGCGCCGGTGTTCTTCTCCTGCTGCTTCCCCTGGACTACGAAGCAGTCTCGCTGCTCGCAGTCAGGGGCGTGCTGCAGGTGGCCCTGCTTGTCCCTGGCATCACACCAGAATAGCTCCTTAACGTTCTCCAGGATACGGGCGTGGGCGTGTTTGGGGGTAGTCCCCTGCCCAGGTCTGGATCCTTGGTACCCTTTGCCATGGCTTCCAGAACCTCCACCACCAGGACGGTAGTTGTTCAGGTGCTGGTCGCTCTCCTTCGCCAGCGCCAGCTCCAGGAGTAGCAGGCATAGATCCTTGTAGCGGAGGGATCTAGCCTTGCGCTCCGCCGTCGAACGGCACTCGTCCCATAGCTCTCGAGGGAGCTTGGCCACCAACCAGAACAGCAGGTCGTCGCTGCTGTAGGAACCGGGCGTCAGTCGCCCAGCCCAGTGATCCAGGTCAGCCAACAGCTCAGAGACCCTGCCAGGTTTGGGGTTGTTGGGCTGCACGGGCAGGTTCTGGATCTCGGCCCTGATGGAGAGCTCGGTTTCATAGGTCGGGTACTGCCTCTCCAGGGCAACCAACACATCGGCAAAGGTGGCGGAGTTAGTCACGATCTGCCTGACCTGCTTCTCCAGGTACTTGGTCTTGCAGCACTGCAGGAGCAGATCGCACTTCACCCGTCCACTAGCGTGGGTTTGGCCGGTCAATCGGAGAAACCGGCCAAAATTCTCAGCGAACTCGCTGAGGTCCTTGCCTGTGAGCTCAGGCAGGTTCACCACGATCTTGGAGGTGGCAATAGCCTTCGCCTCCTGAGACCTGTGTCCCTCAGGGCGTCGGGTCTTCTTCTTCTTCTTCTTCTTCTTCTTCCCCTTTGGGTCCTCGAAGTCCTCCGGGTCATCGTCCTCCGAGGGCGAAGTAGAAGTCATCGACGGCGGCTCATCATCGGAGGGGTCTCCGCCTAGATCACTAGAGCCATAAGGCTCCACGTCCACCATTGCCCTTAAGGCTGTCAGCCCCAGCCGGTCCAGCTCGGCCCTCGTAGAGTTCGTCACGTGGCTGTAGGGCGGCTGGGCCGTTCTCGGTACGAAAGGACTTCTCGGTATAGGTGCAGGGGTCGGCATCGGTCGACTCCTCAGGCTCCCCAGGGTGTTTGTCAACCCTGCCGCCAGGTGGTTAGCCTGTACTCGGTGGGGTGACATTCCCACCGTGGTAGGTGACGCTTGGGGCGGGATCATCAGGGGCTCCAGTTTCTCTCGGATTTCTTGAGTGAGGTCGGCCACGATTTTCGAAGTGGCTCCTCGGAGCACCTCGTTGATCTCCGACCGCGTCAGGGACCTGTTGGAGGATCTCCCCGATCCTCTACTCCTGCCACCAAGAGACTCAGGTCCTCTCCTCAAGCCACTCAAGGTTGCATAGCTAGGTGCATACCCAGGAACATCCACATAGGTTCCAGTAGCGGGTAGTGGATGGGGATATTCAGCCGCATACCATCGCGGCGCAGAGCTGGAAGCCAACGGCTCACTGGCAGTAGTTGCCTCAGGGAGCGCAGTGGTAGGTGGGCCCATACCATAGGCGGGGTAGGGAGGCATGCCAGTAAAGCCTGTGCCCTCTGCCATAGGCGGGTTGGTTGTGGGAGTGGATGTTGCAGCAGCTGGGAGTGTGGTGGTTAAAGGAGAGGGTGATGCGTGGAGGGCAGAAGCGCTTGGTGCGCCTTCGAAGGCAGGGTCATTCGTCAGGTCTTGCCCTTGTTCCTCTCCTTCGTCTGCTTCTTCTCCAGCATCCTTCTCGCTCTCTCTCTTCCTCTTCACAGGCTGAGTGACCACCACCCCTTCGACTGTGAGACCTCTGAAGGCCGTCTGGAGTCCATCCAGCGAGTCCTCAGCCACTTCCACTGGCCCATGTAAGGGCTCCGAAGGTACAGCGCCGCTAGGTCCAGGTCCAGGTTCCCCAGGTGCTGGCCTTGCCGGTGCCTCAGGGGCTGGCGCTGTCTTCACGTCGGCGTCCTCCTTCCTTGTGTCCATCTTCTCGCCCTTCTGCTTATATGTGCCTGTACTCGGCGCACTGGATGTAGGGCGCTGGGTTGCTGCCGGTGCGCAGAGACAGACTGCCTCTGCTACCAGAAAAGTTTATAGTGGTTTCAACACTGTGTTTTTGTCTCTCCTGCTGCTTGCTGCTGGTGTAGGGTTTCCTGCTGCTTGTTTTTGGAGATGAAAACCTTTTGTTTGCTGAAATACAGTCAATCCAGGATAACCCAAGCCAGAGGTGTGCAAGGAGAAGAGAATCAGGATCAAAGCATGAAGGGCTGCAGTGTAAACAGTGAAAGATGATAGGATATTCACACAAACTGCAACTCAGGTCAAATCGGAATGCATATTCACAAAGATAGCTGAAATGTTTTGGAAAAGAGTTGAAAAACTGCCCCATGGTGACTCTCTCTCCATAGTGCCATCTCAGGAGATGTGCACTCTTTGTTTTGGGTCCCATATGTGCTGAGGTGGCAGGGCATGTGGCGATGAGGTCACTGCTATGTCACATGGGATCTTCCTACTTAGCTAGGCTGACCAGGAATTGAACCCAGGACCTCTCAAAAAGAGGTGCCCAGCCTCCTAGGGTGCATACCACTAGGATAGCTAAGAATTCATGGAAAAACATAGATAAATTCATAGGCTCTGCCCTGGGTATGTCAGTACTCAGTCAACTCAGGAAAAGATGATTTGTCTCACATTGAAAGGGGATTAAGGGGTCCACTCCATATCCTGATTGGGTGTTTGGTTCCATAGGTCAAAATGTGTTATCACCACTTTTGGTAGGACCAATACTAAGATAGAAATGCCTGGATGCTCAGTGCATCTCTAATACAACTGGAGTATGCCTCAAAGCATTGGAAAAGCACTTTTTCTTACTATGGCACCACTCCAAATCCACTCCCTTTACCTACCCACATGGTACAAAATGGCGATAATTGTCGCAGTTTGGTTGATGCTATCTTTTCAGCAGGACAAGCATCTCATGACCGTTGTATCTTGACGGCGGACACAATTCATGCTGTGATTCGCGAATCATTGCCCGGTGATTTACATGTTTATGAGTCAGCTGATTATTTTGGTGAAGATTCTGACGCCTATACCAACATTTACCCAAACGAGTTCTTCAACACGTTACTCCCATCAGTTCTTAAACACGTTACTCCCATCAGGAATGCCACAACATTGTTACTCCCATGTTACTCCCATCAGGAATGCCACAACATCGTTACTCCCATCAAGAATGCCACAACATCGTCTCAATCTTAAGGTTGGAGCACCAATAATACTCATCCGCAACTCGAATTGTGCTGCTAGCCTTATGAATGGCACCCGAATGAGTGTTACTTCGTGTCTTCGCTACACAATCCAAGCAACGGTGCTAACAGGAACACACAAAGGAAACTCCGTTTGCATACCCCGAATTAATCTCACTGTATCTGATGATGATGATCTCCCTATCAAATTCATTCGGCGCCAATTTCCTGTAAAGTTAGCCTTCTGTATGACCATTAACAAAAGCCAAGGTCAAACGTTTTCCAATTTAAAAGTGGGTCTCTTACTGGCAACCCGACCATTTTCACATGGTGAAGTTTATGTTGCTCTATCGCGCTGCGGAAATTCAAGCACTATCAAAGTATGGACATCAGCAGACTTGCTGGTTGACGCAAACAACTATGGAGTCATTGAAAACATTGTTTGGCCAGAAATATTGGACTGAGATCTTCCACAGCTCACAACGTACATGCCATCCAACTTCAACGTCTCATACCGTGAGTGATGGGCCGACAACAAGATCAATGCGGAGCCTCTGCCATCCCTACCCATGGGACCAGTGCGAACACTGATAGGATCACCGCGTAGGCTGCATACCCAACTGTGAGGACGCGGCCCTATCACTTTATAAATTTTGTTTGCAACCCGCGCATTTGCGCGGGCCGATTGCTAGTACGGCTTAGGACTACGCGTAGGACTAAAGGATCTGCCCACATCTGGCGCCTGCGCTTGAATTAACTGAAAATGGGAAAAAAATGGAATTGATTTTCCGATTTAATTGATTGCTGGGGCTGAACAGCAATGCATGCCAGCATCAAGCGCATCTGTTCTACTATTTTTCAGACACAGATGTCAAACACATCATCTGAGCTCAACTACAGTCCCCTTCCCTTGTCCCCGGCACCATCGGAGGTCCTCGAAGAAGACCCATATGAAGCGTGCTCCGATGAGGAAGATAATGATGAGGAAGATGACAGCATGAAGTTTCCGGAGATGGGTGCCACTTGGGAGCCGGTAGTGCATGCGTTTGCCGGCTCTAGTCACCAAGAAGTTTGTGACCGCATGGAGGATTGGGCGGATGAGAACGGCTATGTTCTCACTCGTCGTGGCGATAAAAGCAAAGGCCAAGCATATTTTTATTGCGCCAAAGTAGGCCGCCAAAAACAGCACAATCGTAACGCAGCCCGATCCGGGGTCCTTCCCGAGGATAGTAGGACGGTGCCAACATATGCACCGGATTCAAAGGAGGATTGTTGTCCCTTCAATGTGTACATTTCTCGCCGGAAGGATGGCATGCGCGAGTTGTGGTCCGTGAGTCCCAAAGGACTCCGCCTGGACCATAACCATCCACCGCAAACAACCAAGCAAAAACAATTCCTTGGTCCGGTGAATTTGTCCCGTGAGAATGCCGATTCAATCATGAACTTGGGACAAGCCTTCATGGCCCCCCGCAATGTGGTACATTTCATGCGGAACCGCGGAGTCGACATCACCGCGAAACAGGTGCAAAACATTTATGATGACAAAGGGTACTCCTCAGCGCTGGATGCCCATGAGTTGGTCAACCGCCTTGAGGAAAAGGGCAAACATGGGTGGTACATCCATGTGGTGAAGGATGACATTGGGAAACTATCCCATGTCTATGTTATGCTTCGCAGGGTGCCCCCCCCTTCCCCATTCACAACCTCCCTTCCGGCTCCACCACCCTCCGGTATTGCCCGTTTGTCTCACGGGGTGCACTCCTCCCAAGCTACGTCTAGCACCCAATCATTGCAACCCCCAACCCTCCCCTTCTCTCAAGCCACCCCAAGTAGTCAAATTCCCATCCCGCATCCATACTTATACACGCAAGGCTCACAAGTCCCATTGTCCATGGGCATGCAATGTTGGCCCAACCCCGGGTTTGTGCTAACAACGGATGCCGCATACTTTCCCTTGGATCAAATTCTGAACCCTGCACCACCGGCGCCCAAGAAAGGGGGCGGTAAAGGCAAGGGCAAGGGCAGAGCCAAGGCAAAGAAGTAATGGAATGCAATCTGAGCTACGTCGTGCGAAGACAAGGGGCGCGCTTCCTCGGTTCGTCGTGTCCTTGGCACGTGGTGCAACGGGGTCATGCATGGGGTTGGAGGGCACATGGGGGCCCGTACTGCACCCATCCCCCCCCCTGAATTGGATGGAACATGGCCCTGCTCCGGGGCCATGACAAGGGGCGCGCCGGTACTGCTCCCCTCCCCCCCCTGGAATGGATTGAATATGGCCCCGCTTGGGGGCCCATGACAAGGGGCGCGCTCCCTCCGTTCATCGTGTCCTTGGCACGTGGTGCAACAGGGTCATGCAGGGGGTTAGATGGCACATGGGGGCCCATACTGCACCCATCCCCCCCCTGGAATGGATTGAATATGGCCCCACTTGGGGGCCCATGACAAGGGGCGCGCTCCCTCGGTTCGTCATGTCCTTGGCACGTGGTGCAACGGGGTCATGCATGGGGTTAGGGGCACATGGGGGCCCGTACTGCACCCATCCCCCCCCTGAATTGGATGAAACATGGCCCCGCTTGGGGGCCCATGACAAGGGGCGCGCTCCCACCGTGCGTCTTCCCCTTGGCACGTGGGTCGTTGGGGTCAAGCATGGGGTTAGAGGGCACATGGGGGCCTGTATTGCACCCCTCCCCCCCCTGGAATGGATTGAATATTCCCTCATTCCCATTCCCCTTATCCCACCGTCAACTTCCTCTTCTTACCCACGCCTGCCTTTGGTTGCTTGTGTGCAACCCCCTTACGCCCCTCGCCCCCCGACACCCATTGGGCCAACCACACCCTTTGTTGCACCCTGCCGGTGCGCTTGGCCTCCCACCTCCCCTCGCACACGAACTTTTGGATTTCTCCAAAACGCCCCCCCCAAGAGTAGGGTACAACACACCCGAACGGCACGCGCAACGACTCCTCACCCGCAAGCGCCAACGCAAGGTACCCCACCCAAGACAATGGCACGAGGGGAGGCTCATCCGTCCGGGCCTGCACCATGGCTGTCACCTCGTCGCACACGGCGCCGAGCTTGCCGGAGGGCCGCTGGCCCGGCCTACGCGCCATGTCCCCCCCCCCTGCAGCCAACATGGCAACATCCCCCCACATCTCGGCAACGGTCGTGAACTCCACGCCCGCGCCGACTCCGGGGAGGTCCTCAAGGAGGACGTAATGTCCTCCCTTGATCCAATGCGCCATAATGCGTGCCAAAAGCAACCCACATCGCGCAACCCCCCTATTCCCGTTCCTCCGCACTGAAAACTTTGTCTCCCGCTTAGGCGGGAACACCCAAAAGTGGACCGGGGGCATTTTGGTGCACCCCGGGACCCCCTCAAACAGAGTGCCGAGGTGGGTACATATGTACTCCACCTCGGCATACCCCGCACCACCCGTCTGACACACGCGCGTGCGCATCGTGCCGTCCGGGTGGGCCTCAAAAAACAGGGCATACAGGTGCCCCACACCCGGAGCGCCACGGGGGGCACCCAACCGCCGGAGGGTCAGGGGGTGGCGCCGGTCCACCCACCTCCCCGGGATGTAATACACATCCGGGACCTCTCGGAGCGTGCGATGGCTTGTACTCTCCACCAACTCCTTCTTCCTCCCATACTTGTACGCCGGCTGAGGCTTCCGGCGTACGGCACCCGTAGTCGACGACGTCGTCGGGCGACCACTCACGGAGGCGGAGATGTTCCCCCCTTTGGTACACCTCCTCCGCGTGTTGGTGCGCCGGCACCCTCACGTCCCCCAAGTCCCCCTTGTCCCGAAAGATTTTGCGCACCGCCCGGCCCAATGGGTGCGCAGGGGGCAGGAGGAGCTCGCAGGGCACCTCCCACTCCACCTCCTCGTTTGCCCATGCGGGCAAACCCCGCTCTTCTCTGTCCTCCGCGACCTTGACGGTCGCGAAGTCAGAAATCCCGAAAAAAAAATGTTTCGGGTTGGCCCCCCTCCCCCATCCCTGGAACATTGCGGAATGTTCCTCCCTCTTTTTGGTGTTCTTTTTGGCGTCCCAAAAAGGGCTAATGGTGACTTGAGGGCAATACCATTCCCCCATGAAGGTATTGCCCTCCTCGTCGCCCACAACCACCGCCGGGGGGTCCCATGTGGGGGGCAATGTGCCACCCTCGCGAACCCTGCGGCGCCACCTCGCGAAAGGGGGTCCCTGGCAGACCCGGCGCACGATGTACGTGTCGCGCGGGCCCGTGCTTTGGGGCCCAGGAACCACGGACTGCAAGACCTTGACGTTGGCGTCGAAGGTCTCCCCTACACTGAACCGCACGAGCTCGCGGTCATTGGGGTCGGCGATGGCCAGCACCTCCTCATTCTTCATGGTGCTGACCAATGCTGCAAAAAGGATACATGCAGTAAAGTGTGCCAACGACAAGAGGCGCGCTCCCAAACCCGACTCCAAGGTTGTGTCACCTAACCCAAACAAAACCTAAACACGCTTCTATACACATATGGGCCCGTAATAGGCCATTGCTAAGGCCTTCAAGACGAGAGGCGCGCTCCCAAACCCCACTGCAAGGTTGTGTCACCTAACCCAAACAACACCCAAACACGCTTCTATACACATATGGGCCCGTAATGGGCCATTGCTACGTCCTCAAAGACGAGAGGCGCGGTCCCAAACCCCACTCCAAGGTTGTGTCACCTAACCCAAACAACACCCAAACACGCTTCTATACACATATGGGCCCGTAATGGGCCATTGCTAAGGCCTCAAAGACGAGAGGCGCGCTCCCAAACCCCACTCGAAGGTTGTGTCACCTAACCCAAACAACACCCAAACACGCTTCTATACATATATGGGCCCGTAATGGGCCATTGTCACGGCACGGCAAAGAGGATTGGAAAGGCACATACCTGACTCCTTACCTTTTGTTTCTTGCTCATGGTCCTTGGCTTCCCAGCGCTCCTTCATCCTCCGGATGAGCTCCTCCGCACCCTTTCTCCCTAAACAAACCAACCAACAAATGTACAATGTGCGGGAAAAGGGGCAAACAAGAAAAAATGCACAATAAACACAAAAAGGACAAGCAAACAAGTGACGCCACCACGGGGATACCTCGCTCGCCTGGCGTCTTGGGTGCAACCTCGGCGCGTGGCTCCGGCGAACGGCGTCTGCCCTCCCAGTCCTTCTTCCTTTGCTCCATTGTTGCTGTAAACAAGGGTTGACGGTGAAGGAACGGAACCATGTAACACGTGCCATGGCGCAATGGTGCGTAGCGGTGCATACCACGTTCCGCCTCGGTTCGTGGTTCTGGGGAGTGCTTTGGCGTGCCCGGTGGAGTTGGACTTGGACTTGGACTTGGAGTACGAGCAATGTCAGCCAAGCGCTCAATCTCAATCTCCTTTTGCCATTGCGCGTGTGGGTCATCTCGTTGAGGTTCGCGCCATGCCACATTCCATGGGTCTTCGCCTTCTTCCATGGGTCTTCCTTCTTGCGCTTCTTCTCCTTCTTCTTTTCGTTGCGCTTGGTGTTGAAGTTGGTGGCGTTGTCCTTCGCCAAGGCCGTCATATCAATTGACATGCCACGGCTAGGCCCCATCAAAGGCGACCTCATCCTCTTCTGCAACACAAAGAATAGGTAGGATGGAGGTAGGATAGGGAAAGCACGCATTTTGCATGAAAATGACGTGAAACGCACAACCAAATCGAAATGTTTGCAACCACATACCATCCGGGTGGGCCCATCAATATTCCGTGGGAGTCTCCGCACCCTTCTCGTACGCCTCCTCCGGCAACTCTCTTTCCTTCTCCTTCCCAACTTTTCCCTTCCATGGCTTATTAAATCCTTTGGGGGGCAGCATATTAGGGTCATGGGGCGGCGATGGGGGTACTTTGATGGGTGCGCTGATTGGGTGGGGATCCGGAGCCTGGTCTGTGGCCTCGGGGTCCTTCCAGTCCCAAGCAGCAGTGGCAGTGGCTTTGGCAGACATAGTTTTGCGAAATGAAGAGCTACAGAGCGCCAGGAAATGCACATCACTTAACCTGGCACGCGATGCATCTGTCCTGCCTGTCAGAAATGTACTGTGATAAAACAAAAAGGTTTTCAGTCCTGTCAAAATTTGACGGTGGATGCGCGTGCGCAATGTGGGTAAATCCTTTAGTCCTACGCGTAGTCCTAAGCCGTACTCCTGCATAGCCATTCCCGATGACTGAGACCTGACTGAGTCAAAAAACCGATGACTGATGACTGACTTGAGTCAGTCATTGGCAACTGTGACTTGCGACGGAGTCATGACTAAGAGTCCCCGAAAACTCGACTAAAGGGGGGACTGCACCACAGCTTCAACTAAGTCCTACTGTTGCTTACAGTGCATGTTCTACAGCAATGTGGGTTAAATTGCTACAGCGTAGGTTCGATTCACGACGGCTGGCCAGTAATGGACGGATCGCCCGCCGAGCGTTCGGCAGAGCGATGGACAGCTTGTGATTGTACCGGGATTCGAACTAGATTCAGTGACTCCTAGTGTCTATGCAGTCACAGTCACTGCGCGACATTGTGATTTGAGGGAGACGACTCGAGCGGGGTGACTCGTGACTTGACTTGACTAAGTCAAAAAATCATGACTCGTGACTGACTTGACTGAGTCAGCCCAGCAATGTTTTTTGGTTCGAGCCCCACCAACACAGGGCAGCGGCGAGCAGCATCCTGCACCAAGCCAATTGGGCAGCGGTCACCAATCTATCGTGCGCAGCAGAGGAGCGGTGCGCTCTTACTTTGAGCTATATAAAAGTGGAAAGACCCGAGAGGTGAATGAGAGGTCAATGGCAGAGGTGGAGTTGGAAAGCATCCCGAAATCGGAACAACCACAGCAAAATGCACCGGACAGCCGGACCCCGCAATGGAGAACCCCGCACCAAAGGCACCACCAAAGGCACATTTCTAAGCCAACTTGCCATCGCACCTTCCTCTCAATGGCAAACCCAAAGCCCGCAAAGGAAAAGACAAGACAACAAATTTTCTGAAAAAGCAAAGAACAACAAACAATCCTCCACCATCTTTCTTCAATCCGGTTTCTAGCTCCACCTCCGTAACAACCTCCAGCAACAGCTTCAACTACAGCTCCAGTTACAGCTCGACTAGTCTCCCTCCGCTCCCACCTCTAACGCCTCTTCCAGTATCATTGAGCAACTCATTGCTTGGGTATTCCTTTGCCATGGGTGTAGTACCACAAGTGCCAAGTTTGGCAACCATGCGTCCCAGGTCCTCACAACACTTGCAGCAGTTGATGTTCCTGTTGGGTAACTTTCCAAGTCCGCAGTGATTATGAGATGAGGATGCAATGTGCTTCTTTTTGTCCCATTGTTAAGGGAAATCTCGGGAAAGATTGGTTATTCCTGCATGGTATTCGGAAAAAAATTCAGATTTTAGGTTTTTTCTTAAGACAAAGGGAAAAAAGGAAAGAAACACCCCGAAATAGGTCCATTTTGACCCCTTTTTAGCTCTCAAAAAAATCGGGAAAAATCACCTAACTCCTTGGGTTTTTAGGCACCGCTTATGTCATCGGGCACTCCTTATGTCATTGCTTGTCCCGGCAAAACTTAGGTACTGCTTATAAAGTGCACGTAGAAGCATTGCTTATGTGCCAAAGAAGGGAGTAGGGATGCAGCCATGGATCCAAATGCACCGGAGAATGCAGACAAATCTAGACAAAAACTGAAGTTCATTGTGTTTCGTTTCAACTGCAACTGAGATTGAAATTCCACCACGGTCGCTAAACCTTATTTCGACGATGGACATGCCTAAAATTAGGGAGGCTCAACGCGAGGAGCCGCCGCTCAAAGTACACCGGTCTTCTCTCTCGCGAAGCCCTTCTGAAGGCTAAACCTGTAAAAATGGAACGATTGTAAAGGCTTTAAGGGCTGGAATCATGGTTTTAGATCACGAAAGGAACATTCAAACCGTCAAATCTTGTTGAAACGCATCCGTACACGAGATGTGCATCTGTGGGTACCGAAAAGTCTAGCAGCCGACACCGATGCCGAACATTCTAGGGTATGTTTAGCATGTCCACAGCGTATATTCTCAGCCCGATGTCATATTTATGGCTTTAGTGACGGCTTGCGGTAATCTTGATGTAGTTTACAAAATGGTGCAGTCATTGACAGCATGAGGTGAGATCAAACAGGGGGAGACAACGTCCTAGGAGGCTTCGGAACGCTGGAAGTACCTTGAAGCGCCGACACAAGCTGCAAACAAAATATTTGTGGTGCTACCGTGGGCTTTGTCGCAATCTGGGGCAGCCGAAGCTGTCCAATGGAGTGAAGAGGTTCTGCCTCTTTCCCTTGATTCTTGCACAATCCGTGATTGCAACCAGGACGCCCCAAAGACTCGTAGCGCACCCGCCATGCACGGTAGGAAAGCGAATAGCAGCCTTGACGCAGCTACTGACCAAGTTGGTAAGTTATGTTTTCGAATGGCTTGTGCATGCAGTGGTCCATGGTCAAACTTTTCAAATCTCTTGCACCACTCTTAGTTTCTTGGTTTCCTCGGCACGATTTTCAATGAGGTAAAGGAGCCAATAGGTGTACCATTTTGAATGCTTTTAAACAATTAATCAGCATTTGAGTTTTTTGGTAATAAATTTGCATTGGGAAGAAGAAAAGCTGAAGCTTGAAATAAATTCTTACTTGTTGGAAAATGTTGCCTTGGGGCTGAGAAATTTCACAAATAAAGAGACCCCATGTAGGCGCTGGTGTTTAGGGGTGGACTACTTTGTCTACCACCTTAGTGTATCGATGTTTTGTTGCATTGATGAACGTGGTAGTATTTCAAACTTTGAAAGGTATGATTTAACACCAAAATTGTCCCTTGAATTATTCAGATACATTCCGCCAGCTGAGAAAACCTTGAAACTTTGGCGCCTTTGAGACCCAGAAATTGAGCAATTTCTCTGCCGCCGGAAGGACGTCGGATGGCTAGGGGGTTGATTTACATTTTTCTTGATAGGTTTGAACAGTCAAAACCTTAAAACATCGAGCCGTCCGGCTAAAATCGGCCTGGCAAAGGTTGCGGAGGGAGTTAATGGAAGCGCTGACTCCCTCCGGAACTAGCGCACGCTGATTTTCAACGACGGAACATTATAATTTCAACAGAAAACTGATTTGGCATACATAATCTTATAGTTTTTCATTATCTAAATGCCAATATGTGCTCAAAGCCAGTGGATCTGTCTCCCCGGAGTGGACAACAAACTTGGTGTCCTTCACTTTAACTCCCACCGGGGGCCTACCAAGGGTAGTATGGATAACTATGACATATGAAGACTAAGGGAGCCTCAGACAATCTATTGTCATCGATTGAACACACGTATCTTAAGTATGTATGGGAAAAACGACCTTATTTCCCACTTTCATGTAGTGGTACAAGAACTGGATCCTCGTACAATAACTGGGTTCGTTACCTTACCAAGTTGGTGTGTCAGGTTTCAGATGGGTTGTGATGCTTTAAGAGATGCCAAGTTGGTGTGTTGGGACAAGGTGTGCGTCAAGAACCTGCCTGGGGAATCTAAGCTAGACAGAATCTGGCAGGTCCCTTGCAAGGTGGAAAAGGTCAACTCTTCGTTGAGAGTGGTAGTAAACACTCCACAGGGTAAAGAAGGTTTCTAGGACTGGCCCCTGCCATAGTGCGAGCTCTACCGCCAATACCCGATTTCTCCACCCTCTTTCCCGTGACTCCCATCCTCCTTGATCTCCCTAGTGCTTCCATGCTTTATAAAACCCAAAATCCAAAAAACCTGCAACTACAATCCTTCATATGGTACATGGCAAAACACAAAGCAATGATACATCACACAATGGCATCAGCGGATTCAACATGAGTGTGGCCCAACATGGCTTATCCTCACCCTTGCCTACAAGACGGCAAAACTGGAATTGAGAAATACGAGAAATGTTCCCACCGTGTATCAAGCATGACGCCATGGCCTCCATGAAGACAAATTACGGCATGGCCACATACATGACTTGTCCACACTCATGAATCACCAATGATCACATGTACACAACTTGCAATGAGGATCACCAAATATGAGTCGGGAGAGTGGCCTCACAGCAATACTTGACACCTAGCATGTGTGACACATTTCATATATCATCATGCTGGCAATGCCTTGGTACTTCACACCGGACGCCAGGTGCCTATCACTTAGCAATAACATACACAATGGCCAGGAAGTGAATAGACTTGGCAGGTTTACTTGCTGCTCGCGAACAAGACATCAAGAAGGGCCAGCCCACCAAACCTCACCTGTTTCGTGTCTGCTACATACCGATCGCTGGGCTCCTGAGGTTAGAGTATCGCGAACCACAGGCACGAACAAAATATAAAGCCAACACACGACATATGCCTCATGCCCTCACATGCTTGGACATGCCACTCAGTCCCATCACCTGGTGCCTAATTTCTTGGGAACCAAAGGAATTGGCAGACACAAATTGTCATGTGCATCAGAATCCATCCACACATGGACATGTGAAACCAATATTGCCTAATTGCATGTTCGTGTGACACGGAACCCATTCAATGCATGCTACTTGGAGAGAGATTGGGCAAGAGTGCTTAGGTAAGAAGATTTTCCGGGTCACATGAAGGAACCTAGACCCGGCCCGCAGAGAGACTGCACATGGAGAGATATCCCGGGTTCAATGAGAGCACATCTGACACATGGTGAGATTGTCCTATCCCAGTGAGAGATAGTCCCGCCTCAAGGAGAGATGGTCCAGCCCCAGTCCATGCCCTAAGAGAAAGACCCTCACCAATCCATGCCCAGGAGAGAGAACCTAACCAATCCATGGCCCAGGAGGGAGAACCTAACCAATCCATGTCTGAAGAGAGAAAACCTCATCAAAACCCAATCCCGACCGCATAGCCTAGCCATGACCCATCGGAGCATGCATATGGAGAGAGACTTTCGCCTAGCCATGACCCATGAGAGCATGCATGCACTTGAAGTGAGAATCTCCGACATTGATTGAGGATTATCCCTACACCCAATTGCCAAATCAATTGAGCTATCCGCATGCCATACTGCAAGTTGACAAAGAAGGGATAGTGGATCACCAACCGTGTTCGACCAATGATATGAATTCACGGAAGGTGGACTAAGTAAGACGGCACAAAAGGGGTTAGCACCAGGGCATAGGTGCAATTCTCCACCTTTAACATGTTCACCCACTACATGTGCACACAACATGTTCCACACGCACACCATCTCCAAACATTGCTTTACATTGACTCACACGCAAAGCAAACAAAGGACAAAGAATAAAAGTAGAGGACATTCATGGCGGAGCAACGACCGAGCTACTTTCTTCCCTTCCGGTGCGCCTACCTCAGCCACATCCACTTCCACTTCACTTCCACTAGGGCTCCTTCAGCTTCAAGGGACTTGTGCTCCCTCATACACGTAGGCGTGGCACTGCCGAAGCAGATGCGCCAATTAACGTGTACCAGTTCCCTCAAGGGCGACAGCCGGTGTGGGCGGAGGCACCACACCAAGGTTTAGCAGAGATCGCAGTTCCTAGCCTTCTATCATCCACTGTAGTTACCCTAGTTTCCGATTGGCTTCCGTTTCTGCAATAGGATAGAATCTAACACTATTAGCACCCGTTGGGAAGAATTTTCACACGATCGTCCCGCATTGCAGAACAGAGAGCGACGCACGGCAACAGGAACACGAGAAGGGCGCGCGCACACACAGCAGGCCTGGTATGAACCAAATATGTTGAATCCTCCATCCTGTGGTTTATAAGTAGTATAAATTCAGAATTCTCCTGAATTTATACACGAAATCGCTGAAATTGCGGAAACTCGTTCAAATGTAGATCAGTGCAGCCAATGGGGATCCGAACCGGCTCGACTACCCTTCCCAGAGCATTGTCACCTGCTCGGAAAGACATAAAGAGGACGGGAGGATCCCGGTTGTTCTTGGCGCCCCCCCTCATTGTGGCAGCGTACCACATACACCGTGGCCACCCGCCCAACTAATCGGGGGAGGTAAAGAACTCAAAAGAGTGAACTCCCTCCTGTCACCACTAAACCCAACAGCATAGGCTCAGCAGATCAAATATAGAAAAAAGCAACGTCGTCGCCTGGTCTACATAAACAGACCACAACAGATATTCGAAGCTTGCCATGCACAGCATGAACCCCTCTCATGACCCGCACTCCCACCAAAAGACATGAGAGTAATGGATCACCTCCAGGAAATATTGGCATTCGGGGGGGTCATCATGCGTCACGACAAGCGTAGACACGAACAACCGAGATTTTTTGAAATCATCCGAAAAAAAATTTGCAGAAATTTTTTTCCTCCAATTTTCCAAATCATTGGAATCCAGGTGGAAGATGAGCTCGAACAGACGCCGCCATTGTGTCAGACTCGCAAAAAAATGGTCATGGATCCGGTCGGATGGTCCCCACGTGCCCCAAATGCGGAGAAACGAGAAATACTTTTTCTACTAAAGGAACAACTTTTGTTACTAAAATTAGCGCAGGCAAAAAAATTGAAATCTCCAAACTCAGGGACTCTGGACGGAAACCGACTTCACCAATGCGACCGCAACACTTATCGGGTGGCTGCGGATTCAGACGAAACGCGAAACGGGGCCGGTAGGACCAAGTTCTAAAAATAGTAATTTTGTTACTAAAAAAAGAACAAGTGTTCTAAAAATAGAACGTGGTGTGCTAAAAATAGAAATGGCACTTGGGGAGGGGTTTAACACATCCGGTGGTCTGCATTGCGTCCCACCACCTCCCAATAGGGCAAATTGCACCAAAAAGTGGCGAAAACAAAGCAACAAACCAACGTGGGTGAGGAGAGCAAAGCAAATAACTATCAACTTCATATCCCCCGCAAACTCTGGAATTCCAACCCAGAAGTGCACAAACGATCCCCTATAGCGGGGGTGTCTCTCCCGCTGATGCACTTTCCAAAGGCTCCACCAAAAAAGAAGGATATATGAGTGGATCTTGACAAATCTTGATCCGTAGGAGTCTCCTGAGCAAGCGGCGATCGACCGTGCACGTATAAAAAACATGAACACAGCCCAAGACTGATCTTGGTTCCATATGTTCGTGTGATGTCAAGAAAACTGAGATGGGGGTACTTGGGAGGTATTGGGCCATGGTATGCGCATCCCTGCGGCGAATTAAGCAGAACAAACAATCGCCGCAAGGTTGAAGGGAGAGTCATCTCAATCCCGTTCGTGCATGATCAAATGCACCAAGACATACTTGACATCTAGACTAATCCCCTTTTTCTTGAGATACTCCAGCCACACCTTGGTATACCTCAGCACGAAACTGTTCGCAGGCTCCCACGAGTCTCGCGAAGCGGCAAACCTTTCCAGCAAACCTTGTACAGCCTCCCCCCCGGTGTGGTGGGGTCCGGCTTGTCCGTTAGGATGCGCTCCGCGGTGTAGTCATCCCCCTCACCGTCATCGTCGGGGTCCAAGTCTCCCGCCGTGAACTCAAATGTCACTGCTCGCCCGCTGGGATCCGGCGCCCGTGGTCGGAGTTGTGTATGGTCCCGATCCAAGCTTTTGTGGTCTCCCACCTGGACGGCATACAAATCTTGCCCAATCTTGCGCACGATGACCCCTGAGATATACCACGATTGTTGGCTATGCCGCGTTAGCACGTCCTTGCGATAGCGCTCAACCCAAACGGTGTCTTTGAGGGAGTACTTGTGGATCTTGCCTTCCTTGAAGTACTTGGCCCTCCTCTCATGCTCATCATGCAAAGATTTGCAAACCTTGGCCGCAGTGGCATCCGCTTCGCTCATCATGGTGTCCGCATCCCGAGCAACGTTGCCATGGTTCATCCACGGGAGAGTTCGAGACACTCGATCCCGTAGGAATAAGATGCGGTGCGGAGACAATCCCGTAGGCCCCGGTCAGTCATGGAAGGCTTGTAAAACCCTCCAAAGACAGTGAAACCAATTCCTCCCCGGCTCCTCGATGTGCAATTGGCGGGACTTCTCAAACATTTGCCTCCCGGCGACCTCCGCGCGGCCGTTTGACCGGCTGTGATACGCCACGGTCTTGGCATGTTGAATCCCCATATGCTTGCACATGCTTTCGAGCCAGGAGCCCACAAATTGACTCCCCCGGTCGCTGCATATGACCGCTGGGACGTCAAAGATTGTCAGCCGATGCCTAATCATGGCTTGCGCAACAGTCTTGGCTTGGAAGGCCACTCCATGCTTGTCATTCTTGTCCTTCTTCTTGGACTTCTTACCCGGAACGGCCACAATATACCCGCTATGTCGGTCCACGGCAGAAATAATACAATCATATTTTTCCCCCTCAACGGTGACCTCGGGCATGGCAAACACGTCCATGGCAATGGAGCGCATCGGTGAATCGGGGATCGCCGTATCAACCAGGTTCCCCGCTGCGGAGTGGTTCGGGCTTCTCGTGGCCCTATTGACACTATTGTTTTCGATGTGTCGCGCGTGTCGCTCGACAGCGTGGACAGAATAAATTGGAACGAAGAAAACGACGCACCAAAAGACAAAATAAACACAGAAATCGTTTTTACTGACCTCAAATCCCCCCCATGAATTTTTGCGCCGCTGTTTGGCGAGGTCAGCAGAGAAATCCATACAACCAGACCACAACGAGAACAGAGGGGAGAAACAGACAGGACAGTGCAATCCGTGCGTGCCCCAAAACACCTAGCAAAGTGCGTGTCGTAGGACTAGTCCAATGGAGCGCGGACACGAAGAGCAACGACGAAGAAGACAAAAGGTATGTTCCAACGCGGCGAGGTATGGAGCCGCCGAAAGAAGGCCGCGCCCCAAACAACTACCAAACCAAAGCAGCACGAGGACAACGCTGAGAAAGACAAAGTGAAGACCTCATGACTCAACTACGGGTACGGCACGGATAAACCTGGTAAACAAACACAGATAAAAGCGCTTACTCCTGGGCGCCGCCAAAACCAAAGAGTGGAGTCACCAAATGAAAAGACGAACTCAAGACTAGACTAGACTAGGGTGCGGCAAGGACAAACAAAGTTAACGCCAAACAAACACAAGTAAATGCGCTTGCTCTTGGGCGTCGCCAAAACCAATGAGTGGAGTCACCGAATATAAAGCATAGCACGCTAACAACCGAAGTAGCCTCTCCTCTTCCCTTGTCTTTTTATGCCACATGATGCCTACCTTGAACACGGAGCCAACCGACATGACCAACACCACGGAGCGGAGCAAACACCGGACATGACGAAGAACCGACGAAACAATACGCCGCTAAACAACACGCGGCAACGACACAACACCAAAGAAACACGAGAACACCGCGGAAAACGACTAAAGGACGAGTACAAGGCCACGCTACGACACCGGCAAGGAGGCACAAGGCAAACAAACACCAAACAACCACACATGAAAGCGCATGCACGGGGGTGCCGCCAACAATCAAAGAGTGAAAACGCAACGTGTAAAGTGTGACACATTAACTACCGGTGCCACCTCTCAATCCCATATCCATGGCCAACAAACCAAGTGGTATGGCACGCCCCGCGGAGCCAACCGAAGTGAACGGCATCACGGAATGGAGCACACGCCGAACATGGCGGAGAACCAATGGCACAACACGCCGTGAGCCAACACACGGCAACAAGACATGACGCTGTGTGTCACGAACACACATACAGGGCTCACACAACCGTACAACGCCACAAAACAACGCAACAACACCATGTACCGAGACGAAACACATACCGAAACACCACACAATACCGATCACAACAACACAACGCGGCACAACAAAACACCACAACGAACACGCCACCACAAAAACGCGGGAGAACCACGACAAACCACGCCACACGACATCACCCAGCGGAGCTACATGGCACCACAATGGAGCTACATAGCGCAACCAACAAGACAAAACCACAACACCAGGCAACGCCGAGACACAACACACGACAACAAACCCGACAACACGGAACACAACACCACAACCAACGGCAAAACAACGGTGCGCAACACAACGTGTTATACAACGCAACCAACCGACAAACAACAACACACAACACCGAACAACGGTACCTGACGCCACACACCAACGTCCAACCCAACGCACCAAAACACAACGCGACAACACAGCACACCACAACGCAACGCACGCCAAGACACATAACGCAACAAGACGCAACCCAACACCAAAACGACCCCAACGCGACACGCGAAAACGGACATCACGAAACGCCCGGGGGAAACCCGCAACGCCCAGCACGCCATCAACAACCACCCAAGGAGGGACACGACGCCCGGCCGGCCCCGACGATCTCGGCGACCCTAGAAGCCGGAAGCACGCACCGGGCACGCCACCCCCACATCCCACCCACGCGGTACACGGCGAGCGCCAGGATCCAACGACCCACGACCACACGAACTATGACCCCGACACCGCCGACACACCCGAGCCCCGGGGGGGGGGGACAACACGGTGGGGAGCGACACGACGCCAACTCGAACCGGAACCAGACCAAACCCTATCACAACGTACCGACTACACTGCCACAAGCCGGACCGCAAGTACCGTGACACGCCAGCGTACCCCGAGCCAGGACCGCACGGAGTATAGCCAAAACACATACTACAGCCACATAACACGGGGAGACGCCTACGACCCGAAACAAGACCCGGCCCCGTCACAACACACGGACTACAGCGACCGAACCACAAATCAATCCACAAACGCCGCACCGTGCAGGCGTACACCGAGCCCCAACCAGACGGAGTACAGCGCCCAGAACACGGACCATTGCGGCACGCCTCACCACGAGGCGCCGCACTGCGACAACCGGGATGATTCCCCAGGACCAGGGCTACAAACGGAGACGATGGCCGCGGAGATAACACAACCAAGCCCACTGGAGGACCACACACACGAAGCACCGCTATCCGTGTCCAGTGGCACCTCCGGCACCGCGATGGACATCCACTCCCAACTACTCACCCCTCCTGAGGCCCATGACCCACCCCTGGAGTCACTGCCCAGTGGCCTCGACATGTCCACGAACCACGACCCCATGGACGTGGACAACGACCCACTGCAGGACAGCATCCAACGCGTGCTGCAAGTGGCAGCCAACGCGCACCAACAACCCACATGGAGCCTATACTGGGCACTCAACGAAGCAGATCAACGGATAACAAGCACAGGAAGCAACCGAGACCCAGGGGCATACATCCAGGAGCTTCGGAGGGACATACACAGTGCCCAGCAACAATCACCGGAAGGAGTGGTGGTACAGGGACGAGGGACCAAAACTGGAGCGTGGACGAACCTCACGCGGGCCCCACACGCGGAGGAAGGCCGGGATTTCATCCAGGAATCCGACGCCCCGCCGCCAGCAACCCTCGAGGAAACAGCGGAGGCTCTCGTCCTCACCCTACACAGTTGGACACGGGGCCACACCATCGTCCTGCATGACACGACAGGGCCCCCCTACGAACGCACCGCGACATGCCGACCGAGCATTGCGGCCACAGGAGAAGCCCACCTGGAATGGAAGCCCGAGCGAGAAGATGACGAGTACACCCTAGTGCACACCACCCGGCACGGACATAGGGAAGAGAAGGAGCCTACGCCCGAGCCTGCCGCGATCCCCCCACTGAGACCAACCCCCCGACACTGGACCCTGTACCGACAGCTGGCCCATGCCCGCACCCTAGCGGAGCACAGTATCCGGCCGTACACGGAGGCTGCATACGTGGAACGCATGCTACGAGACTGGACCAAGTACGAAACAGAGGTCCTGCAGGAACACACGGGCCCGCCAGGCGCCACGTCCCGCACAACGTGGGACGACATAGTACCGGATGGAGACATCGGAGGGCTGGCTACGACCGTTCGAGCCACGTTCGGAGACGGCTCCAGACCCGACCACCCGTTTGGAGACAACAGAAACCCCGCCATCACGAACGCCATCCTGGCCTACCACAGCTGATCCACTCAGCAAAGCATCCACCTCCACGCCCCGCACGATGACCCACGCGAGTGGCACCCTATTGGGCCACCAGCGCTGGAGTTCTACCTGCACGAAGATGCGGCCACCGGAGCACAGAACATCACCAGCCTTCGACCCACAATGCCACAACCGATACCGGAGCCACACATACCCCCCAGTCTTACGAAACCCCAAACGCCCACGCAACACGAACACAGGCCCCCCCAACAAGGACACAGCCCAGCAGCCCACGAAAAGGCCGAACCCCCGAACGCCACCACAACCGTTCAACAACTCGACAAGCCTCTAACCTTGCGTCACGTCCCAGACAACTACCAACTACCCCGAGGGGGGAACCACACAAGGAGCAAGGCAAGGACATGGCGACTACCGACAGGCATCATCGATTGGAAGAAGGTCCTCCCACGGATAGCAACAATTGCATCCATGTGTTAACCCCGCAACTGAATTGCTCCGTGGAGCAATTCAGTTGCGGGGTTAACACCATGCGCCTCCTTACGCCACACCAAGTACACCTAACGCAGACCACGCACCTCTTTCTAACCACCAAGGGCACGGCGACCATGGAAGGCACGGCCCTGGACGACGACGACCAGACGCCCCAGGCAAGACCCACACAAGCGATCTGGATAAACGCGACAACGGGTACCGACATTACCGTCGACCCCGACCCGGAGTGGATGGCTATCCACTGCACCCTGGACTGCACCAAGGACGACCCCACGCTGACGGAATGGCAGGCAAGGTGGGCCGCAGAAGCGAACCGCCTCCACGAGGTCGCCCTTGACGACACCCTCACGCCGACTGGGACCCCACCAAGTACAGCCTCTGGCACTACCCCACTACCATACACCCAGAGGCGGTAACCCAGATCAAAGAGACGCTCTCTCTGACCCTCCCGGACACCCACAACGCCCACCAGCCGGGGAAGTTCACGATATACTGGAACTTCCCAACAGACACCGGCATGGTGCCCCAGGTCGCTGAGCCCCCACTGTCCCCTACCGTCACGGCACTCGCCAAGGCGGCTCAAGCCATGGCGCACAGGGAAGGTGCCCCACAGGACTGGACACCGAACGTCCTTGTCGAACAACGCGCCCACCACAACGCCAACAAAGCACAGCAGGCTGGACGCCAAATACACCCGCCATTGCACGACATCGACGGTAACCTCCAACCCCACAGCCCATGGCTGGTACACTTCATACTGGAAGACCATGGGGACAAAAGAAAGGGCACGGAAGTACAAATCACTCACGCCCTGGCACACACACAGCTCAACTACACCGTCCCCACCTCAAATGCACTAGTCACCTACGGCGAGGCACAGAAGTCCACGTACAGATTGCAGGCCGACACCGAGGGCACGGCATACACAGTGTATACTTGGGCAAGGTACGGGGACCTACCGGCCCCCATCTGGCACCCGGATTCGTCCTGGCACCAACCTCTCCACTGGAGACGAGTACCACGCCAGAGTGTCAAGCCAGCGGGGAACATCGCCGCCGGCACCCACGACAACCCACCCCCCCTAAACCTCATAAACTCCGCCCTCACAAACGCCAGAATGCCTCTCATAGACACGGGGTGCCCTACCCCAGATGACACCACCCACCGCCGAACGTGGGGCACCATCAGAAGGACCCTACACCACGACATCGACCGCGACCAAGCCACCTGGATCGATCAGGGCTCTGTCACCATCAGGGTGGGGGGGTAGTTGAACACCCTAAGCCCCAACAAACTACGCCGGGTGGCGGGGCCCTACATACTATATCCAGTACCAAACGGCATGGATGGCCCCTGCCCGGGACTGCGACCCGGGGACCCCCCCTGCGGCCACCCCTGCCCCCACGCACTGTTCCAACGATTGCCCCCACAGCCCGCCCCACTCCCAGGTATATACCTAAACACAATAACAGGCGCCAAAGGAGTATACCTCACGACGGGCGACACCATGGGCCAAGCCGTCCCTCTCGATCAGGTACACCACATGGCCCTGGGGCCACGACTACCCAACGCCGACAAACCGCGGAACCCGTTAGCGGGACGCGGCGCACGCGAACCCAGACCAGTGGACCCAAACGTCCTAGGTCCCGACAGGGCGCTACTACACCTCACCATGAAACACACGGCCCAACTCCCGACCACCCTGGCGGGAGAAAAGTACTTCATCGTGGAGGGACTGACGGATGATGTCATCACCCTGGCAGCCAACACCCTGGCGGCCACCACGGACGCGTGGGACGTTGCCATGGGCCACCCGCGGCGCGTAAGCACAGGGTACAGGGCACAGAAGACACCGTGTTGCCGGACCTTATAAACCACCTGGTGACCCTGACCAGTCCACCAGAACAACACGACCGGAAAACCGAGGGTCCGAAGGTCACTGACTGCACGGCCTTTAATGACAAGGAACTGATATCCCACCTGCCGAAACTCTACAACCGGACACAGCGACGAGACATGCACCGAACCCCGTTCACTATTCGGGAGCTCAATGAGGTGTTGTACAAACTACAACCAGGGAAAACTCAGGGAGTGGACCGACTCCCGGCGGAGCTCTACCGTAGACTGCCACTGAACCTGAAGAGACACTTAGCCGCGCGCCTGTGGGATATCGCCATCGGGAAAACGGACGTGCCACCCGACTGGGCGAACCTAGTACACCCGCTCTATAAGAAAGGTGACCCGGCGAACTCCGACAATTGGAGACCCATTGTGTGCGCCACCACGGACGCCAAACTCATATGGATGCTCATCATCAAACGGGTGGCCCCGGCAGTGTACCGGGCTGTACCGCCCACCATGTGGGGGGCCATACCGGGTAGATCACCGTTGGAGGCCATATTTATGCAAGACGCCGTGGTGGACATGGACCCGATCAGCCTCATCATCACATCCCTGGATGTCAAGGGGGCATCCCCCAACACCCCACACCGCCTCCTACGGGCCGTCTGGGAACACATGGGACTCCCCTTCGAGGGCTTCCTACAAGCGTACCTCGCCACCCGCATGTACGCCATAAAACCGACGTGGGCACCACCCCATGGATCAACCCCGCCAGTGGGGTCCCACAAGGGGGTGCGGAAGGCCCATTCCTCTTCCTACTCGTCACCCTCCCGCTGGCGTTTTACATCCGACGCACGTACCCGGACGTGGCACCATATCCCCTACGGACCACGCTCCTAGCGTTTGCGGACGACATGGCGGTGGTGACCGCCACCGCGCGTCAACCCCTGCCGACCACCCCGGACCCCGCCAGAGCCACCAGAGTCGTCCACGTTGTCACCACCTATCTGGAGGGCAATGAGCTGCTGGTACAGCGCTGGCGGCTGGCGCCAGAATGAAATCAAAAGATAAGTAAAACAGGACGGAAAAATTTTCTACACAGCTGAAATTAAAGGTAAATAACACAAAAAACGCCTAGGCCAAAAGGCGCGCTGCGTAACGCGTAAAAACGCGACGAAGAAATTTTCGACGTAAAATAGGTGAATAGTTAATGCCGTAAGCACTGTAATAAACGTACGAACATAACGACGTGCCCCTCGTTGCTGTGCGTGCCCAATAGTCAAAGAAAACGACTTCGCGAGCAGCGTGTAAAACTCGAAAAAGTTTTCTAACACGTTACGCCCCTGCACTCGCCGCCTCTCGCCCCTTTTTATTCTCCATGTACCTTCTCCTCCCGCTACTGCCCCATCCCCGTCGCGTTTGCCCCCCCTTTCGCTGCAGGTGCACAGTGTCAAACACCCCGAGGACGCAACCGCAAGCCTCAAGACCGAGACCTGCGTTGCTCACCAGCCCAAGGCCAGGAATTAAAAAAAAAAACAGGCTGGTTTTTTCAGTGTGTGGTATTGTTGCATGCAGGGAGGACAGGGTAAACAAGGAAAAACCAGCGGGAAACAATTTTTTCTGTTTTTGAAAAAAGGGAACAGTTTTTTCTGGTTTTGAACATGCACGGGGGTAACACCACAGGGCGCCAGCAGCACAACGGACAGCAGCAAAAGCAGCACACACGACAACACAACGGCAAAACACCCACAGCGCAGCACGCACAGCACGGGTCAGCACAGCAAAGCACCGCACCAAACGGCACAGCACCCCACAGCGCAGCACAACACCCGAGGGCAGGGCACAGCAAGCAACAGCACCAAACAACGCGAGCAAAAACAGCACAGCACCACGCAAACAGCACAGTGCGCAACAGCACTACGCCGCACGAAACAACAAGATGCAACGCAGAGCACCACAGCACCAAGAGACACAGCACACCACACAGGAACACAGACCCCAACCAAACAGCAAGACACGACGCGAACAGCACAGGACAACACACCAAGACACCACACCCCCAGGCACAGCACAAAACACAGCAGCACAGCACAGCACGCAGCAAAGCACACAACACCCGAGGCACCGCACAGCACCCGAGGGCACACCACAGCGGGAAGCGGCACCACAGACCGCGAAATAACGCAGCACAGTGCCACCCCCACAGAGCGGTGCACAGCAGCACAGCACCACACAGCACAACACGACGCCACACGGCCCAACACAGCACCAGGAGGCACAGCACAGCACAGGGCAGCGCGACCAAAACGAAACAGCAAGCCACAACGAGGACAGCACAGCACAGCGCAACCAGACACCACGCCCAAAGGCGCAGCACAGCACACAGCAGCAAACAACAGCGCAGCACAGCACGCAGCCAACCGCACAACGCCAACGGACACCAGAAGGCACAAAGCAACCCGTGACAGCACACAGCGGGACAGCACAGCAGAGAGCACCAGGACGCGGCAACCCAGCGAACGGCGCAACGCACGACAACACAGCACAGCACCACCGAGCACGGCAGAGCACGCAGCAGGACGCAGCCGCACGAGGAACCGCAGCGCAGCACCACGCCACCCGCGGAGCACAACAGGACACGGCACAACACGACACGGCACGCGGCACCCCGAACAACACAACACAGCAAGCAGCAACACAGCACCACAAAGGGCAGAACAAGCCAGCACACCGCGGCAACACAAACCGGCAGAAGGCATGACACACAAACCAGGGGGGGGGGGGGGCAGGACCAGGCGGCGCAAACCCGCAGGTGTGCAAAACCGAGAAGGCAGAGAGAGAACAACCACGACACCACAGAGCAACAAGGAAAACACCAAAGCACACGACAACACACGAAGGCACCACACACGACGGAACACCGCACAAAACAGCACGGCGAAGCGGAGCACCAGGCGACACCAACAGAAAGGGCGTGGCCAACGCCAAAGGGAGAAGGCCAACGGCACAACAGACGAGCGCACCACACAGCAAGGCACCCGCACACCAACACAGCACGGCGCAGCAAAACACCGCGCGCCGCACACAACAGCCCACACCCAACCGCAGCACCACAGACCAAGACGCGCGCGGGGGGCACCAGGGCGAGCCAAAGGGGGGAAAAAGAAACCCAACCAAACAGGTGCCAAAGCCAAAGGCACGGAAAAAACAAGGCATAAGCAGGAGGACAAGGGAAAACGAGCTGCAGGGGCCAACACCCAGGAATCACGACCCGTGGGGGAGGGTGGGGGGGGCAAAAGGAGACACCAACAGACGGCCAAGCAGCGCAAAGCAACCACAAGGCACAGAGGCAACAAGGGTAAACGTGGAGCATAAGACAACCAGCCGGGAAGGGCATACCCCCGGGGGGGGGGGGGGGAGGGGGGGCACAACCACCGGCGGGCGGGGAACACCAAGAAGCAAAGGTGGGGGCGGAAGACAACAAGCGGAAGGGCGGGGTGGGGGGGGGGGGGGCACAGCAGCAGGCAGGGACACACACCAGCTTAAGGCCAGGAACCGCACAGACACGAGCGATGCAAGGGACCACGAGCAGCAGGGCGACGACACCCGCGCAACAAAAATAAGGAGTGGCGCACCGCACGCGCTCGGGAGGCCGGCCCGTCCGACCCGGCCAGGACAAAGCGGTGGCGCACCACACGCGCTCGGGAGGCCGGCCCGTCCGTCCCGGCCAGGAGAACACCACAGACCGGCAACACCTGACAACGCCGGCCGTACGGCGGCGGAGACAACAACACACCAACAAAACATGCCGAGCATCAAGCCGGCTACAACAACACGAACCAAAACCGGAACACGCCGACACAGCAGGCCCCACCAAGGGGGGGGCCACGCACAAGCCCGGCACGCCCCAACAAAGGGGGGGGCACGCACCAACACAGCACCGACCCCGGCCACGCACACACCACAGGCAACAAACACCCGACAACGCCGGCCGTACGGCGGCGGAGACAACAGCGGACCAACAAAACAAGCTGAGCATCCAGCCGGCTACAACACCACGAGCCGAAACCCGAACACGCCGACACAGCACGCCCCACCAAGGGGGGGGCCACGCACAAACACGGCACGCCCCAACAGGGGGGGGGGGGGGGGGGCACGCACCAGCACAGCACCAAACCGGGCCAAGCCAACAACACAACCGCAACCACAACCCACCCAACAGGCGACGACAACCCAAACCAAACACCAGCACCGCCGCAGGCGGGCACCAACGCAGCACACCCCAGCAAGAGGGGGGGCATGCACCAACACAGCAGGCCCCACCATGAGGCGGGCTACAACCCAACGCAGCACGCCCCACCAGGGGGGGGGGGGGGCACGCACCAGCACAGCACCAACCCCGGCCAGGCAAACAACACAGATAACCAACACCCGACAACGCCGGCCGTGCGGCGGCGGAGACAACAGCGAACCAACAAAACCAGCCGGGCATCCAGCAAGCTACAAGACCACGAACCGAAACCGCAAGACGCCGACGCAGCACTCCCCACCAAGGGGGGGGCCGCGCACAAACACGACACGCCCCAACAGGGGGGGGGGCACGCACCAGCACAACACCAACCCCGGCCAAGCCAACAACACAACCGCAACCACAACCCAACGACAACCCAAACCAAACACCACCACCGCAGCACGCGGCCACCAACACAGCACGCCCCAGCGAGAGGGGGGCCACGCACCAAAACAGCACGCCCCACCAAGGGGGGGGCCACGCACAAGCACGGTACGCCCCAACAGGGGGGGGAGCACGCACGAGCGGAGCACCAACCCCGGCCAGGCCGACACCACAGACAACCAACACCCGACAACGCCGGCTGTACAGCGGCGGAGACAACAGTGAACCAACAAACCAAGCCGGGCATCCAGCCGGCTACAACACCACGAACCGAAACTCGAACACGCCGACACAGCACTCCCCACCAAAGGGGGGGCCACGCACAAACACGGCACGCCCCAACAGGGGAGGGGGCACACACCAGCAGAACACCAACGCCGGCCAAGCCAACAACACAACCGCGACCACAACCCACCGAACGGATGACAACACCCCAAACCACACACCACGACCGCGGCAGGTAGGCACCAACACGGCACACCCTACCGAGAGGGGGGCCAGGCACCAACGCAGCACGCCCCACCACGAGGGGGGCCACAAACCAACGCAGCATGCCCCACCACGGGGGGGGGGGGCACACACCGACACAGCACGCGCCACCATGAGGGGGGCACGCACCAACACAGCACGCCCCACCAAGAGGTGGACCAAGAGGGGGAGCACAAACCAACACAGCACGCCCCGGCATGGGGGGGGCCACACACCAACACAGCACGCCCCACCATGGGGGGGGGCACGCACCAACACAGTACGCCCAACCATGAGGGGGGCCGCGCACCAGCACAGCACCCACCCCGGCCAGGTGATCAACACAACCACAACCGCAACCCAACTGCCGACAACACCCATCCGAACACGCCGACTGTATGGCGGCGAAGACAACACCGAACAAACAAAACAAGCCGCGCATGGCGCCAGCTAAAACACCACCACAAGCACCACCAACCCTGACCCAGCGCCGGCCCCCAGGCGGCACACTCGACGACAACCCAAGCCGCACCACCAGACCACGCACAACCACCGCGGCGGACAGGCACCAACACAGCATGCCCCACCATGAGGGGGGCCACGCACCGTCACAGCACGCCCCTCCATAAGGGGGGCCACGCAGCAAAACAGCACGGACGACCATGCGGCAGGCCGCACGCGAGCACAGCACCCTCCTTGGGAGGGGCCACACGCCAACACAACACGCCATACAGTGGGCGGGGGGCGCGCACCAACACAGCACGCCCTACCATGGGGGGGGCCACGCACCAACGTAGCAAACCCCACGTAGAGGGGGGCCACGCACCAGCACAACACCAACCCCGGCCAAGCAAACAGCACAGCCCCAACCGCAACCCGACCCGGGCACGACCAACCAACACCGAAACAAGCAAGACAACTAAACGAACAACGTCCAACCGCGCAAGCGCCCGCAGCAGCGCCAAAGGAACCAACGCCAAACAAGCCGACCATGAGGCGGCTAACACAACCGTGCACCAACAAAACCACTGCAGCAGCCACGACATGACCAAAAACGGACCACACGCGGGGCGGCCAACACCAAACCAGCCAGGCATGCAGGGGTCAAAACGGGAACGGCATCCAACGGGTTGGCGACACCGTGGTGCGCCACGCCCGCCGACCACCATACCCACGGACACAACAGAACATGTAACTCTACCATTACGAACGCGACCAACTAACGTTTACACAACACTTGGACAAACCAAAACGCAACTAACCAACACCGACACGGACGTGCCGGCTACACAAACAACATTCGGCGATACTACCACCGGCAGCAGCGCGACGGAACCCGGGCAAACCAAACCAACCATGAGGCGGCCAACACAACCGCGCACCAACCACACTGCAGCTGCAGCCGCAACTTGACCATAAACAGACCACACGCAAGCCGGCCAACACCAAACCAGCCAGGCGTGCATGGGTCGAAACAGGAACGGCGTCCAACGGGTTGGCGACACCGTGGTACGCCACGCCCGCCGACGACCATACCCACGAACACAGCAGAACACCGCAACTCTACCGTTACGAACGCGACCAACCAACTTTAACAAACTACACAACACTACACTTGGACAAACCAAGACGCAACTGACCAGCACCAACACGGATGTGCCGGCTACACAAACAACATTTGGCGATACGACCACCAGCAGCAGCGCGATGGAACCCACGCAAACCAAGCCGACCATGAGGCGGGGGAGACAGCCTCGCACCAACCACACCGCAGCTGCAGCTGCCACTTGACCGTAAACAGACCACACGCAAGCCGGCCAACACCAAACCAGCCAGGCGTGCACGGGTCGAAACAGGAACGGCGTCCAACGGGTTGGCGACACCATGGTGCGCCACGCCCGCCGACCACCATACCCACGAACAAAAACGTGACTCTACCATCACGCAACCGACCAACCAACATTAACAAACTACACCGAACAGTTAAACGACCGACCAACCAACCACAACGACCTACTTCGAACCCCCGGCCCCCCGGGAGAGCGCAAGCTCGACCGAGTCCGGAGGCGCGAGTGTGCGCCACGGCATGCGAGTCCCGTAGCACGTGCTTCTTCAAGTCGCCTCACGCCTACTGAAAACCAACCCAGGTGGAGGTGCCTGCATGACAGGGCCTTTGGCCTTGCTCCCGGCCCCTGGGCTCCAGAATCCGGAAGTTGATGAGGATGTGCGATGGGACCCTCCCCCACGTATCATCAGCCCGAAGGAGAGGAATGTGAGACTTTGGTCGAACATGGGTTACCTCTCTGGGCAGAACCCGCTGTAGGGTACTGCTCGCGGCGACCGCGCCCTTCCCCCATGTGGGGGAGCCGCTTTCTGGGGGCACGTGCAGTAGGGCCGCCGCTGGGTGAGCAAAAGCCCCTTGGTAAGTCCCCCCTGCGGGGCAACCCCAGTCCCGAGACGACCTACCTACCTACCACTGAACCTGAAGAGACACTTAGCCGCGCGCCTGTGGGATATCGCCATCGGGAAAACGGACGTGCCACCCGACTGGGCGAACCTAGTACACCCGCTCTATAAGAAAGGCGACTGGGCGAACCCCGACGATTCGAGACCCATCGGGTGCGCCACCACGGAGGCCAAACTCATATGGATGCTCATCCTCAAACAGGTGGCCCCGACAGTGTACCGGGCTGTACCGCCCACCATGTGGGGGGCCATACCGTGTAGATCACCGTTGGAGGCCATATTTATGCAAGACGCCGTGGTGGACATGGACCCCATCAGCCTCATCATCACATCCCTGGATGTCAAGGGGGCCTTCCCCAACACCCCACACCGCCTCCTACGGGCCGTCTGGGAACACATGGGACTCCCCTTCCAGGGCTTCCTACAAGCGTACCTCGCCACCCGCATGTACGCCAGAAAAACCGACGTGGGTACCACCCCATGGATCCACCCCGCCAGTGGGGTCCCACAACAACCAACACACCACCGCCACACACCACACACCACCGCCGCCAGCGGACCCCAGCCAGGAGTGGCGGGGACCGCCCACCACCACCGGCAGCGAAACCCAGCCAGGAGTGGCGGGGAGTAGCACACAGGAACCTCCGCCAGGAGTGGCGAGGGACCAACCACACCAGCCACAAACCCACCACACACGCCACCGCCGCACGCCACACGCCGCACACCACACACCGCACACCACGCACCACCGCCGGCAGCGAAACCCAGCCAGGAGTGGCGGGGAGTAGCACACAGGAACCTCCGCCAGGAGTGGCGAGGGACCAACAACCAACACACCACCGCCACATACCACACACCACCGCCGCCAGCGGACCCCAGCCAGGAGTGGCGGGGACCGCCCACCACCACCGGCAGCGAAACCCAGCCAGGAGTGGCGGGGAGTAGCACACAGGAACCTCCGACAGGAGTGGCGAGGGACCAACAACCAACACACCACCGCCACACACCACACACCACCGCCGCCAGCGGACCCCAGCCAGGAGTGGCGGGGACCGCCCACCACCACCGGCAGCGAAACCCAGCCAGGAGTGGCGGGGAGTAGCACACAGGAACCTCCGCCAGGAGTGGCGAGGGACCAACCACACCAGCCACAAACCCACCACACACGCCACCGCCGCACGCCACACGCCGCACACCACACACCGCACACCACGCACCACCGCCGGCAGCGAAACCCAGCCAGGAGTGGCGGGGAGTAGCACACAGGAACCTCCGCCAGGAGTGGCGAGGGACCAACAACCAACACACCACCGCCACACACCACACACCACCGCCGCCAGCGGACCCCAGCCAGGAGTGGCGGGGACCGCCCACCACCACCGGCAGCGAAACCCAGCCAGGAGTGGCGGGGAGTAGCACACAGGAACCTCCGCCAGGAGTGGCGAGGGACCAACAACCAACACACCACCGCCACACACCACACACCACCGCCGCCAGCGGACCCCAGCCAGGAGTGGCGGGGACCGCCCACCACCACCGGCAGCGAAACCCAGCCAGGAGTGGCGGGGAGTAGCACACAGGAACCTCCGCCAGGAGTGGCGAGGGACCAACCACACCAGCCACAAACCCACCACACACGCCACCGCCGCACGCCACACGCCGCACACCACACACCGCACACCACGCACCACCGCCGGCAGCGAAACCCAGCCAGGAGTGGCGGGGAGTAGCACACAGGAACCTCCGCCAGGAGTGGCGAGGGACCAACAACCAACACACCACCGCCACACACCACACACCACCGCCGCCAGCGGACCCCAGCCAGGAGTGGCGGGGACCGCCCACCACCACCGGCAGCGAAACCCAGCCAGGAGTGGCGGGGAGTAGCACACAGGAACCTCCGCCAGGAGTGGCGAGGGACCAACAACCAACACACCACCGCCACACACCACACACCACCGCCGCCAGCGGACCCCAGCCAGGAGTGGCGGGGACCGCCCACCACCACCGGCAGCGAAACCCAGCCAGGAGTGGCGGGGAGTAGCACACAGGAACCTCCGCCAGGAGTGGCGAGGGACCAACCACACCACACACCACCCACAACCCCGCCAACACACCACCACCGCACACGGCACACCACACACCACGCACCACCACCGCAGGACCAGAGGAGGGGGCGACACGCCCGCAAGCAACACAGCCAGGAACAGCGAACACCCCCCCCCCCCCCCACCACCACCACCCCACCCCTGAGAGACGGGACACCAACCACCGCAAACCGCACAGCGAAAAGGGGGGCGGGACGAAAAGGGCCCACGGGGGGCGCCGGCGAGGGACCCAACCTCAGGGGTTTGGGGGCCCCCCCGGTGACCGTATCGGCCCCACCTGAGCACACGCAATAAGGTGGGATACGCCCGGGACCGTTGGTCAGCGGCCCGCGGTGGCACCGGCCTGGGGGGGTGACCAATGGGCCTGACCAAGAGCACTCCCCACGGCACGTACTGCGGTTCGGGCCCAGCGAGGGGCTGCGGGTAGGGCACACCGTCCATCGGGGCAGGCAAGAGACGCGCCTGTCCCGCGAGGACTCCCCAGCGACCCACAGTGTACCCGACCCCGGTGTGGGGAACGGCTGGAGTACCTGGCTACGGAACAGGTCCATGGACGGCATCCGTACAACAGAGTTACACCCTGACGGGGAGTGCAAGCACCGGCTCCCCCACGGGGAAACACCAGGGGAAGGGACCCGAGCCGGCGACAAGGACCCCCCCCCACACACCACAGCCGGGAAGGCCCGGGCACGACACCGCCCCAAGCGACACGGAAAAGAGACAGAAGGAGGAGGGCACACGCAAAGGGGACAGCAAGGGGACGCACCACCAACAGACCCCAGCCAAGGGGGGCGGGGAACCACACAGCCGAGACAGGGGGGGGGGGCACGACACACAGCCCCCACACCAAACAGGGCCGCCAAACCACGCCCGCAAAGGCGAGGGCAGGCGCCCCAACGCACCACCAACACACCGCACACACGCCCGAGCGTGCACACAACACACACCCCCACAACCGCCACCGACACGAGCCCCACAAGCGCACACCACACACCAAAGCACAGGCGCCGCCCGCACCACACACGCAACACACACAAACCCAAACAACAGGAACCCAGCAACCCGCCAGGGGGACTGCAGGGCCGCCAGAAGCCGCTAGGACGCAAAGGAGGACCCACCAAGCCCGCAGCCAGGAGTGGCGAACGGCCACACCCAGTAACACCCGAACGGCCACGCCCAACACCAGGACCGGGCACTACGACACCCACACCAGCACCGCCACCAGCGCCCAAACCGGACGCCACGACACCCTCACCAGCGGACACACCCGAAACCAGCGGAAGCACCATCGGCAACACCAGCGACCCCAGCACCCACCAACAACAAACCAACACAAAAAGCCACCCAACACTGCCCAACGATCGCACCCAACCGATCCGGTCCCCCACCGGCTCGCACCCAGAACCACCGCCACCGACATCCACGCCATCGGAAACACCAACACCGCCAAAAATCAAGCCAGCACAACACCCTCGGCAACACCGTCACCACCGGCACCAACGCCTACGACACCTACGCATGCCACCGCCGGTTCCAGCACCTACATCACCCAAGCCAACGGCATCAAGCACACCATCGCCGGCAACACCCCACCATCAGCGTCGCCACCAGCAACCTCTGCCACCGGAGGACACCGAAACCGCCACAGCCACCGCCACCGCCACAGGTGAGCCAACAAACCACCAAGCCCCGGCCAGGGGAAGCGAGGGCACGCGCCCGGAACCACCATGCAATCCCCGGCGACACCCACACCACCGGCGCCGCCAACACCACCCTCACCCACGACACCACCCGGAGCAACACCTACGCCACCTACACCAACAGCAGCACCAGCAGACCACACCACCTACTGCACACCCCCCCAGACAGAGCCACAGAAACCGACCACCGCCCTGAACGCAAGCCGCGGACCACCCACACACAGACCCACGCCAACCACCACCAGCATCGGCAGCGTCCGAGACGCCGAGAACCATAGAGACACCCACAACGACCTCACCACCGGCATCACCGACACCGACACCGGCAATACGGCCTCAGCACCGACAAACCAGAGCGTCAACGGCAATCGCCACGGCAACACCGCCCGGTACGACACCATCGGCATCAACAACACCAAGGGAGCCAACACACAGGCCAGCGACACCCATGGGTACCTCCACCAGGAGTGGCGAGGTCCCACCCCCGCCGTCAGAACACCACCATCCACCAGGGCAACATCCGCAGCGCCCACATCGGCTGCAGCTCCACCGGCGGCGCCCTCGCCAACACCGTCACCAACACCGCGACGGCCAGCCACGAGTGGCACGCCCGGAACCGCCGACCACCCAAACACAGGCCGCGCCCAGCACCAACACCAACAACGCCCACGCCAACAGACCACCACAACACACGCCAACCACCAAGTAACACATAAGGCACCCTCGCCTTCGGCAACACCAACGCCACCAACACCCACGGCACTATCCACACCACCACCAACCCCACCAACGACGGGCCGAGGTGCCGTCACCTACAACGCCCCCAACACCACCACCACGGCCCCGCCACCTAGGGCAACCCCACCAACGGCGTCACCAAGGACGCCAGCACGGCTAGCGAACAAACGCCACCGAGCCCTCAGCCAGGAGAGGCGAACGCCCGCACCCAGCAACACCCGAACGGCCACGCCCAGACCCAGGGCCAGGAACTGCGACACCCGCACCGCCGCCAGCACCCAAACCGAACACCACAGCACCCTCACCAACGGGGACGCCCGGAACCAACAACGGACCAACAGCGGCCAAGTTACACCCAAGGCGTTCCAACCGCGCCACCCACCGGCCCGCACCCAGAACCACCACCAGCACCAGCAACAGCCACTGACAACCCACACACAGACCCACACCAACCACCAGCAGCATCAACAACATCAGCGACACCGTGAACCATAGCAGCGCCCGCAACGACCTCACCACCGGCACCACCGACGGCGCCACCGGCAGTGCGACCTCACCGACAGCAACCCGGAGCATCCCCCATCCCGCGTCCCGGTGAGACACCATCGGCAGCAAGGACACCGAGGGGGCCAAGGCCAACCCACCAGCCAACGACGCACGTGGGAACCTCCGCCAGGAGTGGCGAGGTCCCCCCTCCGCCGTCAGAACACCGCCAGGGCAGCACTTACAACACCCTACAACGCCAACACACACAGCTCCCCCGGCAGCACCCCCACCAACGCCAACACCGGCACCACCGACAGCGGCAACACGGCGACACCACCACCCAACCGCAGCAAGGTCACCCTAAACCGCAACCGCAGCAACACCTATGATTTTATGAAGTCGCCAGATCCCAAAATTATTGTCGCAGCGGATGCCAAAAAACCAACAGAAACTGTCGCCGCGCGCGCATACCCACTCGCCGAGAGCAATTTTTGGCTCAGAAATCTGAAAATACGCGATTACGAAGCGCTTTTTGCGCGTACAATCGAAGATACCAACCACCCGCACCTTTTCAATCACGATACCCCGCTCGGAACTGCTCCCAAGTCTCGTAAACGGTCAATTACCTCCCAAAAAGCCACAATTTGGCCTTTTTTTGCCATTTTTTCGTCGGAAAACACATTCTATCTTGTTCCGAGAGGCTGCGGATCAATCAAAGGTGTTCCGTGGAACCACTTGACGATTTCCAAAACATAGCAACATCCACCAAGCCATCAAGCTCTCGTAACGTGCCAATCTACCCCCATTTTTGGCCCAAAATGCCACATTTTGGCCTTTTTTCACCACTCTTCCATCATAAAACACATTCTATCTCTTTCTAAGAGGTTGCGGATCAATCAAAGGTGTTTAATGGAACCACTTGACGATTTCCAAAACATAGCAACATCCACCAAGCCATCAAGCTCTCGTAACGTGCGAATCTACCCCCATTTTTGGCCCAAAATGCCACATTTTGGCCTTTTTTCACCACTCTTTCATGATAAAACACATTCTATCTCTTTCTAAGAGGCTGCGGATCAATCAAAGGTGTTCCATGGAACCACTTGACGATTTCCAAAACATACGAACATCCACCAAGCCATCTACCTCTCGTGACATGCGAGTATACCCCCATTTTTCGCCAAAACTGCCATATTTCAGCCTTTTTTTGCATGGTTACGGTCATAATATTTGGTCAATGTTGTTGCGAGAGTCCGCGAATCTTTCTATTGTGTTCCATGGAACCACTTGATGACGAGGATGTGGGTTAGGCAAATATTGGTACAATTTCCTCTCCTATATTGAAGATTATGACGCGGACGGTGCCAAAAACAGCCATGTTTGGGGGTAGTGATGTGTCCCATGCCCAGCTGCTATGTCTTGTCACGTGCCAACTTGTTGTGTCGCAGGGAGGGTTTCCATACGATGTGTTGCATGTCACACTAGGTAGGTACTCAATCCTTTAAAGTGCCATTGTTATGATATGACGAAGAGCAAGCCCCGCGTGGGCCGTCCCCGATTGGCCAATCCGTCGCTGAAGACCTTGAGGAACAGAGCTAGTGCCGCAAATGCAAACCTTAAAAGGGCACTTCCCCAGTTGGTGACTAATGCCAAAGCTCGGAATCAAAAACGTGTCAAAAATCGACAACGTGCGGAGAAAAACCCTCCCCCAGAGGTTATTGTACGCTCCTTATTGGCAAAGCATGCGGGCAAATCGACATGGAAGCAGTTTATCGATACCAAGCAGGATATCAGCGACGATCAACATCTAGGCATTTACCGCAACAAGGTTACTCGCTTGGCCAAAAGCTTAAGGGCCAATGTTGGTGGCGTGGTGTTCACGCGGCGATCGAGCCGACTCGACCCATGGAAGGCCATCCCTCTCTACTTGCAAATAGCGAACCGCAACCACTTGCACCATGAAGGTACATACAAACGCAGCATAAACATCTTCATTGATGGTTGCGAGGTGGCGTGTTACAAACCCGCTGGTGTGGTTACTCTATCTCTTACTCTACCAACGTTACGGGTTCCACATCAAGTTAGTGCTGTGCTTCACCTGTCACTACGGACCCACGGACAGCCGACACCACCAGGACCACAGACCGGCCAAACACCAGCCACGAATGGCACGCCCGGAACCACCGAACACCAGCACACAGGCCACCGGACCACCGCGAGACACACCACCGCCCCTAACACCCCTAACACCACCACCACGACCCCGGCACAGAGTAACACCTAGGGCGCCCCCATCGACGACACCACCCAGGACACCACCACGGCTGGCGAACAAACGCCACCAGCGCAGCCCACCAGGCCCCAAACAAAGGGTAGAAACAACAACGCCACACGCCATCGCACCCACCGCATCGAAATCACCCGGAGCAACGTCAACATCAACCAGGGGTCCCCACCACCCACCCAAGCAGCACAAAACACCACAGCAACACCACCACACCCTCACCACCAGCGACACCACCGCCAGCACCCTCCGCCAGGAATGGCGAGGAGAAGGCCCAACAGCGCGGACCCACCCAACGTCCCCGGCACCCTCACCATCGGACCGTCACCACCGGCGCCGACCCCCAACACACCACCGTCACCAACGCCACCGACCCCGGACGCAAAAATCACACAGCCCGCACACACGGCACCAGCCAGAGCAACGCCGACACCACTCCCGGCCAACTCACACGAACACCACCGGAAGCACCACCGTCGACCGAACACCACGGCGACCCCAGGGTACGAGTCCCCCCCACCATCTGCACGGCCAGCGACGCCGTCACCGGCACCAACCGGAACACCGACAACGACAGCCTCACCAACAACCGACACCCCCCTACCGCTGCCACCCACCAGTCACGCCACCCGCCGTCAAAGCCACCCACCAATGCCGCACCCCGAACCACACTTACACCCGAAACCGGCACCAGCACGCCCGGCCGAACCGTCAATGGCACCACCGCCATGGCACGGCCTCAACGAGCACCGACACCACCAACACCACCACCGCCGGACAGGGACTACCCACAAACCAGGAACATCTCCACCACCAACAACCAATACACCACCCGCGGCACCCCACCATCGCCGACACCACCACGGCACCCATCACACCTCCACCACCGGAGGCGACGTGGGCCACACCACCCGTCAACTACAGCACCCTCGCCACCACCGCCACATCCGGCCCACGAACGTTACCGCCGACAACACCACATACGCCCATACGTCACCCACGCCATGCTCACCGACCATCACCTCGTCATCAGAGACACCAACACCACCGGCGACGACGACAGCGACAACAGCTGACCCACCAGCTAACCACCATCAATCATAGCCCAGCACCAGCTTCATCTACTCTAACGCCCATACCACCCTCGCCAACAGCGCCGCCACCGACACAATCATCCACTCCGGCGCCCACACCACCCTCACCACCAACATCACCAACACCACCACCCCCAGGGTCAGGGCCCGCGGGAAACAGAACGGCAGAGCGAGCACGCCACCACCCGCACGCGTCGCCCACCCTATCGTACACCGCTCCGCAACACGCCCCCTCCCGCTTCCCCTGACAGGGCGTGCGCTCCAGCCCACTGCTGGGAAGACGACTTCGACATCCTCCCGGCCATCCGACACCTACTGGCAGCCACGGCCCCGCGCCCACAAGCCCACCAGCAACCCACGGAACCGCAAGAGCCCGACCACCCCATGCCACCACGCTCCATATCCCCCGCGTCCACCGCAGACCGGAACGCGGAACACCAGCGAGAGGAGCCCGACCCCGGCCGCGCCGCCACGCCCCCACCGCCCCCCCCCCCAAAGGACATCTACGCCACGCTGGCCAGCACCCTAGCCCCCATGGACGCCGAGCAGTACTACCAGTCCGTCCAACGAGACCTCCCTGAGGACCACGCGACCCTCCAGGGGTGGAAGCAGGAGAAAAGGTACGACAACGAGTGGGGCACAGAGGAAGACCTTCTCTGGGACGACACCTGGAAAGGCACCGCGGACACCTTCCTGGAGGCAGCAGGCGAAACCTACCCCCGCCCGCCCGGGGACACCAGACACGGCCTCCACGCCCTCCTAGCGTTCCCCAGCTGGAAACACCGCCACACCGTCACCCTCCACCCCCTCGACCACAATCCGCACCGATGGACACCTGAAGACGACGCCACAGCCACCATCACCGTACAGCAAAGCCCCGAGAACCCGGAGGAATACCACATCACCTGGGACGATCCGGCACCCCACCCCCCCACCTCCCCCACCCTCCCAGATGTCTTCGCCGCCATCAGTGCAGAGCTCCAGGAGGCCAAAGCCCCCCACCAACTGGACGAAGACATGCCCCAGGCACCATCACCATCAACCACACAAGACCAACCCCGCACAGAGCCCCTCACCCACCCCATCACCACAATGGAGCTCCCCCCACAACACCGCACCACCCCAGACCGAAACGGGTTTCGAGACCTGCCGCGGGAATGGGCGGTCCACAACGGCACACTCCGATGGGACGAAATCACACCGGGCCTCCAGGCCATCCGCCTCCACTCAATCGCAGAGCCCACCACCACCTGGGCACTACCGACGGACCGCCACCACCTCCTCCTCACCGTCCAAGGCGATGCCACGATCACACCCACGGAAGGAGACCCCGTAACAGCAGCCGCCGCCCACGCCGTCCACATACCCCCGCAAGCATCGTCGGCACCTATGACGGTGCATCCAGGCCCCACCCCTTGGCAGGCCATCGTCGTTACCTACCCCGCCCCCAATGACCACACACATACCTGGCAGCAACGATGGGAGGACATCCGAGGGGCCCTCCTCCAAGAACACCTAGGGCTCACACGCACCCACCACACCCTACAACCGATACGAGGAGTAGGCCAAGCGTCACACGGCATACACGCCCCGGGAGTATGGGCCTACGCCACACCCATAAACCCACAAGCAGCGGAGGACATCAAGACCGCCCTATCCATCCAGCAAGCCCAGACCCAAACCCGGCACCGCAACACCCAACGAGGCTACACAATTTGGTGGGCGTACCAAGACCATGACACCCTCACCCCCCAACCGGGGGCCCCCCCTCTAGACACCAACACCACCGCCCTCCTCCAAGCCGCAACAGCGGCAGCCACACAGGTAGGGGCCCCGGAAACCTGGGGCCCACAATACCTGGTCGAAACCAAAGTGGCGCCCCACGCGAAGGGCCAAGACAAGCCCCCAACACCGAAGCCGCTCCACCCCCCGCTCAAGCTAGACCCGACGGAGCACACCCCCCAGGATGAATGGGCGACCCACTACATCATCCCCCACACCACCACCCGCAAGAACGACGCCGCCAAGATCACCGTCACCCGCCACCTCCCCCACACCACACAGGTGTATGAGCTGACGGCCCCCAACGTCCTCGTCACCCGTCGCCGACACGACGAGCGATACACCATACAGGCGGAAGGGGCCGCCGCGACCACCCTGTACACATGGGCAACACGGGGGGACCTCCCACACCCCACCCTCCACCACGCCCCCTCCTGGCCCACCCCCTTCCACACAGCGGACCGCCCCAACAAGAAGCCCAAACACACGGGTGTGCACACCCACGCCCAGGAGGCCCAGCACCGACACGAAGCGAGGCGCAAGGCCCGCACCCTCCACGACGACCACTCCATCCCCCGCATCGGCGCACCCCCCGCCAGGGTATCAGATACCACCCACAACCGCACGATCACAGGCATCACCACGGACTGCCTGAACCCAGCGACGTCGCGGGCAGACGCCGTATGGATCAGCGAAGGGCGCTCCCACACACGGGCGGTGGCGCGCCTCCACAACATCCAACCCCACAAACTCCAGCGCGCCGTTGGACCCTTCGCCGTACACGTCACCCCGTACGGCATCGACCACCCCCGGTGTGAGCACCATGACCCGCCCTGCTCCACCCCATGCACCTCGCCCCTCCGCCAACCGCTGCCGGCCCCCACCATCACGGGCAACATGTACCTGGGCACCGTACCGGGAGACCCGGGCATATACATCCTGCCCAACAGGTCCAGGGAACACGCCATCCCCCTCCACTGTGTGGAGTCCCTCGCCCTGGGACCACCCCCACCAAAACACCAACACCAACACATCCCGGGGGACAAACGGACACAGGCCGCAGACGGGGGAAAAAAGGCCCACCAACGCGCCCTGGCCCACATCACCCTCCACCCCGCAGCCCACCTACCAAAGGACTTCGGCACGGAGCGCCACATCGTCCTGGAGGGCCAAGCCCACCACATCATCACCGCCGCCCTGTACACCCTCGCCGCCCACGAACGCCACTGGGACCCCACAACCATCCCAGCAATGCCCCCACCGCCCCAAGGCCCCAACGATCCCGTCACCCCCTTCCACATCGATCAACTCCTAAGCCGCAAGGCCCCCCCACACCTCCACCCCTCCAGGATACCACTAGCCATTGCATCGTGGGACACCCTGGACACCCCCCCCCAACAACCCGCCATCCACATCCTCAAAGCGGACACCCAATGGTGGGTCCTCCACTGGGCACACGGAGTCCTCATGGCGGCCCAGGCCTATACCCTGGAAATGGACCCGGAAGACCCCCCACGGGGCCAGCAGCGACTCCTCCAAGCCACCACCCTCACAGGCCGCGAAGGCGCCCCCTGGGAAGCCCTCCACACAGCACTCTACTGGGCTCAAGGCTCCCCCAACGGCCCGGACATACCGGAACCCACAGAGGCCTGGGTCAGGCAGGCCAAGGCCATGAGGAACTACCACCTACACCACCCCTTCGACGACAGCCCCGCCGCACTGCCATGGCCAACAGATCCCCCGGAGACCGTACGCAAGCTCGCCGACATCGTACGCAGCCACGCGAAAGCGAAAATGCAAACACCGGCAGAACCCCCACTGAGGGATCCAGACCAGCAAGCAACGCACCCCTTCTCCAACCCCATGCCCCCCCAGCCCCGCCACCTCCAGTCCCACCCAAGCGAACGAGACGACAAAAGGGCGCACCCGCCCCCAGCCAAGCCGGAAAAGCAGCAACCTCCCGACCCCCCGCATCCCACCCGACCCACCCGACGAACCCAGACCAAGCATCCTCGTCATCCTCCCTCCCACAACTACCACCGCCCCACCCGGACCAGGCATCCTCATCATCCTCCCTCCCGCCACCAGCACAGGCCCCGCCCAAAGCGTACCCAGGGTTCGAAAAAGGTGCGAAGGTCCAACAGCCCTTCCGCAACGACCACACAGGCGACTGGATCTGGTGTGAGGGCACGATCCAGTACCGCCTCAAGGGACAAGGGGACAACGGGGGGCCACAGATCCGGGTAATCTGGCACCGCCAAAAGGAGCTAGACCAGGGCAACAGCGCCCCGGACAAACCACTCGGCGACACCCTGGAACTCACCAGCGCCCACCCCATCCGGCTCCGCACCGAAGAGAACAAGGCCCACACAGGCACCAAATACACTGGGGAGCTCCCCCCGGAGTGGAGCCAAGGCCTCCCCCCGCCGCGCCTACCCAAACGCCCACAAACCGGCAAAAAGTCCCCAACCCCCAGTCCTCCTCCCTGACGGGGCAAGGGCCGAGGGCACAAGCCTCCACAGCCCCGGCCCGCCGCCACCGAGGCCACCGTCAACCTCCTCGACCTCAACCACCCGGCCGTCACATACTCCAAGGACGCCACAACCGCCCTCCAAGAGCTCCCGATGGCACAGGGGCCGGGGTGGGTCCCCCACCTCCTCACCTTCCAGGAACAAGGCCTACAGCGCGACGACCCCCCGGAAACCACCCCCATGTATACCCCGGACCAGAAAGCGTACAAATGCTACTGGCACAAGGGGACCCCCCTATACGCCCAAACCGGCATCCACGTCCACCTCGTCCACCACCTCAGCGTCCCAGGGAGGCTAGGTGTCTATGAGGTCGTCGGGGATGGATGGCAACTCAACGTCATCAACACCCACGTCCCCTTCGGCGAAGGCACGGAACCCTTCCTCCAGGCCCTGGCCGAGGCGTACCGCCAAATGGCCATGCTCGCCCCCACAGTCATCATCGGCGACATGAACGCCGCCCCCACCCCAGCGGACCGAGGAGGACAGGCCACACCCCAGGACCAAGCAGTCCGCGACACCATCGAAATGGTGGGGCTCGTGGACCTAACAGCCAGCCTCGAAGGCCAACCATCCCACTTCCCCCACCAAACGGATGCCGCCCCATCCCGCATCGACGTATGCTATGGCGACCCCACCACCATCATCCGAGCGGAGGCCCGATATGGACCCCTCCCGCTGGGACCCACAGGCCATAGCCCCCTGCACATCCGCCTCACCATCCCCAACCTTCCCCCCAGCCCCCCAGAAGATGCGGACCAAGGCCTACCACCCCCCCTGAAGATGCCCCCGCTGCATGACAAGCATGCCTGGTCCCAATATCACAGGGCCATAGACCGCGCCCGGCGCATCCAACCAGACCCCACCGACCTACTCACAGCCATGCGCACGGCCGCCGTCGCCTGCGGCTTCCAGCAACACCCCCACACAGACGACGACCAACCACCCACGGCCCTGGGGGACATGCTCCATGACCTCTGGCATGCGAAACAACAACTGGCGACCCTCCTCCACACCGTCACCCCCCAAACCCGCCGCCAGATACACCACTGCAGGACACACATAGCCCAAATCAGGGCGGACCTGCAGCGGTGGCACATCCACAGGCAACAGCGCATCGCCCAGGAACACGAACGGTATGCGCAACACGAACTCCCCTACAAGGCCATCAGCCACCTCAACGACGCCATGACCGATACCGGCCACCGCACCATCACCACGGTCCGGCAGGAGGACGGCTCCCTCACCAACGACCCAGCCACAGTGCTCCAAGCCACCCAAGACAGCTTCCTCCGGCAACACACCCCCACCCAAGACACACTGGACCCGGACACCCAGGCCAAAATCGACCGCCTCCCTCGGGTCTTCAACCACGCCCAGAGGAGGCACCTGGAAAAACGCCCCTTCACCATCTACGAAGTCCGGAAGGCCATCCACAGTCTCCGGCAACACAAAACCCCAGGCTACGACGGCCTCCCTGCAGAGGCATACTACCACCTCCCCGCCCACCTCCTCCGCGTCCTCGCCCACCGCCTCTGGGACATCGTCACGGGGCGGACCCCCCTGCCACCAGACTGGGCAAACGTTGTCCGCCCCCTCTACAAAAAAGGGGACTGGGCGAACCCGGACAACTGGCGCCCCATAGTCTGTGTGGTCACGGAGGTCAAAATCGTCTGGACCATCCTCCTGCGCCGCATCCGCCCCCACCTGGACCCCCACATACCAGCGAGCCTCTGGGGGGCCATCCCAGGCCGCTCCCCACACGAGGCCATCTTCCTCCAGGACACCATCGCGGACATGGACCCGGTGGACCTCATCATCGCCTCCCTCGACGTCAAGGGAGCCTTCCCGAACACCCCCTGGCTCCTTCTAGAAGCGGTGTGGAAACGCCTAGGCCTCCCCTTCTACAACTTCACCTCCGACTACATCCGCACCCGCAAATACACGGTCCGCACAGGAGCAGGCCTCACCCCCTTCCTGGAGCCAGGCAGCGGGGTCCCCCAAGGGGGAGCAGAGGGCCCCTTCCTGTACCTTCTAGTGACGCTCCCCCTGGCCCTCGCAATCGAGCAGGATTACCCGGCCTACGCACCCTACCCCCTCCTCTCCCCCCTGGTCGGCTTCGCGGACGACACCAACCTCACCGTCGCGCACACCCCACACGACCCCCATGCCCCGGACCCCGGACCAACGGTCACCCAACAGGCGAACGACTTACTGGACGTGACCGTCTCCTACCTCTCCCACAACAACCTCATCGTCCACCCCACAAAGTCAGTGGCCATGATCAAGGGGTCTGCCACACCTCCCACCCTGGGGCCACAAGGGCCCCCCATGCAAGTCGTGACGACCACCACCCACCTGGGGGTAGTCCAGGCCGCCAACCCTGAGGACGCCACCCTCCCTCCCAAGTTGCAGTCACACCTCGCCCATCTCCCCAGATATGCGTCCCCGACCACCAAGGCCCTCTCCCTGTCCCACCAGAGCCTGGCGTACTACCTCACCGGGGTCTTGAACGCCTCCATAGGCTTCCAAGCACTCCACCTAACACACCCCACCACCGCCCTCCAGCCGGCCACACGCGCCGTGACCAAGGCATGGGCAGCACACGGGGGCTGGCCCACCTCCATACCCACCCGCGCCATCCGAGCGGCATGGCCCCACTATGGAGACGCCATAGGGGACGAGGTGAAAGCGGCCTATACCAGACACACCGCCCTCCTCCTTCACCGCATGACCCACAACCACTCACCGGAGGTCCGCGAGGTCACCGCCATCCGCCTCCAAGCCGCACAACGGGCCCGCAACACATGCCCGCGCTGGGTACTCCACCAGACGGGCATGCCCACCAACATGAACACCCGCCTGTGGAACCACCTGCAGCTTCTGCTCCCATCCCCACACCACGCCATACTCACCAACCACACGTGCCCAGAGAAAGGGCCACTAGCGGTCCTCTGCGGAGACCTCCACCACCACCCCAAGGGCACCATCCACACCATAGACCTTGTCGGGGCCTCCATCACCGTAGTATACGTCACCCTCGCCCAAATGCGGGTCCTGCACCACAGCGGGGCACACCACACCCCCTTTCTACAGCTTCCCGAATGGCCACAATACCGCCTCTTCCACCACTACCTCACACAGACGGCACGAACAGCGGGACACACTCTACCGGGCAGCAAAGACATGCGCATAGTCTACCGAGAATTCACAAGGCAACACCCGCGACCCATCCCAGAGACACCGCCCTACGCACCCACCGGATCGAAACACGAACCCGTCCCCCCAGTAACGGGCCCAGTCCCACCACTAACCCTACTACTGGCCCCGAATGAAGTCAAACCCACGCAGACCACCGTCATCCACCACGGGGCAAAATGGCGCATACCGAAACACCACATGACCGCCCGAGACCTACCAAAGGTCCCCCAAGATTCCCAGAGCATGCCACGCACATGTTGGGCCTGTGACCCCGAGGCACCAACCGCACCATGGCCCGTGCTACACCTCATAGCACGCCACCACACCCACCCCACGACCCACCTACCACCACAGGCCTACGCATGGATAGCCCCATGGTTCCACCGCACCGACACTAACCCCACGGTAGCATGGAACCCCGACCACGCGCCCAAATGGCTCTTCACCACTACACCCACATACCCCCGCCCCGACCCGGCAGGGGTCGCTATCCGTTACAGCATGTACGAGCCAGGCAGAACGGGCAAACACGAGCACCCCTACTATCCACTCCACCACTCCTGCCACACACCGGAGCACCGAACACAAACCCTCACATGCCACGACCTAAACCCCGACACAGCCTACATCCTCCACTACATCTACTCCTACCTCACACAAGGACAGCCGGAGCAGGGACTCATAGCCCTGTTTCCCCAAGCAAAGCACATCATCTCCAAAGGAATAGGGGTGTACGCGACCCCCATCCTACAGCCCACAACCCCAGTAGCCCACCTCGCCACGGGCCTTGCCATATACGCCTACCTGCCCATGAACCCATGCCGCCTCCCACAACCATCACCGGCGGACCGGCTCTTCTTCACCGACGCCTCAGGCGAATCCGCCCTCACGCCCATCACCGGGGGGGCCACCCTGCAACTAACCCACACCGGGGAACACTACCACATGGACCACCACACAGGCCACACCACCTATGGGGCCTCTTCCCACGGGGAGCTAGGGGCCATGGCCGACGCCATCACCGAGGTCGCGGCCCACCTACCCGCCCACTCCCCGCACATCGTCCGGGTCTGGTTCGTGGTAGACGCCACTCTCGACACGCACCTGCTCCTCCGCATAGCAAGGCAACCACTTCACAAAGCAACCGCGACGAGCCTCGGCACCCAGGCACTGCTACTCTGGAAAGCCCTACGCAGCCTTCCCCCCTACGTCCAACTCCACATCGTGAAACAAGAGTCCCACAGGCACCAATACGGAAATGGTAAGGTCGACAACCAGGCAGTACACCAGCGCACAACACACCTACCAGCCCTCCAGATCCCTGACCTCGGCCGCAACCACACACACCTCCAACACGTGCCCCCTGTACCCGAGCCCCATCAGACCCCGGACTGGGTACCAGAGGACGCCCCCTATTCCTCCCACGACAGAGCGTACCACTACCCCAACCCCGTCCAACATCTAGCCCGCGTGCTCGGCGACGCAGACAGCCGGGCGCACATCCAGGAGCTCCAGGACAGACTGCAAGTCCCCCTCTACCACTCAGCGCTCCGCCCAGCAAACGTCCCAGCCCACCTCCAGAAACGACGCATCCAGCTCCTCAGGGAGCAACTGCCTTTCCTCACCAGGGTCGCCAGATGGCTCGCCCGCAAGCACATCCACGTCCCCGACGAACACACCCGTTGCCCATGCGACCACACCACCCCGGAGGACTGGGAACACTTCAAGAAATGCCCCCTCCATACAGACAGGGACACCCTAGTGGGCTGGTCCCCGGCGGAAACCCTGCGGCAACACGAAGGATGGCCAACCCACAGCCACGCACACCAGGCCACCGAACACCTCTTCCGGGACCCCCTGATCAAAGAAGCCACCATGAGAGGGGCAGTGACACAGGCCCTGCACCGACACTTCACCAAACACACGGAAAGCCCCATGGAAGCAGCAGCACACCTCCAGCTAGAAGCGGTCCGCAGAGCAGCAGCCCAAATGGTACACCGCAAACACCTCCTGCTAACACACGCGGAACAACTCACCGACCCCACCGCCAGGGAACACATGCAGCGTCTCATCCATTACCATGCCGTGCATGACCCAGACGTCCACTAACCCGCTCCGCGCCCCGCACGCGCCCCCCGTCTCCATCCACAGGTCTCAAAGGCACCACCACAGCGCCCCGAGACCCGTCTCGCACCCAAGAAGCCACCCGGCACCGCCCAGTCCGGCCGAACCCAGCCAGGGCCAACCATCCATCGACGTAGATGCGCAAGACCCCGGCAGCCCATCCAGCCCACCCCCCCCGGACCCGGGACACCCTCCCCTCACACCGGCCACCATCCGCGACCCCGACCTCCTCCGAGCGACCCTCCAAGACAGGGCCCCGACCACCCCCCTGGGCTGGTACCGCCTACAAGAGGACTGGACCAAGCTCACCGTCAAAGCCCTCCGGGACCTGACCACCCCAGGCAGCGGCCTCCACGAGACCATAGTAGACCTCGTGCTCTGGCGAGCCCGCAAACACACCCAGGGCCAGCCCATCTGGATCCCCCCCATCGAGTGGGGCCAGGCCCTGACGCACGACACCGGCAGCAACGTCACGCGTCGAGGGACCGTACGCCTACGGCGGGCCCAAGCGGAGACGGACCACCCAGCGGACCCGAACCACCCGGAGCAGTGGGAACAGGCCACCGCGCCAAACCGCGACACCGCCCTCCGCGCCGCCGGCCTCCGCACCCCGGACGACGACCTCCCCCCCCCACCTACAGACAGTGACCACCCCCCGCCGGAGGTCTGGGTTACAGTCCTCGAGCGCGGCCACTACTACGTGATAGCCGCTATGGCTACGTCCCACGGCCCGCAATGGATCATCCAGGGGACAGACACCATGTTCGCCCCGGAGACCGCCCCACCAGGGGCAGTGGGGGACCCCACCACCCAGCACAGGATCCTCAGGGGTCTCCTCCAGCCAGGGGGCACGCCCCCAGCCCGCGCCCTGGCCCAAATCACCTCAGGGAAGGCGGGCTACCACCTGGGATTGTCCATGCTCTGCCTAACCCACTGGATCCAGCGCCACTGGCCACCCACGGGGACCGTGCCCTGGGTTTGGGCCATCCCCACCGCCCACACACAAGTCGAAGCAGGCCCGGACACACGACCAAACCCCCCCCCCAGGCCGCAGCAGTCCCTCACCTGCGGGTACCACGCCATCCACAGGGTCCTCAACCGCGCGGGTCTTAGCCCAAAGCTAGCATGCCCCCTTCCCACCACTGACCAAGAGGTCCACCAGATACGAACGCTCATCTGCGAAATCCTTGCCGCGGCAGCAGAAGACGGCAAGCTTCTCCTCCAAACCGCCCGGCCTACAACTGCCCACGCAAGCGCGCAGCAAGCGGACACATACACCGGCGCAGCACAACCCCCCGCACAATCCCCGCCCAAGCCCCCCCCCTCTCGCTGCTCAACCGGAGACCCACACACGCCCACTATCGCGCGCACCCCCGGGCCCCGCGACACGGGCCTCCCCCACCCGCCCGAACACCAGCACACGCCCGCCACACACCCACCCACCGGCCACCCTTCACCGCCCCCCACACTCGACAACCCACACACACCCGCCAAGGGGAGCCCCACGCCCCGCGGCACGCCCACCCCACCCAGTGGCCCGCCCACGCCCCCCACACACACCCCAGAGGACCCAGGCCCACCCCCCCCGGCCCCTGAATGCAGCCCACGCGAACTGTTCCCCCCCGCTGACACAAACCCACACGACCTCGCACATTGCAGGACCCGGGCCCAGCCGAGCCCAGAAAGAGAAGGCCGCAGCCCCGCGCCTCCCTCCCCCGCAGCAGCCGACCAGATCGGCCCGCCGGGCCGCCAGGTCACGACCGGGCCCCCCCAGCCGCCCGCCCCCATCCTACAACCCGGGGACATGCCCTCCATCCTCCCCGCCGTGGCCGCGGCAGAAGCCGCCGCCCGCAAGCCCGCCCGCATCACAGCCCAACCCGCGTCCACCACCTCCTCCTCGTCCTCAGCCTCGTCCACCTCCTCCACCTCATCCTCCGACCCCCCCCTCCCCGCCAAACTCATCCTCAAGGCCACGGCGAAAGCCAAAGCCGCGGCCGCACGCACCAACCCCCCAACCCCCACACAGGCGACTCAGGCACCCCGGCAACCCACCAGGACAACCCCCGACCCGACATCGACGCCCTCACACCTCCGGACAGAGGTACTCCTCAACCTGGAACCGGACCCAAACCCCAAACCCGACCCCAAACCCAAACCGGACCCCAACCCCAAACCCAACCCCAAACCCAAGCCGGCGCCCACGCGACCACACACAACACCGCATACGCAACGACACAAAACCACCCGATACCACCCCCGCCCAGGCCCTCGCCCAAGCCAGGACCCCCCACCCACCACGACCCGCGCCCCCCTCCCGCCGGCACCCACCACCACCGCGGAGACGGCCACCCAGCACGACCCCCTCCAAACCCTCGTCAAAATCCCCGTCATCAAGCGCCCCGTCATCCATCCCCCACAAACCACCACCACCGCCGGCCAAACCGACCCAGGGACGTGGGACCCCTCAACCATCGTCACCGTCAAGCCCGGCCCCCAACCCTTCCTCCATGCCCACCACATAGTGCAGCCCCGGGGACTGCCCACGATGCCCAACCCCCCACCCCCACAAGGGGGACCGGAAAACCCACAAGGACTCCATGGGACATACCCGCAACACCAACCCCACCACTACACACACCACCACCACCAGCGGCCCCACCACCACCACTACCAACACCACCCCCACCACTACCACTGCCCACCGCCCTACCCCACCGGGCCACAACCCCCCGTACACCAACAGCACCAGCGGACGGGATGGCAGCCGCCGAACGCCCCGCCCGCATGCCCACCCCCCCCGTACCAGCCACCACCCCCGTACCAGCCGTACCCCCGCGGCCACCATCCGATGGCCGAGGGGGCCCCATGGACGACGGGGGATCTCCCCCCCGAACCAGCACCGCGTGACGCCCCGTACCCCCCCGGCCACCATCCGATGACCGAAGGGGCCCCAAGGACGACGGGGGACCTCCCCCCCCAAGCGGCGCCGCGCGAGCCCCCCCAGAGGCCGCCGACGCTTCCGGACTGGCCCGACTCCAGCGACGAGGGCCGGTCCCGCAAGCGGCGGCGCTCCCGCTCCCCCCCCGCACGGCACACTCGCCCACGGCGCCCACACTCCCACCGCGCCTCAACCACCCACTCGCGCCGCTCCCGCTCCCCCAGGTACCACCACGACCCCCAGGGACCCCGCTCCCGTCGCTCCCGCTCCCCCGGGCACCACCACGAGCGCCACCGCCGCCCCATGTCCCCCTCCCCCTCCCCCCACCGGCCACCCAGCCCCCGCCACCACCACTCCCGCTCCCCCCGACGCAGCCAGGCACGCCGCCGCCGCCCCACGTCCACCTCCCCCTCCCCCCACACGCCCCGCCGGGCTCCCCGTTCCCCCCGCCACCCGTACCCATCCACCACCCCCAGCCCCCGCCACCACCACTCCCGCTCCCCCGGACGCCACCAAGCGCGCCACCGCCGCCCCATGTCCACCTCCCCCTCCTGCTCCCCCCTCCGCCCGTACCCGTCCTCCACCCCCAGCCCCCGCCGCCGCCGCTCCCGCTCCCCCAGGCACCGCCACCCCCGCCACCACCGCAGGTCCACATCTTCCCCCCGCCGCTCCAGGACCCCAGGCACGGACCCCTCCCCCCCCCGGGCCCCCGCCTACCTCGCCTGGTGGTCTCCCTCCGCTCTGCAGGAGCTCCGCCGCTGGGTGAAATGGGCCGGGGGAGCGGGGAGGCACAGAGGGGTGCACACGGTGCATACCTTCGAGGAGGTGCGCACCCGCACCCCCGCAAACCCCAATGAGGCCGCCCCGGAGGCCATCATGCCGCAAGCGGCATGGGAGGCCCTCCTCCGCGATGCGGTCCAGGGCCTCCGCCCCCCCTACACCCCCCAAGCCCTCCGCCGGTGGCTCCAGGCCACCCACCCCCAAGCCTGGGCCACCGGCGCCCCCTCCCCACCCCGCCCCTCCCACCACCACCACACCAGGAAGGGGCAGGACAAGGGCAAGGGAAGGGCAAGGGACACCAAGGACCACACAGGCAAGAGGGCACGGAAGGGCCCCAAGTGAGGGCAGGCACACGCAGGGACAGGGCGCCGGAAGCGACACCACAGGGGGTCAGGACACCACCCAAGAACCAGGAAGGAACGGGAACGGGGACCAAGACACGGAGGAAAAGGGCACCACGACAGCTGCCACGACCCACACCGACGGGGAGACCAGCGCCGCCGCACCCCCACCAAACACCCCAACACACACCACCGAAGCAAACATCGGACGCCATGCGGATCACACCAGCGCACGCCCACCGGCCACCGGAAACCACACGGAGAACGGAGGGCACACCTACACGGGGAGAACGGACCACACCCACAGAGGAGGCCGCAGGGAACACCGCCGCACGGCACACCACCATGCCCTCACCGCCAGCCTACGACCCCGACCACCACGAAGGCCAACTCACAGGCACCGGAAGAGGACGAAAGCACGGCCGCGGCACCCACGACTACGGACCGACACCCCCAGAGGACACGGGACCAAGGCACAGGCCCCCAGGGAGGGCAACCCCACGGACCGTCACGCGACCACACCATGGGCTATAAGGGCCGGGCTGCGCTACCGTCGCGGTTTGACGCAGAGTATTGCTACGGGGGCTTGATCTCGGCTGGTCTCACGTCCGTGAGGGCGTCCGTCACCAACCTGTTGCGTCCAGTGGAGGAATGGCACTGCTGCGGCGCACCGATCCCGTCCATGATGAATATCGAGCATCGCAAGGGGAAGCGAAACGCTGTGATCGATCGCGAAGGCTTTGGTGCTGCTGGACGGTGCCCCCCTTCAACGCCATCTCCGAGCGCCGTGAAGACTGGAAGTACCAAGAATACTACCGATGCCCCGGACCCCAGCAGTCCAGCACCGGAGATATGGACATCCCCCTGACCCTACAGTGTGAGCTCATCCCTGCCGGCGGCACCGACCCGGACCCTGCCAGCGCAGCCGAGCTGCAGTGAAAGCCATTCGCCACTCAAACAGCGTTCGGAAGCCACCTCCACCGTCCGACTCCTGATGTCTGTTTGTCTGCCTTGGAGAAGGAACGCTTTTCCTACACCCTGAGTACACCTGCCTGTCTGCGAGGCCCGGTGAAGATTGAATCCATGGGTGAGAGTCAGTGTGCACGCCCCAAGGACACCGTGATCATTCAGCAGAATTTCCCGAAGACCTAACCGACCCACACAGGCCAGGCTGACCTCCACTGACCCACCGCGGCACCACGCGAGACCACGGCACACCGCACCACAGCGCGCCACAGAGCAACGCACCACAGCACGACGCGACGCGACGCGGCACAGAGTGGCACAACACGACACAACTGACCCTAACCTGAGGGACTAACCGAAGCCAGCCACCGCACACCCGGGAAGGCGCCGCGCCACCACGCCACACACCGGCACCACAGGCCACACACGGGACCACAGCGCACCAGGCGACAACGGTGACGGACCACCCAGAAGATTACAGCCGGCACCGCGGAGGGGTAAGGACACGAGCAACCCCAGCCCCCTAACCCAAAACCACAAGCAGCCGCCTGGCGCAGCCGCCCAGCCGGCAGAGCCAGGACCTAACCCAGCAAGAAGGGGCGCCGAGCCCACAGTGTACAGAGCCCACCCGACCCATGGGGCCGGAACATGGCCACACAGAACGCAACTGAAAACAGCAGCCCGGAAGACAACACTGAATACAGGCCAGTGCGTGCGCCAGCCCAGGGAAGGCAGAGGGAGGAACAGGCAAGCCCCCCCCCCCCAAAAAAAAAAAGGAGGGGGGAAGGGGAAAAGGCACGAAAACAGCCCACAGCCGCCCAACCACCCGCCAACACCACCACAGGCGGCCAGGCCCCCCCCCCAGGAAAAAAAAAAAAAAAAAAAAAAAGGGGGACCCCCGCAGAGGCACAGGCGAACCACCCACCCAAAACCGGCAACACCAAGCCAGTAACAGCGGACCACGGGGAAAAGGGACAGAAAAAAAAAAAAAAAAAAAAGAGAGCCACCAGCCCAGCCCGAAAGAAAGGGGATGGAGGGACAGGGACGACAAAGCCCAGAAAAAAAAAAAAAAAGAAAAGAAAAAACCAAAGCAAAAAAAAAAAAAAAAACACACCCCAACAACCCAGCCAAGACGGACTGGGCACAGGCGAGACCCGGGCCCGGCACACACGCCCACACCGCGCGCCGGAACCGGAAACGGCGGGGGGCAAGCGGGGCGCCCACGAAACCACACACGTCCCAAAAGCAGACCGAAACCGAAGCCCAACCACGAACACCACAAATAGCCGACACTAGGGGGACAACACCACAAAACGAGCCCAAAAACACCCACCCTAAACCCCAGCCAGGACAGACGGGGTTAACAAAACCCGCACCCAACCGCCAACCGGACCCAAACACAAACACCACACAACAGTAGGAAACCCAGTGCCCACAGCCCGGGCACTGAGGCAGCCCGTGCCATGCAGGTGACCCGGCCAAACGAGATCCGGAGCCCGGGGGTAAGGCTGCATCCTAAGGCCTGCGCTGCTTTGGGACTCGAGGCGGAGCGTGCGACACCCAAGCGCCTCGGAACCCTAGTACCAGGAACGTGCATGCACGCCTTGGGAACGGGATACGCCAGGAAGTCCGGTGAACCCCTAGGGTTCCGCCCAAAGGAGGGGACGTGCGCAAGCACGGGGGCACACCCTCCCGGCGAGACAAGCATGTCACGCTGGCGGCGATCAGCCCTCCGGGCGTAACCCGGGGCCGCTTTGTTGGGGGCCAACAGTCAGGTCTAGCGGGAAGTAAGCCGCCTCCCCTCTTCACGCGCGAAGCCTCTTCCTGTTCGTCACAGGGGCGACGCCAGGGGGAACCATGGGGCGCCTCTCCACGACCGAGTGCACCTACCTACCTACCTCCCACAAGGGGGTGCGGAAGGCCCATTTCTCTTCCTACTCGTCACCCTCCCGCTGGCGTTTTGCATCCGACGCACGTACCCGGACGTGGCACCATATCCCCTACGGACCACGCTCCTAGCGTTTGCGGACGACATGGCGGTGGTGACCGCCACCGCGCGTCAACCCCTGCCGACCACCCCGGACCCCGCCAGAGCCACCAGAGTCGTCCACGTCGTCACCACCTATCTGGAGGGCAATCAGCTGCTGGTACACAACGTCAAATCTGCCACCATGGTACACAATGCACCGCCGCCGCCCCTCCGCCCCGGAGACCTGCCCATGGACCCAGTAAACACGGCCACCTACCTGGGAGTCCAGCAAGCGGCCACCGCAGGCGGGGTCACCCTACCGCCAAACCTGTTACGGCAGCTGACAAGGACACTGGTTATAGCACGCATCACAGCACTCTCCACCCAGGCTCTGGCATACTTCCTACAAGCCGTGCTCAACGCAGCTATAGGATTCCAAGCCTTGCACATAACGCACCCCCAACACATGCTACAAGCGGCGACCACCACAGTACGACGAGCGTGGACCATCCACAGCCACCGGCCCACGTCACGGCCTGCAACGGTGCGTGCGGCATCGCCACCGTACTACGGAAACAACACCGACCAGCTCGTCGACAACGCCCACATAGCTCACCCTGCGGCCCATCTGCATCGTCTCATGCACAATCACGAGCCGGAGGTACAGGAAGTCTTCACGCTGACGCTGCGGGAGGCCCAGTACCACCGCAACACCTGCCCCCAATACATACTTCACCAGTGGGGTCTCCCCACCAAGGTGGGGACCCGTATATGGAACCACCTACAACTCCTACTGCCCCACCACAACCACGTCATCCAAACGAACCATCGGTGCAGGGAAACCGGCCCTCTGGCGGTCCTTCACACCGATGTGGGGGGGGAACCAACGGGTAGCACCACCACTCTAGGCCTGGTGGGCACCACCCTCCATCTCGTACGGGTCACCCCGAACCAGATGAAAGCCCTCCAACGAGTGGGCACACACCACGTCCCATTCCTACAACACCCGGAGTGGCCCAAAATATCACTACTGGAGAACCACATGCGCAGTGCGGCCACCCAAACCGGGCACCCCCAGCCAACAGATGGGGAAGTACGTGAGGCGTACAACCTGTTTTGGAACACGCACAAACGACCACTGCCACTGAGCCCACCGCAAGGGAACGAGACCCACCACCGGCCAGCGGAGCAAGTGGAATATGTACCCGGCGCCACGGTACCAGCGGTACTCCTCCTAGCACCCAACGGGCTAAAGACCACTTTGCGGCCAGGCAAAGTGGGGGGCAACCTGTGGATGCTACCGCCACCCACGGCGCGCCCCTTCTGTCCGCCGCCACTATCGCACGAGAAGCTGACGGGCACCCCCACCACTTGCTGGCGATGTGGGCCCCACGCGCTGGCCACCCCATGGCCCCTCCTCCCAGTTACTGGCGCGCTACCACCCCATGCCAACGGCCCACGCTACCCCGGAACAGCACCGGTGGCTACGCACGCACTTCGAACAGGCCGCAGAGGGTGACAGGGCCACAGTGGCGTGGGACCCCAGCGCCAAGGCGGAATGGAGATTCCTCAGGGGCACGTGGAACACCCAGCACCCAGCCATCACCTTCCCGTCGATAGCCAAACACCGCAGCGCCACGCCGGAGGCCCCAGCCTACCCGGTCAAACACCGATGCTCCCAAGTACAGGACTGGCAGAGGGTCGAGTGGACCACATTCCACCCGCAGACAGCATACCTACTCCAGTACGTGTACGGCTACCTGACACAGGGCCATGAAAGAAAAAAGGACTATGTCCGCATGAACCCGGCGGCAACCGAGATCATCCGCCAGGGGATGGGGGTGTATGCTACCCGGAGACTCCGACCGGACACCAACACGCCGTGGGCCACCACGGAACGGGGGGCACACATCCATGCCTACCAACCAACGATGCCGTGCCGCCTACCGCACCCGGACAACCACAACACGATCATCTTCGCGGATGCCTCCGGCACTACAAGCCTCACCCCAGCGGCCGGGGGGGCGGCTTTAGAGTTGGAAGTGGACACGACAAACCGACTGCACCAACGCCACCTCACGGGGGCTACCATCTTCGGGGCCTCCTCTCACGGAGAACTAAGGATGCTGGCGATGGTCGTCGACGCCGTCAATGACACCTACCAAGCGCCGCGTGACCAGACGCACCATGTGTGGGTAGTAGTGGACGCAGCGGTGGACTTCCAAATCGTCCGCAGGCTGGCGCGGCAACCCCTGCACAAGGCGACTGACTCTAGCCTGGGCACCCAGGCCCTACACCTCTGGACAGCCCTGAGGCGCCTCCCCAAACACGTTGTCCTGCATCTCGTCAAACAAGAATTTCATCGGTATAGCCTGGACAACGGACACATAGACCTGCACGCCCACAACCAGCTTGCCGAGCACATGCCGGACGGCGAGGACCCACCGCTACGAGACCACATGCACACACACCTCCAGCACCTGCCACCCATCCCACGCCCCGGGGAACTACCAGCCTGGGTGCCAGACAATCGCACCTATCACGACACGGGGGGGGCATACCACTACCCACAACCCACCCGCACCATGGCGCACATTCGGGGCAGTCAAGCCGACAGCGCCATTTTGAGCCGTCTCCAACACGAAATGCGCACCGCATTGTACTTCTCGGCTCTTGACCCATCCCTAATACCGGTGCACCTGCAGACACGACGTGCCCAGCTCTTGCTCGAGCAGCTACCCCTTCTAGACAGGGTGGCACGCTGGTATGCCCGGCGAGGTATAGACATACCCCCGGAATACACCATATGCCCCTGCCATCTCCAACAGCCAGAAACATGGGAACACTTCAAACGCTGCCCATTAGCCCAAGGGGACAACCACCTGGCCACGTGGGCATCGGAGGACACCATCACGCAACACGCCGGATGGGGCCCGGCCACGCCATCGGCAAATGAGATTCAATGCCTGATGCGGCAGCCGGAAATCAAGGAGGCAGTGCTCAGAGGAGCGGTGCCACTCCAGCTTTACAGGGTCCTCAGCGACCACGCCCCAGAACCCAGGGCCACAATACGTCACATGCCAGCTCACCGCCGTCAAAAGGGCGGACGCACAGCTACAGCACCGCGTCCAAGTATACACACAGGAAGCAAAACAAACATCCCACGACCGCCGCACGTACTATAATCTCCTCATCCACTACCAATATGCGCAACCTAGCGACTAGCCACACGCACGGGCCCGCGGCAACAGCCAGGCACCTACCGTAGCACCGCCCGGAGCGCGCGCGCCCCCTCCCCTGTAGTGGCCCGATCGTCCTGCAAACGACACCTCTCCTCAGGATGCCCGAAGGTGAAGCCCCGCATCCACGGCCGGGGAACCCATGCGGGGTCTGCATGGAGGTGAACGACGACGACGGCAACCCCCTTCGCGGGCATGACCTCGGCTGCGGCGGCACGGAGCAGCTGCACTGGTTCTGCAGCCCGTGCATTGCGAACTTGTGGTCGTGCCAACTCTGCCGGCGACCGCACCGACTCTGCACGGCTTCGCCGCCACGCGAAACGCAAGACGAAGACCTCACACTCCAGACGCTGCGGACTCTGATCCGGCAAGACGTCTGGGACGACGGCGCGAGGGAGGACAGCCCCGACGTCGAGTGGTTGGACGTCCTCACCAACGAGGACCCAGCGACACCCCCCCCCCCGGCCCCCCTGGCGCACACCAACCTGGGCGCTGCCAGACCCGGACGCGGACCCGACGGTTTACGTCCCCGACCACGAAGACTACAACGACGCGCCACGGGGCAGTCTGCCCCCCATTGGCAACCTCCCTGACAGTTGGGGCTACGTCAGCCCCACGAACCAAAACAACTACCGCAACATCGTCGTCACCCTCACCACCCGCCTCCCGATCGCCTTTGGCTGGCTGGTGGGGGACGCGGAATGGGTGATGGGCATCGCCCGCGGCGCCCATGGCGCCGAGTGGGGGGGCTTCTTTCACCGCGGCGGGGCCATGACCCCGGGGGCGACCGGGAGGCTAATGGCGGCCTACCTCACGTGGAGGGGCATCCCCCCTCCACGCAGCCTCGAATCGCTGATACAGCGCACCCTGCAGCCGCACGTCCCGCCACCACAACCGGGCACATACGGCAATGCAGTGGTGGCCAGGATGCTGGCCAGAGGTATCAGGCTCGACGGCTCATCCTACTCCCCCCGGAGAACCACCGCAACCATCACCACCCCCCGCTCCGATCCCGCGCCACGACAGCAACTAGGGCCACGAACGTACGGGCCCGAACATGGGCCGCGATGTCCTCCACATCCCCGAACCCATCCACCTCCGCCCCCCCCACACCCGCCGCCGAACCACACCAACAACACGCCGCCGACGCCACGCGGACTACAGGCGATCCGGCACCATCTAGGGCGGGCACACCACAGAGCCCCCGACAAGAGCGTGCGTCCAAACGGGCGGCGCAACGACAACCAACACAACACCACGCGGCCACAGGGAGCCGGGACACCGAGCATCACCTGCCAGGAGCGGAGCCCTACGCGGCCCCACGAATACGGGGGCGGTGGGTACCCAGCCCGGGCAGCCCCCCGGCACCGCCCGTCCGCACAGGGTACCGGCCCCGAGCCCCACAGGGAGCCCGCAACCCCTAACACCACCCGTCGCGCCTGCGCACGGCCCACGGCCGGCAGCCAGCCAAGCGGCAACAACACAGGCCCGCCCGGAACCCCGCCCGCACCATGGCACACCTGACCGGCCGGCAGCGGACCCAACGTACACGCCGACCGACAACCTCCCCACACGGACACTCACCGCTACCCCGACCGACGCCACCGCCGCCCGGCCCTCCGACGCCGGGCACCCCCACACCCACGGCCCCACCGGGGGCCTAACCCCCCAGGCTTCGGCAACGTCCGGCACGGAGGACCTACCGGCCACAACGCACGGCGGGCCGGTGCCCCAGCGGCACCACGCCCCACCAACCGGACCGCCGGCACCGCCGGCAGAACCGTCATCTCCCGGCCGCCCGGCCCCCGGCCCAGGCCCCGGCCTGGATCTGCCACGCACCGCCGCCCCGGCGGACGCCCCGCAGCCCCGCGGATCAGGGGAGCCTACCCGAGCCGCCACCCGTGGCGGGAGGCCACGCCCGCGGGGCACCGCCACCGGCGGACGATGGCGCCGAACCGCCTACACCGCCGACCCAACCGCAGCGCAACGCGCCCGCGGTGGGTGCGGCGGGACTGCAGAGACCCCCGCAACGAACGCCGACACCGGCACCAATGGGGGAACCTGGCAGGGGAACGGACCAGCCATCAGTGCGGAGTGCCGACCTGACGAACGAAACGGCACACGGAGGCGACGAGGCATTGGCAGATGGCCAGCCTGACTCGGAACCCGAGGGGCCAGCTCCGGACACCGGGTGTGTGGACGGCCCCCACCGGCCCTTGGCCGCGGATCACGCAGGCGCCGCCCCCCGGGCAAACCTGGCGACCCGCGCAGGCGCGAGCACGCCAGGGGAGGCACTGCAACGAGATCCACTGGAAACCAGCGCGGGGTCAGAGGCCCGGGAAACCACGCCCGACACGCCCCAGCGCGCGGACGAAGGAGGAACGTCACCCAGCAGGCACAACCGCGACGACGACTCCTTCGATGCCTTCGTGGACACCTGCAGGGATGACCCCCAGGTGGTCCCAGCATCGGAGACGCCACGCGTCCACCCGGAGCCGCAACGCGACCAGGCGGACAATACGCCCCTCACGGTGCCACGACAAGCGCACCTCTAGCGCGACTACACCGCCCTGGGGCAGATTGCCACTACGGGCGAGGGGCAGGCGACCGCGAGCGGCGCGGCGGACCGGACTACGGACGAGCGCAACGCCCCAGGTGAGGGCACGCGCGTGGAACCGGCCACCAACACCGCGAGTGAGCCTGTCGCCCCACCGCCGGGGGCCGCCCCGCCCTGGGGGCGGGGACACCTGGACTATGCACGCTTGGAGGCTGACGCCAGCCACCCCAGCGAACAAGCGGAGCAAGAAGCGACCCAAGACCTAGGCTTCTGGATCCCCAGGCTTGTCACAGGGGAGCAGCTCGAACTGGCGGTCCGCATACGATGGGTACTTTCTTCGCGGTCCCGCCACCTCGCGGAGGGAACACGCACCATGGCAGACATCACGTTTGGTCATCAGACAGGGCACACGCCCCCCGCCACCATGGACCACCCCGGCCAATGGCGCTATGTGGCCACCCGGCTCATGGCGCATATGGTAGCCTACAGCCCAGATGAAATGAACGGACTGCACTGGCGGTGGCACCAGCGCGCCGCCCTGCGCATCTGTACGGCCATGCAGGACCATAATATCTGGGACATCCCTGGATCAGCGGGCTACCAGGGACAGGCCTCAGGCCACCGGCGGCCGCGGTCCCAAGATGCCCCGGAGCCCCCCAGGCAGGCGGCGCGCCGAAACTCACCGGAACACCCACGGGGTCCGCCACCCGGTAGGGGTTCCCCCTCTGGCACATACAGCAGCCCCCTGCGGCTGTTCGCCCCACAGAGGAGCCCGGGCAGTCCCGACGCCTCGAGGGTGCAAGGCGACACGCCGGAGCAGCGCCAAGAGACGAGGCACCCTGGCCGATTCTGTTGCCGCAGCCGCATGCCGCCCCCCGCAGCGCGACGAATCGTCTTCAATGAGGATATGGACAGGGACCACGGGGGCCCCCGCGACCCCCACGCTCGGCGAACATCATCGACCTCCGACCCCAGACGCCGGTCCAAGAGGCCCCGCACCGAGCGGACGCACATCCCCACCATTCTCGTGCCAGCCGAGCGCGAGCGGCAAGCAGCGCTTCAAGTGGACCCTCGCCAGACGGCGGGCTAAACGTCCAGCTCATCCGCCGCCTCCCTCCCGGGGTCAGCGGCCGATCCGCTACCGAGAGGACCACACGCCACGGACACGCGACCAAGGGAGCCCGCGCCCGACCCCAGCCCTACGCAAGGGGCGGGGGGGCAGCCCTCCCCGCAGTCCAGAAGCCGCCAGGCCACGGAGGGCACATCGCGGCAGCCGGGACACGACGCGAGCGGACCAAGGGCGGACACAGAGATGACAGGGACCTCCAGCCCCCAGGAGCCCGCTGGCCCACTGCCCAACGCCACGCCCTGCTCGATGCCCCGGCAACGGGAACCCCCCACGGAGTACGTGCCTGGGGGACACCCGGGCGCCACCTCACGGCACCCCACCCCGGCTGACGCGGCACTGGACCAAGACCGGGTGGCCATGCCCCCCCCGCCCCCCCGACCGCCACAGCAACGGGGCACGGGTCCCTTCGACGAAGCGGAACTGAGGGCGCTCTACGACATCCACGCTTCCACGCCCTCGAGCGAGCTGGGGGGCACCCTCCGGGAACACCTCCGTAACGTCAACCCGAACAGGCTTTTCGCCGTAGTCCCCCTGCCACATGCCCCGACAACCCAAATCTTTGTGCGACAGCTCCAGGCGCTCGTCACCCCCGGGACACAGGTCTCTGACGACCTCAGTGAAGCGTCCATCTGGTGGTTCAACACCCACCAACCGGCCCAAGGGGGCGTGTGGGTCCCACACCTGGGCTGGGTACACACGCTCATAGCGCCGCCGACGGACCCCAGGCTCGCACCCACCACCGGAGGCCGGGAGCGGGCCGCTCCACCACCGAGACCCGACAACCTCCGTATCCCACCGCACGAGGGCCTGGAGGCATGGGAAAGCGGGACCACCCGTGGCAGGGGGCACAACCTCACGAACCTGACGGCGCACTACCCGGAGACGGCGCGCGCAGCGCCCCCGCCGCGCGAACGTGACCCCGGTACCATCGCCATGATCGTGTTGGAGAATGGCCACTACTATGAGGTGCGGATCATCCCACACCCGCAGGACAACCATTGGAGCCTGGAGGCCGTCGACTCCATGCTCCGGGCGACCACGGACCTGCCGGACAACCCTACCCCCTTGCTCCCAGACCCACCCCCGGACCCCCTGACGGCCATTGTGTTGGGGACGGCAGGCACCTGGCACCCAGGCCACGCCCTCTACTGCCTCTGGCGGTGGGCGCGGTGCCGCTGGCCGCACACTAGGGCATGGTCAGCGGCGTGGAGATTCTACCTCGACGGCCGGCAGCAGATGGAGGCCATCCGGGAACCGACGGCGGAAACCCCCACTGAGCCCAGCCTGTGCCCCGTCTTCGCGATCCACCAGATCCGGGCACTGGCGCTGGGCGGGCAGCTGCAGCCCGCCATCAGCACTGAGACGGAGGCCCGGGCGGCGCACGCGGCCCTGGTGCACGAAATCTTCAGTGCCCTCCGCAGCGCCCTTGTACGACGTGTGGGTAACCCCCCAGGGCCCTGACCCGCGGCCGACCACAGGACCTGCAGCGACGACGCACGGCCGCACGCCCACGGCACGAGTCCCACACCGGCGACGCGCAGGGAAGAGACGGCGCGGCGGACCCGGGACCGCCTCCTCCCGCCAGAGGACCGGACGATGACCGTCACGCCAGCGGCAGCGGGGTCGGCCACGAACCACAACGACCCCGGCCGGGCAGACCTCACCCAACAAGACCCCTCGTACAACCCAGCAACGCGCGGCCGCGCAACATGCTACGGCACCACCCGTCAACCGCACACACCAGCGGGGACGGCGTCCACCTGCCCGGCACGCACGACGGACCCCCAACGAGTGGAGGCTAGCCTTAGCAGCCCAGGGTGTCGGACACAAATACGACCCCAGCGACCTCTTCCCACATCCCCCGGACCGGGGCCGCACTTCCCAGACCCCAGCGACCCGCCTGCAACAAGGAAAGGGGGCAGCGCCACACACGGGGCCGCCATCCCACCTGACCCTCCTCTCCCACATAACGGGTCCGCGAGGGGCCGGGCAAAGGGGCCAGCCAAACACGCGGAGCCCGCGGCCGAACCGATGACCACGGGGGTGTTGTCGAACAGCGCACGCCACCGGATCCGGGCGCTGGCGCTGGGCAATTGACGGCAACCCGCCGTCCGCACTGAGGCGGAGACCCGGGCGGCACACCCAGCCCTTGTGCACGCAAACTTTAGTAACCTCCACGGCGCCCCGGTGCGACGCATGGGACGCCCCCCCAGGACCCTGAGCCGCGCCTGGCCACAGGTCCTACCGCGACGACCCAGTGGCACACAGCCGCGCAACACACCCCAGCAACACCTGACGGTCCAACAAACCGACAAGATGGACGTCAACCTGCCCGACACATGCAACAGATGCCCGGAGAGTGGAGGCCGGCCTTCGCAGCCCGTGGTGTCAAGCACGCACGGAAACCCCAGGACTTCCTCGGTACAACCCCCCGGGCGAGGGCCACGCTTCTTGCACCCCGCGACCCACCTGCAGCAGCGAACGGGGCGGCACCACGCCCGGACCCGTCCTCCCGCCTCACCCTCCTCTCCCGCGAGCTGGATCCACAAGGGGCCGGGGAAAGGGCCCGGCCAAATACGCGGAACCCGCGGCCGGGCCGATAACCACAAGAATGTTAACGATCCACAGGCCAGAGTATTACCGTCCAGGGCGAGCATCCGGAGATAAGTGCACCGCGGGGACCAGCGCGCACCTCCTCCGGGGAGTTGAGCGCCTGGGACGCGCAAGGTTACAACACGTAGAACCTATGCGAATGGTACGGGGGGCACACTCCCCACAGACAGTTGACAGCGTCCATGAGAGGGAGGGGGGCTGCAACACTGCCCGGTACTCCTGTCCTCCACAACCCTACCCGGGGCATGCGGGGGGCCAGAAGCTCACCACACGGGGCCGCGCCGACCCCCCTGCCAACAGGCACGGGTGTGTTACGCCGAGCCCAACCCGCCACGTCGGACGGAGCGTCCCGACACCACAGCACAAGCCGAACCACCCTAACCATCCTAGTCACCACACCCAGCACCGTGACACAGACACGCCACCCGAATGACCCGCAACGCACGACACGAGAAGGCGCACGGCAGACAGACAGGCACGAGCACGAGCACAGCACCACCAAGCTGGAACAACACCCTGGGGCTCCCATGGGGAGCACAGGGACACACCGAGGGGGACCGGCGGGGCCTTGCCACCGACGGGGGGTGTACATATGAGTGGCACAAGCGAAACTGGAAGTACGGCTACGGAGCACCACGAAATACCGGATAATGGATTGTGCATGCAACACTGCCAGGGCGGGGCAGGGAACAGGGCACCGACAGGGGAAAATTTTTTTTACAGCGGTCCGACCACTTGTCATGGCTTTTCTCCCCCGCGGCTGGCAGGCGGCGCACAGTACAAATGTACCGTGCCGGCCCCACACACCTGGAACCGACCAACATCGCAACAAGCAGAACACCTGCACACAACAAATCCGACTGCGCGAGCGCCCGCTGCGACGACAAGGAACGAACGCCGGACAAACCAACCAAGAGGCGACTAACACGACCACACACCGCCAGAACCACTACGGCGGGCGCAACGTGACCGTAAACAGACCGCGCGCACACCGACCAGCGCCAAGCTGGCCACACAAATGCAAGTGTAGGAGCCCCACAGCAACTCAGCAGATCGGGCCTAAGCCTATGGTTTCTTTTTGGAGAGTGTCATCGACACCTTATGCCTGAATACTTCCCTGTTTTGCTGTAAATAGCGGCTGTCCTTCGAGGAACCTCGCAGTTGAGCAGATTTGTGTAGTCTTGGGCGGGGGACCGCCATGCCTAAAAAAAAAAAAAAGCTGGCCGGGCGCGCATGGGCTGGTGCGAGAGCGACGTCAAACGAGCTAGCGACACCGTGCCGAGCCGCGCCCCCCGACCACCATGGCCACAAACACAGAGGAACACTGTGGCTCTACCGCTGCGGACGCGGCCCACGAACGTTCCCAAACTACACTACACGAGACTTGTACAAACCAAGACGCAACAAACCGACGCAGACACAAACGTGCTGGCTAAACGGGCAGGATTCGACGATAAGACCACCGGCAGCAGCGCAACGGAACCCACACGAACCCAGCCCACCATGAGGCGGCCACGACAACCGCGCACCAACCACACCACAGCTGCAGCCACCACTTGACCGTAAACAGACCACACGCAAGCCGGCCAACGCCGAACCAGCCAGGCGTGCACGGGTCGAAACGGAAACGGCGCCCAACGGGTTGGCAACACTGTGGTGCGCCACGCCCACCGACGACCATACCCACGAACACAGCAGAACACCGCAACGCTGCCAATACAAACGCGACCGTCCAATGGTAACAAACTACACAACACTACACTTGGACAAACCACGACGCCACCGACCAGCACCGACACGGACATGCCGGATGCATAAACAATATTCGGCCGAACGACCACCGGCAGCAGCGCAATGGAACCCACGCAAACCAAGCCCACCATGAGGCGGCGAAGACGACCGCGAACCAACAACACTGCAGCTGCAGCCGCCACTTGACCGTAAACAGACCACACGCAAGCCGGCCAACACCAAACCAGCCAGGCGTGCACGGGTCGAAACGGGAACGGCGTCCAAAGGGTTCGTGACACCGTGGTGCGCCGCGCCCGCCGATGACCATGCCCACGAACAAAACTTGGCTCTACCATCACGCACTCGACCAACCTACATTAACAAACTACACCGCAACCGTACCATACGACCGACCAACCGGCCACAACGACCTACTTCGAACCCCCGGCCCCCGGGGAGAGCGCAAGCTCGACTGAGTCAGGAGGTGTGAGTGTGCGCCACGGCATGCGAGTCCCGTAGCACGTGCTTCTTCAAGTCGCCTCACACCTACTGAAATCCAACCCAGGTGGTGGTGCCTGCAGGACAGGGCCTTTGGCCTGGCTCTCGGCCCCTGGGCCCCAGAATCCGGAGGTTGATGAGGATGTGCGGTGGGACCCTCCCCCACGTATCATCCGCCTGAAGGAGAGGAAATTGAAACTTCGGTCGAACATGGGTTACCTCTCTGGGCAGAACCCGCTGTAGGGTACTGCTCGCGGCGATCGCGCCCTCCCCCCATGTGGGGGAGCCGCTTTGTGGGGGCACGTGCAGTAGGGCCGTGGGTGGGTGACCAAAAGCTTCTTGGTAAGTCCCCCCTGCGGGGCAACCCGAGTCCCGAGTCGACCTACCTACCTACCTTCTCGTGGCCCTACACACGGCACAATCGTTGCAATACCGCTTTAATATTGCGTAGCATCCCGGAGGGAACTCAAACCTCGATTTGAGATCTCATTGCATCTTGTCGGGGCCCAGATGCATAGTTTGGGCGTTGTGCCAATGGTCCATGAGCGCCTCGACCCGGTTTGCCGGCACCAATAGCTTGTCATTGAAGAAGAGCTCGTCCCCGTTTCCGTCGATCCCTTGGGCCACACATTGTTTGAGGGGGCATTCACCGCTTTCCAATACTTGTCCCAATGCTCCAAGGCGGCGTAATCCTCCGACCAATCCTCCATCAGCACCGACTCCACATACTCATTGGGTGCCATGAGACATTCCTCTAAAGTCTCTTGCATCAAAACCCCAACTCGGGCATCCCGTCGCTAGAGCAACTCCGCCTTGGATGCCATGACAACAAAGCACTTGATGTCACCCTCCTCCATGGCCTTTCCGAGCTCAATGATCCCTTTGGCCTGCTTCGTTTCCTCGGCGTCTCCATGGCTGGATACGTCCATCCAAGCCTTGCCAGCGTGATAGGCCCAACGACTGAGGCAATTAGCTACAGTGTTGTCCTTCCCGGGGACATATACGACGCTCAAATGGAACTTCGCAAACGTCTCGTGCCATCGGGCGCGCTTTGCCGATTGGACTCCGGAGGTATCCAGGTGCTCCTTGAGCCAGCTCTGAAGTGATTGATGATCGGTACATACCACCAAGGGTTGAAGTCCGATGTGGCTTGACCATTTTCGGAGCGCGCACACGATGGCATAAGTCTCCTTCTCCCTCGCGGTCCACGTCCGACGTTGGCCTTCTGCCAGGACTCGACTCGCAGAGGCCACCGGGACATGTGTTCCATTGCACCAGACTTGCTCGAGGACTGTCCCCACGGCATAGTTCGAGGCGTCCGTGCGCAGCACAAATCCCTTGTCTGGGTCCACCAAGCAAAGACCCAATTGCCCCAATGGTCATTCCTTCAACTTGTGGAGCGCTTCTTCGGCTTCGGTTGTCCATGCCAATTTTTTCTTGCTTCCCTTGCGACCATGGAACTTGCCCACCTGTAGCATCTTGTGGAGAGGCCCCGAGAGATCCGCATACATTCGTACACATCGCGAATAATAATTGCAAAATCCCATGAAGGACCGGAGTTCGCTGATCGTTTGGGGTTTTTCCCAGTGGCGTAGTGCGGCCAATTTCCCAGGGATGGGTCGGCGTTGCTCCTGACGAACCATTTGTCCAGCGAAGTCCACTTCTCTCACAAAGAGTGAGGCCTTTGTGGGCTTGCACACCATGCTGTGCTTGTCCAAGACCCCGCATACTCTGCAAAAGTCCTTCTCATGCACCTCGATGAGCTCGTCTTCGGTCATGTCCTCAGTACCCGACCCAATAATGATATCATGAACAAACGGGTCGGCACAATCTCGAACGGGTTGTAGGAGATCCTCCATCATGCGTTGAAAGACAGCATTCCCATTCTTGGCTCCCATGGGAACTTCCTTCGATTGCCTGGGCCCCAGCAGAGTGGACATCGCTGTGCATGGCCTGGAGACCTCATGCAGCGGCATCTGGTGGTACCCATGCTTCAAGTCCAACACCGTGAAGATGCGCTTCTTCTGCTGCTTTTGTAGGTTGGAGTCGATCAGCGGTAACGAGTACGAGTCATGCTCGGTTTGTTCGTTCAATCCCCTGTAATCGACAGCCAATCCCCCTTCACCTGTCTCCTTCGTTGGAACGATGAAGGCCGGGCTTGCCCACTTACTATTGGAGGGTTCAATCCAACCACGCTCAATAAATTCGATCAAGAGCTTCTTCATCGCTTCCGCTCGTTCCCCTTGCAGTTGACATTCCCGGTGACGATAAATTTTCGGGTTCGGTTTCAGCTTGATCTTGGCCGTACCCAATTTCCCGCGATCCGGAGGATTCTTGTTGGCAACTCCACTAAATAGCCACGGATAGGCTTCAATAAGTCTAGCCTTGAGCTCAGTTACCTTTGGGTTCTCCTTGGCTTCTTCCGCCGCTTGCCGGGTTATTGAAACTACCGACTTCACGGCGGTGTATGCCTCTTGTGGATCCACGTCTGACATCCCCTCGTCCGATATGCCCTGTTCATCGACGTGGGCGGCCGTTCCCACCCATAATCTTCAAAATTTTCGGGTCACGGGCTGGAATTCGTCGAATTCGTCACCCACTCTTGGAAAACCCCATGTCGGAGGTTCGGACTCTATGGGACCATCGTATTGGTCAGCCAAATGGTCAATGACTCTTGCCACGAACCGCTCAACTGAGTAGGCACGCATGCATGGCGCACGCAGCGGAAAAAAGTAAAAACCAAGAAAAAGACGCACAGCCAGAAAAAATAAAGCACAAAATCGTCTTTTCCGACCTCAGAAACACCCCCAAATTTTTACACCGCTGTTTGGCGAGGTCGCAAAATTTAGGACACTCACAAAAAAAGAAGAACAATAGAGTCGCGACAGCGAAGAACCTGAGCGTTGCTTGCCCCAAAACACCTAGCAAAGTGCGTGCCCTAGGCGCTAGGGACTTGTGCGCGCCCCAACCAGGAAAAAAGGGAACACACGCACAAAGTAGAACACAAGAAAGCAAGCAAATACAAAACACACACAAACAACAACAATGCCACCGGCCGCCGGGACACAAGTATGTTATATGCCACGCAACGCTAAATAACGCCGTAGCAAGCACAACACGGTAAGAGGTAGGCAAGCAGAGAGCAAGTATGTTACAAACCGCGCCACGGTGGAGACATACCGCAAATATGAGACCATGCATGTAGGATGCAAAACCCCCGCCCCCGCACGCCCATTTGCATAGGGAGTACGACGGCGCTGTAACACACAAAACAGGAAAAGATGTGGGTAAGGAGGGAGCCACACAAGTATGTTCCATGTCACGCCGCGCACGCGGGAAGGACAACGAAGAAAGGTAACCAAAGAGGTGTGTGGAGCTGTGCCGGGTGCAAGTATGATATAAACCACGCCATGGTGGAGAAAGCCACACAAAGCTAAATTACGCCGTAGCAAGCACAACACGGTAAGATAGAGGCAAGGAGAGAGCAAGTACGTGGCATAAGTATGTTACATACCACACCACCGCAGGAGTATGAGACCAACCAAGGAGTGTAGGATGCAAAACCCCCACCCCCGCACGTTTACTTGCATAGGGAGTACAACGGCGAAAAACACGAAAAGACGTGGGTGAGGTAAGTATGTTACACCCACGCAAGTATGTTACATACCACGCCGCGCACGCGAGAAGGGCAACGAGCAAGGGTAACCAAAGATGTTTGTGGAGCCAGACCGGGTACAAGTATGATATAAACCACGCCACGGTGGAGAAAAGCGCGCACACATGAACACAAGTGCAAGACAACAAAGGTGTGAACCAAGACCGGCCCAACGAGGAGTGTAGGCGGAAAAACCCCTGCCCCCGCACCCTCACTTGAATAGGGAGTACAACGGCGCCAAGACACGCAACACACGACAAGATACGGGTAAGGAGGGAGTCGCGCAAGTATGTTACATGCCACGCCGCGCATGCGAGAAGGACAACGAACAAAGGTAACCAAAGAGGTGTGTGGAACCATGCCGGACGCAAGTATGATGTAAACCACGCCACGACAGAGAGAAGCGCGCACACGTGCATGCAAGGGCAAGGCGAGGCCGCAACGGCCCGCGCCAACAAAGATGTGAACCAAGACCAGCCCAACGAGGAGAGTAGGAGGAACAACCCCCGCCCCCACACGCTCACTTGTATAGGGAGTAGAACGGCGCCAAGACACGCATCACACGAAAAAATACAGGTAAGGAGGGAGTCACGCAAGTATGTTACATGCCACGCCGCGCACACGAGAGGAGCAACGAACGAAAAGAACAAAAAAAAGAGGTGTGGGCACATACCAAGCCGCGGTACAAGTGCAAGTATGTTACCCACCACGCTTGCCCGACCCGCGCCAACAACCGAGACCAACAAAGGTGTGGGACCAACCAGGGAACAGGGAGAGTAGGAAGGAGGACCCCCGCCCTCGCACGCCCTTTTGCATAGGGAGTACAGCAGCGCCACAACAAGCAATGAAGTGGTACCCAGAACCTATGGCCCATGGCCCGGAGGCCTGTGAGCCGTCACACCCGTGTGGTAGCCGTTGACACCCGCTGTCAGCGGGATATCCCTGTTCTCTGATCCGCAGAAACTGGAATCCCATTTCTAACCAATAAATGGATGTAGAATTATCATAATTTAATTGTCCTGGTCGATTTTCGGTCGGAAATCGGTGAAATACCCTATTCCTACCGCGATTTCTAATTGTCGTGAAATCGCCGCCTGTTGTCCCCTGTTGGCCCGCTTTTGTCGCTTCTCTGTGGCGAAGTTTGTGATGGACTTTTCTCGAGTACCTTTGAGGTTCTAAGAGAACTTAAGGGCTGGATCTAGAGGATTCTTCTTCTACTTTCATCTGGTGTGTTCACCAGAATTTTTCGTCGTTGCGTCTGAGAGAAAATCAGCGCGCAAGCTTTTCCGTCATTCGCTCGAACTCATGGTTCTCAAGTACCATGAGTTCAGACAAAAACCCTACATTCCCCCCCTATGCCTTTCATCCATGCCCCTTTCACATGGGCATATCACTTTGAATAGGGAAGAGGGCAATAGGGATGTTTTAGGCAGCCTTTGGGTGTTGTAAACCCAAGTTGTTTGCGTGCGCAAAAGCTAACTTTGTGGCCTTGTGAGCATGAACGTTAATAACCGAACACAATGCCCACAAGACCAAGGGCCCCGGGCCATTTCTGATTTTCGAGCCAACTCAACGATGGCTCCACGCAATTCAATGCGTACCAAAACTCGTTTTTTGAGAAAAGGCAAATTTTGGTCGAGAATTAGGCCAAAATGGCCAAACCCCCGAGGCTCGTACTCGAAGCCTATGGGGAGTTGAGCCTGGAACCAACACAATATGTAAAGTAGAGACCACGAAGGACATGGTGGATGGCTTGGTCGAATTTTCCAACCTTGTTGTCTTTTTTATATAATGTCGCCTTGTGAGCACGCGTGCCATACTGCCTCTTTGCACACGCGCTCATATGCAAGCACTAACGACACGAGTGGGCGGAGACAATCTAACCATAGTGGGCATATTTGATTGCATCTACTATGGGCCTACTCCATAGATGTTTACTCATATTTTTGCTCTTCAAGGTCCCAAAGATATGTACATACCAATATCGCCGATATATGCACTTTTTCCCATAAATAGTGTGCTTCAAGGATTGGGGTGTTAAAAATGCTTCCATTATGCTTTGAACCCGAATTCTTGTTGCAAAAGGGAAGCAAAGCTTCGGTTTGCATCCATGCAAAAGCCCGAGGCTCATATCTCTTGTGACATGGAGATACGATTTTTCGAGTGACCACTTTTGGGTGAATTTTGGCCGTTTTGCCCAGAATGGCCACCAACCCCATCTCCCCCTTAATGTTTGGCCCGAGGTTGCGTGCGCCACTTTACCAAGGGTAAGGGTGATTCAGAGAGGGCACATAAACCCGCATCGAATGGGGTGTTTCCCCATCTAACCTCTCCTCTTGAAGGGAGAGTTGTGAGCCACCCAATTTGGGGTATGTTGCCATTCTGCCCCATTTGTGTGTCATTTTCCCTCCAATGGGGAAAATAGCTAGAGGCGACCATGAGGGTTGGCAAGCGGCATATATCGGGACCTTAGTCATATGTGTCTAAAGCATCTTTAGTTGAAAGGATCTTCGCCGTGGCCATGGAGATATGGAAATCATGAGTGCGGGCCATTACGGCCAAATTTCGCTGTTTTTGCCATTGTATGCCATATTTGAACTACCATATCTCCAAGGGGCAAGGGACCTAGCGAGGATTTAAAGGGCGAATATTGTGGCATATGACCAAGGGTTGACCACCATTGAGTTTCGTATTTGCTCCTCCAGCTCATCCGGAGTTATTCAACTTTTGGTGCGATCCATGATCCCCCCCGTTGCACCGCATGCTGCTTTCTGCTCCATCCGCGTGTTCATCCCCTAGATGAACAGCAAGCAGCCAGTGTGACAGCAAGCCAGAATCCAGGGTATGGGACCAGAGGGGATATCAAGGGTTGTGAATCAAGGCTTGGCGCGTCAATATCGCCAAGGTTTCCTACCCTGGACGGTCGACCGAGACGCCCGATTTTTCCATTTTGGCAGTTGTGGACCCAATTTGGATTGTCACCACGCGGAGTGGCATGGAGATCTTTGGGAACCAAGGGCATGTGAGTCTACGTTTGACTCCCAGTGAATAGCATATGGAATGGCGGATCCGATCTCCAAGCCGGCGTGGAGTCATACCATTGGGGATACCCCCGATTTTGGCTCATTTTGAGCAGCCAAAATGACCCCCTTTTGGGACCTCAATTTCAGCCCCCCGTGTGGTCAATTGGCGGCCCCATATCGCTACTGCGCCTGAGGAGTCCTGACCTCATTCCAAGTCGTGCACTCAGAAATAGGTCCTAGGTCCTGCCTCCTATACTGTGAGCCATTGGCCTTGCCCTGGCCGGGCGAGTCACGCGTGGGAATGACGCCAATTTCGGTGATTTTGGCATCATGACCCCACTTGACGAACTCGTGGTGCCCTGATGCCGGAATCTCAGAGAGAATCAGGTTGGGTGAGGGCTCAGGAGAGTTCGTACTTGAAGGACATAGATTCAGTTGCCTCGTCCCTACCTCTGGATGGTCCCGAGGAGGGGTCAATTTTGGAGTTTTTCGAGCTAACATCAGTTTGAGGTGAAACAGCTACCAACTCCTGGGGGATAATGGCGGGGCCTTATCTCGGGCTCAGAGGGGAGTTCAGACCTGCTGTTAAGGGAGCATGGGTAGCTGATGTCGGTCAGCCTTGGAGCGCCTTGTTTCCGAGGAACTCGCCTGTGGCTGGGCGGGACACCCTCCCCCATTGGCAGGGTTTCAGGGTCCGGACTGGGCAAGGCATAGGTTGTGTTTGAGCCCCCGCCCCTGCCAGCTACTGAGAGGGTCGGACCTGGGATTGGGATCTGAGTTGGGACTGAGTGTCTATTGTCCTGTGATGCCCTTAACCCAGTCCAGTCTTAACCCCATGTGTACATATCCTGATGTGTTGTTGTACATACTTTTGTTCCCTTGTTTCAGAGTGGCAAGGATCCTGAAACGCTTTGTCACATGACACGAGCATGAGGATGCCCTTGTGAGCGCACTGCTTTGCCTGCCTGCTTGCTTGTGCGTGTCAGCCGCAGCGTCCCGTGGCCAGGCCCCCCACGGGAACGCCTCAAAAGTGTTTCATCGCCGCAAGGTTACCCATCCCTCGCGTGCCACTCGGGGCCGCCTGAACCCCGAGCACCCCGGGCTTTGCAGCGCCGCCCGGAGCATCGCCCCGAGCGTCAGCAACAGCGCCGAGTCCGTGAAGGAGGAGTAGCGACCGGAACTCCAACATCAGCGAGTTCCTTCGGCCGACCAGTACCGGCCGCACTTCCAGCCACATCACCCGGGTCCACAACCACCATCGGGCGTCTTGGTCCCAGCCCTGTAGATAGAGTGGACCACAGCAACCGCTTCAACAGCCACACCCAAGACCGGTCCATCGAGGGGAACGAGCGCCGATGGTGAACTGGCAGGAGGCAGGCAAGACGTGGCCGCTGCCCCACCCCCATGCGGTGCGCCTACTGCGTGGGTTGGTGTGGGGGCAGCACTACCGCCACAGCATCCCCCAGTGCGAAGGCCGCATGCCCGGGAGCTTCGAGCTCCGCGAGGATATGGGCGCCGACCGACTGCAGGCAGTGGAAGACTGGCTGCGGGTGGAAGGATACGCTTACCACTTCCGCCAGAAGCGCTGGAGGGTCTGGACCCGCCCAGACAGGCCCGACGAAGGGCTGCGACCCGACGGGATTGATGAGGACGAGAATCCCAACGAGTACCCGTCGGGGGCCACGATCAACGTCTCTATATGGGACATGATCGAGAAGAAGTTCCCGGAACCGGGGAACAAGCGCACGCTGCAGGGCAGCAACAGCAGCGCGTCCCCTGGGAAGGAGAAGCGATCCGCCGGGGACAAGAAGCGGGACAAGAAATGGCGGGAGTACCAGGAATCCCTGGCCGCCAAAGCCCCCCAGAACGAGACCAAGGGCGGAACCCCAGCCCCCAGCCCCCAATGGGTCAGTGGCGGTCACCACCCCTGCCACACCACCCTTGGCGACTTCCTCGAAGTCGCCAAGAAGGCCAAGGCCAAGCCCCGTCCGCTGCACCTGAGGAAGTCACGCCCCAGCAGCGACGTGGGGTCGGCCCACCGTGGGAGGATGCCGGCCGACCAGGCCAGCTGGAGCAGCAGCGTCGCTCCCGACCAAAGGGACGTGGCCCGCGCCTGCGAGCGCGCCTGTGGGGTGCCCTGCAACCTTCGGGTTGCCCGGCAACGGGCCACGCAGCAGAACGCTGCCGTGGAGGGCGCCGTCGGCATCGCCCGGGAGGAGGCTGCAGATTGGGGCAGAGGCATGGCCTTCCACGCCTCGACCGTGGCGGCCATTGCGGCCGGGCTCACGGCTGCAGCCGCCCAGGAGGCAGCAACTGCCCGGGTCAGGAGTGGGGTGGCGGCAGCCGCCCAGGAAGCCCGCCTGGCCCAGGAGACCATTGCCCGTAAGGAAGCCGAGGTGAAAGCGTTCGAAGAGGCGCTTGCCCAAAAGAGGGCAAGGAAGGAGGCGGAGGAAAGGGCCCACGCCGAGGCAACGGCCAAGGCCCAAGCGGACCCCGCCAGGAAGGACGCCATCGAGGCCGCGCAACGGAAGGTCGCTGAGGAGAGGGCCAAGACGGAGGCAGAGCTGGCAGCGTTGGAAGCTGAGAAGGCCCGGCTGCAGCGGGCTCGGGAAGCCGAGGCTGCCCGTGCCCGGGAGGAGGCCGAGAGGCGAGCGGCTGCAGGCACGGCCGGCGCAATGGAGGAGGCGGAGGCCAAGCTCCAGCGCGAGACTCCCCCGGGAGGATCCCGAGTGGAGCCCAATCGAAAGCTCTTCGAAGGGGACGCCTCCTCCAAGATGACGCTGGATCTGGAGGAGATCGACACGGGCAGCAGTGGGGACAGTGGCCTCACCGCCTACCGACGAGGGAGGGGTAAGGGGAAGACCCCCGAGAGGTCACGGAGGCCAGCGGGCGGACAACCCGACGACTCCGACCCCTTCTTCACTGCCAGCGATGGAGACGGACAAGACCGCCGACATCGCCGGGGAATGGCTGGCGGAGGAGGCGGAGATGTCCCCATGGAGCCGGAGGGTGAGAGTGAGGATCTCCCTCCTCCCTACCGGAGCTAGGAATCCACCGAGTGCGAGACCGAGACGCCTAGGTGGGGCGACATGGGGGAGGATGATGACATGGACTTTGGCTACACGGAGAAGCCGCCATCCTCGGACCCACCGAGGCGACCCAACGGAGACCCAACGGGACCCCCTGGCGGAGGCCCGTCAGGACGCCCTGGAGGACGCCCACCAAGTGGACCCCCCGGAGGCGGACCTCCGGGCGGGATGGACCCCCTGGACCGGGTGGACCCGGCGGAGGCCCTCCTGGAGGACCCCCTGGGGAACCTGACGGCCCACCAGAAGAGGGTGACCCGGAGGCCACTTGGCGGTGGATCGTCCACCTCCGCAGGAGGGTCCAGACCCTCGAGCGTGAGGTAGACACGGGCAAAGGCGAGATGATCCGCATCGCCAGGGTCGCCGCGCGCGCACAGAAGGAGCTGGACATCGCCAAGACGGAGATGGTCAAGATCGCCAAGGTCGCCACCGCTGCCCAGAGGGAGCTGGACATCGCCAGGGGCGAGACCAGGCTGCTGAACAAGGTCATCAACGGCCTGCAGCAGAGGTTGGACGAGATGGAAGGCCGTGGGAGCGTCGGCAGCGACCACCAACCCCTGCAGTCCGGCTCGTTGGACAACGGCTGGGGACCTGGACCAGGTCCAGGCAGAGCCAACGCTCCCGGCAGAGCCCCCAGGAGTCGCCCCAGCGCCAGTGCCCCCTCCCTCAGCGCCCCCTCTCATCACAGCATGGGCCGCCGTAACGAGCGGGTGCCGCCCGGCAGTGGCAGTGAGGAGTGGCGTGATGAGTGGCTCAGTGCGGAGTACCACAACTGCCGTGCTCCACAGCGGACACCGGTACGCCCCCGATGCCCTGCACCAGCCCAGGAGCCAATCCCAATGGCTGGCGGGCGTTATGGTGGACTCAGAGATGAGGTCCCCGGAGGGGACGTGGAGTGGGATGTCGGCGGAGGCGAGGAAGACCTGGAGGAGTTCGGCATTACCCCGCCGCGTGGTCTACGACGGGAGGCCGCTGAACGCAGCCGCCGGCGCCGTGATGAGGAGGCATACATGGAAGGAGTACGGCGTGAACATCTAGGTTCAGCGTACATGGAGGAACCACGGCGTAGCCACATGGATACCGTGGAGGAGATGGAAGTGGCGGCCGTGGGAGTCTGTGGGGGACGCCGATGGGAGCCTCGGTCGACCTCGCGGCCGGCGTTCATGGTCTCTAAGGCCGCGGATGCCGCCGTGTGGGAAGACCTGAAGGACATCAAGCCCCCCACGTACGATGGCAACCCCCTCAACCTCGACCGCTTCTTGGAGAAGCTGGATGATTGGGGAATGACCGTCACTGAAGACATGGATCCCGCAGATGCGGGGAAATATGTCTTCAAACGGTTCAGGTGGCGCCTGCCGGAGGTGCTCCAAGAGCTATACTTCGTGGCGACCAAGGAGGGGAAAATCAAGACCCTCAAGGAAGCCAAGAAGTGGCTCAACGATCAGGAGCGGGTGGACGCTCGGCAGGTGGCTGCCAAGCGTAGGAGGGCCATCAAGCTTCAGCATGATGGTCGGGAGATCCGCCTACGGGATTGGGGAGACTTCCGGGGGCAATACACCCTCTTCCGCCGCAACGTGGAGGACTGGAATTAGGGGGACGAGCAGGCCCGCCTGCTCTCCATGCTGCTGGAGGCATGGATCAAGAGAGTCACCAAGGAGGAAGCCAAGAGAGCGAAGTTCAACCACACGTTCAAGATGATGCCCCCCAAGGAGTATCATCCAAACGTGTTGGCTTGGACAAAGAAGCATGTTGCGCGGGATGTCAAGCGGCGAGAGCTGCAGAACGCCCTTCTCATCACTGTAACGGGCGATCGCGCGAAGACTGCGATGTTGCGCCTTGACGAGTGTGACGTGGGCGGCCAGACCCTCCGTCTGCAGGCCATCCTGGCGCGGATGACCTGCGACGAGGTCCTGGAGTGGGTCGGAGAGGAGGTACTCAAGGAGTACAGCAATCTCCACTACACACGCGGCTTGAAGGCCGGTGACCGTGACGTCAACTATGTTGGCGAAGGGTCGGGCGGGGAATCTGCCCTGGACCCAGCGGGTGCCGATGGCAATGAGGCTCTCGACGACGATGACAACGACGATGCGCCCGCCGAAGCGGCCGTTTGTGCCTTCGTGGCCCACAACCTGAACGCGGGGAGCAACCCAGGAGGCTGGAAGCCCCTGCAGAAGGGTTGGAAGAAGAAGGAGAAGAAGGAGCCCCGCCGCATGGGCGACCCTCCGCTGTCCTTTGGGGAGTTCATACGAGCTCACCCTCAGGGCTGTTTCGTGTGTTATGGGAGGAACAAAGGGTTCAACCATGACCACCGGACAGGCCCCATCCACAAGGCCGACACGGAGGCCTACAAGAAGGTGCACGGGTCGAAGAAGCGTGCACCCGCGGGTATCCGGGAAACCAAGGTGGAGGTCACCAAGGATGAGCTCTCCAAGCTGATGTCGGTGGGGACCGAGTTGGCCAGGGAGATCCAGGAGATCAAGAAGTCCTGGGTCCCCAAGTCGGACGACAAGAACAAGGAGAACAAAGAGAAGGACAAGGACAAGAAGGGTAAGAAAGGGGGAAAGAAGAAGGGTGTCAACGAGGTTGATGCGGAGGAGAGTACCCCTACTACCACAACCGACGCCCCTTAGCGGAGCCCCTGCAGCCAAGGGCCCCAGCTAGGGCGGTCGCAGGATGGTGTCGTCGGAAGCGCCACACCATCCCAGTCGGGAGACAATGAGCACAAAGGGATTGCCGCGTGCGGAAGGCCCGGTCCGGCACCCAAAACGAAAGACAGTGGCAGTGGCAGGGTGAGGGCAAGTGAAGGCACGAGCCCTTGCACCCGTCCATCCTTCGCGACCAAGAATGTATTTGATGTGATTCAAGATCTATCCGAGAGTATCGGAGGATCACCCGGACCGCAGCTGGATGCTGCAGATGGGCAGCCTGAGCCCATTGTCCACGACCTGCACCAGTCGCTTATTGAGCTTCTGGAACGGTCGGAGATCCTGAGCTTGCACGCCATGCGCCGTGTGGGGCGTGAGCGGCAGTTGCACCTTAAGGTCCATGCCTTATGCCGGGAAGTGGAGAAGGTCTTCGACGTGTTGGTCAACACGGGAGCTCAGGTCAGCTTGGTCAAGGCTGGCTTACTTCCGCCAGAGTGCTTCACCGACAGTCTGAAGCCTCCCAGGCTGAAGGTGGCGAACGGCCTGTACATGGTGGGAGACACGAGGAAAGCGGCCATTGGGCTGCAGTTCGTGAACCACCGTGAGCTGAGCCGCCCGGACCTCGGCAAGGAAATCCTCCTGCAAGGTCGCTTCTACGAGGCCCAGATGGACTGGGACATGATCGTTGGGTACGACTTCATGATGGAGACGGACTCCGGCATTCTCCCGGCCCAGGCCTCAATGACCCTGTACCAGGACGACCAGCTCTCGTGGCTTTCGTCACCTGAGCACCATGTGGAGTGCCAATGAATCCACCTGGAACGCAATCAGCTCGGAGTAGCCACGCTGGGGACTGAGCCAACTGGGCCAGCAAACCAGGAGTACGGCGTAATGCCGGAAGTGGCGAGCCGAGTGGTTGCGGACCTGGGAGCTTCGGATCTCGCCTTGGATGCGTTCTGTTCAGGAACCTCCGCCCATCTTCGGGTTTGTGAGAAGTACTGGAGCGCCCAGGACTCCGCGTGGCAGAAGCACTGGGGTCTGCCTCAGGGTTTGATCTGGATCCATTGCCCCCGATGGGACATTCCAAGGGCGGTAGCGAAGATTCGCAAGGACCGCTCCAACGCAGTGCTGGTTGTTCCTATGGGATGCACCGAGGAGGAAAGCACACAAGACTGGGTGGTCTCACTGACCAACATGACCTTAAACAAGGTCGTCCTACCGGCTGGAGAGAGTGTCTATCAGGACGCTAAGGGACAGCCCATGCCACCCCAGAGATGGCCAACGGAATATCACTATGTGGATGGGGGCGTTGAACAGGCCGACACCACGGACTTCGTGTGTGTCAACCGCATCATAGCGGAGCCATGGCGGCAATGCTTTGCGGTTTCCCCTGTTGACATCGGAGAATCGGAGGACCTCCTCACTGAAGAGGAGTTGGATCTGCTTCAGGGGTATATGGATCAGGCCTTTCACGACTGGGGAAGCCAGCGTGAGGGCAAGGGCCAGGACAAAGCCTGGTGGGAAGTGGACTCCATCGTCTCTGGTTCCTATGATGGGGATACCTTCGTAAGAAGGGTGCTGGACCACATGTCCAGCCAGGACGAGCCAATCGGCGGCAACCCAGCCACCTACGGCGACCTGTTCGGGGGCAAGACCAGAGATGGCCCTTTGGGCCACCTGGGAAGACCACCCGAGCGATCTTGTGGAGGTACCCCGCAAGTAAGCTCAGTGGTTCAGGTGCCCGGCAAGGCCAAGGCGGAGTCCGATGAGTGCCCCAAGATCCAGGCATTGAGGGCCAGGCTGAAGCAGAAGTATGGTGAAATCTTCTTCAGCGGAAGACCTGTGTTTTCCCCACCAGTGCGTGGACCGTATGGTGAGGCCAAGACACGACTGAAGCCGGACCCCCATGTGTATCGACACCGGGAGTTTGCCCTGAGGGGCGAGAGGAAGGAGGTCATGGAGAAGATCCTCCGTGAATCCATTGAGAGAGGCTGGCCTGAGCCGTGCCACTCCGAGTGGGCCTCCCCGTGCTTTGTCGTCCCCAAGAAGGTGGCCGGAGAGTGGCGGCTCGTGGTCGACTACCGCGGGCTAAACGCCCAAACGCAGCATGACAGCTATACGCTGCCCCTCATCCAGGACATGCTGCAAAAACAACACCGGCGGAGGATCTTCATGGTGATTGACCTGAAACACGGTTATCATCAGATGCCTCTCGCCGAGGAGTCCCGTGCCTGCACAGCCATCAGCACCCCACTTGGACGTCTCCAGTGGAAGGTGATGCCCATGGGCGTTACCAACGGCAATGCGGCTTTTCAGCGGATGCTGGAGAACCTGCTTGAGCCGGTGCGTGACTGTGCGGACCCCTTTGTAGACGACGTGATCATCGCGTCCGAGGACCCCAGTATGAGCTATGAGGAGCTCCGGGAGGCACACGAGAGAGTGTGACCAGAGTGCTGGACATTCTGGTTTGGCACAAACTCACGGACAGCAGTGACAAGGCCACCATTGCGGTAAGCGAGGTGGTCTTCGCTGGCCACGTAGTTGGGAACGGGCAGCAGAAGCCCATACCTGGCAAGGTGGCTGCAATTGAGCACTGGAAAAAGCCCAAAACGGTCTCTGAGCTACGGGCGTACTTCGGATTCTGCAACTACTACTCGGGGTATATCAAGATGTATGCCGAGTATGCAGCCCCCATGACGACCATGCTCAAGGGCAACCGAGAGGAGACCAAGAAGGGGTCCAAGAAGGCTCTGGTCTGGAATGAAGAGTCGGACCGTGCCTTTGAGGGGATGAAGCAGGCGCTGCTATCCGCAGTGGGTCTGCACCTCGTGGGTCCTGACCGAGGGTTCGTCCTGCGCACCGACGCTTCCGACTACGCCGTTGGCGCTGTGTTGGAACAAGTGCTTGACGATGGGAGGCACGTGCCAGTGGCCTTCTGGAGCGGAGTCCTGGCGGAAGGCCAGAGACGGACGTGGACGCCCCGAGAAAAGGAGGCGTATGCCATCGTCATGGCTCTCAGGAAATGGGCTGGGTACATAGCCCTCCATCGCGTCACCGTCTGCACCGACCATCAGAGTCTGCACTCGTGGCACAAAGAGCACGTGGACACCCCCTCTGGTCCCGCCTCCTGACAGGCAAGATGGCATGAGACCTTGGCCCAGTTCGACCTCACGGTTGTGTATGTTCCTGGCAAGGACAACACCGTGGCGGACTGTCTCAGTAGCTGGGCCTATCCCGCCAGCAAGGGCATGACGGATGTCTCCGCCCATGGCGATGAGGCTGAGACCGCTGAGGCCAAGAGGATCATAGAAATGGAGCGCCTGATGGAGGAGGAGGGTGTTAAATGCTTCATTGTCATGGCTGCCGATGCCCCCCTCGGAACGAGGATGGGCAGAGCGGTCAGAGTACTCGCCCCTGAGGGAGCTGAGTCCGACAAGCACCTCTTCCCTGAATCTTGCCTCCAGGACGACTGGACCGACGGCTACGCTAAGTCTGAGGCCTTTGAGGCCGAGTCTAGGGCTGTGACCGACCCTGATGACGGGCAGAATTGGCCAAAGGGGCTGACTGAGGAGGATGGCAAGCTCTACCGGAATGGTAAGCTGCTGGTCCCAGGGTCCCGAGTGCTCGAGCTATGTGAGGCTTGGCAGCACCACATGATGCACCCAGGGGTCAAAAAGGAAGTTCTGGATATGCACCGCCGGTTCGAAATCGACCAGATCAGTCTCTACAACGCTATCAAGAAGGTCAGAAAGGGTTGCTTGGTCTGTCAGGCCTGCAATCCCGACAACCAGAACGTCAAGGGGGAAGCCCAATGGACTCCGGTGCCTGACCAGCCCATGGAGAGTGTGGCCATGGACGTCTTCTCCATGCCCGAAGTTCACATAGGCAAGGAGACCTTTGACTGTGTGGTCCTTTGTGTGGACCGCCACAGCGGCTACGTAGTAGCCGTTCCGGCACGCAAAAGGGAGTTGCTTGCCAAGGAAGTGGCAGTCATGATGATTCGTCATTGGCTGACCGTCTTTGACATCCCCCGCACCGTTTGCAGTGACCGAGGGCCCCAGTTTGCTGGTGGCTGGTTCAAGGCCATGTGTTCCCTCATGGGAATAAGTCATGCCAAGAGCGTCGCCTATCTCAGCCGGTCTAACGGCCGGGCTGAAGTGGCTCCACGACAGCTGTTCGAGAAGCTACGCAAGATTCACATCACCAATCCACGCCGGAACTAGTTTGAGGAGATGTGGCCCGCTCTGAAGGCCCATCATGATACCCCCACTTCGGGTGGTTTGTCCCCTCACCAGTCTTTGTTCGGCAGGGACCCCCTGGGTCGGGGACTTCCCTTGTCGGGTCATGGTATGGCCATGGACGCCAAGGAATTCTTTGCGCGGCAAGAGGCAACGGCGCGGGACATCCGCCAGCAGCTCGAGAAGGAGCACGCCGAGCGTCAGAAGTCCGCCCCGAGCTCGACAGCGCAAAACTTCAGGGTGGGAGACCTGGTTTGGGTGATCAGACCCCGCCCTATGGGCACCCACCGCACCAAAACCTGGTTCACACCCGGAGAGGTGGTCTGCAGGATTGGCGAGGACACCTACCGCATCAAGGTGGGTCACGGACAGTTCCAGGAGCGCCACGAGAGTCAGCTCGTGTGCGGGAACCCGACCTCCGTGGCCAACATGTGTCCCTGGACTATGCCGCACATGAGGCTGATTTGGACGACCACTATGCTGAGCAGGGCGACTATACCGTCGAGAAAATCTTGGCCCAGCGTCCGAACGCCTCGGCACCCGGAGGCCTGGAGTTCAAGGTTCGTTGGCGAGGCTATGGGCTGTCCCACGACACCTGTGAACCCGTCTCCTCGTTCGTGCCGCAGATTAACACCCCCTTCATGTACTACATCCGCAAGCACAAGACGTAGCTCCATGTCTCGGACTTGGAGGCACTCACCCCGGCAATTGCAGCCAGGGGCGCCTGATCACCGCCCTGAGCTCTCCCCTGATGCAGTTTGAGCACTTGTCCGGTTGACGGATCGTCCCTCACTTGCTTGCTCTCTTCCATCTTCCGGTGACATGCCATCTGAGTGGCCATATACCCCCCCCTTGCTGAATCCAGGGGAGGATGGCCCCTCTCTTCCACTCCTCTTCGTCACTCCCCGCCTGCTGAACTCTTGGGAAACCAGGCGGAGCGACTGACCTTGACACTTCCTGAGCTCTTAGGGCCTTGAAGCCCATACGACGTTGCGCAACGGATGCCGCTGTCATCCGCATTGCGATTTTTGGGTGTGTGGTCGGGTCCCATGGCACTTGCGGGATCCAGACCAGTCTACGTGTGTCTGCAGACTATATATGGCCTGAACTCAGGGGTCTTTCTGTCCACCCTCCTGCATATTCCTTATCCTGACCGGGGCGTGGTTTGGCGCTCTATCCAGAGTGTGTTTACACGCCTATTACCCCGTTTATTGCTTATTTTTCCGTTCTCCAGGATATGTGCACCTGTATGTTGATTGTTAATGGCCCATCGCTGAAGTATGAACCTTCTTTTTCTTTTTCCCAGAACGAACACGAATAAGGGATACGAAGGCGCCCTGAGTCGCCGTGTACATGCTCTTACATAAGGTCCAGCCTGGACCAGTACCTAAGTACAGATTCTTCTGTTTGAGTGCCCGTGATACCGTGTGCCCTAGTGGCTGTGATGTGCTGAGATCCTGATGGCGCCAGGTGGGAAGCCCAGTTGCCTGACTACACTCCCAGCGGTCCGCCACTGTCAGTCCCAGTGTAAGCCTACCGACTCGCAGACGCACTTGCAGTCGGGTGGCGACCTCCGGTGTCCTGACCTCGGTCAGGCTGCCTGGGAAACTGGTGGTGTGAGGAGTCGATGCCTCCGCCCAGACTGCATGGGGACTCCCCCATGCATGGCCTTCGTGGTAATGGGGCGAGGGAAAAGACGGCCTTGATGCCGGATCCCTTATGGAGGAGCTCGTTCGGCTTTACCACTCTGGACTCGCGTCGTGGATATGGACATGGTGCGCATGAGGGAAGACCCGTGGGGACTCTCCCGCAGCCTGCGGCCTTGGCAAGCCTGAGGTAGCCTGATGGATCTTTGTGGTCGCTTCCGACCTGTGGGACCACCTCGGTCGTCGTGTGACGCCTACGTTGGCCGTGTATGCCACTGCCACTGTGGTAGTGACCGTCGCAGCCGGCACCCGGTGCGCCTGGTATGGGTTAACGGGTCCTTTGGATGCCAAACAATCGCCGCCAGGACACGGGACTTGATACTTGATACTATACTTGCGGTTACCAACAACTACAGCACCGTACATGTCTTACTGTTGAATTGTACTAGGCAACCTAACCCGCAAATCGGCCTGAAGTGAGGATGTGACACCCCCCCTCCCTTCAGGGGATGGTCCTGGGTACCCGCTGCCATGCTTGGGTCTTATCGAGCTCCCCCCAGGGTTTGCTCTAAGGAGGGGGGTGAAGCGGTACCCAGAACCTATGGCCCATGGCCCGGAGGCCTGTGAGCCGTCACACCCGTATGGAAGCCGTTGACATCGGCTGTCAGCGGGATATCCCTGTTCTCTAATCCGCGAAATCTGGAATCCGATTTCTAACAGATAAGTCGATGTAGAATTACCTTACTTTTATTGTCTTGGTCGATTTTCGATCGGAAATCGGTGAAATACCCAATTTCTACCGCGATTTCTAATTGTCGTGGAATCGCCGCCTGTTGTCGCCTGTTTGCGCGCTTTTGTCGCTTCTCCGTGGCGAGTTTTGTGATGGACTTTTCTCGAGTACCTTTGAGGTTCTAAGAGAACTTAAAGGCTGGATCTAGAGGATTTTTCTTGTACTTTCATCTGGTGTGTTCACCAGAATTTTTCGTCGTTGCGTCTGAGAGAAAATCAGCGCGCAAGCTTTTCCGTCATTCGCTCGAACTCATGGTTCTCAAGTACCATGAGTTCGGACGGAACCCTACATTCCCCCCCTATGCCTTTCATCCATGCTCCTTTCACATGGGCATATCACTTTGAATAGAGAAGAGGGCAATAGGGATGTTTTAGGCAGCCTATGGGTGTTGTAAACCCAAGTCGTTTGCGTGCGCAAACGCTAACTTTGGGGCCTTGTGAGCATGAACATTAATAACCGAACACAATGCTCACAAGACCAAAGGCCCTGGGCCATTTTTGATTTTCGAGCCAACTCAACGATGGCTCCACGCAATTCAATGCGTACCAAAACTCGTTTTTTGAGAAAGGGCAAATTTTGGTCGAAAATTAGGCCAAAATGGCCAAACCCCCGAGGCTCGTACTCCAAGCCTATAGGGAGTTGAGCCTGGAACCAAGACAATATGTGAAGTAGAGACCACGAAGGTCATCGTGGATGGCTTGGCTGATTTTTATAACCTTGTCGTTCCTTTTATATAATGTCGCCTTGTGAGCACGCGTGCCATACTGCCTCTTTGCACACGCGCTCATATGCAAGCACTAACAACACGAGTGGGCGGAGACAATCTAAGCATAGTGGGCATATTTGAAGGCACCTACTATGGGCCTACTCAAAGAATTTTGCTCATGTTTTTGCTCCTCAAGGTCCCAAAGATATGTACATACCAACATCGCCGATATATGCACCTTTTCCCATAAATAGTGTGCTTCAAGGATTGGGGTGTTAAAAATGCTTCCATTATGCTTTGAACCCGAACCCTTGTTGCAAAAGGGAAGCAAAGCTTCGGTTTGCATCCATGCAAAAGCCCGAGGCTCATATCTCTTGTGATATCGAGATACGATTTTTCGAGTGACCACTTTTGGGTGAATTTTGGCCGTTTTGCCCAGAATGGCCACCAACCCCATCTCCCCCTTAATGTTCGGCCCGAGGTTGCGTGCGCCACTTGACCAAGGGTAAGGGTGATTCAGAGAGGGCACATAAACCCGCATCGAATGGGGTGTTTCCCCATGTAACCTCTCCTCTTGAAGGGAGAGTTGTGAGCCACCCAATTTGGGGTATGTTGCCATTCTGCCCCATTTGTGTGTCATTTTCCCTCCAATGGGGAAAATAGCTAGAGGCGACCATGAAGATTGGCAAGCGGCATATATCGGGACCTAGGTCCCATGTGTCTATGGCACCTTTAGTTGAAAGGATCTTCGCCGTGGCCATGGAGATATGGAATTATGAGTGCGGGCCATTTTGGCCAAATTTCCCTGTATTTGCCATTGTATGCCATATTGGAACTACCATATCTCCATTGGGCAAGGGACCTAGCCAGGAATTAAAGGGCGAATATTGTGGCATATGACCAAGGGTTGACCACCATTGAGCTTCGTATTTGCTCGTCCAGCTCATCCGGAGTTATTCAACTTTTGGTGCGATCCATGATCCCCCCCGTTGCACCGCATGCTGCTTTCTGCCCCATCCGCGTGTTCATCCCGTCGATGAACAGCAAGCAGCCAGTGTGACAGCAAGCCATAACCCAGGGCATGGGACCAAAAAGGATATCAAGGGCTGTGAATCAAGGCTTGGCGCGTCAATATCGCCAAGGTTTCCTACCCTGGACGGTCGACCGAGACGACCGATTTTTTCCATTTTGGCAGTTGTGGACCCAATTTGGATTGTCACCACGCGGAGTGGCATGAATATCTTTGGTAACCAAGGACATGTGAGTCCTCGTCCAACTCCCAGTGGATTGCATATGGAATGACGGCTCAGATCTCCAAGCAGGCGTGGAGATATACCATTGGGGATACCCCCGATTTAGGCTCATTTTGAGCTGCGGAAATGACCCCCTTTTGGGACCCCAATTTCAGCCCCCCGTGTGGTCAATTGGCGGCCCCATATTGCTATGCCAATGAGGAGTCCTGACCTCATCCCAAGTCGGGCACTCAGATATAGGTCCCAGGTCCTGCCTCCTATCCTGTGAGCCATTGGCCTTGCCCTGGCCGGGGGAGTCACGCGTGGGAATGACGCCAATTTTGGTGATTTTGGCATCATGACCCCACTTGACGAACCCGTGGTGCCCTGATGCTGGAAGCTCAGAGGGAACCAGGTTGGGTGAGGGCTCCAGGGAGTTCCTACCTGGAGGGCATAGAGTCAGTTGCCTCGTCCCTACCTCTGGACCGTCCACACGAGGGGTCAATTTCGGATTTTTTCGAGCTAACATCAGTTTGGGCTGAAACAGCTACCAACACCTGGGGGATAATGGCAGGGCCTTCTCTCCAGCTCAGAGGGGAGTTGGGACCTGCCGTTACGGGAGCATGGGGAGCTACTGTTAGTTGGCCTTGGAGTGCCTGGGTTCCCAGGAACTCGCCTGTGGCTGGGCAGAACACCCTCCCCCACGGGCAGGGTTTCAGGGTCCGGACTGAGCAAGGCATAGGTTGTGTTTGAGCCCCCGCCCCTGCCAGCCACTGAGAGGGTCGGACCTGCGATTGGGATATGAGTTGGGACTGAGTGTCTATTGTCCTGTGATGCCCTTGACCCAGTCCAGTCTTAACCCCATGTGTACATATCCTGATGTGTTGCTGTACATACTTTTGTTCCCTTGTTTCAGAGTGGCAAGGATCCTGAAACGCTTTGTCACATGACAAGAGCATGAGGATGCCCTTGTGAGCGCAGTGCTTTGCCTGCCTGCTTGCTTGTGCGTGTCCGCCGCAGCGTCCCGTGGCCAGGCCCCCCACGGAAACGCGTCAGCAACACACGAAAATGTATGGGTACGGGGAGAGACAAAAGGACACCATGGTATGGCGCCAAGGGGGAGGAGCGTGCGAACACACGTAGACACAAGTGCGAAGACAGGTATGTTATACGCCGCGCAACGGAGCACGCAGCCGCAACGAACATGGTGCCAACGTTACACGAAGACCGCACCAAGCCACCGAAGGCCCACATACCCCCATCCTTCCTTTGTCTCACAGGGCGCAATGAGAGAGAAAGACGAGCCGGCAAGGAAAAAGACAGAGATACACACCAGAGCGGAGGCAGGAAGAAAGTGCATGCCAGGGAGAAGGGCGAGCCAACAGGGAGCAGAGGAAAGGGTAAAGAGCGACGAAGCCACGAAAGAAACAGGGGGTAGCCAGCAGCCGAGCAAGCGACGCGCGCAAAGAAGGGGGCCAGGCAGGCACGCGACGAGCACAACACCGCACGGGAGCACCGGAGAGGGGAGCACCAGAGGGACAGGCAAAAGGCGACACCAGGCACCACGACACGCACCGCACAGACACCACACACACCACACACACCCACACCCGCGCCCACAGCACGTGGCCAGCGGGCCCCGGCAGCCAGCCCAGAGGGCGGGCAGCAGGGAAGAGGGGGCGCCTGAACCCAGACGCCCCCCGCCACCCCCGTGGCGCGCAGCCCCTCACAGGGCATGCAAGCCACGGGGCAGGTGCAGGGCCCCCAAGCCCGCACACCCGCGTTCACAGCACGTGGGTAGCGGACCCCGACAGCCCGCCCAGAGGGCGGGCAGCCGGGGGAGGTGGAGCGCCTGACCCCAGACGCCCCTCACAACGGCGAACGGCATCCCCCCCGTCGGACGCCCTTCCGCCACCCCCACAGCGCGCAATGCCGGCCCGCAGGGGCGCACGCTGTGGGGCCGGTGCTGGGTCCCCACGCCCGCACCGACCGCACCCGGGACACACGGGTCGCGGAACCCCGGCTGCCCGCCCCAGGGGACGGGCGGCCGGGGGAAGGACAGCGCCTGACACCAGACGCCCCTTCGGAGCGGTGGCAGGCCACCCCCCCCGGGGACGGCTGTTCACCAGCCCCGCGGCACGCAGCCCCCCACAGGCCATGCAAGCCACGGGGCAGGTGCAGGGCCCCCACACCCGCACACCCACGCCCACAGCACGTGGGTGGCGGACCCCGACAGCCCGCCCGGAGGGTGGGCAGTCGGGGGAGGGGGAGCGCCTGACCTCAGACGCCCCTCACAACGGCGAAAGGCACCCCCCCCGGGGACGCCATTCCGCCACCCCCACAGCGAGCAACGCCGTCCCGCAGGGGCGCACGCTGTGGGGCCGGTGCTGGGTCCCCACGCCCGCACCAACCGCACCTGGAACACATGGGTCGCGGAACCCCGGCTGCCCGCCCCAGAGGACAGGCGGCCGGGGGAGGGACATGCATGACACCAGACGCCCCCCACAACAGTGGCAGGCCAACCCCCCCGGGGACGGCCCCCCACCACCCACGCGGCACGCAGCCCCACCAGGGAATGCAAGCCAAGGGGACAGTGCTGGGCCCCGACACCTGCACACCCGCGCCAGCAGCACTTGGGTGGCGGACCCCGACAGCCCGCCCAGAGGGCGGGCAGTCCGGGGAGGGGGGGCGCCTGACCTCAGGCGCCCCTCACAACGGCGAAAGGCGCCCTCCCCGGAAACGCCCTTCCGCCACCCCCACAGTGAGCAATGCCGGCCTGCAAGGGCGCACGCTGTGGGGCCGGTGCTGGGTCCCCACGCCCGCACCGACCGCAACCAGGACACACGGGTCGCGGAACCCCGACTGCCTGCCCCAGAGGACGGGCGGCCGGGGGAGGGATAGCGCCTGACACCAGACACCCCTCATAACGGTGGCAGCCCCCCCCCCCCCCCCCCCCCGGGGACGCCCCCCCACCACCGCCGCGGCACGCAGCCCCCTCACAGGGAACGCAAGCCAAGGGGACAGTGCTAGGCCCCCACGCCCGCACACCCGCGCCCACAGCACGTCGGTGGCGGACCTCAACAGCGCGCCCAGAGGGCGGGCAGCCGGGGGAGGGGGAGCGCCTGACCCCAGACGCCCCTCACAACGGCGAACGGCACCCCCCCGGGGACGCCCTTCCGCCACCCCCACAGCGCGCAACGCCGGCCCGCAAGGGCGCACGCTGTGGGGCCGGTGCTGGGTCCCCACGCCCGCACCGACCGCACCTGGGACACACGGGTCGCGGAACCCCGGCTGCCCGCCCCAGGGGACGGGCGGCCGGGGGAGGGATAGTGCTTGATACCAGACGCCCCTCACAGCGGTGGCAGGCCACCCCCCCCGGGGACGGCCCCCCACCAGTCCCGCGGCACGCAGCCCCCACAGGGCATGCAGGCCAAGGGGACAGTGCCGGGCCCCCACACTCGCACACCCACGCTCACAGCACGTGGGTGGCGGACCCCGACAGCCCGCCCGGAGGGCGGGCAGTCGGGGGAGGGGGAGCGCCTGACCTCAGACGCCCCTCACAACGGCGAAAGGCACCCCCCCCGGGGAAGCCATTCCGCCAGCCCCACAGCGAGCAACCCCGGCCCGCAAGGGCGCACGCTGTGGGGCCGGTGCTGGGTCCCCACGCCCGCTACGACCGCACCCGGGACACACGGGTCGCGGAACCCCAGCTGCCCCCCCTAGGGGACGTGCGGCCGGGGGAAGGACAGCGCCTGACACCAGACGCCCCTCACAGCGGTGGCAGGCCAGCCCCCCCGGGGACGGCCCTTCACCAGCCCCGCGGCACGCAGCCCCCACAGGGCATGCAGGCCAAAGGGGAAAGTGCTGGGCCCCCACACCCGCACACCCGCGCCCACAGCACGTGGGTGGCGGACCCCGACAGCCCGCCCGGAGGGCGGGCAGTCGGGGGAGGAGGAGCGCCTGACCTCAGACGCCCCTCACAACGGCAAAAGGCACCCCCCCCGGGGGCGCCATTCCGCCACCCCCACAGCGAGCAACGCCGGCCCGCAAGGGCGCACGCTCTGGGGCTGGTGCTGGGTCCCCACGCCCGCACCGACCGCACCCGGGACACACGGGTCGCGGAACCCCGGCTGCCCGCCCCAGAGGACGGGCGGCCGGGGGAGGGACAGTACCTGACACCAGACGCCCCTCACAACGGTGGCAGGCCACCCCTCCCGGGGACGGCCCCCCACCACCCCCGCGGCAGGCAGCCCCCACAGGGCATGCAAGCCAGGAAGACAGTGCTGGGCCCCTACACCTGCACACCCGCGCCCACAGCACGTCGGTGTCGGCCCCGGACAGCCCGCCCAGAGGGCGAGCAGTCGGGGGAGGGGGAGCGCCTGACCTCAGACGCCCCTCGAAACGGCGAAAGGCGCCCTCCCCGGGGACGCCCTTCCACCGACCCCTCAGCGAGCAATGCCGGCCCGCAAGGGCGCACGCTGTGGGGCCGGTGCTGGGTCCCCACGCCCGCACCGACCGCACCCAGGACACACGGGTCGCGGAACCCCGACCGTCCGCCCCAGAGGACGGGCGGCCGGGGGAGGGATAGCGCCTGACACCAGACGCCCCTCACAACGGTGGCAGGCCACCCCCCCCGGGGACGGCCCCCCACCACCGCCGCGGCATGCAGCCCCCACAGGGCATGCAGGCCAAGGGGACAGTGCTGGGCCCCCACACCCGCAAACGCGCACCCACAGCACGTGAGTGGCGGACCCCGACAGCCCGCCCAGAGGGCGGGCAGTCGGGGAGGGGGAGCGCCTGACCTCAGACGCCCCTCACAACGGCGAAAGGCACCCCTCCCGGGCACGCCATTCTGCCACCCCCACAGCGAGCAACGCCAGCCCGCAGGGGCGCACGCTGTGGGGCCCGTGCTGTGTCCCCACGCCCGCTACGACCGCACCCGGGACACACGGGTCGCGGAACCCCGGCTCCCCGCCCCTGAGGACGGGCGGCCGGGGGAGGGACAGCGCCTGACACCAGGCGCCCCTCACAACGGTGGCAGGCCAGCCCCCCCGGGGACGGCCCCCCACCACCCCCGCGGCACGCAGCCCCCACAGGGCATGCAAGCCAAGGGGACAGTGCTGGGCCCCCACACCTGCACACCCGCGCCCACAGCACCTCGGTGGCGGACCCCGACAGCCCGCCAAGAGGGCGGGCAGTCGGGGGAGGGGGAGCGCCTGACCTCAGACGCCCCTCACAACGGCGAAAGACGCCCTCCCCGGGGACGCCATTCCGCCACCCCCACAGCGAGCAACGCCGGCCCGCAAGGGCGCACGCTGTGGGGCCGGTGCTGGGTCCCCAAGCCCGCACCGACCGCACCCAGGACACACGGGTCGCGGAACCCCGACTGCCCGCCCCAGAGGACGGGCGGCCGGGGGACAAACAGCGCCTGACACAAGACGCCCCTCACAATGGTGGCAGGCCACCACCCCCGGGGACGGCCCCCCCCCGACCCCGCGGCACGCAGCCCCCACAGGGCATCCAAGCCAAGGGGACAGTGCTGGGCCCCCACATCCGCACACCCGCGCTCACAGCCCGTGCGTGGCGCACCCTGACAGCCCGGCCAGAGGGCGGGCGGTGAGGGGAGGGGTAGCGCCTGATCTCAGACGCCCCTCACAACAGTGAGAGGCACCCCCCTCGCTTCCGCCAGCCCCACAGCGAGCAGCGCCAGCCCACAAGGGCGCAAACGCTGTGGAGCCGGTGCTGGGTCCACACGCTCGCACCAACCGCACCCGGGACACAGGGGTCGGGGAACCCCGGCTGCCCGCCCCAGGGTACGAGCGACCGAGGGAGGGAGAGCGCCTGACTCCAGACGCCCCTCACAACGGTGGCAGGCCACCCCCGCCGGGGACAGCCCCCCACCATCCCCGCAGCGCGCAGCCCCCACAGGGCATGCAAGCCAAGGGGACAGTTCAGGGCCCCCACACCCGCACAACCTCACCCATAGCACGTGAGTGGCGGACCCCGACAGCCCGCCTGGAGGGCGGGCATCCGGGGGAGGGGGGGCGCCTGGCCTCAGGTGCTCCTCACGACGGCAAAAGGCGCCCCCCCCCGGAACGCCCTTCCGCCACCCCCATAGCGCGCAACGCCGGCCTGCAAGGGCGCACACTGTGGGGACGATGCTGGAACCCCACGCCCGCGGAAGCCCGGCTGCCTGCCCCAGAGGACGGGCAGCCGGGTGAGGGACAGCACCTGACACCAGACGCCCCTCACAGGGCATGCAAGCCACGGGGACAGTGCTGGGCCTCCACGCCGGCACACCCGCGCCCACAGCACGTGGGTGGCGGAGGGGGAGCGCCTGGCCCCAGACGCCCCTCGCAACGGCGACAGGCGCCCCCCATGGGGACAACCCTCCGCAAGTGCCCGCAAGGGCGCACGCCGTGAGGCAGGAGCAGGGTCCGCACGCCCACACCAACCACACCCGGGACACACGGGTCACGGAACCCCGGCCGCCAGGAGAGGGTCAGCAGCTGACCCCAGACGCCCCTCACAACAGCGGCGGGCCCAACCCCCCGGAGACGGCTTCCAACCACCCCCGCGGCACGCAGCCCCCACAGGGCAAGCAAGCCAAGGCAACAGTGCTGGGCCCCCACACCTGCACACCCGCGCCCACAGCACGTGGACAGCGGTCCCTGGCAGCCCCCAGAAGGGTGGCAGCCGGAGGAGGGAGAGCGCCTGGCATCGGACGCCCCTGGCAACGAGGTCACCACGGACGGTGGAGGGAGAGCACCTAATGCCCACACGCACACAAGAACGCCGGCCCGCGGAACCAGCGTGCTAGCTCCCCAACCCACGCCCTGCCGCGCCCACAGCACATACACCAGCCACGGGAAATCCGCACCCCACCCCCTGCTCTTAGGCACAGCGACACAACAATGGCGGAACCCGCGGCCCAGCGCAAAACACGCCCCTGATCCGACGCTGTACGCAGCACACGAGGTCATCAGGGCGCTGGGACTCGGAGGCGGCGAAGGAGACCCCCCACAAGAGGACGCGGGCGCGGACTCCGACCTGGAGGAAATCCCGGAGCCCTCCACGGGCAGCACGCCCGCGGAACCTGCGCCGCCGGCAGGCGGTGTGCCCACCCTCTGCCCCGCGTGGAAACGGGGCCACTGCACCGGCGAAGGCTGGTGCCCAAAGCAGCACCCCCAGCCCGGCCCCGATGACTGGGCGCTGCCCGCGGTGGGACACGCGGCCGCACGCGCCGCCCTGCGCTACGGGGTGGCGCAGGGCTGGATCCTGGAGGAGACCGCACGCGGCAGCGTGAACATCCAGGAGGCCGTCGACCGAGTTGCCCACACGGGCCAAGCAGAAGTGGCCTTGTACACCCGGGGCTGCCACGGCGGACCCGCGGAGGGGATCATTGCGGAGCCCTCGGGAATGGGGCTGGTCCTGGCGGCGGACATGGTCCGAGGGGTGCTCCACGCATCCTGCGTGCGGCGGGTGCGCCAACAGTGGACCATCCAGGTGTACACCCACCCACGGGCGTGGCCCTTCTCCACATGGGTGGTGCTCGCCGTCATGTGGCACGTGGCACCGGAGGACGCCCCCACAGGAACCGCGGAGGAAACCTCCCGGGACCTCCACACCTGGCCGGCTGGCCAGGATTTCCCCTGGCGGAGGCCCCGGGGCGGCCTTCAAGTGGCAGGCGCGGCGGAGGAGTTCAGCCTCGCGGCAACCCTCCAGCGGCATCCCGACAAGAGGGCACGCCACTTCCTGCAGACGGGCACGGTCCTGGCCGCCCCGCCAGACTCCGAGTGGCGATGGGACGCAGAGGGGGCGCAACCGCTGACGGGCCTCTGGGTGCTCCCAGTGCCGTATTTTCCCATGGGCACCCTGGCCCATGCCGCCCAAGCCGTCAAGGGGGCTTTCCCACAGCCTCTCCTCCCCGGCGTGGTCCTGCTCCGCAGCCTGCAGGCAGGGGCGGCCTGGGTACGGTGGAGGGAAGAGGGCGGGCGCCCGAGCCCGTATTTCCCCCTGGTCCAGGGCCAGGCGCTACTCCACGCCGAGGGCATGGGGATAGTGGAATGGGGGGCGATCTTGCCCGACACGGCGTGTAGGTGGATCACTGCAGCTACCCCACAGCCCATGCGATCGCCGCCGGCTTGCCACCGCCTCCTACGGGCGGTCCCCTCCTGGGCCCCCCAACACGCCCTTACGAGGGACGTGTGCAGGGCCATGCTGAGCCACACCAGGGAGTGGCTGACGAACCCGGGTGCAAGGTGCCCGCCGGGGCCCGTGCTCGAACAGCTCGCGGCCCCCACACCCGGTGTCCGCCACGCCCTGCACAGGGCGTCGGCCTTTACGGATTAGCTCACCGACGAGGTGCTGGACCTGGCGCTGGAGCCGCTGCGGGTGCTCTACCCGCAGACCCACATCCCACCCGCGGGCACGTCCAACTGCCTGGGCCGCCTGGGGTTGCAGCGCCGTGTCGAGGCCGCGCACCCGGGGGGCGTGGTGGACCAGTGGCTGACACTCTGCAACCCGTCCACCGCACAAGGCCACTGGTACCTACACCAACTCCTCTTCCTACCCCGGGCGGCCCCGGAGCACCGCCGGCAAAACCCGTACCACACGCACCCGGAGCGCCTGGGCGCGCAGAGCTTCCCGCAGCCGGCCCCGCCCGCCCTCTCGCCGGGGCAGGGCCCGGAGGCGCTGCAGCAGGGCCCCCCGCTCGACACGGCCACCACGGTACAGCAAAGGGGAAGCAACGGCGCGGATGGGGCCGAACCGGACTGCACGGACTGCATAGCAGTGGCCTGGACGGCGGCCTGCAGGCACCTCGCCCGAGATACCACGGGGCTCAGGCGGTACAGGCCAACGGACCGCACGGCGCTGGCGTCCGCGGTCGCGGCCATCACCATGGGTCCCGTGGTGGCGTGGCCAGCGCAACTGCTGCCCCACGTCCCCTGCCGAGACACGCAGCCCCGCCAACCAGCCGCAACGCACACGCCGACGGCACCCCTCACGGCGGAGCAGCTATACGTTGTCGCGGCGGCGCTGCTGGCAGACGGCAGGGAGAGTTTCGTCCACCACCACGGCCCGGCGCAGATCGCGGGAAGCATACAAGGGCCGCAGCGCGATGCGCCCCACCCGTTGCACGCCACACTCCGCGGGCACACCCGCGTCAGGGACGCAGGTGGCGGCACACCCCCTCTTGGGCCTCAGCAGGGGGAGGCACTGGTGCTGCAGACGGCAGGCTACCTGGCTATCCTACACAGCCACGCCGGAGGGTACCGGTCGCACGTCCTGGCCGGGGGCCGCTGGACCGTCTGGCACGGCACCGCCAGACAAGGGGCATTCTCACCCCAGCCCCATGTCGACTGGCAGCAGGGGCCCACCCAGGCCTACTATATGACGGCGGACCCATGGCCGCTAGCAGTCCTGCTACACACCGTCAGCGCCCCCTACAAGAGGCAGGAACCGGGATGGGTCAATCCCCCCGCACTGGTCTGGAGCCCCGATCAGGAGGAGCATCTACGGGCCGCATGGCAGGGAGACGCCATCAGGGCCACGGACGTCCTGGACCTCCGCGCGGTGCCAATCACACACGCCCGCCCGGCAACTACCCTAGCAGTGGCTCAACGGGGACAGCAGAACCCGCAGTGGGTGGTCTGCATGTTCAGCCCGGCGGACGCGCACATCGTCGTCTGCCACCCCGAGCGGCTGCTGGGGCCCGAAGCCGTAGTGCGCGTGGCGGACTGTACCCGCAAGATCCTCAAGGCGCTGCGGGAGGGCGAACACCACGCCCTCCTGCTCCAGGTCCGGCTGAAGGACAACACCAGGGCAGGGAGGCCGGGAGTGTGGCCGTCAGCGGCGCACTCCGCCGACCTAGAGCTCCAGCTGGCGGTTCCGACCGCAGCGTACCACTGGCTACAAGCCTTCCACGACCTGCAATGGAGGGGCACGCCCGACCGCCAAATCAGCGCCACGCACTGGCAAGCGTGGCTGCAGACAGACGCCCAGGGCGATGCTGTCCGGAGTCCCCGGCCCGCGCCCGCAACACGAGCCCTTGATGCGGCAGCCCCGGGCCGCGCGTCAGCGCCACAGACGGTTCCACTGGCCAACCTGCCCTTCAAACCAGCGCCGGAGGGCGCCATCTGACAGTCGGTGCCGCTCCCCCGGCGCGAGGGGCCACGGAACCAACGAAATGCCCCCTGTGTGCAGACAAGTACTACACAAGCGGGCTGATGCCGGAACACCTGGCGTGGCACGCAGTGTACGCTGCAGCCCCGGTGGATGACAGGGAGCCGGCCTCCAACATCATCCAAGGGAGGGCACGGAGGTCCCCGTGGCACGCCCCCTACGCCCGGCGCTCCCCGCCCCAGGCGGCCGGCCACCCAGAAGGCAAGGAGGAGGCACCCGGAGCGGCGCCGGGAACCGGCGGTGCGGCCCAACAAGGGTCCATCCCCGCGGTACTGGCCCCCCTGGTTCCCCTGTGGGCCCCGCTGGGAACGTGCTCCCCGCACCCCATGGCCCCGGCGCACCCGGGAGCCCAGGCTGTCCCAGCAGACCCAGCGGCAATGCCGATGCGGGACGGCTGACTCCAGGAGGACACGGCGGACGACGCCCTATGGCTCCTCTCATGGAACCTGCCCAACGGCCTCGTCCCGCCAGAACGGTCCCTCCGGGACACGCTCTGGCGGCGCCGGGGGCCGGCGGCCTGTACCGACAAGGAGCACCTCATCACCGGCATGCTACCCCGGGAGGTGGGCTTTGCCATCATGCTCCAGGAAACAGGGATCGCCACCCAGGCGCAGGAGATGCACGCGGCCGCGGCGCTCCGGGACAAGGGGTACACCCCCTTCTTCAGCAGCCGGCTGGCAGAGACGGGGGCCACCTCCACCTCGAGAGGGGGAGGCCTCCTCACCGCGGTCAGCAGCAAGTACGTGGCAGAGCACGAGGTGCTCAGTTTCACGGAGATCGTCCCCGACAAGGCCGCGGCCCTGGAGATCCGCACGGACGGCGGAGGCCTCACCCTCATCAACGTCCACTGACCACAGGCGGGCTGCTCCCCGTGGGCGGGACGGGCGGCGTTCCGGGCTGACAGACAAATGTATGCCACGGCGCGCAGCCTCGGTGGGAGACACCCGGTGGTCATCGCAGGCGACACCAACGTCTACGTGAATACCACCTCCAACCCAGCCACAGAGCACTTCCGCGCGGGCTGGGAGGCATGCGGCTTCCGGAGGGCCACCGCAGGCGGCGAGGAGGACATGACCCCCACGCTCCACCCGTCCCGGCACAGGATGGACACCTTCCTGGTCAACGAATTCCTCCTGCCGTGGTCCCTGCGGGAACATGTCTGGGCCCGCGGCATGGCACACCCCCAGGTGATCGGGTCCGACCACCTCCCGGTCCGCCTGGCCCTGCCGGGCCTCCTCAACGCGGCAGGGCACGCGACGATGCCCACCCCTTAAAGCCACACGGAGCCCGGCCTCCTCCGGTACGACGCCGAGGCCGCGCCTGTCCAACACTGCCTGTGGGCAGCGGTCACCGCCGCGCAGGATGAGCCCTCCCTGGCGCCCTGGCTGGGTCCCGCAGAGCAGCACGCCTATAAGTCCATGCCCGCGGCCGCAGTGGACAAGGTGTTCGAACACCTCCACGCGGCGCATGAGGCCCTGGCACGTGTGGTGGGACGCCGGCAGCCGTCCCCGGCGGGGAGGGACCCGGCGGGGGGAGACCCCCCAAAGACCGGGAAACGGCTCCAGGCGGCGGTCCTCCGCTACGACACCCTGGCAGCGTGCGCGCCGGCGGCATACCAGGCGGACGCGGCACGGCATGGCATCCGGTCCGAGGCGGCGCTCCGGCTCGCGGAGGAGCTGCGGGGTGCGTCGCCCAGGTTCCGCCCGGCCACACAGGGCCAGCTACAGCAGGAGCTGGAGAGGCAAGCAGCCGCCCTCGAAGAGGACATCCGCCAACTGCGCGCACTCCTTGCGACAGACCGAAAACGCGCCATCAAGAATTTCTGGCGCCGCCAAGCCCCCGACATCGCCAAGCGGTGGAAAGCCGTGCAGGGAGCCATAGAGGTAGAGGCCCCGGGCCCGTCAGGCCTCCGGAACGTGCTGGTCCCCAACACCCAAACGCTCCTCACGGAGGCCCACGACGTGATTCTTGCGGTTCGCGCTTTGTGGCGGAAACTGTATGACAAACGCCCGGTGGACCTCCCCGGCTTCCAGGCGGTCCTCAGCCGCCACGTCCCCCGGGTCCCTGACGGGGCCTGGGCCCAGGTCCAGCAGTACTCCAGGCAGGACCTCCAGTCCGCCCTGGACAAGGCCGAAGGCAAGGCCCTGGGTCCAACCACATGGAGGCCCGTTTCATCAAGGCCCTCCCGGCACCCATCCAGTGGCGCCTGGTCCACTCCTACGGGGCCATCCTCCGCGGCGCCCCGCAACTGATGCACTGCAGGGACGCGCACATCTGGCTCGGCCCCAAGGTACCGGGCTCCGCCTGACTGGACGACTACAGGCCCATAGCCCTAGGCGAGCTGGACATGAAGCTGCTCACGGGCCCCCTCACCCAGCGCATCACGGAAGTGCTCACACGGCACGGAGTGGTCAGCGACTGGCAGCAAGGGGCCCTCCCTGGCTCCAACACCGGCCCCCCCCTGTTCATGGCCCAGCGGCAGCTCCAACGGGGAAGGCCCAACTACGTCTTCTCCTTCTACGCCCGCAAGGCCTTCGACACCGCCCCGCACGGCGCACTCCACCTCATCCTGCGCCACCTCTCCGTGCCGCCGGAGGTCATCGACCTCCTGCTCTTCCTCCACACGTGTGCCAGCCTGCGCATTGTCACCGCGCACGGGCTAGCACAACCCGTCCACATGCTGCGCAGTGTCCGGCAGGGCAACCCCGAAGGCCCCCTGCTGTACGCGCTCCTCCTGGAGCCCCTGCTCAGGGACCAGGGGCACCGTCTGTGCCCGCCCGGAGAGGCCGAACGGGGCCTCATCCAGGCCTACATAGACGACCTGCTGGTAGTGGCCCACACACTGCAGCATTTCGTCGAGGGCGTGGAGGCGGTGGCCGCGTACCTGGGGATGATGGGCATGGAGCTCAACCCCCGCAAGTGTGCCATGGCCACCACGGAGGGGGTCCCGGGTCTGCAGCTGCGCCTCTGTCCCCACCTGGAAAACCCATGGCACTGGGTACCAGCGGCGGACTCCGTCCCCTATCTGGGACTCCAGCTGCAGCCGGACGAGGAGTTCTCCGTGCAGCGCAAACACCGCCTGCGCCTGGCGGCGGTTCACCACTGGTGCCTCAACACCTTCGCGCCACCAAAAGTGGTGCAGGATGTCATCCTGGCGATCCTTGGGGGCGTGACGCAATACGTCGCCCCTTTCATCGCCGACGACTCCGACACCGCGCGCCACCTGGCCCACATCACGGTCCAGGTTGCGAAGGACAGGGCGCGGTACGCCTTCGACGCCTCGCGGGACAGCCAGCAGGATGACCGGACCCTGGGGCTCAAAAGGGTGCCAACGCGGTGCCAGCAGGCAGCGGTGGCCCTCGTGGGTATACTCGTCCACCACTGCTCCACCTCAGTGCGCGCTTAGGTCACCAAGATGGTCTGGGAAATAGCCGGCGCGCACGGAATATGCCCCGAGGTGCACTGACCCGTCCCAGAGTTCGCAACCCTGGCGGCAGGCGAGTTGGTCCACCGCATACCCCGGGCCCTGGCCGCCCTGGGAGTGGGGCTCTACAACCCCATCTCGTGCCCCAGGGCAGCCCACGTCCAACTACACTCCCCACCGGGAAACATCGTCACGCTGCGCACCGCCAAGCTACGACACCGCGACACGTGCCGCCTGACGGTGCCGCACACGACGCCGTGGCATGGGAACCACGGGCCACACCACCCCTTCCGCGACGACGACGACCCGTGGCCGACGGCGGTGCGGGAATGCCGCAACCAATGCACCGATGAACACCTCCACTATTGCTGCCGCGAGCAGGAGCCCACCAACCACCCCGAGTGGCGCGACGCTTTGGTCCACCTCTTCCACACCTCCGGCACGCGGGACTCCCGCATGAGACTCGTCCACCCCACGTGGGCTAGGCAGGACGCCCACAGACCTTTGATTTTACCGGGCACAAAATGGCCAAAACCCGGATTCTATCCAAATGGTTGACAAAATTGACACATCTTTGTTGTGTATCAAGCTTGTTTTGAAAATTTTGTGGTTTTTGCCTATCATTCATAACAACAGTTGACTGGCCCACGGGTGACCCCAGACGGCCTGCACCTTCACGTCGGGGGCTACCGCTGTCGGGGCAGCCTATCCCCCCCCCACGATGTACTCGCAGAAAGCGAGCACCAAGAGCCTAACGCGGAGGTGGCGTGGCCCGAGCCCCTGCGCCCCCGGCCCCACGCGCTGACGCCGGTGTGGTTGGTGACCACGGAAGACCAATGCACCCGAGCGACGGAGCAAGCGCAGCTCCAGACCGAGTGGGTGATAGGGCAGGTGGGGGCAGGCCAGCCCAGGCCACGTGGACTCCCCCACAGGACCGCCCTGCTGGTAGCTACGGAGGTGCCGCACGACCCATGCATGGCAGTGCACGCGCCTGAGGACCAGCCTGAGGGGCACGGGACACCTGGTAGTGCACCAGCGCGGAGGCTCCGCGTGGCTCGGGGAACATGTGACGGCACTCCGGTCCTGGGCAAGCACGATCGCTGGAGCAGAAATCCGACTGCACGACCACACGGCGATCCGCCCCGGTGACACCAGGGCGCTGAGGGTGGACCAACTGACCCCCAGCCACCCTGACGTCCGGTGGCACTCCGCCGACCTCAATGCGGGGTGGCTCAGCCCCACCGAGTACTACTGGATCCCGGAGGCCTGGGGCCACACCTCCTCGGATGCGTCGGGGGGCGGACCCTGCAAGCACGCCATCAGCGTCGCTCTCGCCGCCGACCCCACCCGCACCTGGGCGGTGGCCATCTCGGGCACGGTGCCCGACAGGGAGGGGGTGGCCGCCTCCCTCCCCCTGCAATACGGCGCCCACCGGCCATGGGTCCATACGGTGGACGGCGAAGTCATCCTCCACCTCCTGCGACACGCCGATCGCGAGCAGACCACGGGGGTCCCCGCGGGCGCGGGGAAGGTAGTCAACCAGATGCCCCTACAGTGGCTCCGGGAAGGCCTGCGCGCGCGGGGACAACATGCCGGGCACCAGTTCTGGTATGTCCGAGCCACCTCACACCACAGCGACACCCTACTGCACAAGGCGGACTGGGCGGTGTCCCAGGACACCGTCCTGCAGAACACGCCCCCGAGCACCAGCCACGCCCAACTCATCGTCGCCGGTCATGACGGCCACCTCGACCTACGGCCCCCCACAATGCGGACGCTCGGCGACATCGCGCAGCGAGCACAGACGGACCATGCGCAGACGCACCGAGGACACACACCTCCTATGCGGCGGCCCGGAGGAGACGCCGGTGCACATGCACGCCGGGTGCGCCCACTCGCGGCGCCTCTGGCCCCACTACCGCCAGGCGGTGCACCAGGCGGCCCCCCACCTCCCGCCCGGGGACAAAGCCCTGTGGGTGGCCTCGTGGCGCTCCGCGGGCGCCGCGTGGACGGTGGCCTTCTGCTCTGGGCTGGTTCCCGAGGAGGCGGAGGCGCAGCTCCGTGCCATAGCCCGCTACGACCCGCCAGGAGGGACCTCCATGGACGATTCCCTCCAACACATGCTCCAGCTAGGAGATTTCTTATGGGAGGTTCGCAACCACCGGCTGGAGCAACTCCTCCGCGAGCCCCTAAGCGCGGCGGCCCAGGTGCACCAATGGCTGACCGCGGCAGAGGGCAACTGCCCCCCCCCCTCACTCGCGCCCTGGCAAGGACTTCGTAGCCTCCCTCTGTGTCGTGAATGGCACTCTGGACTGCCCGCCACAGGAGGATCCCCATCCGTACCGGGACCTGCCGGGGGGTTTCTCGAAGCACCTGCAAGACACCCTCTTCCCACCATGGATCATATGGCGCGGCTCCATCCCTGCGTGGGAGGCACGCATAGTGGGCGAGGAGTGGGCGCGCGAGTGGGGCCCGTGGTGCGCCGCCACGCGCGCCCCGGAGTCCCCTGCGCAATGATATGCCGCCATCCCGCTCGAGGGTTGGGGGCCGCACACCCGGCCGAGGCCCACCATGATCCGCGGGGCGGGCCCTGACCACCCGTGGGACGCGGCGACGAAGGAATGGCTGCAAGCGGTCCCAGGGCCACAAACAGGATGGAATGGGGACGTGTCCTCGCTCGTCCGAGCGCCCGTCCCCCCCCCGCATCGTCCTTCACACCGCCAGCGTGCTCCGGGCCACGGGGATACACACATGGGGACACGGCGCGGCCACCATCCGATGGCACCCCCCGGAGGACGGGGCCGCCTGGCTCGCCGTGGCGCACTTCAAAACTGGGGGGGCTGCATACGACGACACCCTGTCCCGGCTGGATGACACCCGGGGGCCCTTACTCCTCATGCTCCCCGCCGACCTTGCAGCCGCGCTGCGCCAGGAGCTGGACACCTGCGACGGGCTGCGAGTAGAGTGGGAGGCAGTTGCGGATGGCAACCTACTGGCCCTCCTCCACCGGGACGCTGCGGACGAGTGCCAGTGGGACATGCTGGCGCCCCACCTCACCGGGCGCCACGTGTATATGGCAACCCCCCCCAGGGGCACCCCCACCCGGCGTGGGATGATCTCATCGCCGCCCTCCACGACCACGGTATTCTCCCCGACGACACGTGGCAGGAGGTCCAGCAGAAGACGCTCGGCAGGGACTACCGGCGCCGCGTCCGCGCCCGCCTGCTGGAGAACCGGGACCCCCTCTGACCGAGGTGGGACCACCTCTGGCTCCGCCATCTCGGCCCTTGGTTGCCGCCCTCCCACCTCCCACACACCTGCCACCTCTGCGGGGAATGCGACACGGTGTCCTCCGCAGCGCCGACAGGCGCCAACAGGTGCGCGCAGTGCTCCCGGGTCGCCGCCTGCCCCTGGCCCGAACCTCCCGCGGGCCCGCACAGGCGCACGGAGGAGGAGGCTTTGCACCGGGGTATCGGGGGAGCACACGCCCCCTCACACGAACGCGCGGGCCCCGCGGGCGCCGCCCTCCTGTGGATCCACGTGCACCTGCAGGCCCAAACGTCCGTCGCGCACCTGTCACACGTGTTCGCGTTCTGACCCCCAGGGGCCGCCACACTTTGCAGGGCCCGCAGCACCATGCCTCGCCGACGGGCAGACGGGCCGGGGCACGCCAGGGCCCGCCGCCAAGCGCAGGAGGCGGCCGTCCGGGGCCTGGTAGCAAACGAGGTGACGGAGGCGCATGAAGCGCACACTGCCGCACGATGCGACCCGGCGGGCAGTGCGAGGGCTTTCCTCAGCGAGGCCGCCCTCCCGGCCGTCCCCGCCCTGAACGGAGCAGGGGCCCCTGCGCTACTCCCGGCGATGCACCAGATGGTGAACGCCGTCCAGCGGGGGCTCATCAGCTCGGAGGCGGCCCTCTACGGGCTCTGGCTGGAGTGGCGCGAGTCCGATTGGTCGGGCTGGCCCCTGCCCATGGGGGACACCCTGCGACTGCCGGGCGCAGGGACTGCCATGTCCCTCCGCAGCAGCGCCCCTGCCGTGCTGCACGCCCTCAGGACGCGCTGCCCCGGGAACACGGCCCCGTACCTGTACCAGGCGCGGGCTGTATACTCGGAGGGAGTGTCCGAGCTGGACGCGGCGCTCCACCTTCTACACCCACCGGACGAGGACTTGGAGGTGGGCGAAATCACGGTAGTTGTGGAGGGCGCGGACGAGGCGCCCACCCGCCCCCGACCGACCAACCCAGTATACGACGGCGCCAGGCCGACCCCCCGGTACGTCGTCATGTGCGAGGCGTTCCCCAGGGAGCCCACCTGGTGCCCCGCCCTCCCGCCGGCGACGCACGCGCCCCGCGGCTGGGCCAACCTGGACCTGTCCTGCCCCCTCTCCAGGACCTGGGGTGCCCACCAGAGGGGGCAGGTCCTCTGGCAAGAACGCCCGGGCACCCCCCTGCTCCTCCTCGTCGACGCGACCCTCGGGGACCCGGAGCAGGTCCTGGGGATCACCCCCACCCACCTCTGGAGGGCAGCAGCCGTACGCCGCCCCCCCCTCCCGGCGCCTGCGGCGCGGGACGGGGTACAAACCTTCCTGCCAACACAGGAGGTCACCGCCGTTACGGGGGTCCACCTAGTGCGGCTCCCCCAGGCACCACCCGACGACCCCCGGGGGCCCAGGGCCCTCAGCCCCGCCCCAGACCGGGAGCTTTGGCGCAACGCGTGGGCCGTGTGGCTCCCCCGCCTCCCCTCCCAGTGCCGATAGATGGCCACCGGCCCCCGCCTGTACGGGGCTGACGCCACCGCCGGCTCGCCACCCCCTCACCCCCTCCCCCCCGCGGAGGTTGCACAGCACTGCCCACGGCACGACACAGAGGCACCGGGAGGTAGTGAGAAGGGCGCACCTGCCACGACGCATGCCTACCAGGATAACAGTGATGTCGGACTCAAATGGCTCCCCCCTGCGGGACGACCGCCACCACCGCCAGTCCCGATCCCGCTCTCCCGTCTCCCCGGGATGTGCGGGGGAGACCCTCGAGGAGCGCGAGGAGCGAAGGCTGGCGGAGGCAGCAGTGCCAGTCGGGCCGCCGGCTGGCCAGCCCCGGGCGGCCTCCGCCGACACCGGGCCGTCGACCCAGGGGCCTGAGCAGGCCGAGGAGACCCCCCCGGCCGCCCAAGCAGCAAGCCCTGCCGCCCCGCCCCGGCAGGGGGCCCCAGGCGCACGGGGGGCTGAGACCGCAGCCCCAGCAAGCCGCGCCGCGGCTCGACCGCGGCTCCCGGCGCGCCGCCAGCGCGGGGGGTAGCCCCGGCGCAGGACCCGGGCGCCTCGCCGGGGGCTGCTGCGTCCGCAGAGGGGGGCGGGGAGAGTGCAGGAGGGGTTGAGACCGCGGCCTCGGCGAGCCGGCCACCGCCCTGGCCGGCCACGCCGCGGCACCCGGCACGCCGCAGACGCGGGGGACGGACCCGCGCAGGCCCCGGGCGCCTCGCCGGGGGCCGCCGCAGCAGCAGCAGTGGGCAGGAAGGGCGCGAAGTACCGCGCCAACACCAACCCCGCCCACACCCACACCAGCCCCCCCAAGCCGTTCCCCCCCAAGCCCTTCCCCACAAGGCAGACGCGGCACGTCCGCCCCCCGGCGCCGGAGCGTTCGCCGGGGGGCGTCACGCTGCCGCAGCTGCAGAGGCAGCGGGACGCCCGGCGCGTGATCCAGGAAGGGGGGGACGGGGCGCAGGGGGGACAGGGTGCCAGCCACGGGAGCGCGGAGCGGGAGACAGGAGGCGACAGGGGGAGTGCCCAGGGACACACGCAGGGGGCGGGCCAGGGCACACGCGGCAAGGAGCGAGGGCGCAAAGGCGGGCAAGGCGCCGAGGCCAGCAGCAGCGGAGGGGCACAGAGCGCGGGCAGCGGACGGCGCGACGCGGGGCAGGGAGCCGGGAAGGGGCCAGGGCACAGGAAGGGCGTGCAGGGGCGCGAGCAGGGCGCCAAGGCAGGCGGCAACGGAGCGCATGGAGCCGAGCGAGGAGCGGTGGGCGAGCGTGCGCGCAGCCAAGGGCATGGGCAGGGGCACGTGTAGGGCACGGGCGCCGGCAGTGCAGGCCAGGGCGCACGTGACAGGGAGCGGGACCCAAGGCACGGACAGGGGGACAGAGGCGTGGGGGCCGGGAAGGGACCCAAGGGCAAGGGCAAGGTCGCTTTGTGCCCCCAGGGACAGACAGGACGGAACATGGGAGCCCCGGGGGTAGGGCAGAGCGAAGAAGGGGAACGCGGGGCGGGGCGCCCCCGCAGCCGGACGTGCAGCCGGTGCGGTGCAACCTCCCCGGCAGCCAACAAATGCTGGCGCACCACACCCACAACCACCACCACCACCACGCCCACCTCTACTCCATCGACCCCAACGCCGGAGAACTCATCCCCCCCGGACCCCCACGACCCCAGCACCAGCGAGCTCCCCCCCCGCGCCGAGGGCGGAGCCGGCGCGGATGGCCGCTGCCTCGGCGGGGGGGGGGGGCGGGGTGCGGCGCCGGCGCCGCAGGCACAGGGGCCGCAGGGGGAGCAGGCGCGAGGGGCAAGGAGGGCCCGGCCCTGGGACCGGGACTGGGGCACGGTCCTGGACCCCCTGGGGGATGAGGCCCTCCCCCTGGTGGTGGAGGTGTACGAATGGTTGACCTGGGGCTGCTCGGGGACCACCAGGAGGATGAGGAACCGGCCCTTCGATGCCGTGCTCCTCCGGAGGGACGGGGGGAACCGGGAAGTACCCCCGGGGGGGTGAGCGGCCCCGGAGGACCACGAGAGGGTCCTCCGGGCGGTGATCCGGGCGGCGTGGCCCGAAAGGGAGCCGACGTGGCCGGCCTTCCTGGAGGGGGGGGCGGTGCTCCGCATCACAGATGCGGATGCCAACAACTGGCTCCCCCGGGCCTTGCGCAACGCCCTCACCCACTGGCGCTACCGCCGGCGGAACCCGCCACCGCCACAGCCCCAACCCCCACACAAGCGGCGACGCAGGTGACAGCCCAGACGGGGGGCGCGGGAGGGTGGGAGAAGGACAGTGCCGCGGGGCGCCCCCCCCGGCGGAGCCAGGCCCCCCGACCCATGCCCCCCCCAACGGTACAGCGCGACAGAGGGGCGCGCGGCACCACCCGTGGGAGGGAGGGCGGGGGCAACAAGCGTGAGGGGGGGCCGACTGCCCCGCAGCCCACTAACAGCTGACTGCTGACCCATACCGCCGCCCCCAGCACCCACAGGCCCTCCCCCCCCCCCCAGCCAGCGAGCGCCGCGCCGCGACGGCAAGGGGAGCAGGAGACCCAAGCAAGGGCCTGCACGAGGGTCCGGCTCTCACAGGGTAGAGGGGGGCAGGGGAAGAGTGCGCTCCCCCAGTCGACGGCTGGCCCCCCAGGGCCAAAACCGCCAGGCCGCCCCCCCGCGCCCGTCGGGGGGCGGCGTCAGGGGACAAGGCCCCCTTCCCCTCTCCCCCCCCCCCGGCCCAAGAGCGGACGGAGGCCAGCCGGAGAGACAGCGGCCCCGCACCCCCCCTGGGGGGGCCGCTGCACCCAGGGGGGAGACACCGCGGCCGCCGCAAGCGCGGCCCCGCCCCAAGCGCCCCTGTTGGACCGCCCGCACACTCCCGCATTACCCGCTACCGACCGACAACGGAACGGCGGCACCCAGGAAGGCGCAAACGGAGCGGCCCACTCAGAGGCCGGCCTGTGGAAGGGTGGGGCGCGGACCAGGACGAGGAGATCACTCCCCTCCCTCCCTCACCCCCCCCCGCCACACTGAACCACTGGCGGCCGACCGGCCCGCGCCCGACGCCCACGCCCGCTCGGCAACCTCGGATGCACGAGTATACCCCAGGGGGGCGCGCCGGAGACAAAGGATGACAGGAGCGGGGGCCACGGGCCACCCAATGGGGCAGGGGGGTGCACCTAGGATTTTATGGGGTCCAAAAATCCCAAAACCAGTTAAAGTCAGAAATACTACTTTTTTTGTCAAATTATACCATAAAGAGCATATTTTCCGGAGTTAGCCCCGCCCCCAGCCTCCAAAATGGAAATTTTCCAGCCCCTAGATCGACAATGCAGGCTTGATTCCATCTACAATCGGCCGTATCCGAGAAATATGACATTCACCACCTAGTTGCGAATAGCAGCTTTTGTATAGCTCAAACCATACATGTTTGTTTTTGGCAAGAAATACGGTTTTTTGGTGATGGCGGCTCCAAACACTCGATAGATTGCTCCAAAACCCTGCAAAACAGGTTTTTCTGAGTCCACCACACTCAAAAATAGGTATGGGGCCCTACAACTGACCACTCATGCCCCAAAAATGCTGTTTTTGGGCCAAAAAATTGGCATTTTTTGGGCAAAAAAAGGGGTTTTTTGGTGATGGTGGCTCCGGAACCCTTGGTCATTTGCTCCAAAACACTGCAAAACGCGCTTTTTTCAGTCCAGCATCCTCAAAATAGGGTATGGGGCCCTACCTGTGACCACTCAGGCCCCAAAAACACTGTTTTAGGCCGAAAAATGGCTTTTTTTGGCCAAAAATGCGTTTTTTTCGTGATGGCGGCCCTGAAACCCTTGATTGTCTGCTCCAAAACCTTGCAAAACACTTTTTTTTGAGTCCAGCACCCTGAAAATAGGGTGTGGGGCCCTAAAACTGACCACTCAGCCCCCGGAAACGCTGTTTTAGGCTACAAAATGGCATTTTTTGGCCATTTTTGGGCAAAAAATGCGGTTTTTTTTTCGTGATGGCGGCTCCGAAACACTCAACACCTTACTCCAAAAACCTTGCAAAACACGTGTTTCCGAGTCCACCACACTCAAAATAGGGTATGGGGCCCTACAACTGACCACTCATGCCCCAAAAATGCTGTTTTAGGCCAAAAAATTGGCATTTTTTGGGCAAACAAAAGCGGTTTTTTGGTGATGGTGGCTCCGGAACCCTTGATCATTTGCTCCAAAACACTGCAAAGTGCGCTTCTTTGAGTCCAGCATCCTCAAAATAGGGTATGGGGCCCTACCTGTGACCACTCAGGGCCCAAAAACACTGTTTTAGGCCAAAAAATGGGTTTTTTTGGCCATTTTTGGCCAAAAAATGCGTTTTTTTGGTGATGGCGGCCCTGAAACCCTTGATTATCTGCCCCAAAACCTTGAAAAACATTTTGTTTTGAGCCCAGCACCCTGAAAATAGGGTATGGGGCCCTACAACTGACCACTCAGGCCCCAGAAACGCTGTTTTAGGCTACAAAATGGCATTTTTTGGCCATTTTTGGGCAAAAAATGCGGTTTTTTTTGGTGATGGCGGCTCCGAAAAACTCAATAACTTGCTCCAAAACTTTGCAAAACACATTTTTGTGACTCCAGCACCCTCAAAATAGGGTGGGGGGCCCTACAACTGCCCACTCAGGCCCCAAAAACACTGTTTTGGGCAAAAAAAATGGCATTTTTTGGCCATTTTGGGGCAAAAAATGCGGTTTTTGGGTGATGGGCGCTCCAAAACACTCAACAACTTGCTCCAAAAACCTTGCAAAACACGTGTCTCTGAGTCCACCACACTCAAAATAGGGTATGGGGCCCTACAACTGACCACTCATGCCCCAAAAATGCTGTTTTAGGCCAAAAAATTGGCATTTTTTGGGCAAACAAAAGCGGTTTTTTGGTGATGGTGGCTCAGGAACCCTTGATCATTTGCTCCAAAACACTGCAAAGCGCGTATTTTTGAGTCCAGCATCCTCAAAATAGGGTATGGGGCCCTACCTGTGACCACTCAGGGCCCAAAAACACTGATTTAGGCCAAAAAATGGGTTTTTTTGGCCATTTTTGGCCAAAAAATGCGTTTTTTTGGTGATGGCGGCCCTGAAACCCTTGATTATCTGCCCCAAAACCTTGAAAAACTTTTTTTTTGAGCCCAGCGGCCTGAAAATAGGGTATGGGGCCCTACAACTGACCTCTCAGGCCCCAAAAACGCTGTTTTAGGCTACAAAATGGCATTTTTTGGCCATTTTTGGGCAAAAAATGCTGTTTTTTTCGGTGATGGCGGCTCCGAAAAACTCAATAACTTGCTCCAAAACCTTGCAAAACACATTTTTGGGACTCCAGCACCCTCAAAATAGGGTGGGGGGCCCTACAACTGCCCACTCAGGCCCCAAAAACACTGTTTTGGGCAAAAAAATGGCATTTTTTGGCCATTTTGGGGCAAAAAATGCGGTTTTTTGGTGATGGCGGCTCCAAGACAATCGATAACTTGCCCCAAAACCTTGCAAAACACTTTTTTTGAGTCCAGCACCCTCAAAATAGGGTGGGGGGCCCTACAAATGACCACTCACGCCCCGAAAACACTGTTTTAGGCCAAAAAATGTCTTTTTCTGGCCATTTTTGGGCAAAAAATGCGGTTGTTTGGTGATGGCGGCTCCAAAACACTCGATAACCTGCTCCAAAACCTTGCGAAACATTTTTTTTGAGTCCAGCACCCTCAAAAAAGGGTGGGGGGCCCTACAACTGACCACTCACGCCCCGAAAACACTGTTTTAGGCCAAAAAATGTCTTTTTTTGGCCATTTTTGGGCAAAAAATGCGGTTGTTTGGTGATGGCGGCTCCAAAACACTCGATAACCTGCTCCAAAAACTTGCAAAACACGTTTCTTTGAGTCCAGCTCCCTTAAAATAGGGTGGGGAGCCCTACAACTGACCACTCAGGCCCCAGAAACACTGTTTTAGGCCAAAAAATGTCTTTTTTTTGGCCATTTTGGGGCAAAAAAGCGGTTTTTTTTGGTGATGGCGGCTCCGAAAAACTCGATAACCTGCTCCAAAACCTTGCAAAACACGTTTCTTTGAGTCCAGCACCCTGAAAATAGGGTGGGAGGCCCTACCACTGCCCACTCAGGCCCCAAAAACACTGTTTGAAGCCAAAAAATGGCTTTTTTTGGCCATTTTTGGGCAAAAAATGGGGGTTTTTTTGGTGATGGCGGCTCCGAAACACTCGACAACTTGCACCAAAACCTGGCAAAACACGTTATTTTGAGTCCAGCACCCTCAAAATAGGGTGGGAGGCCCTACATCCGACCACTCAGGCCCCACAAACACTGTTTTAGGCCCAAAACTGGCATTTTTTGGCCATTTTTTTGGGCTAAAAATGCAGTTTTTTTCGTGCTGGCGGCTCGGAAACACTTCATAACTTGCTTCAATACCCTGCGAAACATGTATTTTGAAGCGAGAACACAAATCCAACCTGTACCATTTTTCATGTGTTCACTGGGGCTGCATCTTGTCCTTCCAGGTCTGCACTGAAAATAAACTGACGTCAGGCAACATGCAACAGACAACAGACAACAGACAATGGACGACGACGTTCAACAAACTGCAGGCAACAGAAAACCGACAACAGACAACAAACAAAAGACAGTAGATGACGATGTTCAACTGACAGCCGGCAACAGAGCGATAGACAACGGACAACAGACAACAACAGACAACAGATAGCAGACAACAGTTGACGACTTCCAACTGACGTCAGGCAACAGACAACAGTCAACGGACAACAGGGCCCTGGACAACACTGGCAGGCCAACTTGCTGCCATGCAGCGGTCAGTCAGTGATGCGGTTACCATACATAATGAGGCGAAGTGAAGTGAAATGGACGATATCAAGGAGGAGGCACAAGACACAGCCTCATGCGGGAGGCATGGCAGATATGCAGGATTTTGATGTTCTCTGAACCAGATTTTTCGGCCACTAGATGGTGCAGTTCAACATTCTCCCCGCACAGGTGTTCTGTTATTTCCTGAGACACACTGCTTGTGCGTCGGTCAACGCACTAAATCTGTCAAGCCCTACTTCGAGAGGGGGCAGCTGTGAAGTAGGAACAGGCACAATCTCAGGAAGGGCCCTGAGTAAATACGCATGTGGCATCTGCAGACCTTTGTCGTATTGAAATATTCAGCAAAGCAATCTTACCGATAGACAAAAATCAATGCCAAGTAATATCGAATTCCTACTGTACGAAATCAGGACTGATTTCATAAATGTGTCAAAAGCAATTGCCGATTGCCCATCCCCATTCCTCCCCATTCCATTGGGCGCCCCACTGTGCACCACTTCGGATTCCTTGCGAGCTGCTTCCAATTCCTTGCGAGCTGCCTCGGCAGCTGATGCAGCCGCTTCCTTATCAGCGGCATCCTTGTTCGCCTTCTCCAAATCCGAGGCGCGGGCCTTCGCCTTGCGCAACTCATCGCTGCGTGCCTTGCGCTCCTTCTCCAACCCAATCTGCACCCGCCGAAGCTCTTTGGCCGTCTGCTCGGCCTTCCTCTGTGTGGTGCGGGCTGCCGTCACGTCTGTCTTGGCACGGCTGCGCTCGGCCTTCACGGCAGCGTCTGTGCGGCGTCGGATCTCGCTCTACACGAAGGCCTCATCGAGCTTTGCCGGGGGCTCTGGCCTGGCCCGTAGTGCCCGCGGCTCCACCGGCACTTGAGGGGCACGACATGGTGGCTGAAGCTCGGCATCTACCACCTGGAAAATATAGGGGAGAGAGAAGGATGCAGAAGGATGCAGAAGGAGGTTGTGCAGGGGCTGGGCAAGAACAACTGCAGCATTTCACACTGACCAATGAGTTCATGTACCACCGGTTTTATTGGAAAAAACCGGACCCAATCAGAATTCCTACAGTTTTTCCCATGGGTTGAATGCACTAGGGTTCATACAATTTTTGGCAAAGCACTCATCACAAATACAGGGGCGTGGAACTAAATATTTGCTGCACACAAGTGTATGCATGCATGCAATGGACAATCACAAACTTCTTGTCACGGAGCCATTTGGGGGCATATGTGTACACAATGCACAGCAACACCAAACCGTCTTGGATTCTCTACCGTCTCTGCGTCAACAGAGGCTCTGGTTACCACGACTCAAGAGCAAAGCAAACGAGGCACATGCAAAAGAGCCAAGTGGCCTGAGCGAAAGCTTTCGAAAAAAAAATAGACACTCAGAAAATGAGCAAGGGGTCAGCAATGTCAACAGAACACAATTTGTGTGACAGTCCTCCCTGTGGTGCATCAGATGCTGTTGGCAATGCAATTGCTGGGTCTCCGAATTGCAACAATGCGCTACAAAGGACTGTGATGCCTCCTCTTTTCTCCGCCCAATACGGTCCAAGAGACCCTTCCCAGGATGCCTTTAGTCTGCTCAAGTACATGCCTTGGAAAGGGAACTTGTGCAAATCGAAGGTAGCCTGGGCCGTCACCTCACGAACAAGGTCGTCAAGCAACCTTGCCGCAGCAGTTGCAATCGAAGTCCCAACAATTCCCAATGGAACTTGCCTTGGCTCCACTCAAACATGGCTTGTAGATAAGGGTGTTGGGAGGCATCTTCAGTGGTACTGTGCGTGGCTCCCTCAAACCTGCTGCAATCTCACGCTTCAACTGCATCCACAGTTCCTTTGCGGTGCTGCTCTTCGTATGCCAAAGCCTGAAGCGTTGTAGTACAGCACGCATTGACCCTTGATCCCAATCCTTGGTGTCGTTGATTGCTTCAACACCTTTTTCGTTGACCTCGCAAGCCGCCAGAATGTCTTGAGACGCAAATCCGAAGGCACCCCCAAGCATCAAATCAAGAAAAAAAAATGTAAACCCCAGATTGTCACACGACTAAGAGCACCACGCAATCCGCCGTCGGAGAAAGTAGTGGAGAATCTGTTGTCCATGGTACAGCAAAAGTGACATGGGCAAAGTTTATTGATATTTGCAAGGAGAAGAGCATTGGTGCGTACCGCGGTAGAGTCACCAAGCTGAAAGCGGAATTGGTGAACAACGTAGATGGGGTACATTTGTCGACAAGAAAGGTGCAGCTTGACTCCACCCAATTACCACCCACATTCCACCCAATTAGCAAACCGAGACAGATTGCATCTACCTGGTGATTACCCACGTTACCTGGTGCGTTTATTGACAGGGCGAAGGTTGATGCGTATGAGCTGCTCGGTTGTGTGAGCATTTGCCTAACTTTGCCCTTTACACGCCAACCCCATCGCTTGGATTCGATAATGCGGGTTGGGCAGTACATTGGGAAGGAGAATCCCAATCATTTGCACCTACACATAGACCGTTGGGACTCGTAGAAGTCTTAAAGGCAGCAAGGGATGGCGAACTGGATGGACATCGTTACCGCATTGTACATTACCCCGATTGGGGTTGTTTGGGAGAGCTACCTACATTCCCACCCCTCTGGCGGACTACTTCCAGATCTTTGAGTCGGACCTTGATGTGGGGTACGATGTGTCACATTGTACAAAGGAGGTTGTGGTCAATATAGGCTTACATGGCATAGATCTTTGGTTACAAGACCAAGATGCCAAGCACCCGGGCTAGTGCCCGCGGGAATGATACAAGAATTCAGAGCGATATGCAAGAAGCACACCAAAGAGTCGCCGTATGTGCCACCACTAGAGCGTGGGCCGGGCAGCCATCCAAATCGATGGAAGCCGCGATGTTTTGTCATTCGAGATTTGTTGAGACTCCCCCGTTTCCCCCTTCCCGCCCCACGTGTCCCACGCTGGGTGTGGCGGGCCGTCCCGTCCGGGTGTCCCTTACCCTCGCTCGCTGGTACACCATTCCACGCGGTCTGTGCGTTCCGCGAGCTCGGTCCGGTTGCCCTTCTGCTATTCCCCGCGTGTCCTTTGTGTGTGTGTGCGCTCGCGCTCCCGCGGCCTCCGCTTCCCCCCCCCTCCTCCCCCGATTGGTCTGGCGCGCGCACCTCGCGCGGTCCCGGCACTGGGCGCTGGTAGGGCCGTTTCACGCGGTCTGTGCCCCTCCACGTGTCCTGCCCCGGTCCCGTGCTCCGTTTGGCGTGCTTGGGGGGGGGGCGGCCCGGTCCCGATGCCCCCCTACCTGGCTTGGGGTTGTGCGCTCCCCCTGGGGTGGGTTTGCGCGTCCGGGGCGTTCCCGTCCTGGGGGGTGGGGTGGGGGGGGGGGGGGCGGCCTGTGCGCCGTGCCCCCCGTTTGTGCGGCCGGGGGGGCCAGTGGGGCGGGGGGTCGCTCTCCCTGGTTCCGTCCCTCTGCCTTCCCTGGGCAGGCAACAAAGCAGGTGTCACTGGCGTTGTTCTGGTCATGGAGGGCGCGGCCCCCATACCACTCCGGTTCGTGCTCGCTTGCCGTCTCTGGGCGCGGTCCGTGTGGCGTCCCGGCGCGTTGGCGCAGGTTCGCTTGTTCTCCGCGGTTCCTGTGGGAGCAGGCGGCCGGGGCGGGGGGGCGGGCCTTGCTCCGGCCCCCCTCTTGGGCGCCGCGGTCCTGCCAGGGGGGAGGGGGAACCATCCCCTCTGCCTCAGGGGGTGGGGGCCGGCGCCCCCGCGGCTTGCGGGCCGGTGGGGGGGGGGGGTCGCGCCGCGGCCCCCCTGCTCTCCCTCTGGGGGGCGGCCTGCGGCTCCCCACTCTGCCGCCCTCTCGTCGCCGGCGCATTCCCCCCCCCGGCGTGCGCGTTCGGTCGGGGTCGCGGGGCCGCCCCGTGCACCTGGTGCAGCCTGCCTGGCGGGGGGGGGGGGTGGCGGCCAGTGAACCGCCCCCCCGGGGGCTCCGACAGACCCAACCCGTCCCTCTGCCCTCCCCGAGTGGGCAACATTGCGGGTGTCACTAGCGATGCTCTGGCATCTGGGGCGCGGCCCCCATACTGTTCCGGTTCGTCGTCACGTGCCGCCCCCGGGCATGGTCCCTGCGTCGCCCCGGCGTGCTGGTGCGGGCTAGCCCGTCGGCCGCGACCCCCGCAGGAGCAGGCGGGGGGGGGGCGCCGGGGCGCGCGGCGTGCGGGTCCAGCTGCGCCCCCCCCTGGGCGTCGCGGTCCCTTCTGGGGGAGGGGAGACGTCCCCTCGGCTCCGGGGGGGCAGGGGGGCCGGCGCTCCTGCGGCTCGCAGGCCGGGGGGGGAGCCGGGGGGGGGGGAGGGGGGGCTGCCTTGCTGCACCCCCACCTAGGATTTTATGAGGTACCGGAATCCCGTATGTGAACCGTCCCAAAACTGCCGCGATCGCGATTTACGGCCCGCCGCAACCCAATTTTGCCGAGGTTTTGGTGATTTGTGCCAAATCTGTGCGCATCTGTCCCGATTTAGATAGCGCAATCGGTAAAATACGACGTTATCTAGTTGCTGTATTCAAATCACGTCGATTGCATTACCGGATGTCCAGATGAACCCAAAATACGACCATTTTTGCCCATTTTTGCCACTTTCGGGCCATAAACGGTCATTTCGATGATGTCCTTGTGGTGTCACGAGATTTCAAATGGATCAAGTTTGTCCCTAGTGCCCCGTGAGGCTAGGCAAGCAATAATTTGTGCCCGTGCCTGCCCTTTACCCAAGATAATAATCCGGAGGGTGCCAAAAAACGCCCAAAACAGCTATATTTCCAGTTTTGAACACATAAATGTTGATTAAAGTGATACGGCCGTGCTTTCATGTGATTTCAAATTGATCACGTTTGTCGGCTGTGCTACGTGAGGCTTGGCAAGCAACAATTTGTGACCGTGCATGCCCTTTATTCAAGGTTATGGCCCAAAGGGTGCCAAAAAAGGCCCCAAACAGCTATATTTGCACTTTTGAACACAATAATGTTGATTAAAGTGATACGGTTGCGCTTTTGTGTGATTTCAAATTGATGAAATGTGTCCCTAGTGCTAGGTGAGGCTTGGCAAGCAACAATTTGTGCCCGTGCATGCCCTTTACTCAATGTTGCGGTCCGGATGGTGCCAAAAAACACCCAAAACAGCTATATTTGCACTTTTGAACACACAAATATTGATTAAAGTGATACGGTCGCGCTTTCGTGTGACTTCAAGTTGATGAAATGTGTTTCGAGTACTAGGTGAGGCTTGGCAAGCAACAATTTGTGACCCTGCATGCTCTTTACTCAAGGTTAGGGCCCGGAGGGTGCCAAAAAAGGCCCAAAACAGCTACATTTGCACTTTTGAACACATAAATGTTGATTAAAGTGCTATCGCTGCCCGTGTGTGTGATTTCAAGTTGTTCAAGTTGGTCACTAGTGCTAGGTGAGGCTAGACAATGAACAATTTGTGCCCGTGCATGCTCTTTACTCAAGAATATGAACCGGAGGGTGCAAAGAAAGGCTCAAAACAACTGTATTTGCACACAAGCCATCATTAGATTTGCAAATGCTGTAATGGTCAGAGCCACACTCCCTTGGCACTGCCTGTCAGAAAAAACAAAAAGAAATCCCCCTTGTAGGTGAGCACATACAAGCTGCGTTTATATGGGTTGTAAGGTGTGTCCGTCTCCCTTAAATGACCCACCAAGGGGTAACAAAACGCCCCAATAGTAACAACTTGCTGGGCCGCTGTGTGTTTCGGGTCCACATGATCTACGAGGTCTCTGAGTGTGTATTTCTGACACTGTGCTGCCTCTGATAGGAAGCACGCGTCTGCAATAGGCATGATGGTATCATCTTCACTAAGAAGACATGCCGTCGGTATGCAAAGGAACCACTGAAAATTGTTACCCTTTCCATGCATTGACACACTGCACCAAACAGAAGCAAGCAACAAATGAGTTCTGAGTTTTGCAATAGGCATGATTGTATTATCTTCACTAAGGAGACATGCCGTCGGCGTGCAAAGGAACCACTGAAAATTGTTACCCTTCCCATGCATTGACACAGTGCACCAAACAAAAGCAAGCACAAATGAGTTCAAAGATCAAGATATTGTGGCATGTGCATACGTACCTAGGTAGAGTTAGCAGTTCATGGGCACCAGCCGTGCCTCCGCCCAAAATGCTAGCTTCAAGGCTTAAACCTCGAGAAGCACTTGCAATGCAATAGGACATTTCCAACGGGGTTTACTCCGCCGCATGCTAACCACGCCCTTGACGTCCTGGTGAGTGTGTTCACCACCTTCGCTTGACAGCACCTAGGGAGCGTACAGAAGGTATAAGAGGTATAATGTATAATAGGTTGCGTATTGCCGCAACGGGGGGACGGGGTCTACAATTATGCTAACAACCTGTAGATTGCCGTGCTTCAACAAGCGTGCTTGATAATGAGCCAAGAAATAATGGCATTGCACCGTCAACCGCTCTTCCGGAAGATGCAATACCGAGAGTAGCTCGTCCAATCGCCGGTAATCACGGTCTCGTGCCTTGACACTTTTTGGTGCCGTGGCCCTATTTGGTCCACTGCCACACTGCAAGGGGGCAGTGTGCAGTTGGCCATTAACTGTAGGGCAAGTCTCCTCAGTTCACCTAGGTAGAACTGTAGTGGCTCCTGCTGAACGGACCTACGTTGCGGAGTGACGGAGGTAACCTCCAGCCCATCAGCCTGTTTTGGCAGTAGTTCATAGACCTCTTGCCAAAACACGGGGTTTGACACGACACCAGGGACCGGCCCGAGCACCCAGAACCGGCCGCGAGCGCCGCGCACACACGGCCAGGGCACTGCACCCGCCATGGCAGTAGTGGCGCACTGGGCCACACCCCAACCCCAAGGCTAGGCAGCCACTGCGCCAGCCCAAGGGAGTCCCACTGGCGACAAGCCAGTAGCATGGACCCGGCAGCGCCGGCGCCCCGGGCGACCACGCATTAGGGGGGCGACACAGTGGGTAAGCGCCCGCAGCCACGGCTGCGAATTGATGCACTGACCGGGGAGTGGCAAAAAGGGGAAGCCGGGGAGGGACGGGGCTCCGAGCCCTGTGAGCCCGGGGGACTCCGCCATCAGGCAGGAGGTGTGTCTTGGAGGGCCCCCCACTAGGACCCGGTGGGGAGGATATCACCTGGCCCGACCAGGTGGCCCCCCGGGGCCGAAAGGCGTCTAGTACCCGCAAAATCAAAACTCAAACCTCAAACCTCTTGCCACGAACTCATCTTTCTCGAACTTCCCGGTCATCAACTCCCAGTCGTCACGACGTCGGGACTTGGCCTGGGCTCGCTCCTTTCGAGCGCCACTCGGTCATGCATACCCATCCGCATGTAGGCGACAACCCAATTGATCTCCAAGTGAGAGAGTACATCAACACTCTCCGTAGGGTCACTCTTTTCTTCAAGCATGACCCTCATCGGCACAGCCTCTACCGTCCTGATGAACGCTTCATCACCAGTGGGTTGGCACTGTGAACCATCAACCATGAAAGCCCTGGTAACCCATGCTTGTCCCACGGCGGGCATTGGTATACCCTTGGCGTCGATGAAAAACTGCTCCTCAGGTCCAAATTGCATCTCGCTGAGGGTGATGGAGTCCAAAGTCGGTTCAAGATCCTCCAACGGACATGGGCTGGATCCTATGCCCGTCAAGACCAGGATACCCAGTGCTCTATACGCAATACTGTTGTTCACCGTACGTCTGGTGTCTTCTCAAGCACCATGCCAGTACCACCTAGGATTTTATGGGGTCCAAAAATCCCAAAACCAGCGACGGGCAAAAATATTACTTTTTTTGTCAAATTGTACCATAAAGAGCTAATTTTCCGGAGTTTGCCCCCCCCCCCCCCCACACCCTCCAAATTGGAAAATTTCCAGCCCCTAGATCGACAATGCAGGCTTGATTCCATCTAAAATCGGCCGTATGCAATATGGGTATGGGCCCTACTCCTTCGATCCCCAATTGTTTGACCACGCAGAGTCCCCCTTGTGCCAATGCCTCGTACACTTCCTTAGCTGCGGGGCGTGCCGGGAAGCAACTACGTCCGTCTCCGGTTTTTCGCCTCCAAGTTGTTGAACCATGTGACTGTACACGTGTCGCGCCATGCAGTATTTCATGAGATGACCTCCGCGATCCTCATTGAACTTGGTACTCACGGTCTTGACCGCCGGCACCATTCTTTCCTCCTCCTCTCCGTCCGCTGAGATAATCCTGGGGCATGGTTCGTAGATCGCCAAGTGAGATGCTCCTTGTCCTCTGCAACCAACTTTGCACGGTGAGGAAGAGCTCCAATGGCGTTGCTCACCATAAAATTGTACCCGATAATAATATCCCAATCAGAAATATCTGCGGCATAAAAATTCCTGGAAAGTACGATCCGCTTCAACAAATCAGGTCGGTTGAGGCGATTATGTTTCCAAAATTCCATGCCGATAGTGGCTTGATGGGTACTCCCATCCATAATTTTGCCATTAGCGACCTTCAAGCGCACCGGTTTTTTGCTGGGCTTCAGAAATTCTTCCGAGAATAATCCCTTCCGAATCAAGCCCACTTGGGCACCCGTATCCACCAATACATCCGCAATCACCTCTTTCTTTCCACACCGTACTTGCACTTTCAAGTGCAACTGCCATTCGTCTCGATGTGGAGTATGGACAACTCTCACGGCATGCGATCCTAGTACGCCTGGGTGCATCAATACTTCGAGTGTATGATCCCGGATCGTGTAGATCCTGGGCTGGTCACGCCCATCCAGGGGGCTCTGCGTGGTCTCTCCATCATTTGTTTGTGTGCGACCAAAATCCATATGTACTTTCCTTGGAAGGGTCTTCCATGGGCTGGGACTCACAAAGCTCAGCTTACTTGGCTCTTCCGGAGCCCTCTTGGGCACCATGGATACCTTCCTTTCTTCAATTGTGCTGATTTGTGGCAGAGAGACCTCCGGTGTCCCATCCCCGTGGGGGCTTCTCTAGGTCCGGTTTACCCCAGCACCATCCTGCTGCGAATCACCTGGGCCTTGACTTCCCATTCGTTCTTTGAATTTTTTCAAGTCCTCCGTGGCCTTCATTAGTGACTCGGCAACCTCACCAATTCGCCGAATCCACCGATTGCCACCGTGGCTTGACCCCCCATGTCGACCTCCATCAGGTTGTCTCTTTTTCCATTCGTCAATCCGCTTCTCCTTGGTAACTTTTTCGGGTTGGTCTTGGAAGTATGCCCGCTTGTCCTCCTCGTACACCTTGCACGTTTTGTGGTCGTGCTTATGGGATCGCCCTTTCCCATAGCAGACCCAGCACCGACCATGTTCCCGCCGGTACTCCGTAAAGCTCAACGGGGGATTTCCAATTCTCCGCATCTCCTTTCCTTGACGGGGTGGTTTTTTCCACCACTTGGCCTCGCCATGACCATATGCTTTCGTGTTGTGGGCCATGAGCACGAAGAAATGTGCATCTTCATGATGTTCCCGAGTCATGTACTCCCCGCCGGACGACGTCTTTGTTTGTAGATGCAGTTTAAGAGGGCAATGGGACGGTAGATTGAGGGGGAGAAGGGGTCACCCTTCTTGAAAAGTAAAGGGATTTTTGCACTTAGCCAATGCGGCGGTAGCGGCGAATGAAGGAAGCGGTTTAAAATTCAGTGGAAAAAATGTTGGATGGGTTCTAGACACAGGGCCAGGATGTAGTTGTTTGTTTTGTCCGGACCCCCGGCTTTTGATGGCTTGCTGTGCTTTAGGTGGCTCTGAAGCTCCTGCCAGGACACAGATGGTATGTGGTTGTTTTTGGCAGAAACAGCGCATGTGGGGGAGTGGGACAGGACTTCGTCAACGAAGTCCACGGGGGGGGTATAATCCGGATGTCCACCAAGATGAAGCAGGGTGTCCCCAAAACCTTTGCTACTTCAGCTGGGTCACTTAGGAGCTCCTGGGTATTTGGATCTCTGACGACAAGGGGTTCCAGGTCTTTAGGGCACAAAGTGCGTGCTTTTCATCTGGACTCCCCGGACCAGACTACTGTGAAGCTTCCTTTTCGCTTTGGTTTCGTCTGAGGAACCTAAAGTGTTTACCACGGACTGGACTTCAGCAATGTGCTCAGGAAATGCCTGGGACGAAGAAGGCAGGGGTGAGTGTAGTAGTTTCCTGAGCTTGACATAGCCCTCTTGGTCCTTGCGCTGTGGTTTCGAACGCGTGATTTTGTGGAACGCCAATCCAGCCTGCATAAGGAGAGAATCAGTGGCAGTGATGATATCATCCAATTGGGCACTGGCAGGGACATCTTGGAGGTCCTGCCACCAGTCGGGGCTTCGCTGTACACTTTTGGTGAACTGTTGTTTTTCGTCATTCGAAAGCTTCCAGAAAATGCAAGGGGGGAGTGGGGGCTGAGACAGAAGAAGTGGAGAGGGGCACTGGAAAACAGCAGCCACTGGGTGGTGGTCAGAAATGGTGTAGTCCGTAAGGACCGATGCATCCAGGACGGGAAAGTGCGACATCAGGCGGGGGGACGCAAAGATGTAGTCCAGCCTTGCTTCGCCATCCCAGCGGTCGCTGGCGTATCGGGTATACTGACGAAGGAAGGGGTGTTCTGACCTATAGCTGTCCACTAGTCTGAACGGGAGGTATTCCACTTCCTCGGTAAGCCAGTGCCAATCATGCAGATCGACTAAGCTGTGCTGATCGAGCTCAAAGTCTAGCACGCAGTTGAAATACCCTCCCAGGATGTGATTTGGATACTTGTTGCAATAGGAGGCAAGGACCCGCTCTATGGTGTCTCCATACGGAGCCGGGGGTCCTGTACGCACTGGGGGGGAGTAATTGGAGAAGACATGCAGGGGGGTAGCTTCCGGCAGAGATATTTTGGCTCCACATATAAGGCCGTCGTTGTCCCTGGGTGAGATACAGCTAGTATACCTCACGATCCGTGGGCCTGCGATGACGGATACGCCGTGTTTGTCTCCTCAAACATTAGAGAAGACTTTGGCGCGGTCATTCCCGACAGCCTAGCGCTGTGGGAGGAGAGGGGGAGAGTTTGGTTCGTGTAGCAGTATGACGTCATACCCCTCAATCAGGAAATGCAAAATCGACGCGGGCATGTTCTGGCTTTTCGCCGTGTTGAAGGACAAAACAAGAATAGTTGGGAACGAAGGTAGAGAAGGGGGGGGGTGGCGTACGTGTCTTGGCTTGAGGGCCTTGTGCACTCGGGGCGGGGGGGTGAGAAGGAAGGTGGCCGAATGGAAGAGTAGCGGGCTGCCAAGCGGGAATCTGGTGTCTGAGGCGTTGTTATGTAAGAAGGGTCCTCGTAACTTAGAGTGGGGTTGGCGTTCCACTGTTCAAGGGTGGAAATTCGTGACTGGAATGCTTGTACGTATGCCTTGGGAGAGTTGTGCACAGCCGCGTCACAGGCACTGCGGAGAGAAGGATGTATTGCCAGGTCTGTGGAGACACTTGTGTCTGGGACCAATGCATTGGGGCTGACGTGTGTATGCCCCACAGAGAGAACCTCCGCGACGCGGGAGACGGTGGCGGTGACGGGGGCGCCGTGTACGCCCAAACGGGCGAGGACCTCCTGGCACCGTCTCATGTTACTTCGACTGTGGTGGCACTGATGGGTGGGAGGGTGGCAGGAAGAATATGGGGACGGGGAGCATTCGGCAGGTTCATCAGGGTTCCCCGCGAGGGGAGAATAGAATAGTTCAACACACGGGTAAGGCAGACCGGCCCCATCGGGGCATACCTGTCGTTCACAGGGGTTAAGGAATTCATGCTACGCACAGGGAGAGTGGCAGAGCAATGGCGGTACCATGCCTGAGAACATATGAAAATAGTGACGGGGAGTACCCGTAACATCGAAATGCGAATCACGTCTCGTGTGCTTGGACGGATGGCGCCGAGTGCGGGGTCATTAATTCGATTGACGTTGCCCGGGGTCAGGGGGCTGTGAGAATGTCGCAGGGGGGTCTAGACACCCTGGAGTCTCAGGGAAATGCGCCTCTTCTCTACTGTGTTGTAGTCGCGGCCAGGGATCTGGTGCTTCCACTTGTCACGGGCTTCCCCAAAAATGAGGAGCAGGCTGCGCCGTTGTAGGAAGACTCTTTGAGTTTTCTTAAAAAGGTTGGATCCAGGGAGGCGTCGTTGTTCGAAAATCATTTCCGTACCTGACCCAAAGGAACCGTCCAGGACATAGGGGCCCAATTGTGGGATGACTACGTCGCTCCTCAGGCAGCTGCCGGGCTCGTACCTTGCGACGGACCACATGTTAGGGCACGAGGAGGGAGAGGGCAGGACCTGGGCGCAAGCAGGGAATGCCCGTAGCCCAAGCGCTTGGATAAACTAAGGAGGGGTAGGTTCAAAAGGTTCAACTTCCTTTGATTCCGGATTGTACCTGAATCTGAAATGAAGCATGGTGCGGTGCCCTTCGGACAACCAGAAGTGATCTTCATTTTTCCTGAAAGACATCACCAGGGACTCCTCGTGCTCTGAGAAAAATTTGTTAGCTATGAAGGCTCCTGGTATTTCCAGAATGGGGTCAAAAATTTTCGCCGTTTGTAGGTGAAGCTGCGCAACCTTTTCCGTGAGTGAGGGGGGCTTGCTTGTGGACAAATAGTGGTCCCTCGCGAGACCCAGCCGCTCTGCGCTGCCATAGGCGGACGCCGCCTCGATGACATGTGAGAGGAAGTTTTGGGCTTCCGGAACTAAGGGGATGGTGGGCCCCAGGAGTTTGTCGCACGTTGCCGTGTCGGGACATTCTGGGTGAAACACTAGTTGTGATATCGTGAAGTCCTCCGCTAAGAGCGCTGACTATTTATGAACGTACTTCACACGGTAGACCCGTACCTTGGCCATGGCTGCGCTGAACAAAGAAATGTGCCGGATTTTCCCTAGCAGGGAGACTCCGAACATTACGTCAACGTCCGGCGTGGACGATGGAGCGTGAAGTTCAACGAGTTCTGGATCCGGGGGCTCGGGGAGGGGGTTAAAGCAAGCTTTCAATCGGGAATGTGGGGGAGCGACGTCCATGTGCACACTCTGAGGGGAAAGGGATAGATCCATTCTTTGTCCCGGGTGTTTGGAGCGCCATGAGGAGAACCCACCCCAAGAAATGATGGCCTCCGTTGTGCCCCGATACGTGACCAGGTTGTTCTCTTGAAAGAGCATGTAGCTCATTGAGGTGAGAGAGTCTCGTTGAGGGAGCAAGGGTATGTTGTGGTAGTTCATGCACACGTAAAACTCTTGATATGTTCTAGGGATAGCCCATAGGATACCGCACCGTCGGGCGGCTTCACTAGTCAGGAGGGATTTCCACACATCAATTTGTTTGAAGTCTGGTGTTGCTTTTTTGTATGCTTTGGAACGGACAATTTTGAAAGTCGTGTCCTTTCCTAAATCGGAACCGCGAATGCAAAAGACCTTGCCAAGTGTCCACAAGGGGTGTTGCAAGATTATTGAGAGAAGCCTTTCGGCGAGACGGGTTGGAATTGTGTAGTTGAAACGGAACATTAGTTCGGAGGATGATTGTAGAGGTTGGAAGTGTTTCATCCTGAAAGAAAGCATTTTTTGAGTTGACCGAAATGTGATCATTTTCAAAATGGAAAAGGCGGTTAATGAGAATAAAGAAGTCCCGGGCGTTACCACGGCGCCGTCTATACTCCCCTCGTTCTTGCTTGGATTTTTTTGATAGCTCTTTTGGAGAAGGGACGGTGAAGTTTGGGAGCAATTGCCGTGCAATTTCAAATTGTAGCGTAGTGCGCACCGCGGCTACTTGAACGGAGCCGTCCACCTTGTTGATAGCCCACTGTAGGGAAGTGTGAGGGTGCATGATGTCGCCGTAGCGGATGTCTGCATGGTGCTTGTGGCGAGTGGAGAGTTGAAGGTGAAAGTATGGATAGTGAGGAGCGTCAAGCAAATTGAGTTGCACGGAGCCGTCGGGATTGGGGGAGGGGTTGTATGTGTTGGCGTCCGAAAGCCGGTCTACTCCACACACCCAAGGGGCAAGGGAGATCATGCCGGGGTTCAAGGGGTTCATTAAATTTGTCTCCGCCGAATGGTTGTCTTCCGTTCCCGGGACAATGAAGGAATCTTCATACACAATACCGGAATCAAAGGCTTCTTGCAAAGCTTCGTGGATGGCATGGGCCCACTCGGTCCATGTGTTGCCGCATTTGTATTTGGTGTTGTAGTAATCTTGTGGTCGTGGAAAAATGTAGAATTTTGGATGGTGATGTAAGATGTCCTTGAGGTACCGAAAGTTGTCATGTCCGATTGTTGAGTAGGCATTGTTGCCAGAGCAATCAATGCCGTGGAAAAAAGAGCATAAATCGCTCGCGCAAAGATCTATTGTTGGGCGAACTTGGTTGTAGATGATTTGCTTGTGGAATCCTTTTAACACAAGTTTATTGGTATCAATTCCTAGAGTGTCATGGGCACAGGTTTCTCCCCAAAGCGCTTGTTGATCATGAACATTGATGTCCCCTTTATGCTTTACCAAGAATTTTGCAAAGACTCCATCCGGGTTAAGGGAAGGGTTGAAGAAGGGCCTTTCGGCATTACCATTCTCTTCATCGGAAGTAGGGTCTTCCCCTTCTTTGGTCTTTTCGTGTGTTCCATCGGGAGACAGAATAATGCTTGGCGTAGATTGCTCTTTACGTGGGGCCAAGAGCGAGTTGTAGGACTCATCCTTGTTTATTTTCCTCGTGTTGTCGTCGGAAGTAACGGTGTTGTCCATTGCGTCCATTGCATTGTCCCTATCCTTCGAGCAGCGAAGGCTACGGCGCCAATAGGACTGGACACGTATGCGATTGAGTGACTGTTGGAAAAAAGAAAATCATTCCCCTGCCCTCCATGATTACAATGGACATTACAACGAATGTTACCGATGTTTAATTGACAGTCACAAGTGGCAGCCTTGAAAGGGAATGTCAATGGCGGAGTAGCCGCACCTGCTCACTTTTTCGATCCGTTGGGTGGTTTGCGTGCGCGAGGCCTCGCGCACTGATTGTCCCCGTTTGACAATGTTGTGCACCGTCTAATACGTGACCAACGCTATGTCTGCAGACACGTACACCACAAAAATCAAATGTGTTTGTCAGTATGGTACTGCACCTGCAGTCTTACCAGGCGAGGCCTTCCGCACTCACGACGCCGAATTTTGTATTTTCTTTGTACTGTAGCGTACACGTGTTGTACCCAACATGGGAAGTCTACCTGTCATATACTTCCAATGCTCCTCTGTCAGTACAATGTGAGTTTGAATGATGTACTGAGTCGCAAAGTGATGGAATGCAGTAACACAGTCACGGAGAAGATGTTGACTCCGTGAGTATCTGCTAATGGGTACGGGCCCGAATCCCGCAACATATAAAAAAGACAAACAACCAGGATCATGCAATGGACGGCGAAAGTGAGGACTCAGGGCAAATACCAGGGCGGGCTAAGTGGCAAACTTGCAGTGGGCATGACTCCTTTGTCCAGCCGCTACCCTAAAGTTGTTCTGCGACGGCTTCCGGTTTCGGAAGTTAAGCCTAATTTGAAGCTCTCCGTACTAAGGTGGGAGACCACCTAACGATGTACTGAGTCGCAAAGTGATGGAATGCAGACCTCCCAAAGCCGTGCACTTCAATCTACCTCGAGTCTTTACTGTTTGTATGGTTCCATATCAAACTCTACCTCGAAAAATATTGAGTGCGCGAGGCCTCGCGCCCTCAACGCACCATAAAATATAAAAACCTGCCCATTTTGGAACAATGCGTTGCATGATGCCAAGAAAAGAATTTACATCATATTGCCCAAAAACACCATAATCAAATATCCCAAAAAAAAAGTTCTTTTGCTGTGTTGTAACCCGGTCCCTTTCCGCGTGTTTGATGCGCGAAATAGGGTGCAGTTTGTGTGGGCGAAGACCAAATCCCTTCCGAAGGTTGACCACTTCATCAGTGATCCCAACCCTTTTGAGTCGTTAAGATGCACAACAGACAACAACAAAAGGGGTACGAAAGAAGCAGAGTTTTTGTTATGCCAACCTGCCATTTATTCGCATGTTGAAAGCCATGGTCAAGAAAGCTCTTGACCAGGCGCACGTGCCCGCTGTCTCACACAACTAGACGGCGAGCAGTGTGCACCATGACAGGAGAGCAATCTTGGACTTCCGGGCTGTCAAGCAATTGCTCCTACTTGCCGACCCGATTAATACTAAAATAATTAATGAATATCAAAATTAAGATTAAAATTAAATACTTGATAATAAAGATGTCCCAACGAACCTTGTGCGGAAAATGGAGTGGCGAAGTATGATAAGTTTGATCCAAGGGAAGGTTCACAAGCTACCAAATCCCAACTCAGGTCTGTCACCGTCAATTTTCTGCAAAACCGAGGGAAGGGGTGGAGTCTCGAAGACTTTAAAGACAACAAGACAAAAGTAGGACCTACGATCGTTGAGAACATGGACCCTCAACTAGCTCTACCTATTCCCTGTGCCTTCGAGCCTGGATCTTGCAACTAAAACGAAAGGTACGTCTAGTGTTTAGGACTTTGGTTAGGACATTCCTGTCTCAACAACCGTGAAAACATGAATGAAAACCTTTGCCCATCCCACATTTGCACTCAACACAATGAACAAAAAACTTAATATGAACAGAAATGCACTGCCGTGAATACTCTCCACCTATTGAAAGCTTGGAAAAGGTCTTTGGGTGATTGAGTAGGTGCAGAGAAGGCATTTCTAGTCATTGATTATTTTTTCAAAGTCGGCCAAGTTGTTGCAGTGCAAGCGCATTACAATGTGAAAAGCTACAATATCCTTTTCTACATTGCTCTACCACCATGGCTACATACAATCGCTCCCGAAACCCCATTTTCTCCAAGCCTCCTTTCCTTGCTCATCCTTGCCAACCTTTCGAAAAACAAATTAAAAACGACACCGGTCGGGCCATGTGCTATTTACCGGGCCACCAAACAGTAAATACAGAAACAAAACCTTTGCTATTGTGTACCCATATTAGGCTTGCAGCCGCGACATGCGTTGACTTTTGTGTTTTGTATAGTTGACAAAGCTAGGGTCAATCAAATTTTGTGCTTAAGGTAAAGGGACCGGTTCATCTGCGGTGACCAGTTCAGCCCACCCTGGGGATCATCAGGGCAGGGTGGGGATGAATACGACAACCCCTGGGGATAAAAAGGGCAAACCCTAAAAAATTTAAAACTCTCAAAAAAAGGGACACCTGTTTTCCTTTACAAAACGTGTAATATTTTTGTATTTGTAAAAGGTTGCACTCTTTTCTTTTGTAAAACCATATAGTGGGTTACGTTTCTTAAAACCGTGCAAGGTGTTTTCTTCGCGCAAAAAGTTGATGACTCTTGTGTTGTAAAAGCAAGCAATGTTTGTTTTTGTTTTTTAGAACCGTGTACTATTTCTATCTCTTGCAAAAGGTTGATGTTCCGTTTTTTGTATAACCATGAAAGGTTTTGATATTTTTGAAAACCTTGTAATGTTTCCTTATGCAGCTGGTTGCAGTCTCCTTTTTCGTACAACCATACAACGTTCAATTTTTTGTAAAACCATGCAACATTTAATTTTTGTAAAACCATGCAATGTTTGTTTTTTGTGCAAAAGGTTGCAGTCTTCTGTTTTGGAAAACCATGCAACGTTTTTTTTTTCGCAACACAGTGTACTGTTTTGTTTCTTGCAAAAGGGATATGTCTCCCATTTGGTAAAACCATGCAAGGTGTTTGTTTTTTTAAAACCGTGCAATGTTTTTTTCTTACAAAGGGTTGCAGTATTCCCTTTTGTAAAACCATGCAATGCTTGATTTCCAAAATTGAGGAATGTTTTTTTTCTTTGGCAAACCGTGGCAACTTTCTGCTTTCCGAACTATGCACTGTCTCCCTAGCACACTTGCACAGGGCCAGCATGGTGACAGCTTCTGAATGCTTCCATGCACCTGTTGTAAAGATACTTAAAGCAATGAGAAAGCTTATGAACACCAACGTGTACCTGGCTGAAACTGTATGGCTTTGCACTATTGACGACTGCGCCTAAAAGCACAATCATTCTAAGTGTGCCACTGTGTCCCATGACATATATACTCCATAGGTCATGTAAAAAAGATACACAATCTAATAGCCATGCCATGCATGGCACAGTGGTATGAGGGAAGGAGAGGACATTAGACGCACAGTTTTACTCTGAGTCGATGTCCATGGACGAACCACTGTCATGCGTCAGGTAGCACGCGAATGCGGAGGCATTAGCTTCGTAGTCGCTGGATGTGTCGCTGTCCGTCACTTGACGCTTGGTAGCACACCCAAACCGTTCATCACACTGACAGGCAGGCTTTTCATTTCGTGACCCTCCGGCGAAGGCGTTTGTGTGGGCGCGTCTCAGGCTGCTATTGGTGTGCGGTGCAGCGGATGCTTCGGCAGATGTGCGTGTTCGTTTAGCAACGGGCTCCTTTTGCCGTGCCTGAGCGTGTGTGCCTCTGTGTCTTGCTTGCCTGAAAGATTTGTGGCGCGCCTTGGCTTCCTCTTGCTGATCACGTTCTTGCTGCGCAGCCTGCGCGGCTGCAAGGAAGCTGGTCTTCGTGACCCATCCGCCAAGGCGCAGCGTCGTTGCATCATCCTTTGTTTCCATGGTGATGGTCCGTGCGGTTGCTTGGGATCCCATTTCTCTGGTGGTAACCGGGGAGTCTTGGGATGCAGAGGACTCTTGAGATGCGGGAGAGATGTCACTTGGAGGTACAATACGGGAAGCCAGCTGCGCAAGAAGCTCCAAGGACTTGGCATCTGCCTCCTCTTGTTTAGGGCGTAGACGTTCCTCAGGGGCGTGGCGTAAGAAGGTCTCCACGCTGTGCCGTACAAGGCCTGTAACGCGGAACGCTGTACGGACCTTCTCACCGGTGCATGTTTGATACCACGCCTGCTCAACGAAGGAAACGAATCTGGCCACACCCAGGCTCCTCCCAAGGTTGCTCTTGATGAAGTTGTCCTGCAGCTGCCGGTACCGGCACTTGACACCACCAAAGAGGCACGGTCAAGAGGTTGGATTATGTCTGTAGCATGACTTGGGAAGAGGACAACGGAAACACCAACCTTCTTGCACACAGTCAGACCTCTCACTCCAAGATGTGTCGTTGAGCCGTCCAAGAACAGCACGATCTTGTTGTAGGGATTATAGAGCGGATTCAATCTCGGAACCAGGACTTGCTCCACCCATTCAACAAATATCTCACTACTGGACCACCCAGTTCCCGTACTTTTGGGGATAACCTCTCGGTCGCAGTACCTTAGATGACTCTCCTTCACAGTCTTCGTGTCAAACAACAGAGTGGGCGGTAGAGCCTCTCCACTGGCAACCACGGCTGCAATCACAGTCACAGCCTTGCACTGATACCCCTGCCGCCGCGGCACCGATCTCCGCCCCCTGATGCTATACACCTTGCGTGCCGCTGCCCTGGTGATGAAGTTCTGATGGAAGGAGGTCTCATCCATGTTCACGATGTACCGGCCGTCGTAATCTACCTCTGCAAGGGCCTTGGAGGCTTCACCAAAGAAGTCTTGCCACGGATCTTCGTCCAAGCGACTGTCAGCACGCTGACTCTCCACCAGGCTTGGGGTACGGCTGACCACGTCCGTGTTGCGTGCTTGGAAAAGGCGCCACCACTTGTTGCCTGACCCTTGCTTGAACCCGTGCTCCTCTGCATGTCTGTGTGCCTCCTCCACAATGTCCACCTTCTATGGGGTCAAGGAACTCAGCAGCTGCTGCTCCAACCACTTTCTCATGTGGTCGTCTCGCACTCTGGGCGGCGGCCCAAGCCGTCCCATCAGCACAGGCTGACTGTTCATGAAGCGGAGCAGGTTCTTCTTGGTGGTCTTCTTGTCCACGGTGAACAGCCTCATGGCTTGCCTCAATGATCCCCGCCAAGTGGCAACCCAAGCGACGGCCTCTTCCAGGTTTGTGGTGTGCTGCGGCAGAGGATAGGATGCGTAGGGCTCGTGTTCCGTTCTGTTGACGCTTTTTGACTTGCGTTGGCCTCTCATACCGGCCTTAGAACGCCCTTTTGGCAGCATTTCATGGGCATTCCTGATTTTGCGGCAAGCTGCAGCTCTACCGATACGGGATCCCAGTCGCATTATCTAAAATTAAAAAAAAGGAAGAGAAATCAGTCTTGGAATCATATATTTGACGCAGTAGTCATTTCGCTTTTAGGTGGTGACATTAGGGCTTACGTACCTTTGCGCCGCTGTTTTACGCAATTTCGCGCGGTCTCATCTGGCGATCTACGGGATCGCCAGTTGGATGTCGATTATTTTTATAATCTTCGAAATAATGTTTCTTTGATTATAAATAGTCATTTGCTGATGACATTATTTGCCTGGCGATCCCGCGCTGCGATAGTGGGTGTCTAATTGGTCCCTTTACCTTATTTCACTACAACGGAACTAATAACACTTATTGGCATCTCTACAATGTTACAATGTGTGCAATGCCGTCACCATGAAACCTCGCCAAAGAGGAAAAAAAGAGAGTCTATTTATGCAAATGTCTCCTAAGTCTTCATAACCTTGGTGATTGGTGGCTCGAACCAAAAACAAACTGCTGTTGCGCTAGTGTCTTGGAAAATTCGTGCAGCATTTTGGGGACACAGGCATTCTGCCTTGACGCGATTGGGGCCCAACTTGTAGCAATATGCAGCACTATGTGAGCCGTTACTGATAAGCCATGCTACTGATTCGCAATGATCCAATAGTGCGGATCAAGGGGCCAATTGGTGGCTTATAGAGAGAATTTACAAAACCATTACTTCCTAGAGATAGGAAAGAAATGACCATGAGAGTTGGGATCTGCTTTGGAGTGTATAACAAGTCACCTGCCAACTTGTTGCATTGTCAATGTACATAGATGATGTAAGCAGATTGCTTATGTACTTCGGCGACATGTGCGGGGTGGAATGTGTTGTACACCAACACTTGAGCCAAGATCATGAAACCACAGAGTTTACAAAAATGCACCAAAATGGGAATTTTTGTGGATGAATTTGTTTCTACATATCAGATGCGTCTGGCTAAAATCACTAAACAAATGGGATGACAAAGGTGCTGGCTCAGGCACAGAAAACAGCTGAGGGCTGGGGTGTGTAGCCAAAATGAAAGGGGGAAGTAAATGAGGGTTAGACACATGCATTCCCCTTTGGTGCGCAAAGCGATGCGCATGTCTATGTGTTTGTGTGCTTGTGTGTGCGTGCATATGAGTGATGGACTAAATGAGTGAGTACCCCACCCCCCTTGTACAAACTACGCCAATGTACGGAATTATTACGGTCCCTACGCCCACTCTAGCTTGGACAAAGGCGTAGCTTGCGCGCAACACATACAACTACTGGCACACACGTGCGCATGTGCATGGTATGAGTGCACCTTGACCTCCGCCCACATTTCCAAGTGCATGCAAACACAAGAAAGCCGTGGGAACGTGAAAATTTCAGGTTCACACCCCTGTTGGCACAGGCAATGAAGGATGCGAAGCCTACAAATGATCGGCTTGGAAACGCTTCTTGCGATCATGCACCATGCGGAACAATTGCTCATGCTCACCACTTGAAGATGCCTTTGGCCGAGGCTTAGGGGCTGGTTTGTGCTAGGGCAGCTTCAAATTCTTGGAAATGAAATTGCCTTGCATGTGGTCCCTTGTAAAATACAACTTCCCATCAAAGACATGGGCCATTGCCATGTCTTATGTGGCCGCACTACATTTCGTACTTTATTAAAACTACGTACACAATTATTACGGTCCCTACGTCTACTGTAGTTTGGACAAGGGCAGGCTTATACGAGGGGGGGGGGGTAAGTGTGTGTGTGTGGGGGGGGGTGCATGAATGGGTGAGTGAGTGCGTGTGTGCGTGAATGAGTGGATGGGTGTGTACATGCCTGTGTGCGCCCATGTGTGCATGGGTGGGTGGGTGCCTGGGTGTGTGTTTGCGTGCATGCATGCCCGCGTGCATGCATGCACGTATGCATGCATGAGTGAGTGAGTTTGCAAAATGTGCCTACAGAATCTATGCAATGTACCCCTATGCCTGACATCCTCCCCACAATAAAATGACCATTGCCCACTGCTGTAAATTGGACTGAAATTTTGCGTGCCTCAGCACAACAAAAAAAGGCAGAACAGAAAAAAGCACAACAAAAAGAGCATAAAAAAACCCTTGTAGCGCGAACACCAAAAGATTCTGACGAAACCCTAGCCATGGTACCATGCATGCAAAAACAAAAATGCAAAACCTACCCAGTAATTCACAACTTCTTTGCAGAAAATTGGTCCCTAACAATCAACAAGACTGAAGAGAAACTCTAGATGACAGCAGCAGCTTCATTACCAAATTCACACCACACAGTGTTTGCTTGGGACAGACAGCTTCCATCAGCCTGCAAACTAATGTTTGTTTGCTGGCAGAATGGAAGAAAGAGTAGGGATTGTGCTGACATAGGTTGATGAAGATCTACACACTGTATTGCTGTGTTGGATGCTTACAATAAACAGACGAGTGCATGGTTAGCTTATGCCAACATGACCATTTCAGCCATCCTGTATCATCAAATAGCTGGCATTCGTCGTGGATGGGTCACATGGTCTCGAAATTCACAGAGGAACATACACAACGTGCTGAGCAATAGCCTATGCTGCACGGTTTCAAAGGTGAGGGTAAGAGAAATACATTGTGCCCAACAACTGTGGGGCTGATGGTGCATAAGCTGGCAGTTAAAACAGAAGAGGCCGAACTTCTGAAACTTGCCATTTGCGAACCCACAGTTGTCCATCCTAAACGCAGTCACAGGTACTGAGGGCGACCAAAAACACACAATAATCAACACCCTAACAACAAAGAGGGACATGCAATAACTTTCTGATGACTGTGCACTAATCCCAATGGAAGTGGGGCAGTGGCTCAATGAATCTGCAGAAGGATGGTCAGTGTCAGGGAGTCAGGTGGGGGAGGGGGGGGGATCGGAGACAAGTAGGGGCAGTCCTCGCAAAAGCATGAGAAAAGGGGGGCTAATCCTGCCTAGACCTCAACGTGCAGCAGATCCGACTGGAACAAATGTTAAGCAAGCTACAGCTGCTGCAGTCCAAATGCGACTGGATTTCAATGGAAAAAGGAATGGGGGCGCAAATCTCAGAGCTCAGTTATGTACATGACGGGTGGGAAAGAGGCAAGAGGCACAGCATGCTTTGCATGCACATGCTTACATGCTGGATGACTGGTTGCCACCTCGGAGACCCCCCTCCCCAAGGGTCACAGCCATTTTCTCGATTTATCTCATCCAGCATTTCTTGGGTTGGCTTTCCAAACAATGGGCGGCCCATACGAATACGCAGTGCCAGCAAAGACCAACCATGTTCATTGAAATATGAGCGGGTTCAAATGGACAAATCTGCACACGCCAACTCCCCATTCACTGCTGTAACATGCAGGAAAAGCAAACGCAGTTGCATTCAAAGAACTCAAATGCACAAACTTCTCTGCCATTCAACACTGCCCGAATGCGAGGCCACAACACGAAATACATCGCGACGCATCAATAATCTGTCTCAATGGCCCAGCATACCCTGACGACTGTCTGCACGCACGCATGCATGCGTGCGTGCAACCCTATGTAGATGCGTGCGAAGAGCTGACCATGGGCCTTACAATGCTATTGACAATGGTGCCTCAGTGTGATTTTTTTTTTGTGCATGCGTAGGCGAACATCACCATGGCAGTCTGCCTCGTTCTGCGATTGGTCCCTGGGGGGGGGGGGGCGTACTATCGGCCATACGCCGACTCCCTCCCACTTTCCAGCCAATTTCAGGGCGTGGGGGGGGGGGGGGTTGGTTTTGGTTTTGGCTGGCACCCGGCCCGTGGTCTCTTGCGCCAGACTGTCTGTGCACGCCCGACCTAAGGCATGGGAATGCGGAGTGTACCGTCAGTGCTTGTCGCGCTCGTCCCCGCGCATCGTTTCTGTATCTGCCCGCGCCGTGTGCCGCGTACCCGGACCACGGGCCCTCCGCTCCGCCTACCCCGGCGTTCTTGTTGGGTCATGGACCCACTCACCTATCATGGGCGAAGAACCGTACTATGGAGGCCCACTGGCGGAACTCCACCACCTGCAATGCCGCCAGCACGTGCACATGGTCTGCTGAGACTGCTGCCCAGTCGTGCGTGCCTTCTCCTTCCTCGGCTATACACGTGCGCAACCGGGGGACTCCACTGATGATGCGCAAGGCCAGCCCCCCATGCAGTCTCCATGGCGGACTCACCGCGTGCAGCGCTCTTCTCCATTTGGCCCTGTGGCACGGGCATCGGTACCGCGTCGTGACTTCTTCGTGCCTTTCACAACGAGGGCACGCCTCTAGACGCGGGTGGCACATCCCCAGGTGCAGCGGCACGAGCACTATGCCAGTCTCTGGGGACTCACGGAGGAGCTGTTCCATCCGGGGATGGAGGGCCCGTGGCGGTCTCAATTTGCTCGGTGCGTGAATGCGCCATTCCATGTCTGCCGAGCCCTGCGCCGTGGGGTGCGCTCCGTACGCCGCCGACACTGGCAAAGGCACCGCCAGTCGCTGTCCTTTGGCACTCCTGCGGACTCCCTCTGTGGCCTGCGCGTCTGCTAGGCTGTTGCCCATCTTCCGGACGTCATTGTGGCTGGTTAGTGCCGATACCTCCTCGTGGGATTTCACCCACCAGTGTGCTGCCGCGGCCTCACCGACCCACCACTGCAGCGCCCCCGCAGGGGATGCTTCTGTTGCTCCGGTGGTTTCTCTGCCAACGCCGCTGCTGCTTGTGCGGTGTACGCTTGCTCTATCGTCCGTGCGTCTAAGTCTCGGAGGCGCTCTACCACATACCTCCCCAGCACCACACCCAGTAGCTCGGCCGTGGTGTTATCTACCCACGTCTCCAAGGGCATTGCCGCCCCCCACCACTTGTCGCTGACCCGGCTCACCAGACACACGCCGCACCCTCTCTCCTCGTCCGGGTCCTGGCAAGCACCCGCGTCCGTGTATACCGCCACATCCGCCCCCGGGACTGTGCTGGCCCACGTGTCCCACGGGAGCTGTAGCGTCGGTCTTCCTTCTCACTGGCGGAGCTCCGCTGTCATGTCTACTATCTCCCAGCCAATCTCTCTGAGCGCTCTTCGCAGCACACTTTCTGTCGCTGCGGCTTCGTGGTGGTACCACCGGGCTGTGGACCACGCTGACACTCAGACACTCAAGATGCCGGTGTGTCCCGGCCCCACTGCCTTCATGTACCGGATTTCTTGGTACAGGTATACCCTGGGCCCCAGGGGCGACCCTTGGAAGACTCCCACTCGGAACTGCCAGGTTCTGGTGGTGCACGCTGCTGTCACTGAGACTATCTGGGCCCACTGGACGCAATGCTGATACCAGCGCGCTTTGGACGGGTCCACCCCTGCCTCCTGCAGGAGGTGCGCCACTCCCGCCAAGTCCACGGTGCCGTATGCGTTGCTGCGGTCCCGCTTGTACAGGGCCACGCTGCTATTCTGTTCTCGGGTGCGGTCGAGCAGCATTGTCAGCATGCGGGCTACATTCCCCGCCCACTTCCCTCTCTGGTATGCCCACTGCCTATGGCTGACGTATGGCTCCGTCTGGGCTATAATCATGATCGCCACCAGCTTCCCTATTTCTTCCTCTATTGCTATGGGCCGCGTGTCTTCTTCGGCCCGTACCATTGGGTGTTTGCGGATGGGCACATGTAGTACAAACCTGAGTACGGGCTCCATATATCCTAGAGCCCCTGTCGTGCTCACTGCCGCTCTCATGGTCCACAAGGGACAGCGCCGTAAGCTATTTGATTGCCGCCGTCAGCATGCCTGACTTGCCCGAGGCCCGGGGCTCTCGCGATTGGATTGCCCTGAGCCACGCCTCCATCGGGAAGTCTAGGTCGGTGTGCCCTGCCCCCTGGTCGGGGAACACGCTTGCTGGTCGTCCTTGCTTCCTCTCCATCTGTCCGACGAATTCTTGCATCATGACCGCCCCTGTCAGCGGAGCCCCCGTCGCATCGTTGACAGTTGCGATGGGGGTGAAGACGTTGCTGCGTCGCCGCCGTACCATCCCGCGAGCGGAAGGGAGGTCCTGTGGCCCTCTATCCAGGAACATGTGTTGCTGCTCCCGGAAACCCGCCCGCGCCTGCCATCTCCGCTTGCGCGCCATTAGCTCGCCCCACTCCTGCGCTTCTACTCGTGCCCCCGTGCAGCAGGCTGGGGGCCCTACCGCTCTCACCAGTATCTCCATGGTCGCCTCCGACCATGCCTAGACCGGAAGCACCGGGTGTGGCGCGTACCGTTGAGCCCACCGGTTGTGCTCTTTGCGGAAACGTTGCCATTGCTCCGCTGTGACGTGCTGGTGTCGCGTCCGGGCCGGCCGCGGCTGGGCCCCCATCGGGGCCATTCGGTGTGTGCCTTTGATCTGTACTTCCGCCACGACGATGCGGTGGTCCGTCCGCACCGGGATGCGCCCGAGGACCTGCACTTGGGCTATCTGCATGTCGGTCGGGGCCAGGATGAAGTCAATCATGGATCTCTCATGGGCGTGCGCTCCTGCTCCCCTCCACGTCCACGTCCACCCGGTGGGGTACGCCGTATATCCCCACGTTCTCAGCCTGTGTTGGTACATCGGGCACCGCAGTGTGTCTTTGTCGAAGTCGCCCACCAGCACCAGGGGTCCAGGGTACCGCTGCACTACGTCCTGGAGCCCGTCCAGGACCTCTCCTTCTGGCCTGTCAGGGGTGGCGTATACCACCCCGATCCGGACGAGGTACTTCTCGCGGTATCTCACCGTCACAACGAACACGTCCTCAGTCACGGCCTCGGGCTCCGCCGAGATCTGGCTTCCCGTGTGGACGAGAAGGGCTTTCCCTTGCGCTCTGTTCGCTCCCGATTCCCATAGGTCGTAGTCTTCACCCTCCACTCTGCCCTGGGTGCGAGATCGGGTTTCTGTGAGCGCCAGTACATCCACTTTGTGCCTAAGGGCGGTTGCTGGTACTTCCGTCTTCTTCCGTTGGTAGCCGCGTACATTCAAGGTCGCTATCCGTAATACAAAGGTGGTCGGGTCCTCAGCCGTGGCTTCACGCCCTTGGTCACTGTCACTGCTCCAACCTCCGTCCGAGGAGGCATCACCGTCGCTACCATCCGACTCGTTGTGGTTGTCAGCTAGCAGGCCCTCGTCTGAGGTGTCCCCATCTGCTGTGACTAGCACCTCGGCATATTCGGCCGCATCCCCCCATCTGCACCCTTCCCCTGTCGTCATGACGAGAAGGGTCCTCACACGAGTCTCCACCTGCCCCCTCCACTTGACCGCCGTCGCCGCCGGCACCCTCACGGCCGGCACGTGGCTGGCGAAGGTCACTGCTGCTGCTCTCGGGGGGTGTACTGCAGCACCGACTGCATGGAGCACTGCTGATCCGCCCGGTGGGAGCACGCTTACCAGGCCCTCTAGGTCATCGCCGAAAAGTTCTCTGGCATGCCATAGCTCACGGACCACCATCGGCGCTGTTGCCGGGCTGCCCATGAGTCTCTTTAGGGCGCACTGCCAAGGCTGCGGAACTCCGTCCGGCCAGACCTGCCACCTTGAGCCATGTCGAAGCTCCTAGGGCTGCAGGTCGATCGAGTACATCCGTGCCTGCTCCACATCGTAGGGGAGCCTAATGGCTCATCTCTGCGTGGTCGCCGGGCCGCGTGTCGGGAGGCCTTCTGTCTACCAGGACGTCGGCGTCCACACTGTGTGCCACCTAGGGAGGAAGACGCCCAGGCGTGCTGGCACATCGTCCTCCCACTGTGGCGCCATGTGTATCTAGGACGGGAGGATGAATTGCCTGCCGGGCTGCCTCTCGAAGGCCTCCCCCCCCGTGCCTGCCTCCCTCGTCATGGAGTCTACCCTCGTGTGGCAGTGTCAGCCACGTGTCCAGGCCCTAGGGTCTCGGACTCCGTCTCCGTTCTATTGACCGCCGGATCTAGGGAACGCCGCCGCCTTCGGCTACACGGGGGACGAGGGCTGTGGCAGTTCCGCTGCTTGCGCACTGCGCGGCCTCACGTAGCGGCCCTTTGGCCCTTTGGGCTCAGCCCTCCGCACTCTGCTCGTCGCTTTCTCCGCACCTGCGTCTTTCCGGCACCCGGACACTTCTTGCCCGTGTGTCTATTCTCGCGCCACTGGGTCGCTCCCTGGCCCTCGTGCACTGCCCTACCCCCTCTCTGCTCACTGTCTTGTCCTCACTGTGCTGGCGCACCACGTTCTCCCCCGTGGGGCTGCTGGCTTTCCCTGTTTGGCTGGTCTCGTGTCGGACTCCCTGTCTGGGGTCTTTTCCTGCGCCTTCGGGCCCTCCATTGCTACTCCATGCCCGCCACCGCTTGAGCGCTGCCGCCGCGGCACCCACGATTTCTCTCATCCCTCATCGTGGTCCCTAAGGGTCACCGGCTCCGATCGCTCGGGGCTGTATGTGGCTTGCACCGGCTCTCCCCTCTTCTGGCGTTTGCACGGTCTGGGACCTCCTTGTGCCCCCCTTTACCGCCATTGTCATTTGCCTTCGTCATTGTCCCGCATGTATTGCCGTGCATCCCCTGCTGCATCTTGCTTGTCACTCATTACTCCACTCCTCTCTGCCTCTCCGCTACGGCCGCTGCTCGTGCTTGGTGCCACCCCCCTTGGTTCTGCCGTCTTGCTGCCGGGGGTTTGGTCCGGTGTGCTCATGCCGCGCTCCCCACTCTATCGCCTTGGTCACTGCTCTGATGTGGACGCCTCTGTGCCCCGACCAACTCCCGCGGCCTTTCGTCTGGCCTGCTTCCTTCCGCGGCGCCCTCGACCACGCGCCCTGGCGCGTGCTCCCGCGTCCGTGCCGCACCGGTCTTCCGCGGGCGCCCTTGCCGCCTCTCGCGCACGCTCTAGCGG